>CP092867.1:89465836-89780518 GCA_030710605.1 Cordylochernes scorpioides | reverse complement strand
TATATGTTCAATCAAAATTGATATCTAGTTCTTGAATGCAAAGACAACATTTGTAACTTTATGTATTTTATACGAGTTAGCTAAATTGGTAGCACATGTACAATTGCAAATTTCCAAATTATCTCACAAACTGGCATTACGAATTTAATAAAGGGTCGGTGGAAGGGTGGTTTAAACCGTTGGTTTACGGCCGCTATGACCCGGGATTGAATCCCGCATTGGGCACTTTTTTTTTCTAATTAAAAAAAAAAAAAATTGCGCAAATGGCCCCCGATTATTGCAAAAGTCCAACCCCATCAGCGAGTGCAAGTAACCAAACGGGGCTCTGTCACATTTGTAATTGCAAAATCTAACTGCTTTTCACATGTGTATTTGCCCTAAAAATCCCATTGCATCTTGAACACAATGGTGTTTACCGCATTGCTCTAGCGCAAATATTCGCGGAGTTACAAATTTTTCACATGTGTAGACATGTGGTGCACACAAAAGCAGTCGCCAACTTCAACCTACCATGATTATCATGGCTGGTCCCACGTGTATATAGTGATAATAAAAAAAAAACGAATTTAATAGCAAAAAAATTAAAACATGTTAATTTCAAAATGCATTTTATATGAATCGTTAGCTCGTGTTGTGTATGTTTACCACTATCTATCAGTGCAGTGCTTATAAAAGAGCAAATCTTCAAGAGCATAGATCATTTTGATGTACTTTATTTGCTCGATGGCTTTCGATTCATTAATCAGTATCATTGTTTTAGACACAGAGTTCAAACTCCTTCTCTCAATATTACCTTATTTCACAGTGGCTGCGCTCGTGAAGTAGAACAAAGATTAAATCACAGAGCATGTTCCAGTTCTCCATTGGTTCTATAAGTACATTGCGATTCAAGTGGGAATTTGTTCATGTCTATTTTTACCCATCTATATATATAACTAGCCGAATGACCCAGGCAACGCCCATGTTTTACCCGATTGAATGTTTTGATTCAAATACTATTTGTTACAATTATAAATTGGCGCCTTAAATAATTGCATATGTTAGTTATAACTATAGCCTATGTGCTTTATCTGTCTATGTACTGTTGGCTTCCGTAGGCGTCTCTTACTGGGAAAAAGAAAGAGAGGATTCCATTTGGTTATTATCTAATATATGCATTTATTTAGGGAGCGACCCGCTCCAACACAATAGTTTCAAAGACGAAATAGCGAGTGGGGGGGGCAAAGGTGGCGTGACCGTAGCCAACCAATAGGAGGGCGCCATTCAAAAAAAAAAAAAGCAAACGGTGACAGAGATGAAAACTGATGACTGATTGATTAGGAGATCAGGAATGACGCTCGTAACTGTATATAGAATAGGTTAACAGAGTTCTCAGTTTTAAAGTTTGAAGCTAACTCCTCCAAAGATACTTAACTATAAATAGCCATCTATATATACCAAAATTTTCGTTATTTTTTGCTTCACATGGCTGTTTTATTTTTATTTTCCAAATATTAATAGATTTATTTTTAATTTATCGATTTTGCAATCGTAGATTTTTTGCCTTCAACGTTGTTTATCTTATCGTAGTATTTGTTATTTATTTTCATCGAATTGTTTATTTTTAAAATACGTTCTTTTGTCTTATTACTTTTTACTCATTCATAATATATATTTCGTATTTCTGATTCATTTGATTATAATTATAATTTGTAAGTACTTTGTTATAGTTTTTAATTTAAATTTAGCTCAATTTTTGTGTCTGTTTTCTATTTGCAGTATCTTTCCTAATGTATTTGGCAACATTTTTTTCTCATAAATAGGTTGATGCTGAGGCTATATTCTATTTCGTATTTCAGATTGAAGTATTACTTTTATTCTATAAGAATTATAATTTGTAAGTGTTTGTTATAGTTTTTCATTTGAATTTAGTACAATTTTTGTATCTGGTTTTCTTTTTTTCGCATCTTTGGCATCTTTTTTTTGGCATATTTTCATCTCTCTTTGGCATCTTTTTTTTTCTCATAAATAAGACCTAATCCAACAGCATCAGACAAAAGAATAAATGAACTAAAGAATAAAATCTCATTTATTCTTTTGTCTGATGATGGTGACATTGCTGTTGCCAAAACATCACACACTATTAAATTATTTAGATTAGGTCTTATTTTCATTTGAATTTAGCTCCTTTTTTGTGTCTGATTTTCTTTTTTGAAGTATCTTTCCTAATGCCTGAATTGATTACTTGATCTGTTATAGTTTTTCATTTGAATTTAGCTCCATTTTTGTGCCTGTTTTTTTTTTTCTTCTCATAAATAGGCTGATGCTGTATTTGTGTATCCAATTGTTGCTTTTTGTGTCTGGTTTCTTTTTTGCAGTATTTCCTTGGAATCCTTTTTTTTCCCATCAATTGTTTCCTCACATGATTGGAATTTCCTTTTTATGCCTGTCCTGGCATTCACTTTTATAGTTATCCTCTGCTTGGTTCTTATTTTACCTTTTTTTTTTCAGTGTCTTCTGTCATGCCTCGAAAAGGATGTGGAAGACTCACTCTCCTAACCGCTAGGCGAGCTTATATGACTCGCCGCAGGAACAACACTCCTAATCCTATTTCTCCTGTTCCCACTGAATATATCATTGGGGGCCTGGAGATAGTCTGCCCTAACTGCTCAGCTCTGCATTTCCCTTGGAAACTGTTGGTAGCTCATTAGAGATTAATGATAAAGTACTGAATTGATTACCAAACAGGTAGGTTCATTACAACCTTGTAAGTTTGTAAGTTTAACCTACATATATATAAAATTAGAAATGTAGTTTTTAATGAGGCCGTTTAAATGAATTTATTCCTTTAATATGTTGTCATATCTGCAATATAGTTGTGTTGTTTGCAATTTCCTTTTTTTTTTAAATTTCAAACTAGACGAATGACCCGGGCAACGCCCGGGTTTACCCGATTAAATGTTTTATTCAAACACTATTCGTTACAATTATAAATTGGCGCCGTGGATGTCACTCTTGTGAAACGTCCCGCTCCAAACTTTACATGTACATTAGGTCAGCTGATATTACCTCCCATCTTCACCGCTAGAGGCGCTGCTCGCGAGCTAAGTAGAATATTTTGAATATATAGTTTTAATAATTGATTTATATATTTTTAAAAAAATAGCCTATCGTCTTCCCCGTATTTTTTTTACCTATGAATGGAAATTTTGGTTTGAATTAGTGAACTACTGCGAATTTGTATACCGGACATACAAACAAACAAACAAACATACAAACATTCATTTTTATATATATAGAAGATATATTTATTTAATACTTTTTACCAATGCCTATAATTTCTCACCTTAAAATATTTTTGTTTAATTTTATTTGTTATTCAATAAACTATTATAAATTATTTTTGGTTTTCTCTTTATTTACTTATTTTACTGGGTGTCGGTGGAAGGATGGTCTAAGCCGTTGGTTTTCGACCGCTACAACCCGGTTTCGATTCCCGCATTGGGCACTTTTTTCTGATAAAAAAAAAATGCTCCAATGGTCCCCGATTCTTGCAAAAGTCCAACCCCACCAGCGAATGCAAGTAATCAAACGGGGCTCTGGCACATTTGTAGGTACAAAGTCGAACTGTTTTTCACATGTTTAGACATGTGGTGTACTTACAGTAAAAGCAGTCGCCTACTCTACCCACCATGATTATCAAGGTGTTGAATTAATGAGGTTATATTGTATATATAAAAATAGAAATGTAGTTTTTAATGAGGTCTTTCAAATGAATTTATTCCTTTAATATGTTGTCATATCTTCAATATAGTTGTGTTGTTTGCAATTGACTTTTTTTTCCCTTTCAAATATATTTGCCTTCTCTGAAATATAGTTTGTAAATTTATATTCTAATTTATTTTCTTATTTATATATATTTTTTCATTTCCTAAATATTTATTTACACTTTCACCAATGCCTATAGGATTTTTGTGATGGAACAGGTATGGTGTTCTAGCTCATGTCCTTGAAGCACATATACTGACAGTGCCCAAAGTTGAACGCACTGTATAGTGTCTGAAATATCTTTGGCCTCTTCGAATACCAACCTTCGCTTCATTCTAGAGAGGCTTTATGTTTCACCAAGGTTGGCTTTTGCTATGAGTATAAAGAGGGCTCAAGGCCAAGCCTTTGCTACAAGAGCCTGTGTTTACGCACAGACGACGTTTTCAAGTGTGCAAACTTTGGATAGCATACATGTAAAGTTGAACCCACGTATATATAAAATGTAGTTTTTAATGAGGTCATTTAAATGAATTCCTATAATAAATCATCTCTTCTGAAATATAGTATGTAAATTTATATTCTGATTTATATATATATATATATATATATTATCTTTTTTTTTTTCATTTCCAAAATATATATTTACACTTTTCACCAATGCCTATAGTTTCTCACCTGAAAGAAAAAAACTCCGCCTTTGCCGGTCCCAAGTCCGGATGAAAAAGGAGGAGGGGGAGCAGTAACAAGCTAACTAAAAATCTGGGCTCAGCTGGCCCGGCTGATAGTACCTTGTAAGGGCTCCTAATACAGGATGAGCAGCGTTTGTACTCCATGTTAGGAGCGGCTGCACATAGAGTCTGTTCCTCATGTCAGAGGTGGCATTTCTTTTGGAGCTAAGTCGGCCTGCCACTGAGTAGTGCTCCCAGTCTTAATGACAAAGGCAGACGCATTCTACTTCACCCAATCATGATGGTTGTTAATTTCAAGCTTTACAAGCTTGACACCCTAATATGATTGAGTGAAGATAAGAAAGAATAAGAAGGTTTTTTTTTGGTAATAATCTATTTATTATCAAATAATTTGAATTTGATCTTATCTTTATTTATTTTTCCCTGCTCTATACATACATTTTGTACATTTACAATGGCAGCCGTAGTCTCTGTTATACCTTTTTAACAGTGAAGTTATATTAAAGCAACAATCAATTGTTGAAATTTAAAATGGTCGAATTATCGATAGTGTCGAATTACAGTTTGTTATATGATAGGCTGTAGGTTAGGACAACAAAACATGGTCGAATTATCGAGGTTATATTGTATATATAAAACTAGAATTGTAGTTTTAATGAGGTCCTTTAAATGAATTCATTCCTAAGCAGGGTCTTTACAATGGTACACGTATGGTGATACAGTGCATGTGCTTTCATGTCCTTGAAGCACAAATACTGACAGGGACAAATGTTGGACACACTGTATTGGTGTCAAAAATATCTTTGGCTTCTTCAGATTTCAACATTCCCTTCATTCTGAAGAGGCAAGAGTTTCCACTAGGGTTGGCGTTTCCTATGACTATAAATAAGGTTCAAGGCCAAACCTTTGCTAGAGTGGGTCTCTTGCTACGAGAGCCTGTGTTAATGCATGGACAGCTCTATGTGGCTTTTTCACGTGTGCGAACTTTGGATAGCATACATGTAAAGGTGAACCCATGTACAAGGTGTGTCCAATAAATAATGTGACTGGTCAAAAATAAAGAAAAAATAGAATGATAAAAAAAATTATTAGTATTTTTCAAAATAATCCCCCCCGCATCTGTACATAATTTCCATCTCTTCTCCCATGATTTAAAACATTTAGAAAATACATCTTTCGGGATGTTCTTCAAGACCTTTTTCGAATCTGCTATGATGGACTCTCTAGTGTCAAATCTCCTTCCTTCTAGAGCCATTTTGAGTTTTGGAAAGAGAAAAAAAATCATTTGGAGCTAGGTCTGGGGTATAGGGAGGTTGGGTGTTGAAGTATTTGGATGCCGTGTTTAGCCAAATAAGTCAGTACAGATGTAGCGGTGTGTGGTGGTGCATTATCATGATAGATAATCCTATTTTTGGAACTCCACATTTCACTTCTTTTCAGACGAATTGATTCACGTACACGTCTCATAATGTTTAAATAAGACTCCTTATTGATTGTTTGACCTTCCTCTAGATATTCATAATGCACAACTCCCTTTATGTCAAAGAACGTGACCAATAAGACTTTGTTTTTTGATTTGCAAAGTCAGGATTTCTTCGTTCTTGGTTCATCTTTTTCTTTCCACTCCATGGATTGGCGTTTTGTTTCCGGGTCATACCCGTTAAACCATGTCTCGTCTCCAGTTATTACTTTTTCCTTCCAATTAGAGTTTTCTTCCACCATTTCAAGCATTTTTTTTGGAAACTTCAACGCGATTCTCCTTTTGTTGGATTGTGGGCATTTTAGAGACAAATTTTGAAGATGTCTTCTTTAACTGCAAGTCTTCTTTAATTACCGATCCAACCAATGATTTTGATATCCCTGTTTCTTCCTCAATGTCCCGTAACCCTATTCGTGGATTTTCTTTTATCAAGTTTGAAATTTGGCTCACCTTTTCAGGGTTCCTGTGCAGAATTGGACGTCCAACACGCTTCTCATCTTTCACCGATTCCATTCCATTTTTAAATCGTGAAAACCATCTAAATGTGGTGGGCTTATTTACATTTTCATTAACAAATGCCAATTTCAACAAATCTAAAGTTTCTGAAGCCGATTTCCCCATTTTGTAGCAAAATTTAATACAAATTCGTTGTTCGAATTTTCCATCCATTACAAATTAGAAGTTGTTATGCAAGGCGTTCTTTTTACAAGCTTATAATTTATCGACTGCGCGCGCAATCACGTGATGTAATATACCGCAGTGTAGCTGAAGCTTTCTATTTTTTTAATAGAATTTAAAAAAATATATCATTTCATTTTTTTTCTTTGTTTTTGACCGGTCTCATTATTTATTAGACACACCTTGTATATATAAAAACATAAAATCAGTTTTTAATGAGGTCCTTCAAATTATTTTTTTCAATTAGTCTTCTCTTCTGCAATATAGTTGGCAACTTTATTTTTTGTTTGTGTTATTTTTTCTTTTTAAATATATTTATTCAAAATTATTACCAATGCCTATAGTTCTCACCAGAAAGGAATTTTTTTTGTATTATTTTTTTGCTAATAAACTATTTACAATTTTTTTTTTATTTACTTATTTTTCCCACTGCTCTATACATAAATTTTTCCGGCGCCGCCCGCCTATGTAATAGCTTTTTAGGGGCGAGGTAGTATTTAAACAACAATCAACTGTCAAAATTTTAACTTTAAAATGTTTTAATTGTCGGTAGAGTCAGATTATCGATAGTGTCAAATTACAGTTTATTATATGATAGGCCATAGGTCAGAAAATCCAAACATAGTCGAAATATCATGTGTCGAATTAACGAGGATATGCTGTAAATATAAAACTATAAATGTAGTTTTTCATGAGGTCCTTTAAATTAATCCATTCCTTTTATATGTTGTCTTATCTTTAATATAGTTGTGTTGTTTGCAATTTTATTTTCTGATTTGTTAAATTTTTTCTTCTTTTTTTCATCTTAAATAATTTTTTAGACATAGGCACCGATCTCTATAGTTTCTTGTTTTTGTTCACTATTAAACTATTTATCATCAAGTATTTTGATTATCAGTCTTCTTTTTATTCACCTATTTCCCCCACTGATCTATACATTTCTACATTTTTGCATTGTGCTGTCTAATATGTGGTTGAAAATAAGGTTTGTTATGGATTATATGATTCCATTCTCATTTTGATATAGAAATATATAAGATCAGACCGAATGTATTTACTTAGAAAATATTTTTCACTCACCCTTATATTTGAAATGATGCTTCTTGGAAATAAGATTACACCCATTGTAATTTTAAAGCCTCTATTTATTCTCTTAATGTCTCTGCGGGCCCTTCGGGTAAACCCGGGGCGTTGCCCGGGTTACTCGGCTAGTTATTAAATGAATATGATTGTGGGATAATGGAGATCCACGTCGGTCAGACGGCGGACCGGGGAACAGCAAACAAACAAATCCCCCTCAGCGGCGTCACCCGGCGATAAGAAAAGGATTATCGCGCGGCGTGGTCTGATGTCCAGTTGGTCTATTTTCCTCTGTCGTCTCAACATGTTTTAAATAAAGTTAGTTTGAGGGAGACTTTTACCCTCTCCTTTCTGCTATTTAGTGATCTGACTAAAACCCTTGCAACAGTCTACAAAAGATCATCACTGCGAATTCTTATACCGAATATCGCGTCAGTGTTTTGTGAAACCATTTCATGCCTTTTCTTCACCATGATATGTGCAGGTTGTGTAGTGGAGGGATTCACACTAGCGTACAATGACACCAACCTTGCATTTAATACATTGATATAGCTGTTCTTATACAATTTAGGTTTTATAAAATATTAAAGTACTATTCCGGGGGCTTTATAGCATGTGTGAATTTTGCCCAGACAAAATGGTTCGAAAAAAAGATTTATTATTATTTGGTGAGATTATATTGTCAATATTATTAATAGAGTGAAGTAAAGAATACATCATTATGATAATCAGTTCCCGGACTAAGAATACGTGAGTTAGCCTGTTATTGACTTATTAAGATGGCTTCCAACACTATATTTTTGTGTCAATGTCTAGTCAAGATATAAGTCAAATATACTGTGGGAACTTGAGATGAACATTCAGTTTTATTAAATAAAGCATTAACGCGTCATCTATATAAAACAAATGTAAACATTGAGACGCGAATGTTTCTTTCATACATCAATAAAAATTGTACTGTCCTTACTGCGATGAAAAAAAAAGTTGGGAGGGCTTGGATCATCAGAGGTGAACCCTCCCATCGGTTTCGCCAATATTAAGGCCTCCCATTTTTTTTCATCGCAGTAAGGACAGTAGAAATTTGATTTATGCATCAAAGAAATATTCGCGTCTCAATGTTTACATTCGCCATATTTAGTTTTATATTTATATAGAGTTTATGATATTTATAACATACGTGGATTTCTATTGATTTAAATACTAATATTAAGATAAACTTTTCTCTAGATTATATTTATAAGAAATATTGCGATACTAGACTTTTTGTGTGAATTCTTTATAATATAGTAGATAGATTTATGAGATACATGTGAACATTTTATACTGTACTGGCTAATTTTAGCGCTATATAAACCAATAAAATTTATTACACTGGTGGAATTTGATATTAAATTTCTCTCTCGAGTTTCCATCGCATCAATGAGACGGGCTGATGTAGTTTAGTTTGATTAAAAAAAGTAAAATATGAAAATCAGAAATAATGATTGGAAACTGAGAGAGAGATGATAGTTTAGTATTATACAGAAGTAGAAATGCTATAGATTTGTAGATGAGGTGTTCCTAGAACAATGTCGAGGTTATGTAAAAGACTGTGCGAAAGATGAGATCATTGTGAAAACTATCCGCAGAGGAGGGTGTCAAATGTGGGCAATCATTCTTCCCAAGACACTTGGCCTGTTGCAGGATCCTGCTGGCGTCATTCCAGGTCGCTGACTCTGCCGGAATAGATCGTGAAACTATGCACTGCTATTTAATTGTGTTTTTGATCATTTGTATTCATACCACATAGAATAGGATCATATATATTTGATATCCGTTATTTATTCATAGAAAGTGTTTCAATATACCTTTTTTATCAGTCTGGTAGCAGTTACTCTATTATCCCATATTTAATACTAACAAATGATATACTATGCATTCAAATGGCCTGGTGTAATACTATACTTGGATATATAGAGATGTGAATTCTATATTGTAGACTCTATATATAGAGAATGCTATAACATTTTTATTAATTTTTCATTGCAGTAAGGACATTAGAAAATTGCTTAATTTTTAAAAGAATCATAACCGTCTATAATAGTTTCGAATTTTAACTAATGCACGATAGAAAGCCTTGATTTGTATTTAATATATATAATTTTTATTCATATGTAAAGAATATATACAGGGTGGCTGGTAAGTCCCGATTACATTTTGAAAAATGTAACAAATAAATTATTTATAATATCTGTCTGATTAACATGTGTGTGCTCAGGTTCTATCCAAGTTTGATTCAGAAAATGTCATCCCTCGATATTAAAGAAAGAATTAAAATGATCAAACTCTAATATCAACATGGTAGTTTCACAACTCTACGACGTCAATGGTCAAAGCTTTCATTCAAATAAACTATTAAATTTAAATAAATTTGAAAAATCTTCAATATATTATCATAAATAAAATTGTTAGTTTTTAATTCTAGATTGCCTTTTAATTTCTAATATAAAAAAAAGGGTTCGGAACTTATGGGCCACCCTGTATACTCCAAGACAATAACTCATATTCCTTATTAGCTGAACATTCTATCATAAACAACCATATCTCAAACTGGAACAAGAAAGTGATATATTAGGTCATAACATCCTTTAGAAACCAAAAGGTTTATTCATTTAAAGCTGGTATTTAATAATAGATTTTAAAAAATAACATTAATGGAGATATAGAAATATTCCTGAATCATGTTTTACACAATTTATAAAATCCGACCCCAGAAATACTCAACAGTTCACCCTAGCAGCACTGGGTACGTCGTGAATCTGTTCGGCCTATAGATTTATCACGTTTATTTTGGAAAAAATAATTAAGTCCGAAATATCCCTCGTTATTGACAATATATTTTAATATCTATATACAATTGGTAAATACCACATTAACAAAATTATCTATTTAAAAATATAAATGTAATCGAACCTTCATATTCCATGTATCTTTTGAACGAAATTCTCTCTATATTGAAATATAGGTAAGTTTCTACACCTCGTTTTTTTTTTTTTTTTTGTAACGTTACTATCGAGTTCAAAAGTTTGAGATCTGATAGTACATAGCTAACACCTAGAAAAATTGACAATATAATTCTATATCCCATATACACAGCGCTCACGGTGGAGAACGGGAGCATAGCTTAATTGACGATGAACGCCGTACAAGACTAACGTTACGGCCACGGTCGTATTGATGGTAACCTTCCTACTGGGCTTTACATCTATGGTATCAATTTCTTTGAAAGCTTTCAACTGAATCTGTGAGAGAGGCTGAACTGTAAAAAAAAAAAAAATAGAACATTAGAACTATTTCAAATTAAATAGAGTTGGTGAGATGAGAAGGATTTTCTTATTTGACTTAGAATGGACCTGAGATCTCAAATAGAATTTCATTTTTTTAACACCTTCTATTTTGTACCAGGTTATATTCATAAAGGAGTTCCTTTGTCGCACATACGACGGATAAATTATAGGATGATTGAAGCGACTGAAGCACATTTATCTGTTGGTTGGAAAGTATGTACACGTTGGCTCACAAGGCTAAGATCATCCAGGATGTGCCTGGATACATAACACTAGATGATTGGCTTTCAAGTAGCCCTGAACTCAATCCTAACGCATGTCAATGAACAGTCCCTTCATATATGGGTAGCTATAGGACAGATATTTGACTGGAGGCAGTATGATCTGGCTAGGAGACTGCATGCTTCCATACCTGGGCTTCTAGTTCCTCGTCTATACCTCGCCGCCCTGGTTCTGGTCGCATTGACAGTATGTTTGCCTTCAATATACAACATAGGCATTTTCGAAATGTAAAAAAATGCATAATTATATTAAATATAGAAGCAAACATATATTGAGCGTTGGATAATAATTTGAACTTTAAAACTAATCAAAAATATTTCTACTCAAAATTTAAAAATGTCTTGTTTATTCACGACATAAAAGTGAAATGTAGAAAAGTTTGATTATAAAATCTGAACACTTCACCAGAATTCGTTATCTTCAAAGCCATAGGTCGATCTCTAATACAAAAATATATTAAATCAACAAATAGAATTGTCAAGACCCAGTTAAACCTACCTTAGTTATATTCATGGCTAGAATTATGATTTTGATCGACATTAATGTTACCAGGCTTGTATCGAAAGAGTTCGTTCCCATAAAAAAAAATAAAAAATACACATTTAAAAATAAATTATAAAAAATATATATATTCGTTGAAGTATAGAAATCGTCATTTTCAGAAAATTCCGTCATCTTTTGGTCCGGTTTTCAATTTGTTGGAGTTTGGAGTTGAAAAAGTCACACCAGGCAATTTTGACCTTTTGGAATGTTTTAAAGTGTCTTCCCCTTAGAAATGTAGCCATGGACCAAAATAATGCATAATCAGATGGCTCAATATCCGGGCTATAAGCAAGGTGATATAAA
This sequence comes from Cordylochernes scorpioides, assembly GCA_030710605.1. NCBI lineage: Eukaryota > Metazoa > Arthropoda > Arachnida > Pseudoscorpiones > Chernetidae > Cordylochernes > Cordylochernes scorpioides. The sequence continues at coordinate 89,768,390 of CP092867.1, read as the reverse complement.
ACTTCAATACCCTCCAAATCCTTTATTATATTCGTTGTTAACCTAGCTCGATGAGCTGGAGCGTTGCCATGTTGAAGGATATTCGGATCGAGTCTTCAAAACTTAATAAACTTGGCCGAGTTCTTTTGAGTATAGATCGGAATTAACCAATATTTCATAGTGTACAATGCCATCGATGTTCCACCATACATACGACTATCACATATATCATATTACTTTATGGCCAAAGCGATCTTGTTTAACTACAGGTTTAGCCTCTTGATAACAGGGTACCCATTGTCTTTTTGTGTCGTGGTTACGAAGATAGATTCACTTTCCATCCCAGTTACAATCCGCTTCCAAAACCGAAGATCTTGCGGATTTTCTAACAATCGTTTACAGATATCGACTCGCCTCTGGGACTGGGCTATAGTCAGGTCGTGGGGATCTTGTCTTGGGCGTTTGCTTACAAAGTGAAGCTTGTGCAGAGTTAGGTTGTTCATATCTTTGGATGGTCCAAGTCTGGCTGACATTTCACGCGCAGATTGTTGTAGGTTGTCCAACACAAGAAATCGTAGGGTCTCAATATCCGTCACATGTGGTCGTCCCATTCGAGATTTGTCCTCAAGACTGATGTCTCCTTCTCTAAATCTCTTGAACAATTTTGAAGCTATTCTTTTATCAACTAATTATATCCCTTCCACTTCACAAATTTATTTGCCGTCATATTTTCAATTGGCCTTTTTTCCAAAATAAGCTCAATAGTACTCTGATCGTTATTTTTTGTCAAGCATTCTTCAGCCCTCTACTAGAATGTGGAAATGTTATTAGAAACCCTATTACGTTATTTCAATCACGTGGCCACGCTCATCGACCGTGGGACTGATCCTTTATTTATTTAAATTTTATTTATATTGGTATATATTTAAATTTCGATGCACTAGCGCGCCATCTGTTATCAAATTACAAAACTATTTTAGACGCGTAATATTCTTTTTAAAATAAAACAATTTATACTGCCCTTACTGCAATGGAAAAATAAATTCGCCAGTTTAAACTGGCGAAACCGCTGGGAGGGTTCACCACTGATGACCCAGGCCCCCCCTTTAATTTTTCCATTGCAGTAAGGGCAGTAGAAATTGTTTTATTTTAAAAAGAATATTACGCGTCTAAAATAGTTTTGTAATTTGATATATTTAAATAATTTGATTTTATCTTGGACTTTTGATTCAGCCTGGTACACATATTGTGTTGAACACATTAACTATTGACCAACTCTCCCAAGGCTTTCACAACCATTACGTGCCGTCGCAGTTACTTTGCCGCTTTAGAAAGAAAATATCAGATTTGGACAGATCGTTTTCTTTTTGGGCGCAGTAGCACGACAAACACGAAACAGTTAAATTCACAATAAAGAAATTGCAAAGAACTATTAGTCCCATTCTCTAAAATGAATTGGGGCTCTTTCCTTAACTTCCATACATATGGAAATGTCTTTGATTTAATAGATTCCTTGAACTAACAATTCTCACACTGTTTTATTTATTTTAGAAGTTGTTTATATTATTTCTTTCAAATCTTATTTTTCGATGATATCTTGCCTCTTTTGAAATACCAACTGGCTGAAACTTGAAGCAAAATTTGTATCAGGATGATTCTCGGAATAACCTGACGTATGTACAGAGAGAAATCTCAGTGAATACTGCAACTGAGGCCAAGGTCGAGGCTATGATTGAACCTATAATTGCATTATTGATTTTATACAAAAATAATCATCACATCACCATTTGTTTTATACGACAATAGTACATTTTTCTAATATAATAAATACTATCTAATTCTGTCTGTTCATTAATATTTGATAAGTAATTACCTTGGCATCAATCTTTAAATCGCTAGTAAGGCATTAGTTGTTTTTAGAACATTATTTTGAAGATGTCAAGTTATGACATTGGAAGAGTGGCCACTTTAAAGAGATATTGTTTAAAAATGGCTTTGTCGTCAAAGAAGTATTGTTGCTATCCTGGTGTGATTGTTATAGTAGCATTGTTTCTATCCTGGCGTGATTGTTATATAAAAATTGTTGCTATCCTAGTGTGATTGTTATAGAAAAATTGTTACTATCCTGGCGTGATTGTTATAGAAGTATTTTGCTAACCAGGTTTAAATGTTAATGATGTATTTTTGCTAACCTGTCTTGGCCGTTGAAGAAATATTGTTGCTAATATGGCTTTGCCGTTGAAGATGCATTGATTATAACATGGTTTGGCCGTTAAGGAAATATTGTTGCTAACCTGACTTTGTGTTTAAAATTTATTGTCACTAACCCTGCTTCGTCGTTGGAGAAGCTTTGTCGCTAACCTGGATTGGCCGTTGAAGAAAAATTGTTGCTAACCTGGCTTGGTATTTGAAGAAATATTATCGCTAACCTGGCAAGATTGTTAAATAGGCATTGTCGCTAACCTGGCATTTCCGTTGAAGAAGTATTGTCCATAAGCTAGCTTCGTCGTTGAAGAGGCGTATTTGTTCGACGTGAATAACAAAAATAAACTATTTTAAATTTTATACACAGGGAAATATTCTACAAGAGTAAAAAATATCCCACACTCAACAACAGAAGTCTGCAGCCTGAAAAGTAGATTCTGCCATTAAAATTCATAAGTTCAGCACGGGCACATTCTGGCAACTGTTAGAACTAAATAAATGTCCCACAAACGGAGTGTTTTGAGGGCAGAGTGAATCACAGCTGTTCCCATGGCAACCAGGACCTATTTCCTAACTCTCACATTGTAATCCTTTTCTTTGTCGGAACTCCAAGCTGCTAGAAATCGGGGGATCTTTGACCTGATGAGTTTATTTCCTGAGACCCTTACAGCAGGAATATTCTTCCAAAAACTGGCCCACAACCGAATAAACCATTTGGTTTGTGAACAAACGCAAAACTTTCAAAATATATATATATGAGTCGAATAACCTATTACATTTTTTTTTTTTTAATAAATATTATTTTTGTATGTGTGTGTGTAAAATATCTCAATTTATATAAATATTAAGGGTAAAATGTAAAATCATCTCAGTTTATTGGCGATTAAGCCTTAGAATTCTTTTTTCAAAAGATCAAAGCTGTAAGAGCAATCTTTGAATTCAGCAATTTTGATATATTAGAGAATTATACTTTCTTTATATTTCATAAAATAGTCGTGATAAGCCAATTTGTCGTTTTTAAATAATCCACACACACAATATATATTCTTTTAACATAAAAAAATCCTATATTAGAAATAGTACTTTGGAAAAACACAACCATAACGGTATTTATTCCATCCAACATCATCGTTCCATAACGTTAACAGTTTCACACGATCTCATTTAAAATAATAGAAAATTAGGTGTATTTATGATAAATAAGAATATCATGCATCAATATATTTATTTGATTTCAGATTTTCAAACTGCACAACTATACACGCTTAGAACTTAAATTCACATTTATTTACATTTCCAATGTTTCAATTGTCGTTAATATTACCTCAAAGGCATGTAGGTTCTTTGGCGTCAAATTATTTTCTTGCTTCAAAATCAATAAAACGGGTATTGGGAGAATCTCCGCAATCTACATCAATCTCTTCATATCTCTTATGTTCAATATCTTTACATAGACTACAATGAACTACAATTAGTTGTTAAAGCCATTAAATAACATAGTATTTATACAAATACTATGACTTCAGCTATAAAAGCAAAAGTCGTATATATATATTTAGGCCTATAAATAAATTTGCTCTCAGGGATTAAATTCTATTCATGTTCTGAACAAAATCATATCACTTGTTAGGCGTAAAAGACAATTTTATAAACTCAAAGACCAAATTTTATAAGGATTAATGATTGGTTGAAGTGAATATCTATCATAAAACAAAATCACACTCTTTTTTTTTTTGCTTATCCCTAGTACACGTGGTACAGGCCAAGTTAATCATGGTGGGTAGAAGCTGGTGACTGATTTTACAGTAAGTGCACTACATGTCTACACATGTGAAAATCAGATATACAGTCTAAACTACAAGAATATTCTCCCAGAAAAGTGGTATATATATAGAGAGAGAGCAATAACCCGGGTTCCTGGAGTGCCGGGGTGTAGCCACGATCTGTGCGAGCTGAATGTTGGTAGTTTATCGGAATTTGAATAGGTACGAGACAAGTCATCTTTGATTCTATAAAATGATAGCCGCCCATGGCAAATTTAATTATATAAACCTTGTTTGTGCACAATTTGTAGTGATGCCAAGTATGGAAGCGGGGAAAATTCTACAAGTCCAGTGATCTGTCATAGTAATTCGGAATCAGCGATGATACATACAGGACTGGTGATGATACCTAACTACAGAAGCAGGGATGCTACCTACAGAAGCGGTGATGATACCTACAGAAGTGGTGATGGTACCTACAGATTCGGGGATGATATCTTCAGAAGCGGGGATGATACCTACAGAAGCGGTGATGATACCTACAGATCCGGTGATGATACCTAGAGAAACGGTGATGAAACCTACAGATCCGGTTATGGTACCTACAGATCCGGTAATGATACCTACAGATATGGTGATGATACCTACAGATGTGGTGATGATACCTACGGATGTGGTGATGATACCTACAGATGTGGTGATGATACCTACGGATGTGGTGATGATACCTACAGATGTGGTGATGATACCTACAGAAGTGGTGATGATACCTACAGAAGTGGTGATGATACCTACAGATCCGGTGATGATACCTACAGATGTGGTGATGATACCTACAGATGTGGTGATGATACCTACGGATGTGGTGATGATACCTACAGATGTGGTGATGATACCTACAGATGTGGTGATGATACCTACGGATGTGGTGATGATACCTACAGATGTGGTGATGATACCTACAGAAGTGGTGATGATACCTACAGATCCGGTGATGATACCTACAGATGTGGTGATGATACTTAGAGACCGGTGATGATAACTACAGAAGCCGTGATGATAACTACAGAAGTCGTGATGATAACTACAGAAGTCGTGATGATACCTACAGATGTGGTGAGGATACCTACAGATGTGGTGATGATAACTAGAGACCGGTGATGATACCTACAGATGTGGTGATGATAACTACAGAAGTCGTGATGATACCTACAGATGTGGTGAGGATACCTACAGATGTGGTGATGATACCTTTACAGATGTAAAAATAATATATAATACATATATACTTTTTAGAGAGATGAAAACGGCTAATATCACATTTTTGTGTATATATTTATTCAAATATAAATACTATCTTTGAAAATTAAACGATTTATAGCCCGTCAAAGGATTCTATGGCTACTTTTCCGCGAGGATATCACGGGGTTTGGAACAGCGACTCTTTAAATTGCTACTTCTGCAATGTTGGCATCCAAGACAATTTGGTCCACTATCTATTCCAATGCCCATTCCTACATGAAAAGAGACTGGAAATTCGCGAAATTTCGGGGCCAACCCACTACAATGTACAACATGTATATAAAATCTTCACTACTCTCCTGCTGGATAAAACATTTGTTTATAAATATTTTAAATATTTCAAGGCGATTGATAAAATGAGAGAAGAAGTGCTCAACTCCACAGACAACGGCTGATTGCTCCCCCTCCCCTCTAAATTGCTTTTCCTCCTCACTCATGTACATATATAACCGTTATGGGGAATCCCCTTGTAAGACAATAGTGTCTTAATAAAGGTTTTTATTGTTGTTGTTGTATATAAATACTATCTTCAAATGTATACTTCATGGAAAATGTGGGGGCTTTGTTATTAGCTAAAGCAATTCTACTCAACTCTATTCTATATCTGAGCGGAATGCCAGTAGTATCTATAATAGAGGACACGTGCTTGATATTTACTCTTAAACACTCTCAAGAAAACAAAGGAATATATATGATAAAGTATTAATATTAAGTGTGTGAGAATATAAAGCATCAATTTAACCAAATAAGCATTCTAGTGTACATATTAAAATTAGAAAATATTAAGAATACCTGGATAACCTGGGGCGAGAGAATCCAGGCCAAACCTTTCCGAAATTATGACAATGTAATAAATACCGTTTGAATTCCCCATAAGATATCGGGCTAATATTTGATATAATAAATGCGAGTAATTCAAAAAAGGGAATTTATGCTTCTTTCGACTAGAACGCTTATATTCATATCAGAAAACAGCTTTAAGCTATGAAATATTTCTGAGCAAAATGTCTACGCTATAGATTATATAATACTTTTAAAATATAATCCCACAAATTGTGATGGTTACTTCACGTAGAAAGCGCGGGTATTTCTACACATCGCTGAAATAAATCATTGTTCCCGAAATATAAAATCTAATCTTCAGTGAATAGTCTCTAATTAGTATCTGATTCAATACTTTTTTGCTCCGAAGACATTTTTTAAATCTTTAAATGAAATTCACTATCAGAAACTAGCCCACTACTTGAGTATGTCTATTTGGATAGGGGAGAGAGATATAGCGCAATTCCGTACAACGATATTGATAAAAATTAAAGAGTCCAGTTGTCTTATCAGATATATATTCAGGATAGGGACTGGTTTTGGAGACAATATATTTCTAAGTTTTCCATTGTTGATGCCGATTTAAAAGGCATTTTTGAAACGATAACATGGAGATCTCACAGAGATATACTCACCCTGTAGGGGAGACAAACCGAAACGGGGCTATATGCAGCGGGGTGAGATGCACAGCGTTGGTCCGTCGCATGCGGAAGCTGGACGACTGCACCACCATCCGTACGGACTTTTCCATCGCGGAGTTAAGTTTAGCCGCCGGCGTCCTCTGCTGGCAGCGGCGGCCTCACCGGTCGTCGACGTCACCCAGCACGACGTATCCTACCGACTGGCTGTTCCTAGGGGAGTTTAGTAACTCAAATGGCCGTCGACGTCACCCAGCACGACGTATCCTACCGACTGGCTGTTCCTTGGGGAGTTTAGTAACTCAAATGGCCGTCGACGTCACCCAGCACGACGTATCCTACCGACTGGCCGTTCTTTGGGGAATTTAGTAACTCGCATGGCCGTCGACGTCACCCAGCACGACGTACCCTACCGACTGGCCGTTCCTTGGGGAGTTTAGTAACTCGCATGGCCGTCGACGTGACCCAGCACGACGTACCCTACCGACTGGCCGTTCCTTGGGGAGCTTAGTAACTCGCATGGCCGTCGACGTCACCCAGCACGACGTACCCTACCGACTGGCCGTTCCTTGGGGAGTTTAGTAACTCGCATGGCCGTCGACGTGACCCAGCACGACGTATCCTACCGACTGGCCGTTCCTTGGGGAGTTTAGTAACTCAAATGGCCGTCGACGTCACCCAGCACGACGTATCCTACCGACTGGCTGTTCCTTGGGGAGTTTAGTAACTCAAATGGCCGTCGACGTCACCCAGCACGACGTATCCTACCGACTGGCCGTTCTTTGGGGAGTTTAGTAACTCGCATGGCCGTCGACGTGACCCAGCACGACGTACCTTACCGACAGGCTCTTCTTTGGGGTGCTTAGTACCTTGAATGTCCGCCGAAAAGTAACCCAATACGATGTAACCTACCGACTGGCCGTTCCTTGGGGAGTTTAGTAACTCGCATGGCCGTCGACGTCACCCAGCACGACGTACCCTACCGACTGGCCGTTCCTTGGGGAGTTTAGTAACTCGCATGGCCGTCGACGTCACCCAGCACGACGTACCCTACCGACTGGCCGTTCCTTGGGGAGTTTAGTAACTCGCATGGCCGTCGACGTCACCCAGCACGACGTACCCTACTGACTGGCCGTTCCTTGGAGTGCTTAGTATCCCGAATGTCCGTCAACGTCACCCAGCACGCCGTACCCTACTGACTGGCCGTTCCTTGGAGAGTTTAGTCCCTTGAATGGCCGTCGACGTCACCCAGCACGACGTACCCTACCGACTGGCCGTTCCTTGGAGTGCTTAGTATCCCGAATGGCCGTCAACGTCACCTAGCACGCCGTACCCTACTGACTGGCCGTTCCTTGGGGAGTTTAGTCCCTTGAATGGCCGTCGACGTCACCCAGCACGACGTACCCTACCGACTGGCCGTTCCTTGGAATGCTTAGTATCCCGAATGGCCGTCAACGTCACCTAGCACGCCGTACCCTACTGACTGGCCGTTCCTTGGGGAGTTTAGTCCCTTGAATGGCCGTCGACGTCACCCAGCACGACGTACCCTACCGACTGGCCGTTCCTTGGAGTGCTTAGTATCCCGAATGTCCGTCAACGTCACCCAGCACGCCGTACCCTACTGACTGGCCGTTCCTTGGAGAGTTTAGTCCCTTGAATGGCCGTCGACGTCACCCAGCACGACGTACCCTACCGACTGGCCGTTCCTTGGAGTGCTTAGTATCCCGAATGGCCGTCAACGTCACCTAGCACGCCGTACCCTACTGACTGGCCGTTCCTTGGGGAGTTTAGTCCCTTGAATGGCCGTCGACGTCACCCAGCACGACGTACCCTACCGACTGGCCGTTCCTTGGAGTGCTTAGTATCCCGAATGTCTGTCAACGTCACCTAGCACGCCGTACCCTACTGACTGGCCGTTCCTTGGATAGTTTAGTCCCATGAATGGCCGTCGACGTCATCCAGCACGCCGTACCCTACTGACTGGCCGTTCCTTGGAGAGTTTAGTCCCTTGAATGGCCGTCGACGTCACCAAGCACGACGTACCTTACCGACTGGCTCTTCTTTGGGGTGTTTAGTACCTTGAATGTCCGCCGAAAAGTAACCCAATACGATGTAACCTACCGTCTTAATTGCGAATTTCTTTTTCTCTCTGGAAGTTTATAGTTCCGTTTTTTGTTAGAACTTTTTAATATGAACATTTTTAAGAGTGTGCACCTCCGGATTTGTCAGTAGCTCTGTTCATTTGGTTTATATAACCAAAGATATTCTTCCAAATTCTTTTATATTTGTTATCTTCGCACACACCCCATATATAATCATTAGAAGTTATACAAAAATGTGATCCAATGTGGGGAAGGCTAGAGTAACAAATAAGGGCGTGTCAAAACGAATTCCGAAAACCGAATTCGTCCAAATAAACTAGGCTTGAGGAATCATTATCGTCATCATCGCTAAAGTCAGAAATATTCAGTTTTAAATAGTATCAGATAATACTTATAGAACAATAGTTCTACTAACATCTATGTTAGAAATTACATTTATAATTTCGTAATGTTGTTTTTATTTTTCATCTCTTTATAAAATATTATAATTTCTATCTTGGGAAAAGACAATAAAAATAAAAAATAAATATTTAAAAAAAGGTCAGGTGTTGATATTAAAAATAAAAGAGACATATCCTGACCACATGAGCATCTCTAGATGGCAGATAAATCAAGAAATCGGGTTGGCCAAATATCACGGAACAAGTTAAATAAACGTTTAGTTTATATTTGCTCCGCTAGATGGCGCTCTGCAATCTAGAGATGTGAGCACAGTCAGGATATATGCCTCTTTTATTTTAAATTTCTATTTTATTGGATAATTCTAAGACACTACTGATGTAATACATTTCTATATAGAGAGAACACATTGTAAAGAAATATATTCCAGGAATAAACCATATCGTACGAGAACAATATGTCCAGTATACACCGACATCGATTGATGCCAAGTCGAACAAATGGCACTTCGCCATCATTTTTTCTCACTTTCACACAAAGTCTCGCAGCAATATTTCATGACTCTTTGTAACAAAAAAACATTTTTTCATATTTTTTATTACATAGGATCCATATTACAGTTATATATTTTTATATAATATTATATTCGATAAACATTTTAAATATATATTTTTGTTTAAATTCACTTTTTATGCTTTCAAAAAGAAGTGTGTATGAGTTTAGATTATTCTCAAGTCCCATACAAAATGTAATTTTGGCGAGCAATGGCTAAGATATCTACGTTAGCAACTGAGCTATTGTCGCTGAAGAAAAATAATTAAATAGAATTCCGAATTAATTTAAATATTTATTTAATTTGTTTTAGGAGAGATTTTAAATATAAAATAAAAGTTACTATGTACATGAGCCAAATCGACCCAGCAGTTAGAGCAAGAGGGGAGAACTGAGACCTTCCACGTGGCGCCACTGTTTTCCCCGACCGGTCCTTCCAGTCCAGATAAGAGGGAATACCAGGAAACTCTGTTATCCTGACATTATTCTTATGTCCACTTTATTTCACCCAAATTACTCGAACAGCGATGAGTGTGATAGAGAGAGACAATATAACTCAGTGATGTTGATGTAAGTTATCTGATGTTCAGGATTTGGTGTATTTATTCAAGGAAGAAAGAAACTCCAATAATTTTTTTTTACAGAAATGAACAAAAGATTGGGAAAGCTTGGCTCATCTAGTTGGAATTTTTCATAGAAAGAATTTAGTGAATCGATAGAAATAGGTCGGGAGGATTAGAGAGTTCCACCTCAAGACACAGAAAACCCCAACCGAAGTATGTTCAAGTCACCAGTGAAGCGAATTTCTGAGAAGAACAGATCACCCGAGGGTTTGAAGCTATAAGTGAGTTGGGGGCAGGGATGTAGGGTGGAAATATTCCACTCCAAGAAGTAGGGGTTGTGGAGGGAGAAACATCTATAATTAGCAGCATAAAAAAGCTAAAACGCTTTAAGATTTTGCATGTCATCCTTGCGCAGGGGCCATGCTAATCCTCTCTGTGTCGTTTCCAATTTTGGTATATGTACCGCCGAACAAGCGTGTACAACAAGAAAGGTAAAGAGTTTGAAAGAAGGCATTCCGCCGTTTCTAGTTTCTCTTGATGTAGTTTCGAGTTATTTCCAACAGAACGGTAAGAGCTGTTGACTAATGGCAAGGAATTAAACCATGCTCCAGTGGAATATAGATTGGCGGGGGTATTGTCTCCCCAGTTTCATCAAGGGAAGGCAAGAACAGAACGTTATTTTAGACCGCGGGCGGTGGTTGGTCAACAACAGCCGGAATAGAATAGTGCGATGAGTCACTTTCTTTGATTCCCCCGGATTGCCTCACAGTTATTTATTCTCTTCTTGTTCTGGATCCTGACGGGAATCTCACGTGTTGTTCCGACATATTCCACAACAAGCTTCTTATATATATCAAACTTTTCCAGCTCTACCATATATTAATAATTATTAAATAATACTATTACATTTTTTTTTCGTTTTTGAGAGAGGTAATATATAGCCATATTTTAATTCATATTACCACGTGGAAAATTAGAAGAGACAAACTTCAGGATGACTCAGCAATTTATTTAAGGAAAGATAAGCAAAGAGAGAAGTTTGCAGAGCAACAAAATATAAAAATCAAAATTGATACTGTTTCAATAAAATAATAAATACTTTGCTATATAGCTCCTTCCCTACGGGAGCTGTGACCCTCAGCTTACAAATAGTATTGTAGTTACTGACATGGACGGACGTGCTTCTGCAAAGGATTCCATCGTAGTCTTGGAACTTTGTCCCAAGAAACTTTTCGTTTTTTTTTTAATTGCGGTGTGAAGAGCGGCTTTGTCGTCGTATTGTCTATAGGCACATCGTTATCTTGTAGGGAAGTCTTGGCTTTGACACGGTGGAGGAATCCTGGAGCCAGTCTCTGAAAATATATATCACAGCACCCATGGCCTCAAGGTCTTCTCGGCTATCTTCAGTTTGTCTTTTCTTATCTACCCAGCATCTCTACCAAAATGCCACGTGGAAAATTCATAAAGACAAACGTGAGGATGACAGAACAAATTATTTAAGGCAAGAACACACTATAATTGATAAAATACAATATAAGAAAAGAGGGAAGTTTACAGAGTAACAAAATATCAACGATACGAGTTTACGGTGAAATGTTCGCGGCCTGACAATGAAAGTCTCCAATTTTCAGTTGGAAAAAAAAACATTTTAATTTCTTCGCGTAGTCTCTTTTGACCTCAACACACTTGGTCCAGCGTTTCTCCAATATCAGCATTCCTTTCTGAAAATGAGAGTCTGGAAGGTTATTGAAATATTCATCTACAGCCCTCTCAACTTCTCATTGGACGCGAAGCGCTTTCCAGAAACAAATTTTTCAGGTGTGGGAAATGGTGGAATTCTGAGGGTTTCGAAGCAAATCGTACCTCAAATCCCTCAGTTTGTTCAATACCTTCCCACTTTGAGAGCAGATGCGTTGTTCTGGTGAAAGATAAAATTTCTTTCTCAAGACAAGGCCTCTTCTCGCGAATTTTGCCATCCAGCTGGCCAAGATGATTCTTCATATTTCAAGGAAATCTTAACAGGATCCATTTAGCATTTCCATTCCAAAACATTGGCCATGACCTTTCCGGTAGATGCGATCGACTTCGATTTCTTTGGAGCTGAACCATTGGCTTTCGCCCACTGCTTCGACATTTGTTTTGTTTCCGGCGTGTAGTGTGTGTGTGTGTTCTCTTTGTGAAGTGGCCTCTTCCATGGTGACAAATCACCGCACAAAATCTCTCTTTAATAGGTACAAACATTGCTGCGAATGTAGTTTGCGCATTTGCTTTTGATCTGCATTTAGCAAATGCGGCACCCACCATGCACAGAGCTTTGGAAACCCTAATTATTCGTGTAAGATACCTTCGGCACAGTGACAGGTCATATATGCGGAACATAATGAGTAAAACGGAAAAAAATCAGCGTAGAAAAATATAAAGACAGAAATCATGATAAGGTATATACGATTACATTGTACTTATTGACATGCGAGATGATGCCAAGGAAGCCGACTCGAACAAAACAGAGTAGGTCGTTGACGGTCATGATCCTTCTTGAGGCGGAGATTGAAAGCAAGTCCATCGACAGCATCTATATAGTTATTCTATTTAAATTACAATGCATTGAGCTAGCCTAAGCAAACCCATATTATTATTGTAAAACTTGCGCACAAACAGATCGTCGTAGAAATATTCACAAAAGATATAAGCCCTGGTTAAAGTGAAGTGGCTATACACAACAATTCCTAGCATCGTCCTTCCCTAGATCCCACTACGTATAGGATCATATTAATAGTTTTATTGAAACTTATAATCCCCCGCTGAAGTCAAAGGAGTCGATTTCCCCGATCTCTACTGCCAATCGATGGAATGGCGGAGGATGTGGAGGATCGTCGATAATCTACTCCAATATCGATAATGGAGTCAATCGAGGGGATCCATTGAGAGGGTTTGACGTCACCGTTTACGTCAGTGGGGAGGATGCCGCCAGGTACCATTGCTTCGACCTGCATATACGGCTCGACAAGGATGTACAACGTCGGCTCGACCTGAATCCACAACGTCGGCTCGACCTGGTTGTACGCCGTATTACGTTGGCTCGAACTAAATGTACAACGTCCGATCAACATATCTCACCAATGTCGACTTAACCTATCTTTACAACGGTGGCTCGAACTAGACTTATAACGTTATCTCTAACTAGATTTACAACATTGGTTCGAACTAGATGTACAAGCTCGGCACGAACTATCTTTACAATGCTGGCTCGAACTAGCTTCACAAAGTTTGATCGAACAAGATGTACAACGTTGGCTCGAACCAGCTTTACAAAGTTTGATCGAACAAGATGTACAACGTTGGCTCGAAATAGCTTTACAAAGTTTGATCGAACAAGATGTACAACGTTGGCTCGAACCAGCTTTACAAAGTTTGATCGAACAAGATGTACAACGTTGGCTCGAAATAGCTTCACAAAGTTTGATCGAACAAGATGTACAACGTTGTCTCGGACTAACTTTACAAAGTTTGATCGAACAAGATGTACAACGGTGGCTCGAACTAGCTTTACAAAGTTTGATCGAACAAGATGTACAACGGTGGCTCGAACTAGCTTTACAAAGTTTTATCGAACAAGATGTACAACGTTGTCTCGAACCAGCTTTACAAAGTTTGATCGAACAAGATGTACAACGGTGGCTCGGAATAGCTTCACAAAGTGTGATCGAACAAGATGTACAACGGTGGCTCGAACCAGCTTCACAAAGTGTGATCGAACAAGATGTATAGCGTTGGCTCGAACTAGCTTTACAAAGTTTGATCGAACAAGATGTACAACGGTGGCTCGAACTAGCCTTACAAGAGTGTGATCGAACAAGATTTACAACGGTGGCTCGAACCAGCTTTACAAAGTTTGATCGAACTAGATGTACAAAGGTGACTCGAACTAGCTTTACAAAAGTGTGATCGAACAAGATGTACAACGGTGGCTCGAACTAGCTTTACAAAGTTTGATCGAACAAGATGTACAACGTTGGCTCGAACTAGCTTTACAAAGTTTGATCGAACAAAATGTACAACGGTTGCTCGAACTAGCTTTACAAAGTTTGATCGAACAAGATGTACAACGGTGGCTCGACCTAGCTTTACAAAGTTTGATCGAACAAGATGTATAACGTTGGCTCGAACTAGCTTCACAAAGTTTGATCGAACAAGATGTACAACGTGTGGGCTCGAACCAGCTTCACAAAAGTGTGATCGAACAAGATGTACAACGGTGGCTCGAACTAGCTTCACAAAGTTTGATCGAACAAGATGTACAACGGTGGCTCGAACCAGCTTCACAAAGTTTGATCGAACAAGATGTACAACGTTGGCTCGAACTAGCTTTACAAAGTTCGATCGAACAAGATGTACAACGTTGGCTCGAACTAGCTTTACAAAGTTTGATCGAAGAAGATGTAAAACGTTGTCTCGAACCAGCTTTACAAAGTGTGATCGAACAAGATGTACAACGTTGGCTCGAACTAGCTTTACAAAGTTTGATCGAACAAGATGTACAACGTTGGCTCGAACTAGCTTTACAAAGTGTGATCGAACAAGATGTACAACGGTGGCTCGAACTAGCTTCACAAAGTTTGATCGAACAAGATGTACAACGTTGGCTCGAACTAGCTTTACAAAGTTTGATCGAACAAGATGTACAACGTTGGCTCGAACTAGCTTTACAAAGTTTGATCGAAGAAGATGTAAAACGTTGTCTCGAACCAGCTTTACAAAGTGTGATCGAACAAGATGTACAACGTTGTCTCGGACTAACTTCACAAAGTTTGATCGAACAAGATGTACAACGGTGGCTCGAACTAGCTTTACAAAGTTTAATCGAACAAGATTTACAACGTTGGCTCGAACTAGCTTTACAAAGTTTGATCGAACAAGATGTACAACGTTGTCTCGAACTAGCTTTACAAAGTTTGAATGAACTAGCTTTACAACGTTGGTTCGAACTAGCTTTACAAAGTGTGATCGAACAAGATGTACAACGGTGGCTCGAACTAGCTTTACAAAGTTTGATCTAACAAGATGTTCAACGTTGTCTCGAACTAGCTTTACAAAGTGTGGTCGAACAAGATGTACAACGGTGGCTCGAACTAGCTTTACAAAGTGTGATCGAACAAGATGTAGAACGGTGGCTCGAACTAGCTTTACAAAGTTTGATCGAATAAGATGTACAACGGTGGCTCGAACTAGCTTCACAAAGTGTGATCGAACAAGATGTACAACGTTGGCTCGAACTAGCTTCACAAAGTGTGATCGAACAAGATGTACAACGTTGTCTCGAACTAGCTTTACAAAGTTTGAACGAACTAGCTTTACAAAGTTTGAACGAACTAGCTTTACAATGTTGGATCGACTGATATGTACGTGGTTGGCTCTGCCTAGAAAGAATACCTTTTTTTCTAAAATTGCCACATAGATGTACACCATATTAAATATCACTAGATATTACTTAACCAATATATATTGCTGCACACTACCAATAGGCGCTATTTATATATGTAATCCCCATTTTGTAGTTTTCATATTTATAACTATGCGTATTCGAAATGTGTTTTTACCGATATATATATATATATATATATATATATATAGTTTTAAGCAAAACAGGAATATATATTTGTAGTTAATATATTTGTGCTATTTTTATTCTTCAAAATGGCACATATACGAAGATTCGATATATTTTAAACCACAACAAATATATTTGATAGTTCTCATCTCTTGAAGAAGGTTTGTATTTCCCGGATTGTTCTGGTGGCCTAACAATCGCCAGGCAGTGGGTTAGCAACAGCAAGGCCAGGCAAGCAATGTTTGGCAGGGGAGCACAAAGCCCATGTTGTATACGGGGGCGAATTTAGAAAACAGTCGTGTCTTACCTTCCTGGACAAACCTGGTGGAAGTTGAAGCGATAATGTTTCAAACTAGGCCTAATGTTGTCAACATTAATAGGGGAAAACGTATTAATTTTTGAAGTATATAAACTTTGGGGGGGTTTAATAGCCAAGAGGGATTGTGTTGCCATAAGTATGCAAATAAATCCTCAACAAAAGGCAAAAATTGATATATATATTTATATTTTTTATTATTAAAAAAAAAATGTTTTTCAAAAATATTGTACCGTGGTTGATTTGTTTGCATAATTTGTAGATTGTATTGATTTACATAAGTTTTTAATTATGTAATATAGCTATATAAATGAAATGAAAATAAACGATAGCAATGTGTTTCTTTAAACGTGAAAATTTAATGCAAGCTTTCGGATCTCATCGATCCTTCCACAGGCCGAGCTATAAGCTATAAGCTGAGAGAAAGAAAGAGTATATATAGATGTACAATATTATTTACATACACCTAACGAAGATAGAAAATAAAAATATAAAAATAAGATAAATATAAACACATTTACATAAAATAATATATAAATTTCGCCAGACTGCAGGACATCTACACGTTCGAAAATTAAGACGCAAGTAAAATTCCATCTACATACGAACAAAACATGGTGTATAGGGCTATGGGTGTGAAGGTCAAACTGGGGAAGATGAGGAAGGATCTGGTGAAAAGGAAGGGCTGGGCTGTTTTTTCCTAAATGAGTGGTACTGAGATGGTAGTTCTATACGCCTGTTGATACTGTTTAAATCATGAGAGACGAAGGATTCTATTAATAATCTTTGATATTTGGATTTGATGTTGTGGTAATGACAGGTTGGGTCGGAAAGGTTAAAGGTATGGCCGGTTTTTGAGGTGTGCTGAACGATCAAAGATTTGGGATCTTTGTTAATTATATTTCTGTTGTGCTCGGAAATTCTGTTATAAATGAAGCGGCCAGTCTCACCCACATATTTTGTGTTACAATCTTGGCAACCTATGGAGTAAATGGCATATGGTTGCTGGTCGGGACGTTTCTTAATATTGGATCTGGTGATGGGGTTTCGGAGTATTTGGCCTATTGAGAGGTGGTTGGTGAAAAAGGTTCTTAAACCCAATTTTTTGAGGGAGTGGGCTATTGATTGATTTTCAAAGGAATCAGGTATAATGCAGGTGTTACGGTTTACTGCGGGTTGAGTGTGCTTGGAAGGGTTAAAACTGTGTCTAAGTATAAAGGGAAGTGGATAGCCTCTTGATTTTAGATTACTGATGATGGTTGTCTTTTCTATTTTTTTGAAGGCTGGGGTGGAGCAGTGTGTATGAATTCTTTTCGTGAGTGTTCTGACGACTGTGAGTTTGTGGCCTATTGGGTTATATGAATCAAAAAGGAGATAGGATGGTTTTATGGATTTTTTGTAATAAACTGTTGTGTGGTATGATTCATCAGTTTTGATAAAAAGAATGTCCAAATATGGCAGAACTTTGTGGGACTCATCTTCTATTGTGAAAGTGAGACGTGTATGATAAGAGTTTAGGGCTTCCAAAACACAAAAAAAAAAAAATTAGAATCCTTCGTCTCCCATGATTTAAACAGTATCAACAGGCGTATAGAACTACCATCTCAGTACCACTCATTTAGGAAAAAACAGCCCAGCCCTTCCTTTTCACCAGATCCTTCCTCATCTTCCCCAGTTTGACCTTCACACCCATAGCCCTATACACCATGTTTTGTTCGTATGTAGATGGAATTTTACTTGCGTCTTAATTTTCGAACGTGTAGATGTCCTGCAGTCTGGCGAAATTTATATATTATTTTATGTAAATGTGTTTATATTTATCTTATTTTTATATTTTTATTTTCTATCTTCGTTAGGTGTATGTAAATAATATTGTACATCTATATATACTCTTTCTTTCTCTCAGCTTATAGCTTATAGCTCGGCCTGTGGAAGGATTGATGAGATCCGAAAGCTTGCATTAAATTTTCACGTTTAAAGAAACACATTTCTATCGTTTATTTTCATTTCATACTTTATAGCAATTCTTTTGTCTATTTACAATAGCTATATAAATGCTCGTAGAATTTAAGGTAGACGGTTAGAGAGAATAAAGTTCGGTTGGGTTTACCTCTCCTCCCGTCTATTTTATCAAGGCGACAAGTGGTGGAGATGCTGGGTACCGATACCCTCACGGACGACATAATGGGAGGAGGTCTTCGCTTACAAGGCCCTAGTTTTACTTGTTATATACAAATGACGGATCAAAGCCTTATGTGTCTGAATACAATATTTGAATAATATTGTAGCAAAGATTATTCATTATATTTTATATACAGATTATTTTTATATTTATATTATTCATAATTTGCTACTCTGGAAACTTCCCTCATCGCTTATTTTGGATCTTATGTGTTTACTTTGTTTTTTCCTTAAATAAATTATCATGGTATTCTGAAGTTGCCTTTCCTAATTTTCCACGTGACAATTTGGTGGAGATGCTGGGTAGATTAAGGAAAACAAACTGAGGATCGCCGAGAAGACCTAGAGGTCATGGGTGTTTGTGTCTTAAATAAATTACTGCGTCAAGTTTGTCTTTCCTAATTTTATACGTGAAAATATACGATGATACTGTAAATGCTCTAGTAATCATGTAGGTGGGGATGCTACAACATACATAGGGAACCGTACCTCGGACAATGTATCGTACATTCATCTATGTAACAATGGTCGTGAGGCAGCCAAGGTACTTCAAAACTGCCCATGGAGAGACTGTGAGTCTGCCAGACAGACATCTCCCTAAGGCTGGAACTTGTTGAAAGAAGCCCTATCGACCGGCTGCCCCACCCTATGACCCGCCCATGGGCTGGTAGACATCACTCCCATGTTGTGGCTGCGTCCAGTCTTACAAATCTCTGGTGGAATTTCAACGAGCATTGATGAAATCAGGGATTTAATGGCGGAGATTGGACTGGGGGTTGTTAGCGATTAGAGTTGATCTTTGGCTCTACATATTTTGGTGATGTGGACTATGAAGTGTTTCGTGGCATTTATTTGAAAGACTCCTGTTGCGTAGATTTTCGTTAAGTATCATATGTTTGAAATGTAATACGATATATTCGTTAAGTATCGTATGTTTGAAATGTAATACGAGATATTCGTTAAGTATCATATGTTTGAAATGTAATACGAGATATTCGTTAAGTATCATATGTTTGAAATGTAATACGAGATATTCGTTAAGTATCATATGTTTGAAATGTAATACAAGATATTCGTTAAGTATCATATGTTTGAAATGTAATACGAGATATTCGTTAAGTATCTATGGTTGAAATGTAATACGAGATATTCGTTAAGTATCTATGGTTGAAATGTAATACGAGATATTCGTTAAGTATCATATGTTTGAAATGTAATACGAGATATTCGTTAAGTATCTATGGTTGAAATGTAATACGAGATATTCGTTAAGTATCTATGGTTGAAATGTAATACGAGATATTCGTTAAGTATCATATGTTTGAAATGTAATACGAGATATTCGTTAAGTATCATATGTTTGAAATGTAATACGAGATATTCGTTAAGTATCTATGGTTGAAATGTAATACGAGATATTCGTTAAGTATCATATGTTTGAAATGTAATACGAGATATTCGTTAAGTATCATATGGTTGAAATGTAATACGAGATATTCGTTAAGTATCATATGTTTGAAATGTAATACGAGATATTCGTTAAGTATCTATGGTTGAAATGTAATACGAGATATTCATTAAGTATCATATGTTTGAAATGTAATACGAGATATTCGTTAAGTATCTATGGTTGAAATGTAATACGAGATATTCGTTAAGTATCATATGTTTGAAATGTAATACGAAATATTCGTTAAGTATCTATGGTTGAAATGTAATACGAGATATTCGTTAAGTATCATATGTTTGAAATGTGATACGAGATATTCGTTAAGTATCATATGTTTGAAATGTGATACGAGATATTCGTTAAGTATCATATGTTTGAAATGTAATACGAGATATTCGTTAAGTATCATATGTTTGAAATGTAATACGAAATATTCGTTAAGTATCTATGGTTGAAATGTAATACGAGATATTCGTTAAGTATCATATGTTTGAAATGTAATACGAAATATTCGTTAAGTATCTATGGTTGAAATGTAATACGAGATATTCGTTAAGTATCATATGTTTGAAATGTGATACGAGATATTCGTTAAGTATCATATGTTTGAAATGTGATACGAGATATTCGTTAAGTATCATATGTTTGAAATGTAATACGAGATATTCGTTAAGTATCATATGTTTGAAATGTAATACGAAATATTCGTTAAGTATCTATGGTTGAAATGTAATACGAGATATTCGTTAAGTATCATATGTTTGAAATGTAATACGAAATATTCGTTAAGTATCATATGGTTGAAATGTAATACGAGATATTCGTTAAGTATCATATGTTTGAAATGTAATACGAGATATTCGTTAAGTATCTATGGTTGAAATGTAATACGAGATATTCGTTAAGTATCATATGTTTGAAATGTGATACGAGATATTCGTTAAGTATCATATGTTTGAAATGTAATACGAAATATTCGTTAAGTATCATATGGTTGAAATGTAATACGAGATATTCGTTAAGTATCATATGTTTGAAATGTAATACGAAATATTCGTTAAGTATCTATGGTTGAAATGTAATACGAGATATTCGTTAAGTATCATATGTTTGAAATGTGATACGAGATATTCGTTAAGTATCTATGGTTGAAATGTAATACGAGATATTCGTTAAGTATCATATGTTTGAAATGTAATACGAGATATTCGACATCAGTACATATCATAACGGTAGAGGTTGCCTGGCCGCGGCATTCGCAGTTTTAGAATTGAAAAACACTTCTACCAGTAAATATTTTTATTATCTCGACGTTTCGACAAAATAAATTTACTGGCCGAAGTGTCTTTTACTTCTACATCAGTTTATATGTATCAAAAGAGGCATCTTCCCATATAAAAATGTCCATTTAATACATGTTCACAACTTCATGTTGCCTGAACATAAGCCATTCACCAGCATAAGTAACGTTGTGGCAAATTCGACATATTCCATAACCTCTCTCGTAGTTGTTATGAAGCAGCCCCTATGATATACATATGATGAAGGCCATACCTCGAACCCATAGTATACAGCTTGTTGGCTTTTGCCTAAATTTCCCAAATGTAGTATTGAGATTCATTTGTTGATCCGATTCTGAGCGTTCTGAAGGAATGGAAAACAAAATTCATTATTTTAATACATTTTTGAATAGTTCCTCTCTTGATACATGAATACCATCCTGTCTCAACTCTATGTATTATATATAACACATGAAATGTGATTAGAATATTGGCTCAGAGCGTAAACTTTCACGACAGATGGCAATTGAGCTATAATTGTAACATGGCTATTTGTCAAATAACGATATTTTATTTTACAGGATGATCAGAGTGGTGGATAGTTCAATGTACATGTTATATCCTCACCTGTTGTAACATGGACATACACAGCTTGAGTGTCACTAGACAGGATTATTTGCAGAGGTTGAGAGCATTTGAACATATTGATGTGAGAAACCTTTTCTCTTATAATTAAAATTGATATAATTATGCACAAACAAAACACAACACAACACAAAACACAACAACACACAACACACAACAACACACAACAACACAACACACAACACACACACACAACACTTCCTGTGTGCAAATATATTACAAAATAGCAAAGTTTTGATAAAATTTATCGAATATTTAGAGCTGTTTTCATTTTTTCTTCCTGCCTATATATCTCATTGCTACAATAGACCAAAGGTAAAAGCAGCGAGTTTCTAGAAACAGGTTTGGTCTCATCTTAGCAATACATATCGTCTGTTGTAATATGGCTATGTATTTACTATTATATATGTTATGTTAAAATATTATTTTATTTAAAAAAATATATATTTCATAGATACAAATACTCTGTTAAACCGACCGCCAGTGGTCACGCTTCCCTTATAAAAACTCGTTGTTGTTGTTTCCCGATGGCCGGCTCAAATCTTTTGTACATTATGTAAATAAGTTTTCCATTTTTTATTCTTACGCCTTAAGCCAGGCAGTACTTTTACCAAATTATGTTTTTTAAAAATATATATATTCCATAAGCTCAATTAAAACTATTTCTAATCTTCAATATTTTTATTATACTTTCAAGATTTTATAACCACGACTGCATTACCATAATCCTCAAAATATTCCAAAATCAACAGAAAATCTCATTTTTTAAAATTTATAATATATATCTATATAGAGTGAGTTAGGAATGAAGACAAATAAACCAAACTTCTACTGTCCTTAGTGCGATTTAAAATATTGGGAGGGCTTGGCTCATCAGTGGTGAACCCTCCCAGCGCTTTCGCCAATTTAATCTACCAGGCCGCTTATTTAGAGCTTTAATACTGTATTGGATCATTCTGGTTATATATGCTACACTGTAGGTTAGAATCTTAGAAATGGTATTTAAGTAAACTATGGACATAAGTTTTTAGGACAGTAGAAATCGCAGTAAGGACAGTAGAAGTTTGATTTATATGTAAAAAGAAACATTCGCGTCTTAATGTCTTCATTTGTTATATAAGGATGTCGCGTTATTGCTCTGTGCTAAAATATAAAGTGAGGAATCTCTGAAGCCATTGTATGTATATTCAATCAATAATATACACGCTATTACAATTATTACTGATTGGAGGACAGCTTCAGGCAACAAGAGACCACCATATCTGTAAGGGTCACAACACGGTTCAGGAGTTCATATTGCAAATATCTTTGTTTTCTTTTATTAGTTTGATTTGTTTAGAGGAAAACGTTTAACCTTTTTGAAAAATAAGGTTATAATTATTATCATTATTATATGGGTAAATTTTTACACAAATAAATTTACTGGCAAAGAGTTTCTTTTAAATATCATCAGATATTATCTCTACAGACCTTACTGCAATGATATGAGTTATTGAATGAGAGGGCTTGGCGACCGCTCTACTATTGTATTGGACTGGTTTTGTTATATACCCTGCATTTTCTATGGAAGGCAGCTTAGGGGTGCAGCTTAGGGGTAAACACCCCTAAGCTGCCTTCCATAGAAAATGCAGGGTATATAACAAAACCAGTCCAATACAATAGTAGAGCGGTCGCCAAGCCCTCTCATTCAATAACTCATATCATTGCAGTAAGGTCTGTAGAGATAATATCTGATGATATTTAAAAGAAACTCTTTGCCAGTAAATTTATTTGTGTAAAAATTTAACGATAGATGGCAATAAAATTTAATTTACTAATGGGTAAATTTCTTTGCAGTTTCGGAAGTATAAGTTAGTGTTGTTTTTTTTTTTACTATATCACATTATATACAGTTAAACCTGTCTATAGCACCCCCCTAAATAGCGCCTTTCTCTCTATAGCGCCCGATTTTTAAATATGTAGTACGATGCGATTTACATTAAAAGTGACCTGTCTATAGCACCCCCTCTTTATAGCACCCTAGTTTGGTGAGTCCCAAGAGACAGGTTTAACTGTACTTATACAAGGTGATGGAGAGTGTAAGTAAGTGTTGGTGCCCAGTCTGAGTGCCTTCCCCCCCCTCACTGTAGAACAGAATCACACAAAAATACATTTTATTATAGGTGGAGATTAAACTGGCGAAACCACTGAGTGGATTCATCACTGAGGAGTTGGTCTATTTAATGACACCTATTGAATTTGTGGGGAAAATAACTTTTTTATTTTTTTGTGAGCAATAGTTAACCAGAAATTATTTGAAAAAGTAAAAATCAAAATCAGGTAAAAATTTTCTTATATTAAAGATCATTTAGAGATTGTACATAACGTATTTGCCCGTTGAAGATCAGTATATTTTGCTCGCAAGCTTGCAAATATAAAAGTAAAAGAAACTTTTTACCTGATTTTATTTTTCCCTTTTCAATTTTTTTTTAATAAAAAAAAAAGAGACAGATTAAATGATTTACATTACACAAATAAATTAATAACTTACTTTTATGAATAATATAATTTTAAAAAGTTTTTTTAAAACAAATATGCAAATAACAAATAAACAAACTTTTAAAAAATAATTTAGGTAAAAAAAAACGATATAAACGATAATATTTTTAAAAATCTATTTTATAACTTTCACAAATGTTCGCTAAACACATTTACTAACAAAAATGTGAGGACGTAACTTTAGTAAAAGTTTTGCCTTTCAAAAGATTTTAAACGCATTAAACATTTCAGGTTCTGAAGTAACTTTTATATAAAGGTTTAAAAACAAAACTAGATTTATTTCAAGAAACTGAAAAAAAGACCTAATAAGATTTGAACTACCTGATTAAATTATCTAAGGATTTTTATTGACTTTGGTGGTTAACTAACTCAATGCTGTCATTCTTAGGTAGGGGTAGTCCACTGCGGAGGTCAGGTGCTGCCATCTGTTGAGCCTTTATTTAACTATTTTACCCAGCTTCCTTTTTTCCCCCCTTATACATTACTGGCGAATACTCCTGCCTTTAAAACTATTGGTGTTCTTGAAAATACGTATAAAATGTATATTTTCCTTATTATTTATTATATTTATATTTAAATATAATTCATTTTATGATCAATTACTTACATATATTATTTTAACATCCATGTTTTATCTTTGGTATTTTTCGTCACAAAAATATCAACATCGTTTTTTTTTTATGTAGATGAAAATAAACAACAAAAACATAAAATCATTTTTATATAATTTGGAATAAATGTTATATATTTTTAAAAAAATTATATTTATATATTTATATTTTTTATAATTACTAGTAACATGATATTATTTCTAGGTTTTCGAATCAATGATTGAAAACTAACTTCTACCCACTCTCTTTGCTTAGAATACTCACCAATCGAAGTACCTATTTATTATAAAATTAGTTATAAATATTGTCTGCCGATATTTAAAAATTATATTTTTAATTTTGAATATTATATATTTTTTGAAATTCAAGAGAATATTTGCAAAACATAACTTTAGTTCCTACAAATTCTCTACACAGGAATTTAGTTAAACATTTCGCATGTAGGTGGCAGCATGATACACTGGAAGTCTTAACTTTCCCTATACGAGTATTTTTTAAATTTCTTCTTTTAATGACGTAATAAGGTGCATTATATGAGATTAAATATATAGAGCATATATTTTATTTTATTATTTTACTATATAATTATTATTTAACTTAGTTTTATTTAGTAAATAGAATGGCTTAATTATAAATCCATCCTGTTTTGCCTTTTAAATCTAATCTAAAACCATCCTCCCGAAATTTTGTTGTATACTGTATATATATATACCTATGATACATTAGCGCGCCATCTGTTATCAAAATACGAAACTATTATAGACGCGTATGATACTTTTTAAAAATAAACAATTTCTACTGCCCTTACTGAAAAGGAAAAAAATTGTGGGAGGTCCTGGCTCATCAGTGGTGAACCCTCCCAGCTGTTTCGCCAGTTTGATCTACCATACCGCTGTTATATTGCATTTTTCGATCTTCCTTTTATAGTGATATTGATACTAGACTCTTGGAATGGGTATTTTAGATTAACTATGGACATAAGTTTTAAGGACAGCAGAATTACATACATTTATAAATATTATAAATAATTAAAAAAAATAATAATACGCATTTATAATAGTTTCGCATAAATATCTACGAGTTTATTGGACACACGATAGATTCCAACAGTGGTTGGGCAGTCCTAGCAACTCTTCATGTAGACTGTTGTATTTAGTGTCTCTTTACTAGTGTTTACTATAATTACATTTATATTTGATGGATACAGAGGAGATTATACTATTGAAGTTAAGTAGTTTATTGGACATACGATAGATTCCAACAGTGGTTGGGCAGTCCTAGCAACTCTCCATGTAGACTGTTGTATTTAGTGTCTCTTTACTAGTGTTCACTATAATTACATTTATATTTGATGGATACAGAGGAGATTATACTATTGAAGTTAAGTAGTTTATTGGACATACGATAGATTCCAACAGTGGTTGGGCAGTCCTAGCAACTCTCCATGTAGACT
Source organism: Cordylochernes scorpioides (assembly GCA_030710605.1). NCBI lineage: Eukaryota > Metazoa > Arthropoda > Arachnida > Pseudoscorpiones > Chernetidae > Cordylochernes > Cordylochernes scorpioides. The sequence continues at coordinate 89,741,983 of CP092867.1, read as the reverse complement.
GTCGTATTTAGTGTCTCTTTACTAGTGTTCACTATAATTACATTTATATTTGATGGATATAGAGGAGATTATACTATTGAAGTTAAGTAGTTTATTGGACATACGATAGATTCCAACAGTGGTTGGGCAGTCCTAGCAACTCTCCATGTAGACTGTTCTATTTAGTGTCTCTTTACTAGTGTTCACTATAATTACATTTACATACGAAGGTTGTCCGTTAAATAAGTTCCACAGAGGTTTTTCATACAGAAAAACAGGTTTATTTGCCCTGAACTATACATTTCGAAAATATCAGACTTTTTAAAATTTTCTACATATTCTCTGTTTCGTTCTACGCATTTTTGCATTCTTATGACACCAAGAGTCAAAGAACTCTGCCGCCTGGCCGCGTAGTAAGCCTAAAACCGCTTCTTCCAACTCGTCTGGTATGTAAATGTAATTATAGTGAACACTAGTAAAGAGACACTAAATACAACAGTCTACACGGAGAGTTGCTAGGACTGCCCAACCACTGTTGGAATCTATCGTATGTTCAATAAACTACTTAACTTCAATAGTATAATCTCCTCTGTATCCATCAAATATAAATGTAATTATAGTGAACACTAGTAAAGAGACACTAAATACAACAGTCTACATGGAGAGTTGCTAGGACTGCCCAACCACTGTTGGAATCTATCGTATGTCCAATAAACTACTTAACTTCAATAGTATAATCTCCTCTGTATCCATCAAATATAAATGTAATTATAGTGAACACTAGTAAAGAGACACTAAATAGAACAGTCTACATGGAGAGTTGCTAGGACTGCCCAACCACTGTTGGAATCTATCGTATGTCCAATAAACTACTTAACTTCAATAGTATAATCTCCTCTGTATCCATCAAATATAAATGTAATTATAGTGAACACTAGTAAATAGACACTAAATACAACAGTCTACATGGAGAGTTGCTAGGACTGCCCAAACACTGTTGGAATCTATCGTATGTCCAATAAACTACTTAACTTCAATAGTATAATCTCCTCTGTATCCATCAAATATAAATGTAATTATAGTGAACACTAGTAAAGAGACACTAAATACGACAGTCTACATGGAGAGTTGCTAGGACTGCCCAAACACTGTTGGAATCTATCGTATGTCCAATAAACTACTTAACTTCAATAGTATAATCTCCTCTGTATCCATCAAATATAAATGTAATTATAGTGAACACTAGTAAAGAGACACTAAATACGACAGTCTACATGGAGAGTTGCTAGGACTGCCCAACCACTGTTGGAATCTATCGTATGTCCAATAAACTACTTAACTTCAATAGTATAATCTCCTCTGTATCCATCAAATATAAATGTAATTATAGTGAACACTAGTAAAGAGACACTAAATACGACAGTCTACATGGAGAGTTGCTAGGACTGCCCAACCACTGTTGGAATCTATCGTATGTCCAATAAACTACTTAACTTCAATAGTATAATCTCCTCTGTATCAATCAAATATAAATGTAATTATAGTGAACACTAGTAAAGAGACACTAAATACGACAGTCTACATGGAGAGTTGCTAGGACTGCCCAACCACTGTTGGAATCTATCGTATGTCCAATAAACTACTTAACTTCAATAGTATAATCTCCTCTGTATCCATCAAATATAAATGTAATTATAGTGAACACTAGTAAAGAGACACTAAATACGACAGTCTACATGGAGAGTTGCTAGGACTGCCCAACCACTGTTGGAATCTATCGTATGTCCAATAAACTACTTAACTTCAATAGTATAATCTCCTCTGTATCCATCAAATATAAATGTAATTATAGTGAACACTAGTAAAGAGACACTAAATACGACAGTCTACATGGAGAGTTGCTAGGACTGCCCAACCACTGTTGGAATCTATCGTATGTCCAATAAACTACTTAACTTCAATAGTATAATCTCCTCTGTATCAATCAAATATAAATATATGTTTCTCTATTACACTTTTATCGAGTTCACAAGCTTTCGGGTTTTAAACGACCCTTCTACAGGTAAACATTTTTAAAAAAGGGTCGTTTAAAACCCGAAATCTTGTAAAAAGATTAAAAGTGTAATAAAGAAACATCCTCGAAGATTTATATTTGATTAAATCAATAGCATCAATAGAAAAATATAATTGTCGCAAATTTAGGATGAGTCTCTGTACCTCTATGTAAAATTGTATTTAATGTCTCTATTAGTGTTCCCCAACTTCTACATCACATTTAACTAGAAATATTGTAAGGTAGAAAATTACGAAATTCCAGGAGAATACAGCAATTTATATGAGACACAAACTCAAATTAAAAATTGATTATATACAAGAGAATCAAGGTGCTATAACATGTGTGTTAACAACAGTTGTTGACACACATCAATATGTTATAATACCTTGATAAAGGTTGGCGTTCAGCCAACTGATATATTTGTATAATAAATGATATTTTGATCCAAAATACGACTTTTTAATTAAAGATCAAAATTAATATTCTGTTGATAAAATAATAAATACTTTGCTACAATATATATTAAGAACATTATTTAGATAATATTTTATTTGAAATATATGAGAGAGGGAAACATTCTCTCTTATTATTGTGCATCAAACTTCCAGCGCTGTTGAAATATATGATATCTTATAATTCATATCTCTCTTTGATATAGTGTACCATTGAAGGGTAACTTGTCCGATAGCTCATAGAACCGTTTATAAATGTGAGAAACCATTCTCCCTGCTTTGTGATTTGTATTGCTGCGCTGGGGACCTGATGTAATGGGACAAAACATCCGACTTTTGACGTTTATTATAAAATTAATGGTTTTAGAAAGAGCACCTTCTAACTAAATGTCTTAAATAATCTTCAAGAACAAAAAGGATGCAAATTCAACGATACAAATGTATGGAAAATAATTATACAAAACAAAATTATGTAAAAATAATTATACAAGTTAATAAGAATAAATAAGTTGTAAAAAATTACAGTTAAGTCCATAACAAAAGATGTAGCCAAAAGGAGTAAGTTTTTAAAAAATGGCACGTGAGCAAGCGCCTCCAGCAGCGCGCCTCTCTCCTCACAATATTCTATTGAGGAATATATTTTCCACATTACAGAAGAGTTTGTCAGATAGAAATGACATTCTTACTTGTGGAAATGTCTTGGAAGAAGATCCCCCGATGTATATTCGAGAGTGTCAAAGAGGCACTTCACATTTCTGAGAGAAGAAGAAGAAAGTTTGCTAGATTTAGATAATTAAAGGCGACGCTGATATCTTGTTTCAACTCCGGTTCATATTTTCAGCTTAAAAAATTCCCGGAATTTACTTCATTTTATTTTTGATAGAAAAATTGCGATGTCGACCCTTTTACCATTTGTGTTTGACTTCTTTGATTTCGGGACAAGACAAGATGTTTTAATAAAAGTCTTTTTCTGTGTTGTTATAAACAAAATTTAAACAATTTAGGCTTGCCCAGAAGTCCTCCTCTACGTGGCGGGCGGGAGAAGCAGCACAAGTAAGGGACTGCCCTGTAGTACGGTGTCGTGAGTCCCGAGCCGCTTCGGTAACCTTGAAGGCCTACAGTGAACTCTGAAATGTGGCTGACTAACGGGGCAATGGCACCCCCCCCCCCCCCCCCCATTCCATGGAACAACAAAATCAGAACAAGGCACCTCAGTTGGCCGGTATTGTGATCAGGGTGCACGGACCGATATGATCTGCTCCGTGGACAAGACACTACCACCACCTCAGTTCGCCGGTATTGTGATCAGAGTGTAAGGACTGGTATGATCTGATCCACGGACAAGAGACCACCACCACCTCAGTTGGCCGGTATTGTGATCAGGGTACAAGGACCGATATGATCTGATCCATGGATAAGGCACCACCTCAGTTGACCGGTATTGTGATCAGGGTACACGGACCGATATGATCTGATCCATGGACAAGACACCACCACCAAACAATAAAGTACATCGTTGGAGTAGAGGATACCATTGAAGAGCCATTCCCTCCATCATTAGATTTTTATTAATTGCATTTTATGGACTTTAGAAATAAATATTAATTGGATATATTTATAATTTTAACTATTAACGGTGTGTTCAGTTGATGATGATTCCAAAAGTTGCTTGAGTTGTTATTAACGAAATTACTGACAGACAAGAATAATGTGGCCCCGTCCAGAGGACGTAGTCTGGAACTAACTAGGTAAAGGACGCCCTTAATTCCCAGAAACACGAAATATTTACCATTGATTATGATTTTTTATTATCTCTAGCACACACACGTGGTACAGGCCATTATAAACATGGTGGGTAGAAGTTGGCGACTGATTTTGTGTACTACATGTATACACACGTGTAAAGCAGTTCGACATGTGCACTTACAAATGTGCCAGAGTTGGAAAATTTCGAAAATGGGGGCCATTGGAGCATTTATTTTTATTAGAAAAAAAGTGTCCAATGTGGGATTCGATCCCGGGTCGTAGCGGTCCAAAACCAACCGACCATTAATTAAAGCCATTTATAGCTATTTGAAAGTGAATGTGGTAGTTTACGATGCTTCAACTCAAATTAGGGCTTTCTTTTTATCACACACACGATAAAGCTCTTTATTGACCGATAACTACAGAAGAGAACAAAACACCACGTTAATATTTTGTAATGGTGGTCTTTCTAAGAGCTAATATATTTCATATAATACCAGCACAATTTTGCGAATTTTATATTTTTATATGATTTGAGAGAGCAATGTTTTTGTTTCGTGTATTGCATTGAGACTAATTGAGATAATTACAAAGACGTTTTGATACTTGGTTTAATTTTCACCTCAAACTAAATAAATAGTTTTTCTATAGGAGTAGGAGAGAAGTTAAAAACAATTTCAAAATTGCCCATAAAAAAGGTCTTCAGCCAATTTCAGCAAACCTAATTAGACCTCAGCTGCAGATACCTGGGACAACATTCCTTGGATCAATAAAATAACGACTTAGTGTATTGGATAGACATGGTAAAACATCTTGTTGTTGCTAAGCTTTGAATGTTGCCTAGAAGGTTGCGTTGAAATTCAAGCATCAGGCCGAAAGCAAGTAGCTGAAAGGTTTGATGCTGTTGCACTTGATAACCAGCAAACATATTTTCGATCAAGAGCAAGATGATCCCTTACATACAGTATTCTTACAAAATACTGGTTACATACTCTAAACTCCACACCTTTGCATGATAAAAAGTATATTATTTCATTGAAATCGAAACTATTATAGACGCGCATGATTTTAAATTAAACAATTTTCTGCTGCCCTTACGCCTTTGCGCAGAGGCGATATCGTAGCCCATGAAGATCTTCCGAGGCGCGATTATTGCTAGTTGAAAACTTTAACTTTCTACTGCCCTTACTGCAATGCAAACTTAATGGGAGGGACTGGATCACCAGTGGTGAACCCTCCCAGCAATTTCGCCAGTTTAATCTACCCTACCGCTGTTATATTGCATTTTTCGATTTTCCTTTCATACCGATACTGACGCTGACCTCTTGAAAATGGTATTTTGAATGAAATATGGACATAAGCTTTGAGAACAGTAGAAATACATATAATTATAAATATATAAATAAAAAATAATCATACGCGTCTATAATAGTTTTGAATTCTCATAACAGATGACGCGCTAATGTATCATATTATAATTCTATAATTAAAGATGTTGAGAAATGTGTGTGACAAAAGACAATTATTTCGACGAAGAATTACCTAGTTACATATTTACCAACATAACCTACATTAGAACACGGAAAGGGCGTTAGATGTATTCTTATATTTAATCTAGCTCAGGTAATACTAAGAAGCCAATTGTGGCGTATGGAAAATTTCCCGCATGTTCAGATTCAAGACCAATGTAGCTCACAAACTTATATTCAGAAATAATGATGAAGAGGATCGTTTAAAAATATATAATTATTGTATTAAGAACCTAACCAACTTGTAGAAATAGTACATCGAAAGGAAAATATACAACCTATAAATATTACATCATAAAAATTCTCTTAAATTTCAAACACAAGACCAACAAAAGGCAAGGTTTTTGAAAATAAAATATTTTGATTAATAATATTGAAAAAGAACTGTGAGAATATACTTTTTTGAGAAGAAAAATATAAAAAAATAGGGATCTAACTTGAACAGAAAAAAGCCTCAAAATCAGAATGAAGACAGTAAATAAAAGCCGGAACGAAGTCCCATGATAGTCCCCTGGAAATATTTCCGCGAGATGTAACAAGAGCGCGTACAGGGAGGTCATGGCCAAGTGAAGAGAAATGCCATGTTTGTTTGAACGCAGCGAAGCTGTTTATTTTCACTTCTCCCGTTGGCCAACACATCGCCCGTTGTAAGGGACCAGATAAAAAAGGCTATTGGTCATAAATACATCGAGCTCTGAATATTACCGCATTCTTCCTCAATAATTTGGCAAATAATTAAATTCTACAACATAGCACGTTGCACATTTGTGACGGAGAATATTTTCAAGAGTTACTAAACCAAATTATAAACTTGTTTGAAATTTACAGGGTGATCCAAAAGTCCCGCACAACTTTAAAAATTAATAACTCCGCGAATATTTGCGCTAGAGAAATGCGGTAAACACCATTGTGTTCAGGATGCAATGGGATTTTTTATGGCAAATAATGAAAAATTCGAAATTGATTTTAGTTACAATTTTATTCGCCAGATGGCGCTCTACCAGAATCAGAGATTCAGCGGCCAAATTGTTTGATAAATTGAAAAATATTACTGATCGACACGTATTTTTCCTTTTTGAATACCAGGAAAGAACCCTAATAATTTCAAATAACAAATTAATAAAACACCACTTCGCCAAAAGTATGAAGAATTGGTTAACGATTTTCAAATACAATCAGAGATATGTAAAATAGGTAAATGCAAATTAAAACATGTAGCAAAAAGAAAATTGATATTTTAGATACGGTTTGTTTCCAAAGATAATAAATTTTTAATATTTTTAATTCAACTCTCACTCAGTATCGATTATATTTATTTTAATTCATTTGAAAAATATGTATCTATCTCTGATAATTTATTTTACTCTGGAATGCCGTTGTTGTTGTCGTGTCCAATAAAGAGCCTTAGATGTATCCATGCATCTCCATTACAGCAGCAGCAATGTCCACTATCTTGGGTGTGTAAAGCTGCTGCTCTGGGTCTATGTCAATTTTCTGCAAGCCTGCGGCCCTTGCTGGGCATGAGAATATGTGGGTAGGTGTTAGATCCACACCAGGACAGTTGTTGCATGTTCTATAGGTTCTTGTGCCATCTGTATGTATTGTCATTCATTTATAGTGTTTTGTTCTAAGTCTTGTTATAGTTTTTGTCATTTTTCTCTCAGAGTTTATTTCGCATTTTGATCTTTTCTTATTTTTTGTTTAATTATCTTGTATTTTGACAAAGAATCAGCGTCAAATAATGCCATTTGTTCTTTCCTTTGGCTCAACTTTCTGGCTTCCTTTGCCAATTCAAATACCATTTCATTACCCCCGATCCCAGCATGGGCAGGGATTCAATGTAGAATGCAGTTATTCTCCAATGGTTCCAGTTGGGTAAGTAACGAGTGTATTTTCTGTGTGATTTTAGTATTGCCCTTCTGAATTGCTTCTAGAGGGATATGGAGTCGCTGTATATTTAAAAAATCCTTCTGCTTGATGCAGGGATGGATGGTTAAGGCATACATCAAGGGCTTTCCAGATAGCTGTCAGTTCACAAGTGAAGTTTGACGAAATCTGTCCTGCTCCTTCTTTGATTTTGATGTTTGTTTCATCTTGCAGTATTATGTTAATTCCGGCTCCTCCATTACTCAGGGTAAGGTCTGAAGATCCATCTGTATATGCTGTTAAAGGGGGTGGCCTAGCATTTTTAATCAAGAATTTGTACTATGAGGACATAGCCGTTAATATTCCAAACACATTAGACCTCGAAGCCCAAGGTATCAAAGTCTACCTCAATCAAAACAAAGCCATCAACATAAGCAATATGTATCACCCTCTAAACAATACATTTATTGACGATGGAACAATGGCTCAATTTCTTACAGACAACACTATTATTGTAGGTGACCTTAATGCCAAACATCAACTATGAGGATGTTCCACGCCAAACCCAAGAGGCAAAATACTATCAAACATATTTGACGACAATGCCTTCATTTGCTTAAATGATGGGAATCCTACCCATCATTCCTACAAGCTATAACACTGCACAAGCCCTTGATATAAGTTTTTACTATCCTGACATTTTTCACAAATGCAAATAGCGAATATTAAAAAGTTTTGGAAGTGATCATTTGCCTAATTTGATAGAAATTAGCACCAAGACCAAAACTAGCTCAATTAAGAAAAATTCTGGAACTTCAAAAAGGCTAATATGATATCTTTCGAAAACACCATTATTGAAGTAGTCAAAGTTTCAATACCAAGAGGTAATATTAAGAAATAATTTCCAAATTATAAACACCAGGCAAAAAATATTCAAACACTTATAACTAAAAGAAATGAACTACAAAAAAAGTGCACCCAAAACCAAACAAATAGTAGAACTGAACTGAACATTGTGATTGCAAAAATAAAAAGATTATACGTAAATGTGAAAAGGGAAAAATTGAAACAAACCTGTGAAAACCTGAACCCAAGAAACCCAAATACAAAATTTTGGAATTTGGCAAAACAAATTGACAGAGTCCAGCCACAAACTGAAAACACAAATATGATTAAGAATACAGATGGTACACCAGCAACTAATGAAAAAATTGCTGCCAATCTTTTAGGTAATTCATATCAAATAAGTAGTAAAATCAAGGTTGAAAAAAGGCCCGAAAGATTATTCATGACTGTAAAAATGTCACCAGCACTCATAATATTTTCCATGAAAAAAATCAATATGAAAGAGCTAGTTTATGCATTAGAAAACACTGACCTAAACAAGACTCCTGGGCCAGATGGAATCCATGGCCGAATGATATCAAACTTGGGCAAAATTGGCAAAGAAAGACTTCTTAATATTTTCAATAACTCCTGGAAAACTGGAAAATTGCCTCAAGACTGTAAAAATGCAACAATAATTCCTATTAAAAACTTGACAAATCTGCTGATGACCCAAAAAACTACCGACCTATCTCCCTCACAAATATTTGCTGCAAATTAATGGAAAAAATTATACTCAGACGACTCACCTACCACCCCGACACAAGAAATCTCTTACCAGTAGAACAATATGGATTTAGGAAAGGACATGGGACAATAGACCAACTCTAATTTTTCACACAAAAGGTAAAAGATGCACAAAACAAAAAACCAACTAACCACATCATAGATGCTTTTTAGACCTTACACAAGCTCTTGATAAGGTATGGAAAAACAAGTTAATTACAAAATTATACAAACATTTCAAAATTGATGGAAAAGCTATAACTTGGATAAATGATTCCTTATATAAAAATAGATACATCAGGGTCAAATATAATGACAGTCTATCTAAAACCTTCAAATTGTACCAAGGATTACCACAAGGATCAGTCTTTAGCCCAACTCTCTTCACCCTATTTATTGCAGGCATAGAAGAAATTTTTCACATAAAACCAATATTGGACTTTTCGCTGATGACATTATTCTATGGAGCAGCAACACTAACCGGAATAAAGCTGAAAGAGATTTGAACAAGACTCTTCTCCACCTAGAATAATTTGCTAATAAACACAAATTAGAATTTAATTCCCAAAAATCTGAAACCTGTCTTTTTACTACCGATAAGAAACTATACAAAATAAGACCAAATATTATTCTGTAAGAACAACAATTGCAATATAATAAACATCCTAAATATCTTGGCTACACCCTGGATCCAGAAATTAACTCCAGTAAACATAATGAAGGAGTTGTTCGAAAAGGAAGAGACCGACTAAAAATCTTGAAATATATTTCAGGAAGAGTGGGGAGCTGAAGCAACAACACTAAAATTAACTTACACATCTCTAATGAGACCTATCTTGGAATATGGATATCAAATCTATGGTACAGCATCTGAAACAAATCTAATAACACTGGAAAGGATACAACTAAATGCAACTAGAATTATTACAGGTCTTCGAAATACCTGTCCTGATAATATTGTACTTTACGAGGCAGACATTATGCCCTTAAAGGATAGAAGAAACTACAATCTGCCAAAATATATAAACAAAATCTAGAGTTATGAAAACAAACACAGAACTTTCAATTACATACTTAATTGGGAACCCAATATAAGACTCAAAAAAGAAGGCCCTCATCACCTGGCCAAAATAAATGGATTTTTAAAATATAAAGTGGAAAAATATTATTTAGCTGAAAAAATATCTCCATGCGAACCACTAACAAAATGTTATTTTTAATGCCACTTTAAATGAACCCACCAACAAACAATACCAAAATCCAGAATACTTAAAACAATTATCATTAGAAATAATTGATAAAATTCCTTAAAATGCAATAACTCTCTATACCGATGGTAGCAGAGACGAGCTAGGACACACTGGCAGTGGCTGTCTCATTAAAACCACAAATGGCATTGAGAAAATAAACAGAAGAAACCCAGGATTTTGCTCAGTCTTCAGATCAGAACTTATAGCCATCTATGAATACTTAAAACCCATCAGAAACACTAAACATCACGATATATGGATTCTTACTGATAGTAGAAGTGCCATACAACACTTGAGTCACACAGGGCAACTTAGATACAAAGTAAGCAGGAACATAATTGGATATCTCCAAAAACTCTCAATACCTCAAAAATTCACCTTCAATGGATACCCTTACATGTTAGCATTGAAGGCAATGAAGCTGCTGGTGCGCTAGCGAAAAAAGGCACAAAAGAACCCTTGCTACAGAAAAATAAACTTACTTTTAAAGAAATAGAAACAGTAGCCAAAATAAACAAGAACTGGAGGATCCCACCTAAGCACAGTTGGTACACCCTAGAAGCAGATGGCCACCCAGACCTTTCGGTCCACAAGCCGGCATGCGAAGCATGCCCTTCGCTGCTATTCTGTTCAACTCATAAGCCAAGTAACGGCATCCAAGCTAGTGCTTGGACATTGTACCTGGAAACACCACCTTCCAGATAACGTGTCTGGAAGGATTTCTATACCGGTGGCCTTTAATCACAGAAAAATAGAAAACTATCTACTGTGTCCAGCAGGGACCGCGGGGAGGCAACCCCCGGTCGGCTCTGTTCACTCACAGCTGAGGAAAAGCTCAGCTGCCACGTCGTGGGCTTTCTCAAGAAGCTTGCTGTGATTTCTAAGCAGCTTACTCTCGATCGCGCCCCTCGCCCTCCTTCTCTCTTCCTGCACACCCACTACCCTTGGACAATCCAAGACGTAGTGGCGTGCATTCACACCCCTTTCTCCATAGACGCAATCAGGGTTTCTCTTAATTTTAAATCTGTGGAGACTTGGGGAAGAGCCCATGTCCCGAACTACCATAATGAGTTTGTGGGACATTACCTTACAGAGGTACTTGGGTGTTGTTACCCCATTGAATACCTCTCTCCCCTTCACACTGTTCCTCCATCTGTCCAACCATAAGTCCTGGACGTGCCCCCTGATCCTCCTATACTCGTAAACTTCTTTCTTGGTCACTGGGGTCCTCAGTGATCTACCTCTAAAGCATCCTGCCTTAGCGATCCTGTCTGCGAATTCATTACCTTCGATGAGGCTGTGTCTCCTAAACCAAGGGAGCTCCGGAGCCCGCGTCATCATCTCCAGCTCCTGGATTATTTGATGCGCGAGTTGCCCTTTCTCCAGATTGATGGCGACGAGGGCCGACATACAATCTGAATAGAGGCGGTCCGGGCTGAAGTTCTTCTCGGCACACACTCTGAGGGCTACCCTGATCGCAACCAGCTCGGCTGAAAAGACCAATTCGTCCACTCTGAGTGTTAAACTTTCTTGGAAGATCAGCTCTCCATTAGTGAATATCACTACCCCAGCTCCAGTATTGGTTCCAGACTTACTACCATCAGTGAAAACCTCCGTGCCAATCCCTGTCGGCCCTCCAGGACTCCAATTCCACTTTGGCAACCACTGCTGAGGCTTCCTTGGGTCCCTCTTCGATTCCAGGGCCCCCGCTTTAAGTCCCAGGGCATCTTCCTTGTTCTCCCAGATCTTCTGTCTGTGGTCTCCTCCTCTAGTTTCAATCCCAGGGGAATAAGCCCAGCGAGGACCAAAAAGGCCTCACTGCTGGTAGTGCGATATCCTCCTGTGATTCTGAGTGCCGCTGTCCTCTGGACTCTCCCTAGAGTTGTTGCCACCTTCTGATCCCTGTTTCGGCGCCACCAAGCCTCGAAGGCATATAGCAAGATTGGCTCGACACAGGAGAGGCAGAGGTTCCTAAAAATAGTACCCACGTTTTTCAACGCAAAAGGTCGATCTAAAAATGATTTTTATTTGAGGGGACACATTTTTAAAATTGTGTACAGTATAATAAACAATGATAACATTTGACAAGCCCATAGGATATTTGGAATAAAGTACGACAAATATATTTTGTCACTTCCCTCTATATTTCATTTGTTGGATCAAGACAAATATCCAGTTAAATAGTCAAGGGTCGCCAATCAGTCAAGAAACTACACATTTCTTATAGCAAGAAATCCTATTAATAGTGCCATCATAATTTTTGGTACTATATTAACATTTCAAAAATTCGTGTATTGATATCAGCAGTGTTTTTCAAACATTCAATCTATTTCACAAAACCCCATATAAAATATAAATATTTTTGCTACATGTTTTAATTTGCATTTACCTATTTTACATATCTCTGATTGTATTTGAAAATCGTTAACCAATTCTTCATAATTTTGGCGAAGTGGTGTTTTATTAATTTGTTATTTGATATTATTAGGGTTCTTTCCTGGTATTCAAAAAGGAAAAATACGTGTCGATCAGTTATATTTTTCAATTTATCAAACAATTTGGCCGCTGAATCTCTGATTCTGGTAGAGCGCCATCTGGCGAATAAAATTGTAACTAAAATCAATTTCGAATTTTTCATTATTTGCCATAAAAAATCCCATTGCATCCTGAACACAATGGTGTTTACCGCATTGCTCTAGCGCAAATATTCGCGGAGTTATTAATTTTTAAAATAGTGCGGGACTTTTGGATCACCCTGTATATTTAAATATTCCGATAAATAAAAAAAATATTTTTTCCGTTATTTATTCGTCACAGGGACGACAGCTAAAGACTTGAGTGATTACATAAAATATTTCAAACTTCTCAGTTGTGGAATAGAGAAGAAATTTCCGGCCTGAAAGGAGAGGACGTGTCCTAGGGGAGAAGGCAACCCAAACGATTACCGAGATTCAAGTCCTTGGAATTCTTACAGATGTTGTGGTAGAAGCCGTGATAAGATCCTAATCTTTGATGAATCCAGGTGGGGGGGGGGGGGGGCAGCTAAGAAGGAGTTTAAAAGGTAATCCCTATATATATAAAAGTCGGTATATGTATGTATGTTTGTCGGCTATACACGTCCACAATACGTAACTAATCTGGCTGAAATTTTAACAGTATATAGAGTTGAATCTGGAAAAACTTTAAGGCAAATTTTGAGGTTTCTATCTCGAATATCCTTAAGGTTATTAACAAATTATTAACAAATTTTCTCTATTTCACTCGGAACCAGCGCCTCACTGCGGTAACTTCGAGAAGTAAAGTTGAGGAAAAGTAGACCACGTAGAGCGAAGGGGATTGGTAGAGCGGGACGTTTCACAAGAGTGACATTGATTGACGTAATGATGGCGTAGGGGGCAAGAAATCACTTGCTATCATTTTTATGTATATATCAAATTTAAAATATATTCATATGAAAAATCTCAAATAATATAATTTTCAAATATCGTTGTGAAATTTACATTTTTATTTTTATATTTTAAAAACACACAAAGTTTGGAGCGGGACGTTTCACAAGAGTGACATCCACGGCGCCAATTCATAATTGTAACGAATAGTATTTGAATAAAAACATTTAATCGGGTAAAACTCGGGCGTTGCCCGGGTAATTCGGCTAGTATTCTATAAAAGGTGGAAGTCACGGATTGGCGTGAATCGACAACAATTCCTTGTCCATCAAAACGAATCTATATAAGATTTCGATCAATTGTTGTTGGGAGGAACGACCTGGTAGGTGGGAGGTAGCGGGGTATCATCATTGTTGATTCTCCCTGATATATTATTCTAACTTTTCTAAGAGCACTTTTCGCAAATAAATTTTGAATCCTTAAAATATATTTACCTTTTAAATAAATATTCCTTCAAGTTCACATCCTTTTGAATTATAAAACCAAGACTAAAATAAAAATATCATCGAGAAGAAGTCAATGAAGCTATACATTCGCTAACGTCAAAATAACGTCTAGAAAGCATAAATTCAGGATGAAAAAGGTGTATAGAGGGAGTATCTACAAAAATTAAAAGGATACAAAAAACTACAGTGAAATCTACAGTGCTATAGATGCCTACATTAAGAGCTATAGAGTGTGCCTCGAACACATTAAAACAACATTTGAGATGCGCCAAAAACGATGTTCCAGTTGAAGCGAATCACTAATTACTTTGGCTGCGCGACAAGAACAAAAAAATCTTCTAAAGAAAAATTTTACATAAAAAGCGACGGTTTAATTACCTCACCACCTGAGGCTCTATTTTAACCGTCTCTTCTTCGATCGAACTGTCCACAGGTACTGTACTTGTCCTGGTCTACTCGTCTATAAGTCCACAGCAGCTCCTATTTACAGGTACTTGACTTGTCCCATTCTGTTAGTCTCTAAGACCAAACCTATAGCAGATTCTGGTAACAGGTACTGGACTGGAGAGCTCTTTCCCACAGAGTGGACATATCGATGTTATGGTTGGCGTTACTCAACTCAAAGCCAAGATGGTACTTGTAAATGGTAGCCTTCGCCACACATGTCAACTTTATTGCCTCGGGATGGAGGCCGACGCCGAACAGCCATGCCTGAAGATCCAGGAGCTCTTCCCCGGAGGAAGACACCTCCTGGAGCAGGGGTCGCAGGGCTCGGCAACTCCAATATCTGTGGGATGGGAATCGAACCCACGACCTTCCGCTTACCGGGCAGATGCCATGACCACTAGGCTACCCTGTGGGTCATCTGTGGGTCAGTGACCCGTCTCGGCACAGGTAGAACGCCTCGAGGCAGGATGGTCAGGATGGGGTAAGGCGTGAAGGGCCAGTCGTAGGTCGACATCTGCGTCGTGCCCCGAGAAGCAGTTGCGACGCAGGTCGGCTCAGGGAATAGTGCGGGGCACATCCATGGTAGAGGTCCACCCCGCAGCCAGCTCGGCAACAGGATGCGCCTGCTGCCGTGCCGAGTCCAGTACCCGGCGCGCGCTCTGGCTGGTGAGATGAATAATGGGCGTAGCCGATCCCCGCAGGACGATGGTCTCCGCCTCGTACTCCAGATAATAACTGGAACTGGTTTTTTCCTGTAGAAGACGCTGGAAGAAGGCCCCCGGGTGCTGCGCGTCAAGGAGTGCGGCCCGCGTTGAGCGCGCTATGGCAGGAGCGCCATCGTAGAAGTTACCGACGGTCGCCTGTAGCCAACGCTGTGTACAGAGACAGAGAGAGGGAGAGAGAGGAAAAAAATAAGTGTTGTTGAAAAGAAAAGGAAGTCAGTTTCTTGAGGCATTCTTGTTTTCAAATGATAGACCTGACTTGAACGCTCATTTGTTAGAAATGTGAAACACACTAAAAGCACCACAAATAAATAAATTCAGAAAAGACGGGAATATCATATAGCGAGGCGGAAAGAAGGATCATGGATAACTCTACAGTCCGCCTCACAGGCAGTCTTGGATATTTACCTATCCCAAGTAACATGGCCATAAAGAGCATGGAAGTTAGCGGCTGTCTTCACTGTAAGTGCACACACCACATTTGGACATAGGTAGAAACACAGTTCAGCACCAAGGTTCTAGAGCCTCGTTTTGTTACTTGAGCTCACCAGGTATGTTGGATTTGTGCAAAAAGCGAAGATCCATTGAGGAAATTTCATTTTTTGAAAATTACCCAAAGCGGGATTAGTTTCTAGGTCCTCTATTCTTAACTGCATACCTTGTAAACTAGCGTTTGTTCCCTATCTGCGCTTATCATGTCTTCCGCTCCCCTCTTGTCTTCTGCTCCCTTGTTTTGTTAACAACCGATCATCCATATTTTTATCTATTCTGCCATTTATTCTATTCTTCCATTTTTACATTATTCATTTCTACAAATACTTATACAGAACATCACGTCTATGGTAGCCTTTATTTGAATATATAGAAATGTGTCCCCTTTATTTAAGCTGCTATATCTTACCCCCATTGAATATATTTAAATATATGATCTCAATCTATGTTTTATGATAAATAATATAGTAATTTAATTAAGAAAATAAAAGTAGTTGGTCTATATTTAGGGAGAATACTCAACGATTAATTTCAATTTTTTCCTATAGATGACGCAAGGATCGCGTACATCCCCGCATTGTTCTAACCTTTCTATATTTATTCAATTACTTAATTATTTAACTCGCCTTTTTTGTGAACGCTAACCTTGACGTATCCACGGTGGAATCTGTGGCCACTGGACATGCGTCGGACCAGGAGGCTGTTGTTGGGTTCTGTACTGCCTGGAGTATAGGAGCTCCATCTATGCTTCCTTCCTTTGGTGAATCTGTATAAGATCCATGGTCTTAATAAAGTTATATGTGTGTTTGTAATTCATTTAGCTGTGTTTCGTATCTTTTTTTTTTAAAGGAAGGTTTTGAAGGAATCGCGTAGTGGTTGCGGTATAATTGATGATGTTACAGTTAAACCTGTCTATAGCGGCCCCTCTAAATAGCGCCTCCCTCTCTATAGCGCCCGATTTTAAATATGTAGTACGATGCGATTTACATTAAAAGTTACCTGTCTATAGCACCCTATTTTGGTGAGTCCCAAGAGGGGGCGCTATAGACAGGTTCAACTGTACTCGTATCCTGAGCAAACCTTTCACGAATTTTTATCATTTCAGCGCCCGATGGCCTCACAATTTTTATAAGCCTTTCTTTTAGAATTCACAGACATAAAACCCCGTAATATAGAGGTTTGTTAAATAACTTCTCTATGCTCTCTCTGTATTACTGCATAAGAGAAAATATGAGTTTAGAGAATTTTCTTGGCAGCGCGAATCAATTCTGTGTTTGTTATCTTCTGGAGGAAGATAGATGAGATTCTTCGAAAGCTAATCTTTCTTTAACCCATTAAGAATTTGCGTCCATATCAAATATATATCTTTAAATATATATGTAAAAACCTGGTTGAATACCATTTCTAAGATTCCACCCTTCAGTGCAGCGTATATAAGCAGAATGGACCAATAGACTATTAGAGCTCTAAAAAGCGGTCTGGTAGATTAAAATGGCGAAACCATTGGGATGGTTCACCACTGATGATTTAAGCCCTCCCAATATATTTTTCATCGCAGTAAGGACAGTATAAGTGTGTTTTATGTTTAAAATAAATTTGCATTCTTAAATGTTTTCCTTTCTTATATATAAATGCTCAGTTATAAAAGAGAGCATAGCCTCTTGTTTTCCTTATATGTTAGAGGAATCCTTACAAAGATATTTGGTAAGGGAAGAGGATGAAGGAAAAGTGTTCCGTGTTCCCCCAGCCCACCAAATCCTCTCTGTCAGTTGGAGTCAATTAGAAACCAAGGTAGAAGAACAATATTTGGTGTATAGGCGAAGTGCTGCCGAGGGTCATCAATTCAAGAGCGGGGAATGGCGTTGACAAAGGACATAATTGGATTAATTAGATTCCAATACCTTCTGTTGTGTTACAGCCAAATGGATTGGTTCTCTCGCGATTTTAGTTTTCTCTTTATTATCTCACTCGTGCCCTTTTTTGAAAATAATAAAAATAAATAAATAATTAAACGTTAATGCGTATGTTTTGCTAATTAGAGATGGAAACGTAGCTTCTCAAAAATATAATATGTGGTTCTGCTGAACTGTGCTTGTCAATGTTCTCTCTATTCACCCTTCTTTTCCCAGAACACGCCAAAGAATAGTCACAAAACAATACCCATCTGTTTTTTTCTCCGCCCCATCCCCTCCTCTTTTTTAAACGTATTCTCTTCTTTTCTCTCTTTCTATATTGTCATAATTTCTTTTTAAATATTTTATACAATTTATATAACCGCAGTGCTTTAATATTTTTTTTTATCATTCCTAGAACACGTGGTACAGGGCTTGATTATCTTGGTTGGGTAGTAGTTGGTGAATGCTTTTACTCTAAGTGCGCCACATATCTACACATGTGAAAAGCAGTTCGACTTTGCCATTTCAAATGTGCCAGAGCCCCGTTTGGTTACTTGCGCTCGCTGGTGGGGTTGGACCTTTGCAAGAATCAGGGGCCATGGGAGAATTTTTTTAATTAGAAAAAAAAGGTTCCCAATGCTGGATTCGATCCCGGGTCATAGCGATCAAAAACCAACGGTTTAAACCATCCTTCCACCGACCCCTGTTTGTTTTAATAATGAACAATAGAAGCAGTATATATATATATATATAAAATAAGTAACTATGGTTTAGTGGATACTGAAGAAGGGAAGTGCTATGTAAACTCGGGTTAATAGATTAATTGCAATAAGCCAACATTCAAGTTGGATGTTTCATTATAAAGAGTCATTATAGTTTAAGTGCTGCGGCAAATTCACGGTGAGAAGATACATTTTATTTTATTAATATTGAGATGTATATATTGACAAAATTTCAGTAAAAAAACATTCTTCAATATAACAACCAATAGTTTTGTTTTATTTAAAAACAATATCTTCACCTTAATTTGAATAAGTTAATACCTCACATTTATTTATCTATTTACATATCAGCGCGATTGAAGTTTCCACATCTTAAAATATATACCGGCTGATTTATACTTTGCACAGCTATTGACTCAAGACTCCAAGCATCTTCCAGAAACGAAGAATACAGCAACCACATAAGCGACCACAACTAGGATATCACTTTGAATATAAAAGATATTCTAATACAACATAACACACACCTCAAAGAAGAAAATCCATCTCTTGGAGAATCAATGATCATTCTAGATGATCTCTCATTGGAGGATCAAATCTATACGCCAGAGTCTAAAATGAAATGTGATGTGCAATTTCAAATAATGTTAGGCTTGGGTGCATTTCTTCTAACGCCCTAGCTACGTAGTTGTAATAACCAGATGTTAGATGGGACCTCGACAACTTTTTACATAAGACAAATATTTAACTTGAAATGGTTCAATATTTATCTTGGGGTAAAATCTAATTAAATCCCATGTCATCACCCCCAAGCTATGGTGATGGGATTCGTTGTTAAATTGGTGATATTTCTATTTGGTTTCTCTAAATTAATAAAAGAAATAGACTTCTCTCCACGACGGGAAAACATATTACTGTGCCCCTCCAAGAGTCCAACCCTCTGTTACATTGGTGACAAGAACAAATCCTGGTCATGTAATTGAATGTTGATGATGACCTGCGCCATCTCTCAATACCACACAACTAGTCGTTAACTTTTATCTACAAAAATTGGTCGAAACCCAACGCACCACGAAGGATGGCGGGTACAGCGGGCAGGGACCTGACCACTAGACCCCTTCCTAAGTATTGCACAAGAGTGAAAGAGTACACAATTATAGATTATAAACACAAGGTAATAACATCAAATAAATAAATAGTGTGTGAAATTTTGGTATCAGCATTGTTACCATCTTCAGAAAAAAGTTATGTTTAAAAAAAGTGTTTATTTATAAGAATAACATTCTGTGTTTCTCAGAAAACTATCTTCTTCTTATCTGCTATCTTGTTTACACACTTGATAACAGTAACTATTTAAAACATTCTGTGGTAAAATTTCTCATTCAATACTTTTGTATGAAGATGGCAACAACGCTGTTACCGAAACGTCACAAACTATTTATTTATTTGGTGTTATCACCTTGTGTTTAATGCACAAGAGAAATAATCACTATATTCACATCTGGAATAAAGGTGAGAAGGTTCACGGGTTTTGACAAAGGTGGCCGTATTCCATTAGTGCGCAGAGTCCCGGACATCTGACTGACCTGTTCTGTGCAGCTAGACGCTGTCTCTCCCTCTAAACAGACTATCTCACTGTACTAAGGACCGTGGGTCTATTCAGTAGGCCAGAGTCATTCGTTGTCAGAATTAACCAGCCCAATTAATACACCTCACCAACTTTCTATATAAAGCTAGAGTTTTATCAAATTTATTGATGGGAAACTTGTGCGTTTTACTTTAAAATATCCACACTTTGCTTTATTTTGACCCCTCTTTAAACGAAAAGCAGTCTTTTTTTAAACATGAATATTTACATTCTATAAATTGCTATCATATATAACTTAGGTATGATTGGTTCTAATACTTCATCATCCAAAACACCTTGTCATCAGATTCGGACTGCTCTGGTTGCTCTGTCTATGTATAACCTTTACAATGCAGTAAAAACAAAAAAATAATTATATTAATCGTTTTCTCCTCCAAAGCATTATGGTGATTGATCATCGTTGCAAGCCGGCAATGAGAGAGAAAAATCTGTATAAAACTGGTCTCGTAACAAAGGCTTGGTGTGTAGGTGTGTGTAAAACCATTACCATGGGTGTTTGGAGGAGTATGGCATAAGTGTATTGCTCAGGGGGCGGAATACTTGGAAGTGAATAAAATAAATTCAGAGAAGCGATTTATCTCTTCGATAAAATCTATGCGAATTTTACATATATCATGCCTAGCGAATCTATACTTATACACACCACAAATCAGGATAAAAATCTATAAGCCTTCAAGGCTAAGTTTCTTTTATATAATACAACTGGAACCAGTGGAAGTGCATGTTAGCCCGTTAGCAAGAAAAATAAAATTATATATGAAACTTAGTACCCTGGATGCTCTATTGATTTTATTAAAATGAAACCCCAGAATTAACTGAGAAAATATCCTAGAATCTTAGCTATGTACACAGGAAGAACCTTAATGAGCGAGCGGCCTTACTTGACTTGTGCAAACTCATAGAAAAATATTTGACGTAATCAAACCTCTTCTGAACGACCACCTCTAGGAGAGACAATTATATATTGTAGGTGGTCGCTCATTATGAGGTTATATTGTAGGTGGTCGCTCATTATGAGGTTATATTGTAGGTGGTCGCTCATTATGAGGTTATATTGTAGGTGGTCGCTCATTATGAGGTTATATTGTATTATTTCGTCTGTCACGTTGTAAGGTGAAGGAATCAATAGTAAGAAACGAGGGCTCTCTCTTTTAACGTTGTTCTAGCTGAAGTGGGGTGTAAGAGGCGAGTGGATTTAAAGAGATTTGTGCAGAGAATTTTGTAATTAGAATTTCTAATTTACCTCATACAATTACATCTGGTGGTTGTAATTAGAGGCGAGGCTCTGCTACTTCCCCGAGATTGTAACTGTAAAGATCTCTAGCACAAACTTACGAATGGAACTCGTTTTTATCCAGACTGAAATATGTAACGAGTGACACCTCCGACATTATCCGATAAACGACCACCACCTCTTTGAGCAGCCACATCGGTAAAATAATAATTAAAAAAATTTAATGGGTGAACTCAGTCTCCCCAGAGTGAAAGATTAGTTACTCGGAGATAATCCAAATTTTGAAGCTGTGTTTTCTCATGTGAGGCTTTACAGTAAGGTAGCAAAGGTCGAGAGCCTATTTTTCTTCAAAATTGTTTTCTTATCAAATATTCTTATCTTGGTTATAGAAATTTCTCCAATAGAGCCTGATGAATGCTTCTTCGAGCTATCTAAATATTTCAATATAATATTCTGATAGAGGTATGTTATAGAACAACACAGGGAGCTATAAGAGTAATATTCTGGGATATTGAACATGGCGGCGAATCACAGACCAATTGGAAGACTCTCCCGCCGTTGATTTTATCTGTAGTATACACTTGCTTACTCGCGCCTATTTTACTGACGTTAGTACTCGCGCGGGGTCTCGCAGACCCCAATATTCTACAATGAATAAAATCCTTAAAAAATAAAATATATAAATAAATTTTGCTTGCAGCCAAAAGAATACAGTCTCTAGTTTACAAATATATCAATTTATTATAAAAATTACAGTATTAATTATTTTTATCTTATAAAATTGATAATACGGCAAAAATTCTAAACTATCAACATATACAAACAATTCCCTTAAAATTATAAATGAATATCTAAATTATTCTTGTGCACACTTACTGCAAGGTGTCGTTAAGTGTTCAGTATAAATGTGCGGCGCATTTAGCACATATAATTTTGGATTTTCGTTATTTTTATCGATCACAAAATCGGCATCCCTTCCGTTTCGCTGACGATGACTTTTGCTCATTTTCTTCCTAAAGAAACAAGAACTTTATATTTGTCAATTAAAATTTTTGATATCTTTTGGCAGAAATATTTTTCCCCGTTTTTTTTTAGGTTCGGGTCTGTTAGCCCAAATGCAATCTATTCAATGAACGATCTTCTTTTAAATATTTCAATTTTTGTTCCTTTTATATACAACATTTGTTGAAAAATTGATGAAATAAAAATATACGCAATGGCCACCTCCTTGTCCTCCTACTTACTGTGGAATTTTACACACTTGATCTTCTCTCTCACACACACAACTACATCAATATCTTATTTTCTTTCATTACAATATTTTCCACTAGATTCAGAATCTATTTGTTTTGTGGAGTTAATTGAAATTAAAATAACTGCTTTAGACTTTTTTGTGGTCATACGAAAACAGTCTACTCTCTCTTTTCTTGACTCCAAAAATGAAAGTGTGGTTTGAACGTAGCTTTTGTAGGAAAAAAAAAATTGGGAAATTTTCCGTTTTATTTTTATTGAATGTTTCTAAAAAACTAAGTAAAGTCATAGATAATGGATATAAATTTATTGAAGAGCTATAAGGTAGCTTAACTATTTCCCCATGCTTGAAAATTAAAGTTACGCTTTTACAGGCCTGGGGTCCAATGGACCCCAAATCCATTGTATTGTCTATTATAGGGCAACGAAATTAAGTTAATATAGGTTTGCATATTCATTGTCATATAAAATTAAGCTACTAAAGTTTTGATCTCCAAATGTTTTATTGAATTCTAGATATTTAATTAAATAAGTCTGTCTGGGGTCTATCAGACCCCGCGCGAGTACTTAAGGGTTGAAGAGAATACAACACTGAATATATAGAAATACCTCCACATGAATGACTTGACTCAGCTAATGAGCGACCAGTTCTGTGAAATCAACAATGACATGTGTTCTAAACTAATCCAACCTGCGATGACCGGCCACCTCTAGGAATTGCCTTAATTTTGGTTATCATATCTTAAGCTAGGTTCAAATGTATAAGTTAAACCTTTATTTTGAAATATTACACACATTTCGAACATATATCAAATATTATGATGCATTAGAGCGCCATCTTTCATGCAAATTAAGAACTATTATAAACGCGTATGATTCTTTTAAAAATTAAACAATTTCTACTGTCCTTACTGCAATGGAAAAATTAATGGAAGGGCCTGGCTCATCAGTGGTGAACCCTCCCTGCGTTTTCGCCAGTTTAATAAATCATAACGCTGTTATATAACAGCGGTTCAACCCTGATGAGCCAGGCACCCCCATTAATTTTTACATTGCAGTAAGGGTAGTAGGAATTGTTTGATTTTTAAAAGAACAATACGCGTCTATAATAGTTTCGAATTTTTATATCGAGTTTCATATATCACCTATCTATAATTCATCCATATAACCTTGTAAATATAATATTTATTATTTTATATAGTACATTTATACATTGAAATCTCCTCAGAGTTCTCCATATGTTTATATCGTGTCAGAATCTTGTACGGCGATATACAATATACTGGAATTGGAAGAATACAGAGGATGTATAGACATGATCCCTGAGCTATGATCACATGCAAATTCTTGAAGCTTTCCATTTCCTTTCTATATATTGTGCCCAAATGTTGAATAAACATATTTATATAATTTTGATAAATATTATTAAATATATATGTTTATTAGATAATAAAAAGGCATATATTGATTTAATAAAATATTTATTTGCCAATATTTCGGTTGGCTGAACGCCAAACCTTTATCAAGGTATATATACATGCGGCGCTGAGTTTGTTTAAACAAAAATGTAATGCCTTGATAAAGGTTTGGCGTTCGGCCAACCGAAATATTAGCAAATAAATATTTTATTAAATCAAATATATGCCTTTTTATTATCTAATGAATTAAATATGGATTCCTCTATTAAAAAAAAAATATGTTTATATAATAAAAGTTCTCTTTAATGATCTTACTAAAAATAAAGAGGTGAAAATACAAATTAAATGTTTATCAAATTTTTGAATCATTAAAAAATTAGACAGAATATATAAAATTATAAAATATTAATACTATTATCTATAACCTTTAATTGGAATTATTTTAAAATGTGTTGATTCCAATAGTGGAAATATAAGATAAATAAAATAAACGGAAATAAATAATAAAATATTTCGACAACTTCCTTTAGGAATTCCTTCAGCCAATAAAGTGAAAAAAAAAATTTCAGCGAGAAAAGTCGGTGAGGTTTGTTGAAGAAATCGATGGCGAAGTATAAATGTCGCCACAATGTCTGGAGCTGTTGGCCGTGATTATTCAACTGGGCGCCTGTTTCTAATTATCTATTTATAAATAGATAAATCAATTCCCAGAGGATCAGAAAGAAAAAAAGAAAACAGATAAATTTCCAAAGATTGTTGAAAGTTTTCCAACTCTTTTAAGTCAGCCTTTTTATTAGTTTTAGGACGTTTAAGAAAGGACAAGTAATTGGATGAAGGAATTTCGTGGTGGGATTTCTTCTGATACTTTATTCACACACTCTCCTTATACTTTGTAAATTATATATATATGAACAAGAATGATATAATTCCATATAATACCTCTATGTAAAATATATAAACAATAAAAGATATAAAAATATTCAGGTGTTGTTATTAAAAACACAAATTTGGCATTTCTTGACCGCTTACATGAACATGACACTCTGTCATCTAAAATGCTCGTCTGAGCGGTCAGGAAAAACAATTCTGTTTTTACATATATATTTATATATATATATGTGTGTGTGTTTGGGTGAAAAATAAAGTAGAAAAAAGTAAGGTTTTGATATTAAAAACAAAAAGGACATATCCTGAGAATTTTAGATGACAGAGCACTATTTAATGCAACAAAAATTAACTAAGCGTTGATTCAACTTGTTCCGTGATATGGGATCAACCCATTTACTTGGTAAATCAAGCAAATCCAACGACGAACGGCGTTTTCGGCTATTGGCCTTCGTCAGCTCTACCTCAATTCAGTTCCAGCTCAAAATAACTTTATCTTAACTCTAGCTTTATATAACTCTATATGTGGAGCTCAGCAATAGAAAGCTAGTTCATAAATGAACAATAAATAGTTATATACTACAGGGAGTCATAATATATATATATTAATTAATACGTATTTACAATCCGTATCTTGTAAATCCGGTCTCTGAACAATCTGCTGCATGTTTCCTTCAATAGTTCTAGTGATTTATCTGGTTAGATTGATGTTTCGACATCATTTATTATTTATTTTTACTTTTTGTTTTTTTTCTTGAAATTAAATAGGAAGCGTTTTGGTCTGAGGTTCTTTTTTGTTTTTTCATTATAGTCGCAGGATGTTTCCAGTTCTATTTTTAAATAACTTTATTAGGGGCTGCTCACACACACAGCAAGAGAAACATATTGAGTAGAGTAGTTATTAGTTTATTAACAGAGTATCATTTTTTATGTTTATATTTTGCTACTCTGAAACCTTCCTCGTTACTTATCTTTTGTTTATCATTCATACTTTGTTCTTGCCTTGAATACATTTCCTTGTCATCCTGAACTTTGTCTTCCATATGGCAATATAGTTGGAAAATGTTCAATCAATAATTATGTACAGGGGAGTCCATTATATACATATACACACTAACTAATATTTATAATTTGTATCTTGTAAACCCAGTCTGCTGCATGTTTCTATAAGTAGTGCTAGTGAATTATCTGGCTATATGGATGTTTCGACATCATTTATTTTATTTATTTTTCATTCTTTTATTGTTTTGCTTAAAATTATATAGAACTTGTCTTGGTCTGAGGTTCTTTTTTTTTATTTTTAATTATAGTCGCAGGCATTTTGGAATGTTTGGTAGTTTACGTTCGTAGAATTTAAATACCGATTTTTAATAGAGTCCTGAATATTTCCAATTTGGAAATCATTTTTGATTATTGAATTATTTACATATAAGGAGGCCTTTATTTTATTCACCTTAGGGTCTTGTTTTAAAAGTTTCCCATTTTTGTAATATAGTTTTTATTGTATAAGTAATAGAAGCATTAAAGAACGAATGTTTATTTTCAAATATAAAACAAACTTTCAATGTCTTTACTGCGATAAAAAAAAATATATCGGGAGGGCTTGAATCATTAGTGGTGAACCTTCCCAGCGGTTTCGACAATTTAATTTTCCAGACCGATTCTTAGAGCTCTAATATTGTATTAGACGATTCTGCTTATATATGTTACAATGTGGGTGGCATCTCAGAACTGGTTTTATCCAGTTTCTCTCACATGCAGGAATCCTCGATTCCTTCAATTTTTATCTCATTAATATATACAGTTATCAGCGTCATAATCAATTCTTTCTTAATCAATTCTGTCACCGTTTGCTTTTGTGGATGGAATAAATACCCAAATATGGCCATTTCTCATAACCATCGGTGGTTCAGTGGTAGAATGCTCGCCACGCGGGCGGCCCGGGTTCGATTCCCGGCCGATGCATTTTTTTTAAACAATCTTTAAAACTCATTTATATATTATACAAGAATGACATCCACGGCGCCAATTTATAATTGTAACGAATAGTATTTGCCCGGGTCTTTCGGCTAGTAGGTATATATATACAAGTATTTACGAAAATAAAAACGAATGTATAAACGAATATTATAAATTACACTTTAATATCAGTTAATATTTCACTTACAAACTCATGAAGACGAATTATTTTTCTCCTTCCACAACTTTATAAATGATACAGAACCAAATAAAATCACAAAAGAAAAAAAGTGGAAGAAAAGTTGGACAAAAGTTTAATGTTTAAACAAGTTAGAGTTATGGAGAAATGTAGCACTATTTGTTTTTCTAACTTTAAGAATTAAATTTCTATGTACAAATAAAATATTTACAACTAAAATAACATATTGGCTTTAATCTAGGCTTCTCTTCGGAATAGTATTAAAAAGCAACATAATTTTCTATTCATGTTCTTCATTGCAAATGATTTAATGAAGAAATCGGAAACTGTACCTAAATTATGTGGAGAGAGACCAGCCACCTTCTTGTTGAATAAACTACAGAAAGTGGGTAGACATTGAATACAAGGATATTTTAAAGTTTATAAACAGTAAGGTCTCATATTTAAAATTCTGGAAAATCTGTAAATATATTCATGATTGTCTCTCTTGGTTAAAAGAGCCGTAATTGCTACACTATGTATATTTGTATTTATTTTATTGGTTGTTCCTAGGTAGGATGTAGAATCAAGGATGATTTTAATGTCCTTTTCCTTTCTTTTCTTCTTTAAATTTCTAATCAAACCTTATAATTCACCACTTGATTATGTAAAATAGTTCTCTGAATTTAATGTTGTTGCTTGACGTAAGCCTTTCTTGTGGGGATATCGCGTCTGATGATAATAAATAAAATAAATAGAATCTAGAAGTTGAATCGTTCTTCCATCGCTGAAGGTTTGTGACCTCGAGGATGAACTAAGTGAGGTGGGAAGAAGATCGTCCTTCTTCCCCCACACACTGGTCATCTATTTGACTGCTGTTGATGTCATATGATATTTCTGCCGCAGCCAGTTAGTTGATTATCCGGTTGTCCATCTGTTGCTGTTACAGATTGTACCAGTACCTCGTTATTTTGAGGGTTCTCTCTGGGTGTTCATGACGGCTACCATAGTGGACTCCACCGTAACTGCCCCGTGACGTGGACGTGTTAGGTTAACTACGTTAGATTGTCCTCCACCATTTAAACCATCAATTGATTCCACCAGAAATTGAATAGTTGTTTGCCGCTTCTTCAATGTTTTAACACAGCTTCAGTATAGTTCAAATAAATTAACTTCATCATTTTCGGATTAGATAATCCATCATTGGTTCAATGCTTTTAGACAGATGGTATGTAGAAAACTGCCAATACAATTTTACATATCAAGTAAATACCATCCTCTTTTCATTTGAAATTAAAATTTGTATTAACAGTTTTCTACCTACGATTTGTCAAAAAGCATTAAATCAATGATGGATTAAATAGAGGTCGGCAACCTTTTAAGTCGGAAGAGTCAACAAATACAAATTACAAAATTTTAAAATTTTAAAGAGCCACATAATTTTCTTTTACCTACAATACTCGCATAAATAAAGTTTTTATTTACACTGCGTGACATTGAAAATGGAACACCAAGAAATAGTGGCCAGAAAATTAAGCAAATTTCAGGGTAGACGCGCCTAACCGAGTTATGCAAATGATGTAAAATGCGCAACTCTCGTGCGTTCATGGAGTAAGATATAAGGGAAGGAACTTGCAGAAAGGACAGTATTCGTGTCGTTATTTATTCAAGGAAAATCATTGTAGAAATTTTGTTCTTGTGTCAAAAGACACGTGTAATAACAGAGAATGCCAGGTCATCGTAAACGGAGGCAGTTCAATCAGACAGACGCTTTTACGAGGGGCATGGTGATCGGACTGAAAAGGGCAGGTTGGTCCATACGTCAAATCGCAGCTGATACACACCTTGGTGCGTCCACGGTGCACCGACTGTGGAGAAGATGGTTGGAACAAGGAAATGTGGCAATTTATAGGAATGTCGGTGCAACCAGAGTGACGTCAGCACGTGTGGATCGGCGTATCCTTCGACAAGCAGTGGCGGCCTCACAAGCCACTTGTACCGCCATCCTGCAACATGTGCAAGACACCCTAAATCATTCCATCTCGACCAGAACCATTTCCCGTCGATTGGTTGCTAATGGCTTGCACTCATGCCGTCCGCTAAGAAGACTGCCATTGACCCCACCGAATAGGCGCCAACGTTTGGAATGGTGCCGGGCTAGATCGACGTGGATGACACAGGGTCGTGTTCTCAGATGAGTCGCGGTTCTGCTTGTCCAGTGATAGTCGCCGTGTACGCGTGTGGCGTCGACGTGGAGAAAGGTCCAATCCGGCAGCAATTGTGGAACGCCCCACCGTGCGACAACGTGGAATCATGGTTTGGGGTGCAATCGCGTATGATTCCAGGTCACCTTTACTTCGTATTCGGGGCACTATGACGGCCCAACGATACGTTGATGATGTGCTGCGACCGGTGACACTCCCCTACCTTCAGGGGGTACCCAATGCCCTTTATCAGCAGGATAACGCCCGACCGCACACTGCTCGCATTAGCCAACAAGCTCTGCAAGATGTACAGATGCTTCCCTGGCCACCGTATTCTCCTGATCTCTCACCAATCGAGCACGTCTGGGACATCATTGGACGCCGATTGCATGCCTTGCCACAGCCGCGTTCAGAAGACGAACTGTGGCAAATGGTTGAGAGGGAATGGAGAGCCATCCCTCAGGACGCCATCCGTACTCTGATTGACTCTCTACCTAGACGTGTTGCTGCGTGCATCGTCATCCGCGGTGGTCCTACTTGCTACTAAGCCGACGCCGTTCTCGCTCTGTATTATGACTATCATTTTGAAATAAAGATCACTTATTGTTCGTCCCTGTCTCTCTCTGTCTGCCGAGTTTCATCACTTTCTGGCCACTATTTCTTGGTGTTCCATTTCCAATGTCACGCAGTGTATATTAAATTAGTACTATACGCAGCTCTCTTCACATCCACATGTGGCTCGCGAGCCGCAAGTTGCCGGTCTAGCACATTCTCCATCTTTACATTCTATAGAAGGATGATGAACAAAATCCATTGTGTTTTATTGCATTTTTGAGAAAGAGAGGACCCAATTATAATCAATATATTAAACCATTTTCAATCACCTTTTCACAATTGAAACTGAATTTTGAATCTACCTACTTCAATGATAGGATTATCATAAATGTTCTTGCCCAGAAGTCATAATCTACGTGGCGGGCTGGAGAAGCATCACAAGTAAGGGACTGCCCTATAGTACGGTGTCGTGAGTCCCGAGCCGCTACGGTAACCGTGAACAGGGAACTCTGAAATGTGGCTGACTAACGGGGCAATGGCATCCCCCCCTTTCCATGGAGCAACAAATTTTGGACAACACACCACCACCACCATCATAAATGTTTGGGGTCATCAGTGGTGAACTCTACTACCGGCTTATTCTTGTATTAACCTTCGCTACCTATATATCTGGAAATCTATACGGAGGAATTATTTGTTGATGGCATTCAAATATAATTATGGAAATAGCTTAAATAAACCCTCATAATATACGATTCGAATCAGGTAATTAAAACATAAAATTTTGAATGCGTCAAATTATTATATTTTTTCAAAAATTAAAGAATATGAGATTTTGGAAAATGTCCTTAATCCAAGTTATTGCTAAAATCTCGTCTGTATAACCCTGTATATAGAAACATAATATTGTAGCAGATTATTTGTTATTCCCTGAAAATATTTTTAATTGCGATTCATTTATTTTGATTGACTGAAATATTTTCTCATTACCTCTCTTCTATTTTACAACGCGAATGATTTTGTTCAGATAGGACAATTTTCTATTGTTCTTACTGCAATGATAAAAAAAAAATTGGAAGCCTGGCTCATCAATGGGGAACCCTCCTAGCGGTTTCGCCAGCTCAATAATATATCATACTGCTATAATATTGTATTTGGCGGTTTTCATTTATATCCGGTGTACTAAAGATGAAATTGTCAAAGTTATTTTAAACGACATATGTGTAGGGGGGACAAAAGATTTGGTGACAGTAGACATACAGATGAATACATGCTTCTTGCATTCCTACGCAAACAATTAATGAAATTTTTTTCAAATAAAAATTACAGGATGTATCAGCGCGCCATCTGTTATTGATAATGTAAACTATTTTACAGCGCGCGTATGTTTCTTTTAGAATAACAACCATTTTCAACTGTCCTTACTGAAATGTGGGAGGCTTGACCAGCGATGAGCCAGGCGATTCCATTATTTTATCGTTGCAATAAGGATATTTGAATATTTTTTTATATAAAAAGAATCATACGATCCCTTAATATTTCAAATTTTCAATATCACAGAAGGTTTTTTGATCTTCCGTTATAAAAAAATTTAGCATTTCTAAAAATGATAAAAACCAGTGTAGTAACAGTTGTCAATCTGAATAAAGGCTATAAGTTATATATTTTTGCAATTGCATGTATTTCTTTAATAACTAACTTAGGAACAAAAATAGAAGTGCGTCTTCACGTAATTAAAAGGTTGCAGTCAATAAATCTATCAGCATGCGATCTACGTTTTCTTTGTAGATCGCAAAATGCGTGGTATCGCTGGAGACCCGCTGGAGATCTTCCATCAAACTCTGCAGCAGTGGCAGAGGCGCCATGTACAATGTCAATGTACATTGCATATATTTTAATTAGTTTTGTATTTTAATTAGCATAATCATAGTAAATTTCTCATAATTATCAAAATAGCGCGGAATTTGCACTTTGACGCTGTATTGACAAGATGTCAATAAAATTATGTCAATTGTCTTTCTCTAAAAAAAATCTATCTTCGTATTAACAAGATTTATCACCCAGAGAGATCATTAATGAGAAATCCTAGAGCATAGAGAAGTAGTCGATGCTCTACACGTTCACACTCAGAGTGATGGACAAGTATAAACACGATTTATCAATCAGGTGATTTGCAACTATTTCTCTACTAATTTAAATTGGAAAGGTTTTTTTAAGTGTTAGTTCATCATCAAGATAAACGCTTTGAAGCTTGACATTTTAAATTAATAAAGAAACCATTTGCCGGTATCAACTGATTGGTAATTTGGTTTCCGAAGTTCCTCTTAATATTGTCCCCGTAACACCCACTTCTCATTAATTGCTCGCTATATGATCTTAAATGCCTTTTTACAATATCGGTCTGGTATATTGGACTTGCTGAGAGGGTTCAGCACTGATGGTACAGTCCTTTCCAATGTATTTTTGACTCAGTAGGAACTTCTAAAAACGGTATGAAATTAGCACACACCCCACGAAACTGTTGTCTTTTAAAACAAACGTAGGCTATCACAATAAATCTTTTATCGCTGTTTCTTTCTAACATTTGTATAGGGCAGTTTCTACATATTTTAAACTGAAGATTTGAGATACATTTGCTTATCCACCAGAACCCTATTGTACGTTCATTCTGCTGATATAGCCTGCAATTGAAAGTTCGATTTTAGTGATTTTGTCAATTAAATCTAGGGAAATAATGGATCAGTGATTGTAGAAAGCGTTTAAAGATGCTGTTATCAGAATGAGTGTGGAAGATTGGCTAAGCTAGGAGAGGTAGCCGCGCCAAGATAAGCTCTGATGACGGCGGGACAATTGATGCAAATCAGATTAGTGAAAGCTTCAATTATTTCATTTAGAGCCGTGATGGACAAATGCCGCACTGGTGATACACATTTCTTTATGTCGCTAGTAGCTTTCCTTGTGGACATTTAATATATATACGTTTAATTATTTTTATAAAGATTAGCAAAAATACCTCTTTTATAATGCTATATATATTCCTTTCATCATGCAAGATTTAGACGTTCTTTATATAAAATGAAATATTAATTCATATATATAGATTCAACAACCTTTTAAGATATAAAGTATTGTGTGTGTGAACAATTTTCTATAAAAATATATTGGTTAATTGAATTTTTTAAAGAACTTTACATGCAATAAATTTTAGAGATAAATAAATTTGGCGTTATTCTCCATGTATATATTTCAGTATTATTGTTGTATATTTGTCAAAAGCATAAATTAACTCTGAATATCTTCAAATTTAATTGACTAATTGTAGAATCTCCAAATCACATCTAACAGCTGTGTCATTTATTATTTCTTTTCCTCGTAGAATTGAATCTCACCATTCTATGTGAGAATACAAGTGCGCCGATGAACTTCCACACACACAACCAATTTGCGTATTTCAAATAATTTGTTTTCTACATGCGTATGTTTGGCTCTTGGAAGGACATTGGAAAAAGACAGCACTTAAGAAAAGAATCAGCAAAAAACGACAATATTTCCATCAAACGTTTTAGAACAATTAATTAGTGTATCCATCTATATAAACAATAGATTTTTGAATATATCTCAATGTATTTTAACAGAATTATATTACGGATTTAGAGAGATACTCAGAACTAATTCCAGGAACAAAGTTCCTAATATAAGTCTATTTCTGTGTAACGGTCGAGGAATGATATAATTAATATATCAATTTAGTGTTTCTAAAGTGAAGAAAACTTGAGACACCTATTCATCAACTGACTCTCAATAAATTAGAAAGTTCAGCACATGGGTGCACTGAACTCTGTATAGAACTTGGCGTAGTCCATTTTCCCACTTGAATCTTTGGGGACCTCGCTCCATAACGCATCAAACTGCTGGTTGTTCAGACGCAGGATTCGTTGGTTCAGTAGATGACGGAAGTCCTTTCTAGATAGGGATCCAGAGCGGCGTGGATCGTGGCGCAGGCAGTCCTTAAGAAAACACCCACAGTACGCTATCATCCATTGTCTGATCCGCCTTAGAGGATCCTCGAGGTCTGTGGGAAGCATGTAATCATGGCGCTGGTGCAGCAGCTTCCTAACGTCCCGTAGGTACCGACCGGTCTCCTCCTCCGGCGACTGCTGGAGCATTGCCATAACGGACTGGTAGTAGATATGATCCCCTGATGTAAGATGACCCTTCACGAGAAACTGAAACTGCTCATCCGTCATTCCAAAGCAAAACTCTTCCAGAACATCCCGAAGGATTCGTTGAGGAATCTTTCCATCGCCTCTTTGATCTTGACGTTGGAGTGTTGCCAAAATGTGGCCACACACTCGCGTTGCGTAGGATCGTAACTTAGCGAGGAAATCGATGCCTTGTAGGGAAGGAAAGCCTCGCGGCTTGCTGTAGCGCATCAATTCTTCGACGACGTATTCTTCTTTGGGGTAGATCTGGGGCTGCTCAAACATCTCCAGGATTGCATGGATTGGAATCACGCTTGTGGTGTAAGGATCAAGTAGCAGGTACATATCTCTAAGCTCCTCCTCGTGTATGTTGAATTTCAACTTTTTTATAACTTTTCTCAGCTCCAGTCTTGTAACTATCTTAGTCCCTCGGTAGGAAATTACATTTAAATTTCGAATAAACTCGGATTTACCGTTAACTGTGTGCCTTTCGATTTTCCTTATCGTTCTCTTCACTCTTTTCAAAATAGGAGTCTGTTTAACGTCAAACGGACTTCGAAGATATTCTAAGATTTGCGGCGTTGTACTACCGCAATAATCATTTACAAAATCTTTATAAGGGAATACTTGAAGAAGGTTTTCTCTAATATAGTATTTTTTGAGAAAGTACTCAAATGTTCCTCTGGACAACGGAATAACAAATTGGTTGAAAACACCGTGAAAATCTTCAATACAGATTAAACCAGTGGAAGATGGGTCATGTATCTGGCAGCCTTTATAAACTAGAATGTCCATGCCCGGCTCCTTCAGCTTTTCCACAATTTTCTCACAGATTTGGTTAGGAGTCTTTCCTTGGAAGGATGGATCATCGGGGCATTCTATCATTGGCTGTCGGGTGGCTTGTATCCCTTGTCTCACCCCCTCATATTTCTCCCTGCGCTGATGTTGGTGGAAGACTGGGGAGTCACAGGGGAGGTACTTCCTGGCCAGGCTGGCATTGACTCCCACCCCCATCAAGAATCTCTCATATGATATAACATTATTCTGATTAGGATCATATCTTCTCCACAATTCCTCAAACTGCTGATTTGGTATTTTAAAACAATAGTTTTCAAGAATTTTTCTCAATTCATGTTTCTGAATTTGACCATCTTGTGCATAATCAAATAATACTAAGGCTTTTATGATATTTTTGAGTTCCTGTGTAATTCCTTCTTTCAATAGATGTTCGATTTCGTCTGTGGTCATATGCGGTGAAATATATCCAGTTTGGGCAAGGGAAGAGCATATGCCAGACAGCCTCTGAAGAAAAGCTTTATAGTTGACTCTCCCATGACAATCATATTCACCTTCCGAGGCAAGAAGAGCGGTGAATTGTCTTTCTGTGAGGGGAAATAGGAAGGTGTTAAAGACACGCAGTGCTTCCGAAGGTAAAACATAGCCCTGGCAGCAGGGATCAAAGTTGGCAAAGCCGCGAAGAACATCGTCGAAGCGCGATGAGAGCAGCTGGCCTAGGCTCTCGCGCAGCTCGCTGTAAGTCCAGGTGGGCCTGGGCAGAAGTGGGGCGAAGGAACTAACGGTAGACAGAGAAGAGCAAGTCTTGAGCGACGGACATCTTCTTACTCGCAGCTCGCTGGGCTGAAGTTGTCTCTGACGGGGACACCACGTCATCTTGTCCTGCCAGTTTCCGGGAATGTAACCACGGCCCCATTATTGCTCCTCTACACCACACACGTTGCTGATTTTCATCCATGACGGTAAGTGCGTGTCTCGAATTAAATCAACACGTCGTTATAAAAAAATCCAGAAGATCCATTTCCACTCTCTTCTGCAGGATGAAATTTCAAAATTGTCACCAAATTGAACTGATTTATAAATAATTATTCAAAATAGAATCACACACACACACAATTGGATCAAAATAATAATTATATTAGTAATTGTATATATTTTATAAAACATATTTTAATAAACTAAAATATTTCATCTTGTATATTCAGGAACCTAACCCTATTTTTCTCACATTATCCCTATTTCCTATATAGGGAAGATATTTACAAGGACTGACTCATTAGTGGCAAACTCTCCGAATTATTACTCCAGTTTAATCGAACAGTTCCGCCATGAATACTGATTTCCAAGAAGTGTTAACTCACTGATATTTGAAAGGCTTTAGCAATTCCATAGTAAATATATATCACACATATCAATTTTACTCGTGTAAATCTATATATAAGCTAGAGAGTAAACGAGTTATCAAAATTTAAATATATGTATTTGTAGGTTTTCAAAACCCAAAGTTTGAGATACGTGACTTTTTATTATTCTAAGATAGGTTAGCTTGGTTAGCTTCGAATTCAGTTCAGCTGGCCAAGTAGAGGGCTTGAGTTCAGGATCATATAATATGTTCGAACTGAGGACTAAACAAAGCGTTTTCAACTGGCAGCAACACGCGCTCAATTGGCATTTAGAGTTTAGTTCAGAATCTGAGCACTCTATATGGAATTTCAAGAAGTAAATGGGAGATAGAAGGTTTAATCATAATTATAAACACTTTAAAATATAATAAAATGTTTTAACCCATTATTATATATTTTAAATGAGAAGAAAAAATTCTGAAAAATTCTTATTGAAAAAAAAAGTAAATCCAACTTTCTGTCAAATTAATCATTAAACTACAGACAATATTTCACCAGTCTCTGAGATATAGCAGGCTCGGATTGCTGAAAGAAAATGCCCCAAAAACCTAATTTGGAAAATTCGGTAACCTTTCTTCAGAGCGCCTTCGCTGCACAATGCTTCTTTTATGTTTCAAATTAACGGGTTGTAAGAAGAATTTAGGAAGCAGCGTAATGTAATATTTAGTTCTACAAGCACTTCTAAAATAACACTAAATAGCGCATATTGAAGAGTTAAACTACTGAATAACTCTTATAAGTTTATTTAGAGCTTTAATAGCGTTTCTTCGTTGAAAAGTGTCAAGTCTCGGTTCCCATCGTCAGCTTCTGTACAATTAACACCCAGCAATACTGATCTAATGGACAAGCTGATCGATGGTTTTGAACTCCCACCTATTTCAGTGCAACACTTACTCTGACCAAAGGTCTTCTATGAAACCAACTTCAAGGACGTTGAATGCTTTGGTTACTTTTGGTGATTAAATTTGAATTATGGTCCTATTTGAAATTATAAAATTTTGAGCGAAATAATTTGTAATTTTTTAAATTAATAATATTCAAAAGATATTGTACATATTTAGAAACTTTGTGAACATATGGAGATAGGTCTAAATAGACATTATATCGTTAATTAAAATGTCAACTTTGTTACCGAGGAGTGGCAATATAGGATGGCATCTCCATTACCCCATAGTGGAGATAACAACAACAATTTAACCACGTAGGCGCAATAACCAGAGGCCGAGAGTATTTTCCCTGGATGCTCCTCAGTCAATATTGCCCTTAGTTCCCTCGGGAATTGAAGTGTTTGTTGACGCGTGCCACTTTATTCACAACACCGGCTTGACTAGCTTGGCAGAAAGTTTGGTTGGGCTAGAGGTTGGCACAGAATATTAACTTGTTTGTTATAGCGAATTAAGTGTTTTTTTTTATTTGTTTTAGCAGGTTTAGCGTCTCAATTCATAATAATGGTAAAAACTATGTCGATTGTAACAGATACTCTGGTTGGTTATTTTGAATTCGGTTATAGGTTGGCACAGAATATTAGCGTGTTTATTATATAGCGCATGAAGAGTTTGTTACACAGGGAACATCTTCATTCAAACAACACAAGAAAACTACGTCGAGTTTGACAGATAGTCTGGTTGTTGGTTGGAGTTTGGTTATAAGTTGGAACAGAATATTAACGTGTTTATTTCAGCGAATAATATGTTTGCTGGTGTTAAGGGTGAAAATTCTTGATTTGCAACAACGCTAGAAAACCTGGCTAAATTTTACACTCTTTAATTGAAGCTATGTTAATGATTTACTGTATCATAAAAACCTTTTAAAATAGGAGGAAAGCTAAACACTTTTGTTATAATGATTATTTTTGTTAGAAATTAAATTTGTTTGAATACCTAATTATATATTTAAAAGAATTCCGAACAGATGTGACTTTTGGGAGTTTTTTGCAAAATAAATCAATATAAGAAGCCACTCGAAGAAATTATATTAAAAGATAATTATTTGATAATAAATCAATGCTGCTACATTTGGCAGGTTCCCACTTAACAGAGGTCCTCATTACCACGTGTGTTATTCAACAGGACCTATTTAAGAGATATTTAATTGATAAATATAAAGACATAGCGCGTCATCTGTGAATGAAATTTGAATTTTTAACAGCTATCGTAAAATTTGAGAGAGGTTGCAAGCAGGTTCAGCATTTTGGTTTAGATGCGCTTGATTATTCGAGTTGCATACACGACAGACAGTGTACATAAGGTCCCAGACTAATAGAGCGATGTCGAAGTGTGAGTGCAATAAAATTTCATCAGACAATCAAGACGAGGATACTGGGCTCAATCTGACTTATATCATTTCTATTGTAATATATATTTATATATGAGGCTAATGGAGTGATAAACCCATATTGCTATCGAATATCTGAAGTAGACATATATTTTCAAATTTGATCTTAATTATTATCTAATGGAATATACACACTATATAAACAGAATGGTATCAGGGCTAGCTAGACCTGATCTGTTCAAACTGTCGCCAGATACTGGCATAGAGTCACGTGGTGTACCCAGCCAATCGAAAGTTTCGATCGACCATGACGTGGAGATTAAAGCTGCAGACTAATTGAGGTCACGTCAAGGCATCGTCTGCGAGAAAATTTGCAAAATTTATCAATAAAATTGATTGAGATCATTCCCGGGGGAGAAACGTGATTTGTGGAGAGCGGCATATCTGGAGGGTGTGTGGAATCTATCTCTGCCGATGTACGCTCACTTAACTATATACCCTTCCTTCTCTGTCAAATGGGTAAAAACTTGTTCAAAATTACTTACATCATTTTATATAAACTATAATTTTCTAGAATTTTACTGAAAAAAATAATCTTTACACCAACTAAAACAAAATTGGATAAAATATCGGCAACGCAACTCTAATATGTTAAAATATATTGTTTTCCGTTTAATAAACATAATAGATATTTTTCGTATACTTAGTATTGTTGCTGTTTTTTCAGTGGAAGTATTAAATACGTCTTTTTGAGTGACCTCTGTCCGTAAAATATTTAAGAAAAATACTTTTGATATATATATATATTTGTACTTCATCACTCTGATCTTGAAGTATTTAACATCGAACAGGTGGAAACTAGAGTACCTGAAATGTGCATTTTCAGAATTTTAATTAGAAATAAGGAGAAACGATAAAAGTTTTTAGTTTCAAAAAAATATTAATAAAATCGAGTACCTTAATAGAGATAAAAGTGATATTTGAAATAGTTCATCACCTCAACAAAACATCGATAATAGGATAGTACAAAATAAGTAGCGAATAAAAGAACTTGATTTATTTGTACAAGGTTCATGCGTTACTAAATTGTTACCTAATAAAGAGCTCCAGTGAAATCTCCCATGAGCGACCCATCTAAGAAACGACCTTTTCAAATAATGTCTTGAGAAAAAAAGATCCGAACCTCTGAAGAGCGACCATCTCCGAACAGTCTAGATGTATTAAAGTTGTTGAAGTGGTCTCATATGAGAAGTGGTCTCATACTACAGAGATACAAACTATAGTGTGTGTATAATCATGAAAAAATAATTCTACTTTTACACTCTCTATGATTGCGTTAAATGACTTATCTTTCAAATATGTTCAAACAACCTTCAAAATGTTTAATATGTTTTATTTATTAACTTTTCCTCTCTCTTCATATAAAAGGTTTTATTTTTACATTGTATTATTGTATACACATATAAATATATACATTGTATTATTTATTGTATTGTATTGTACTCTATATTATTATATATAATATTATATTATTGTATTGTATTATTGTATATACATTGTATTATTTATTGTATTGTATTATTGTATATACATTGTATTATTTATTGTATTGTATTATACTCTATATTATAATATATATAATATTATATTATTGTATTGTATTATTGTATATACATTGTATTATTTATTGTATTGTATTATACTCTATATTATTATATATATAATATTATATTATTGTATTGTATTATTGTATATACATTGTATTATTTATTGTATTGTATTATACTCTATATTATTATATATAATATTATATTATTGTATTGTATTATTGTATATACATTGTATTATTTATTGTATTGTATTATACTCTATATTATTATATATATAATATTATATTATTGTATAGTATTATTTGTACATTGTATTCATATATAGCTTAGAATCTAAATTTGATATAATTTTCTAAATAAGCTATCTTGGTAGCAGATTTAGATATCCCAGTCTTTCCTCAGTTCATGTTCGATTATCAAGAACACATGTTTGTTAAATCTGGTCCATTAAATACCTAGAGCTCTAATTAAAGAATACACTAAGTATATATCGTGAACGGTATATTTACACCGACGGCACTGCGACAATACTGTATCATTGCTTCGCCAACACTGGATTTGTGGTCTGGTGACAATGGGGATAACATCCAATGTATCTTCACCAAATTCAATCACAGATATCCTAGAACGTCAGACATTTGATATATGGTGAATCAATAAAGGAATCTAGACACAATAGAATTCTGTTTAGGCTGAACTCGCCTTCAGAACATTCATCCTAGACTGTGCACTTCTAAACTATCTTTAAATACGCTTTTTGATATAAGTGAATTGTTATATCAATTTATTTTAAATCAACGTGTGCTTTGACAACTTTTTGTTTTATTAAGAATGGTTACCACAAACTATAAACGCCTATTCTGTTTGAATATTTTGCCAACGGGAATTATTAGCTCTCAGGATGGATGAAAGCTAAATATATGATCCCATATTTTTCAGTACAATATAGAATGGTCCTTCTCTAGACTAAAACTTCCAAGCTCTCCTGTATTTATTCGAAATAGGAACGATTATTTTAGAACAAACACTTATAGACTAAACTGGATATATCAAGTTGTATCAAGTTGACAATCTCTTCTCACTGGAGACAGTATTGGATTCCACCACTCAGATCTCTGTCGAATCCATTCCTCTACCAGGGCATGTTGTCAAAGGACCATGTTCAGGGACAATATATGAGGATATTATGGAAGTCCAGCCTTGCGGTCCGTTGACCAGGGCCCTGACCGACTGATTGACCCAGTTTTGCGCCAAGGTCGTCACCGCACCCAGAGCTCCGCCCAGTGACACGCCCAAGTTTACTGTCAGCTGGGAAAGACACGCCTTCATTCTACAGGCATGTGAATGAAGGCGGACGTTTAATATTTAACTAAATGTGTAGAAGCCACACTCTCTGTGTGTGGAGCCGATATATATAGCTATCTTTAAACACAAATTTTCAAAAAAAGTTTCATTTATTATTACGACTTCTATTCACAGACACGAGAAAATCTTGTTATTATTCAGTTTTATATTCAGACATCACAGGTAAACCTTCAGACCGGCGGCTTGAAACTTACTCAATAGAGAGAGAGAGACATATGTATATACAATTCAGAGTACAGTGGGAAAAAATATCAGATTCTTTAAAATAGAGGGATGATGACAACCAGAAACACGCAGTTTCAAAAAGTAAGAAAATATATTAGAGTTTGATAAGGTGTTTGTTCGGCTCAGCAACAAGTTGTGTGAACTTTCTGGTATGTGAATTACAAATTCAAACAGCTATCTAGATGTATAAACGCTCATCTACAGTTAGATGAAAACGTTAAATACCCAACAAGAATATTGTAGCTTGTACCAAGCGTACTAGGAAAAACACAGTATATATATGAATAGAATATTACACAAAAATTCTCTCACAATAAAAACAAACTGAAATTGTCTAAAAATGCGCTTTCAACTAAAGACCCTTAATACGATTTAAGGCCTCAATTCTTATCAATTTGTATGTTCAAATACATTTACTGACAAAAATGAATTTAACTTTGAGCTGTGTCTCTGGAGAGGAGAGGGAAAGCAAGAACTTTCTCCATAATCTTGGAAGTCGGAGGTATGTCTCCGGATAGGCTGAAATGTTGATATATCAGCTAGAGACTGATATCATCGTAGAGCTTTGAAAATTGAGACAAATATTTGAAAATATAATTTTATGATTAAAAATAAATTAAGAAATATTGAGATGAAGTAACTTGGGAGGTCATTGGGTTTATCAATGGTGAACTCTTCAAGCGAATTCGGTAATTTAACCTCCAGACTATTCTGTTTAAAGTGTCAATTTATTTAACCAACATTTATTAAGAAGTGCAGGGTGTTTCAGAGAGACTCTATAAACATACGTTTTTTGGGAATTAAAAAAAATGTATAATGAAGATTGAGCTCACTATATATTAATAATTATAATTATAAAATTCATTTATCGTATTCTAAAATACTTATAGAAAAATAAAGGTCACTATTCCCGTCAAACGTAGACGCCATCTGAAATACTTATCAGTATAATATATCGAGGGGCCTCTCTGAACCGTGACTGTAAGTGTTTTATTGAGACGTTGGTAGTTTATATGATCAATAAAGAAGTGGTGTACAATT
The DNA here is from genome assembly GCA_030710605.1 of Cordylochernes scorpioides. Classification (NCBI taxonomy): domain Eukaryota; kingdom Metazoa; phylum Arthropoda; class Arachnida; order Pseudoscorpiones; family Chernetidae; genus Cordylochernes; species Cordylochernes scorpioides. The sequence continues at coordinate 89,699,077 of CP092867.1, read as the reverse complement.
CTAGAATAATTGAAATCAAAGATTGATTTATATTTATCCCGACAGTTAGGCAAGACATCAGTTGCATGATCAGGAAATGCCCCTTTCTTAATATATTCATCTGATCCCAGTACAATTTAAGATATATTTATGTTGTATAATTACTGTGTGGAAAAAAATATTTAGCAGTCGTTTGTGTGTGTGTGACTGTCTCCACCTCAATAATCTCTTTATTTTTCAAATATTTTTAAAACAAACAACAAAATTTACATACTTGGCACGCGGTAAAATTAATTATTTTACAAACAAAGAACATTATGCAAAACAGATAGAATTTTTCTATTACGCAAAATAGATAGAAGTTGAATATCATTCAAAATGTATCATTTATATATATAAATTAAAAACAAAATTTGCATATCCTGACTTCACACATGAGCATTTAGAGCGACATCTACTGGAACAAAATGTAGCTAAACGCTGATTTAGCTTGTTCTAAAAATGTTTGTTTAACTCAATTTATTGATAAATAAAGAAAAGTCAACCTCGTAGGCGTTTCGAGCTGTTGATCCTCGTCAGCGTGGTGCAGACTTTTTCTTGTTTTTCACACACATATATATGCTAAAAGACGTACTTCTCCCTTTAAATATGCATTAAAACAATGCATTATGCGTTAAGGGGAAGGGTGCTTCTTGTGGTACATTGATAGCACCCTCCCGCAACTGTATCCTATCCTGATAATCGGCCCTGTCACTTTATCAGCTTGAATACCTTTTGGCAAATTCGATCGATTTCATAAATCTTATCGAAGGATGCTAAGCAATCTGTACTGATGAGGAGCATAGCCCGAAACCATGGAATCAGGTTGCCTTTTGTCTGAATTCACCAAACATGGTGTTGTGGCTCATTCTACTTTACCATGTTTATAAAGGTTTTATTACTGGGGGTGATAAGCATAATACATTGTTTCAATACATATTCAAAAAGGAAGAGATGCCTTTATTTATGAATGAAGGCCCATATCCTTCTGCGACTTTATGTTATATATATTGTAATGTAAGGTGTTGCTTCAAAATAGACACTGAACCTAAGCGCCATCTATGCCTTTCTTTGTATAGATTGAAATAATATACTCACGCCAACTTTCAAATGTAAATTTATCATAGAATTAGTCGAACCACTTTGCCAGCTGGACATCTCTCTGGTGAATTCTGGGGATTTAATTAATCTTTGGACGATCAAGGAAGTCATGGTCATCCCTGAACTGACGAGGGCCACCAATCTTGAATCAATGTCTTTTGATCTTTAGTCCGGGAGCGCCAAAGTTGTTGGTGTTGTGATTTTGTCACCGATTCGAGTTTGCTGGTTTGCCGAGGTGGTCATTAGATGACGCTTAGATTCAACGTATATATTGTTTATTTAAATATACACGCCAAAAGGCTATTTATTTATGAATTTAAATTATTCTGTATATTAGAGTACATCATGTCATGATAGAAACACTGTAAATGGTCGGTGTGTCCATAGGAACACCAAATCTGGTGACCAGGACAGACAAAGATGTACCTCTCCAACTCCAAGCCCCGTTCAATCCTGGTACAGAGGTCTCTGCCATCCAGAGGTCTCGAAACCTCGAGGCCCACCGTGGAGCAGCTCTTCCCAGCTCTTGAGACCTCTAGAAAAATGCAGACGGCCTTCAACCCACTCTCAGGCATCAACCTGATCAACCCCGCTCGCCTGCCCTCCACTCCGGTCCCAAGTCACATCGTCAACCGCCAACGAATCCCCCGAGAAAGCCTCCTCCTGTTCAAAGACAATCCAAAGAAACGACCTAAACGTCATAAGCATCAGCCACGAAAGCTTGTCAAAGACCTACAGCTTTCCAAAAAACGTTGCTTGTTTCCACCCGGTGAAATGATGTCGGTTCAAAGATACGAGAGAATCTTTGACAAACCTCCATTCGTACAGAAAAATGCATTAATTCCTAAATACTCTTCCAATAAGTACTTTGTACTTCCACTTAATCCCAAAATATACAATATTTCTATAGCACCTGAAATATTATCTCAATTACCTTTCTTAGGAAATATTTTGAAACCAAAATTAATGCTAAAAGATAATGAATTCAAAGCATTGATGTCTCTAAATAGTCCAGAAAATGTACTTCACAATCTTAACAATTTAGAACGTCAGGCCATGTTTCTAAAATATGCTTGTTCTCTATATTGCCCAGAGCAGTACCGAAATATCTCCGAGGAACTTTCCATCGAGAGAAAGATCGACAAACTAAAAACCAGTACAAAGAGAACTAAAAAATCTAAAAAACGCAAAAATAATTTAATGCCAAAATCAAATTCGGAAGAAGCTGTATTTCCGAACATTTCAGGCAAGGTCGATTTTTCATCAACCAAGGAAGCACATTCAGATAAAAAAAATTCAAATTCAAGCGTAAATCCGGACAAAATGAATCCAGGTTCATCAGTTTATTTGCCGATTTTTAAACCAAATAAGGATAAACCTAATGAAGGTCTTGAGATGAAGGAAACTTTGCCGAAGAAAGCCAAACGTCGTTCAAATAACGCCAAAAAGAAACTCTTAAAACCTAAGGCTAAGTTGCAAGTCCAAGAAAGCAAACAGGAAGATGATACTAAACAACTAAGCAAAAGTCCCAAAAATGTTATATCAAAGGAAAAGGAATCCTCTTCTCAATTAGTGAAGCCAAAAGAGAAGCCAGTTGATAAGGTTAACATCGAAGATTTAGGGAAAAGTTCGAGCTCTGGATTCAAAATAAGAATAACAAAAAACAAAGTTGTTCTGATGGGAAATACACAAAAGGCACGTTCCAAGAAGAAAAATCGAACTTCAAATTTGAAAGATGAAGGAGATGCACCGGTCATCGTAGACACCAGAATGCCGGAGTTTGAGATGAGCTTAGGACAGAAGAACTCGAGTGATCTAGAACACGGCAGTGGTGACCACACCCTTTCTAAAGCGAAGCCAATCGAGAACGTTCCTGATTCTAAGCCCATAAAAAACGTAAGCGTCTACCATACCATCACCACTCTACCTAAATTCGAAGATCCGCTGAAAGCCTTAGAAGACGACGTCTTTGCGCGAATGAACAAAAAGAAAGTAAAGAATGTGAAGGCAAAGAAGTTGAAGCCTCTAAAAAAGCCTTTGACGGTCAGTCCGAAACTGGAATCTACCGGCAAAGAACCTTTCGCACTAAGCGACATCCGCTCTCTAAACGCTCGCGCCAAGCCGGCGGTGTCCAAAACCGCCAAGAAACCTCCCAAAAAGCGTTAGTCTGGAGACAAGATTTAAACAGACAAATTCAATAATAAGTATAAAATTGCAATAAAATATAATTTAATTAAGTATATATACATTATTGGTTGAACAATTCCCGTTTAAAATAATATTAGCCCGTTATACATTCAAATGGGGAATACTTGGTGAAACATAATTTCACTCTTGTTTAAAAATAATCGAGTTACAAATGAAATGGTCAACTTCAGGATGGATTTGGCGTGTTTTGACATTTTATTTTAGAATTTATTTATTATAAAAATATTTGTTATATCCATATCAATGGTTTACCTAAGTATACAACTGAAAGGTAAGCTAAGATATCAATATCCTTATCGTAGCTTGATTAGAGAGGAATAATTGGAGCTCCATCTATACTTTCTTCCTGTGGTGAATCTGTATAAGACCGGTAGTCTTAATAAAGTCATCTAGAAGTTATCCATATTTTTCTTCTTTTTATTTACTCCTTGTTATTTTAGGTGTCGCCCTTATATACCCCTTTCTCTCAGACACCTTTTCACACACACACACACATATATATATTTTAAAAAATGCATATATTGAATTTATAATGAATTTATTTCCATATATATATATGGAAGCATAGGGCGCCTCTCCCGTCAAAATAAAGCCCAAACCTGACGCCATCTATGACCGTCGCCGCAACTAGCGGCCTTGGGTCGGTGACAAAGCCACAACTAGATGGCGTCAGGTTTGGACGTTTATTTTGACGGGAGAGGCGCCCTATGCTTCCATGGATCAATTTCCTCTTGGCAAATTTTCCATATATATATATATATATATTATATTTAAAAAAAGATATTTCTGCTGATTTTTGATTATCTTGAGGATTATGCTATGGTAATGCAGTCGTGGTTAAAATCTTGAAACTATAATAATAAAAATAATGAAGATTAGAAATAGCTTTAATTGAGCTTATGGGATATATATAAAAAGCATCATTTGTTAAAAGTAATGCCTGACTTAGGGCGTAAGAATCTAAAAAATGAAAAACTTTTTTACATAATGTACAAAGATTTGAGCCCGCCATCGGGAAACAACAACAATGAGTTCTTATAGGGGAAGCGTGACCTCTGACGGTCGATTTATCAAGGAATTTGAATCTATGAAATATAATTTTGAATAAAATAATATTTTAATATAACATATATGCCATAATATATACTCTTCCAGGAATAATAAAGTCAACCTAGAGACAACCCAGAGAGAGACGGGAGGGTAAGGACCGGTCACTTGAAACATCAGCGACATTCCAAGGGGCGACCACTGGGGTCCGTCAATTAACACCTTGGGACTATTAAGACAGTTGGAGATTGTGTGCGACACGAACGGCCGCCCGGCTGTGCTGGGCCCGTCTCTCTCTCTCTCTCTGGTCGCCTGGGTTCCTTCTCCAACTTGTGGTGTCTTTATTTATCTTCCCACCTTATATTGTCACATAAATATATATATATATGAATGATTATTTTTTTATAGCAATTAATTCTATCACACACACATATATCAAATTTTATACGTTGAAAGGCCATATTTTATAATATATATTAATATATACGCTAAAATATGGAATTTATTGTATTTGTTTGGTAAAACCTATCTTGGTAAATCACGGATATTCTATAGCTAAATTCCACTACTATCGAACAAATTTCCTTTGTTTTATTGAAATAATCAAGGCGACAATAGTATTCGAGTATTGATAACTCTTCTACGGACCTTATTGGGGAAATATTAGTTGAGAAAGATATATATTAAAAATAAAGAAAGCTTATCCTGACCAGGAGCACATGTGCTTTATAGATGGCAGAGCGCCATCTAGTGGAACAGAAATCAACTAAACGCTGATTTGACCTATTCCCTGATATTTGGCCAACCAAATTTCTTGATTTATCAATGGTTGGCCAAATATCAGGGAGCAGGTTAAATCAACGTTTAGTTAATTTCTTTTCCACTAGATGGCGCTCTGCAATCTATAAAGCACATGTATAGCACTAAAAAGCACAGGATATGCTTTCTTTATTTTTAATATCAACACCTGACCCACTTATTTTAATTTTATTTGTTATCTATTGTTTTTCATAAATATTTTATAAACAAAATTCGTATTTCCTGACCGCTCACAAGAGCATTTTAGATGGCTGAGTAGAACGTTGATTTGTTCCGAAGATATTTGGCTAACGCAATTTCCTGATATTTTAAGAAAGGTCAACCTCTCGTACGCGTTTCGGGCTGTTGGCCCTCGTCCACGGGGTGCAGACTGTACTTCTACGACAAAATATTTGGTCCCTGAGGCTTCCCGAGAAATCAAAAATTGGTTATTTGAGGCCCAGTTTGAGTGATTACATTTTTCATGTGAAATATTAAGAAAAAATAATAAAATATTTGGTCGTAGAGATATAGTCTACACTAGGCTGACGAGGGTCAACAGCTCGAAACGTGTACATGGTTGACTATTCTTTATTCATCAAGAAATTGAGTGGACCAAATATATTTAAAACAAGCTAAATCAACGTTTACTTGATTTTTGTTACCTTACGAGTATATGCCGCTCTGCCACCTAAAATGTTCATGCGAGCAATCAGGAAATGCCAATTTTATTTTTAATATCAACATCTGACCACTTTCCTTTTTTTTCCAAGCTATACTATGCCTGAAATAAATAAATAATGTATGCTTTTTTTCATAAATATAATCACAGACAAATTGTAGCCATGTCAAATAAAAAATAATGTTAAGAAGGTGTGTATTTTGATATTTCAAATATATCGTCTGAAAATTAATTTTATATGGAAATATGAGTTGGCCAAATATCAGGACACAGGTTAATGCAACTTTTTTTTTGTTTTCCGTTCCACTAGATGGCGCTCTGCAATCTGAAAAGCTCATGTGCTCGTGGTCAGGATTGCCTTCTTTAATATTAATGGAAATATATACAAAATTTTCAATAAAAAATATAGCTACATAGAGATTCAATGTGATTATAAAGAGAAGAGACTGAATTATTTAAACGGTGAGAGAGAAAGATGAATAATATATAACATTATTATGATACATTAGCACGCCATCTGTTATGAAAATACGAAATTATTATAGACGCGTATGATTCTTTTTTTAAAATAAAACAATTTCTACTGCCCTTACTCCAATGGAAAAATTAATGGGAGGGCCTGGCTCATCAGTTGTGAACCCTCCCAGCGGTTTCGCCAGTTTAATCTTCAATACCGCTGCAGGCCATCTCATTAATTTTTCCATTGCAGTAAGGGCAGTATAAATTGTTTTATTAAAAAAAAAAAAGAATCATACGCGTCTATAATAGTTTCGAATTATCATCTGATTAATATTTTGTTCTAGGTTTTCTCAAATTGGCTATTATTTGTCAACTGTTGAAAGTCTATCTAATATTAAATATAAAAATCTGGCATGAATACATGAGACTTGAAATGTCTGTGTTTAGAATAGATATTTGATGGATGTTAATTCTCAGATATAGCGTTCCACAATGCAGAAAAATCTATAAAGTGGGGCATACAATAATTGAATATCAAGGATTAGTTGATATTTATTCCGATAGATGGCGCAAGCTATCAGCAAAATTTAGTTGCACCATCAAGAAATTTATTTTTTCTTAAAAGATATGTTTTGTATTTATAAATATGAATAATAAGATATATACATCAGCGCGCCATCTGTTATGAAAATTCGAAACTATTATAACGCGTATGATTCTTTTTTTTTTTTAATTATTATTTTTTTAATTAGTAGAAATTGTTTAATTTTCAAAAAGAATCATACGCGTCTATAATAGTCTCGATTTTCGTGTATAATAAGAATTTAATACAAATGTAATAATGTTTATTGTGTTTCAAGATTAAAGTAAGAAAATGTGAAGACAATAGTTGAGAGGACTAAAAGTGTGAACTGTTATTTTATCTTCATATATTTGGTCAAATATCACTTTATATTCACAAGAGAATGTTCCAGATTCAGTTCCATCACCCATATAAGTAAAGAACCAACATCCGGAAAGAAATATCATAAAAAGAGGAATTTGTGGAACTAACACAATTTAGGAGGCAAAGTGGACATTCCTGGAGGAGCGGACATTCCAGATGGTAATTTGATGAAGTCCGAGTACATTATGGAGGAAGATGGTCTTCAACTTGTCTGTCGTTTACTCTCTATAACTTGTATAATTATAAAAAAATGTTTTAAAAAATTAAATATTTACTCGGATCCTTTGTTCTTGTTTATTTTAGAAAATATATAAAGGGATCGTTGGAAGGTGGTCAAAACCATTGGTTCTAGACCGCTATGACCCGGGATAGAATCTTGCATTGGGCACTTTTTTTCTAATTAAAAAAAAAAGTATACAATGACCCTCGATTCTTGCAAAAGCCCAACCCCACTAGCGAGTGTAAATAACCAAACGGGGCTCTGTAACATTTGTAAAGTGTAACTGCTTTTCACATGTGTAGACATGTGGTGCACTTGCAGTAAAAGCAATCGCTAACTACCTACCATGAATTTCGTGGCCTGTACCACGTAAGAAAAAAAAAGAAGAATATTCATTTTTATTTTAAGTAAAATATATTTTTCAATTCAAATCTATGTTTTAGTACAGTCACATGAAATAAAATGAGTAAATATATAGATCCACGTGCTGATAATATTTTTTCCCTTTTTTTTTGCTTATCCTTAGTAAACGCGGTACAGGCCATGATAATCATGGTGGGTAGAAGTTGGCGACTGCTTTTACTGTAAGTGCATTACATGTCTACACATATGAAAAGCAGTTCGATGTTTGCACTTACAAATGTGCAAGTTTGGTTACTTGCACTCGCTGGTGGGTTTGGACTTTTGCAAGAATCGGGGGCCATTGCGGCATATAATATTCTCTGAAATGCCTATTTATCCAGGATCCTGTATTGTACGCGGTCTATAGAATATTTCAAATAGGAATCAGATTAAGTTGGTTCCTTTCCTAACAATACCAACTGGTATGTACTGTACTTGGTAAATGACCAGAACCTACTCTGCACAAACAGCGTGCAACACAATCACGAGGTTTATAAATAAGTAAATGTTCAATGATCCAATATAATACATAGTCCTCCCTGCCTTTGGATTTAACAAAATTAATAAGAAATCCAGGACCAGGTCTCTTGTAACTACTCTTTATTTCTCAAACATTCTGGCCAACGTGCTCTTCAACAGACATTGACTGGAAGTGGCACTTCTTGGTCTTCTGTTGAAGGTAATATTGGTCCGAGAGCTTGATAATTAAAAGGTGGTTGAAAGAGACCTGGCCCTGGATTGCTTGTAGAATTTGTTAAAACTATCCAATGTAATGTATTTGGTGATGATTTCTATATATTGTATTTTTTATTGTTTTATTGTATTTTGTATTGATTTTGTATTATATATTTTTATTGTATATATTTGTTTTTATATATGCTAGCAATATTGTAGTATTAGATTGTATATCCTATCAGGGTTTTAACGGATTAGCAAGAAGGAAGGTGTATAGTTTGCTAAATTAAAAATTATATTTGGAAAGATGATCAATCTGAATTTATCATATCAGTTTTGTTTCTTCAATATTCAGGTTACAACTGATATATCGGTATTCTCTAAGTGTTAGTAGTTTAGTGGAATTTACTTAAGTTATTTTAAGAAAATGGGCGATAAAATTATAAATATCTCACAATCTTCACACCTAGATAGCGTAGAAAATTATATATTGGAATTATAAATATTGTATGATTAAGAATATACAATAACGAATGCAAACACACAGAATTTAGTAATTTATAACCTTCGCATAAAATACAATTATATTCATATATAAATACAATAAATATGTTGGAAGTTGGTCCAAATATTTCTCAATCTAAAAATAAAACATTAAAAATAGATATAATAATTTTAAATATATTTTTTTATTTTAAAATAATTATATAACTGAAATTGGTATAAAGTGTTATAAGTAACATTAATATTTTCCAATATAATAATTAGAAAATATTTATAGGAACGCCTGTAGTAGGTGCTTCTCCTCATAAATTTATTCTCGGAATATAAATAATCTAATATATACCCACTCACCCATACACAAATATATATATTTTGTGATAGTAAAACGACATTTGAAAATTCCCCGCATGTGTTTCTTTTGAACGAAAAACCAAAATTTATTTCAAGGGGAAATAACGATTATTTCTAACCTTATGGATGAGGTATGAAAGGATTAATAGTGAAGGGTAATGATATATATGTTACATAAAATTATTTTATAAGTATAACCTTCAGAACAAACTACTGTGTTGAGCGACCACCAGATGTCACGATTCCCCTATATAAACCTATTGTTGTTGTTCCCCGTTGGCCGGTTCAAATCTTTCCGTAATTATGTAAATACGTCTTTTGTTTTCTTTATTCTTCACGCCTTAAAATTGTCTCATTAGCACAATTGAGGCAAATTGTGATCTAAATCTATTTATTGTATTTTCTTTCAAGATGCCACGACTGCATCACAATACCATAACACTCATGTATTCCAAATTCAAGAAAATATTCAATAATTCTCTATATACAAAAAAAAAAAACAATAATAACACAGGTCTAAAAAAAAAGACATTTGTTTTTGACGGAGAAAACCTGATGTTGATTCTAATGTGAATTTTCATGCTGAATTCAAAAAATGTAATCAGAAGTTTTCTATCACCCAGAGTTCTTGCAGGATAACCATTTTTTCTATAAATTAGTCTCGTATACAGTAATAATCAGAAAATGTTACGTAAGCATTTTTCAAGTAATCATCATTGCGCTTTATAATTGAAAAGAAGAGTTAATATGTAGAGCCAAAAGATTTATTTTATTTGTTATTAATTAAATATAGCTTTTTAAGAATCATAAATATTAATTTAAATAACAAATTATTGAATTTTTAATTAAATATGTTTATTTTATAATGCAATCTATTTTGCTTTCAACTAAAAATAACGACAAGCTTTGGAATGCTATTTGCTGAATAACAGTTTTAATATATATATTTAAATTGAACCTAACGATTTGTTTAATAGATTTGCAGCAGAAGTGACAGGTAAATTCGAAGTGATCAGTTTATTCTTCTCTATCGATTTGCTTTTATAAATCGTGTGCACTAGACTGTGTCAATATGCCGAGCGTTGCATTAATATTCCTGATAATTTCTGTTACATTTGTAGGGAATTAACTTTCAAAGTTCAAAGGCGGAACTTTACACCACTCATCAAAAAGTGATATCAACTTTATTTTGGTTGTAAAGTCAGTGACCAAGATAAGACTTGGGCCCCTCATCATTGTTGTGAAATTTGTGCTCGACGTCTAACAGGGTGGATTAAAGGTGAACGTCATATGCCTTTTGCGGTTCCAATTATATGGAGATAAACTAAAGACCATTCTTCAGACTGTTATTTTTGTTTGACAAAGACTACACGTATTACATCCAAATCAAGATATACAGTTGAATATCCAGATTTGCCTTCTGCTATGAGACCGGTTCCTCATCGTGATATTTTACCTGTGCCACAGCCTCCTGAAAATGTAATATTTAGTGACGATGATTCAGATAGACGAGAGCAACAGTCGGATGACACAAATTTTGATGCAGGTGCTTCATCTGAACCTCATGGGTTAACCCAAGGAGATTTGAACGACCTCGTACGTGATTTATATATATATAAAAAAAAAATAGAATGAACTTTTAGGCTCTAGGTTAAAAGGCTGGAATCTGCTGCATAAAGGCACAAAAGTATGCTTTTTTCGTAAGCCTCAAGATGAATTTCAAGACTTCTTTTCACAAGAGAATGATTTAGCATATTGCAATGATGTTGTTAGTCTAATGGAAGCGCTTGGTCATGACCATGATACAGAAGAGTGGCGTTTATTCATTGATTCTTCAAAAATTAAAATGAAAGCTGTTCTCCTTCACAATGGAAATAAGTTCCCATCAGTGCCAATAGCACATGCATCCAACATGAAAGAGACTTACGAAAACATTAAACTGCTTTTGAAAAAGATAGAATATGAAAGATACGGTTGGAAAATATGCAGCGATTTGAAAGTCGTTGCTCTCTTGCGTGGATTACAGCTTGGATATACAAAATTTTGTTGTTTTCTGTGTGAGTGGGATAGCAGAGATAGGGAAAGGCATTACATTAAAAAAGCTGGCCAAACCGTGAAATCTTTACTCCAGGACATAAAAATATTGTAAATCCTCCCCTGATCGCGATTCAGAAAATATTTACTTACCACCATTACATATTAAACTGGGATTAATGAAGAACTTCGTCAAGGCAATGGATCGAAATGCCAGTGGATTTGCCTACCTAAAACAAAAATGTTCTAGCATAAGCGATGCGAAAATTAAAGAAGGCATTTTCGTTGGACCTCAGATTCGAGAATTGTTGCAGAATGGAAATTTTCAAAATAGTTTGAATGAAGTTGAAGCAGCAGCATGGAATTCCTTTAAAAACGTTTGCAATAACTTCTTATGAAGTGTCAAGGTTGAAAATTACCGAGACATAATTAATGATCTGTTGATTTCCTACAAGGCAATGGGATGTAACACGTCTCTCTAGATCCATTTCCTGCATTCACATCTGGATTTCTTTCCAGACAATCTTAGTGCAGTTAGCGATGAGCATGGTCAGAGGTTTCATCAAGATATATCAAGCATGGAGAAGCGGTACCAAGGTAAATGGAGTCCCGTAATGCTTGCTGACTACTGCTGGACACTCAAGAGGGATGTACCACAATCAAAGTATAGAAGAAAATTCACTGTCACTACTGTTCAATAAAATAAATATATTTCGTTCATATAGGTCTATATATTAAAATCATTTCCAAATTTCAAGTAGGTGTATCTCAAAAATCTTGCGTGATAGAAAAAAAAAAAAAACTAATGGTATATTTGGAATCAGCACAAAGAGTTAAATTTAGATAAGATGCTGTTTCTTTGTGGGACAAAGAAAAATAAATTTTGATAAACCAGTGTAATGTAATAAGGTTTATGCAAAAATGCTTACGTAATATTTTTTTGCATTTTTTGCTGTTATTATCCCAATACCAAAAGAAAGGCTGTCACGCAAAAACCATGGGTGATGGAAAATTTCTTATTAGAATTTTGAGTTCAGCATGAAGGGTTACATTAGAAACACCATCAGGTTCTCTTGGACAAAAATGTTGACCAGTGTGTAATTTATATAATCAATATTCAATATAATATATATATATATTAATATATTAAAAATGGCATTTCCTGACCAGGAGCACATGTGCTTTACAGAAGGCAGAGCGCCATCTGGTGGAACAGAAATCAACTAAACATTGATTTAGCCTGTTCCCTGATATTTGGCTAACCCATATTAATATATATATAAATTTATGAATGAACCTTTGGGCAACGGGCAGACAAACTTACAGATCAAATTATATGCAAACCATAATAGTAAAGGGATTACACAACTTGACGGCCCAAATTTTCTCTAGGTTCAAATATTCTAACACAGTCATCAAGGTATTATAGGGATAAAATAGATTAATAAGAAATAAAAATTGATTAATAAAAGGGATAAAATAGACGAGATTCAACACCCACAATAGTGCCAACGTCAGCTTTCTACTGGCTCTCGAAGTGGTGTAAGAGGAATTTCAACAATTGCGCTAAACACCAGACGATGCCATGTACATGTACCTATATAGACGGTATGAGGGAATTAAGACGCTATAGAGACCATAAATCCTGACCGACCACACAAACAACGTTAAAAGAAAATCCGCGGTTCTAAACCCTTATAATCTCCTGGACGTGCTTCCAGCCACTCTAATCTCTCAGCCGCCACAGCGGAGAATCCTACCTCTGCCCAATCAGCGTGTTTGACTCGGAGTAATAACTTCATATTCGATTAATCCTAACATTTATTCAAATTTGCATATGTTTATATTGTTTTAGAAAATTTCGTTTCTAATAATAAGCACATGATTGTTTCAATATAAATTTAATAACCAAAAATAGGAAATATTTATTTTTCAAATAGGATAAAATATATTTTATATATTTTTTTAAAAATAAGAGTTTTGGTTTCTTGTCCATTTTTCAAACTATAAAAATTAGATTAGGGTTGCATATTATTATTCCTGGGAGAAGGAGGAAGAAACTGATAAAACTTTATAAGAGACTCAGTTAGAGAAAACCATTTAAAAAGAAGTATTAAATTTTCATCGCGCTATTTATTGTTTTATTGAGATGTTGCGAGTCTTGCAATTTCACAAGATAAAGGTATACTTATAAAGAAATATACATACTATTAGGTGCTTTATAGGAATATCAAGAAAGGAAACATATACACAATAGAATAATGAAACAAAACCCATGCAAGTCGTTTAACAATTTATCCTAAAATATATACGCAATCCACAAAGTTTAAATTTCGTAAGAAAATTTGGATCAAACAGCCAAGATAGAATATTTCTAGAATCAGTGAATGCCAGCGCAGCTATATAATGTATCGACTTGAAATATAAATAAATTGGCAAAACTTCGATACCACTCTGGAATCGGACACAATTTAAGGGAGGTTGGACAATTATATCGTAAAATGGTGAGTAGTTTATTGAACAACTAGCATCGCTCATGTTCTGGATAAATTAAGAGTAGTTTTAGCTAATATATTTTATTTTAGTGAATTGTACTTTAGTAAAGTCTCTTGGATTTAAATTATACTTATATTTGATAGTTAATGAAGTTCAAAGCACATGGCTGTGCTAATGCTTCCACACACAGGCGATCTCACGATACACGTCCAATAAGCAGCGTACCTTGCTGTTAGCCGGTCCTTCTGTAGAATCCCAACCCTTGCTCATGCCTACACGAACGATTGCAGAAAGCGAATTAACTTACGAATGAAATATCGCAGGAAAATAGAGATCAATCAATGATAAAGACAATAACGTGAACGCCACATAGGCCTATATGAACAAGAGAGTTAGAGAGAGAGAGAAATGGAAAATATTAATATTTTTTCAATAATGTAGGAAGATATAATTATAAGACACTTCAATAAAAAGAGAAATACCCATTTGAATTTTATTGATAATAAATATGATATTTGATGCGATCAATTATTAAGTCTAATACCCGTTTCATAGAGTACTACAAGCCCTACGTATGCATACGAAATAGAATTATAAAGTAATACTGTCACTATATATATTTTATGAACTTGAGGGTTTATTACCATATTAGTTGTCTTTATGCTGATTTCTCCGCTATTCCAAACGAGGGGCCCTATCAGCCTTCTGTCCATAGAAACACGGGTACACCAATAAGTTTTTAAAACCTCATGCGTGAGAAAATTAAAGTATTCTTTTATGGAATATAAACTCCAGTAGAGGACATGTCCTCTACCATCTGAATAGAGCCTCAATACCGACATGGGAAATATCCCAACCGTAAATATAACTTTTCTCCATAATCCCCCTTCATCTCTTTATCCGATCTGTGAACGCTCATGATTCCTTTAGTTTTGGAAGTTCTCGTTTAGAACACAGTGTTACTCTTTAAAATATTTGGTGAAAGATATTTTTAAATCCAATATATGCATTTATATATTTCATATAATATAATATATATATATATATATTATATGGTCTAACATTGTATTAACTAGAAAATGTTTATCTGAAAAATCGGTAATAGTTTCTGTGTTTTCTCTACTTCTCCAACTCGCCTGGAGCGAGTTAGATAAAATGTCTTCTTGGTTCCCCTCCGTGTTGAATCAAAGTTAAGATGAATTAATTTTTTCAATCCTTAAAAATCACTATTAAGATAATTTGCATATTAGACACAAATTTAAATGAAGGGATTCCAATGTGTGTGTGTGTAGATAAGTAGTATATTTCGTGATTGTTGTGTGTAGAATTGTAGTTACTCTACTGAAATCCACACATGGCTCTACCTTTGAGATTACAATACCTTAGATTGCCTTTGATTAAACCCTTCACTGGAGATGTCAAACTGGGGCAACTGTCATTTTAGAAATTTATTAAATAAAACTGCTAAATTATGTTTTATATAAACCCCTGGTTGCCATAATATATGGCAACCACAGAATTGATGCGTAGCAGGTGCAAACAGAGAACGGCGCCTTCGTCCCTGGGGAGTCCACCTCATCAACTCTCGCCACCAGCCAGATTCTGGGCACGTGGCTCTTTTGTCTCCTTCCTGGAATTTCAATACAATTCCTGAATCGACAATTAATAAACCAGAAATCCATTCATCCTTTTATATATTCTCGCATACTATATTATTAAATTATATATAGATAATATAAATAAACATTTCTCTCTATGGCAATTCGCCAATATAAATAGTTTCTATGGACGTTCTATTTGTTTATTGCTGTAAAAACGAGAAAGCTTTCGGGTATTCTCCTATATATATTTAATGAAGTTTGAAAATCGCCATCTTCAGTGATTAGATGTAAATTAGTGAGATTCTACGAAAGTTTATCTTTCTTGATGTTTCAGCAATAAAGGAATACATAGGAACTAAATATATCAGGCTTGAATTTCAATATTCTTCACAATTTAAAAATCACGTATAGAACCTCTCAATAGAGGACTATTAAAACTAACTTAAACTTGGTCTCCTTCGAAGGGAGTCTTTCATTAAAGGTAATGTTTTTAGAGATGGTCGCTCAATAGAGGAATAACTTTAGTAGAATACATCAAGTTTTTCCGATAACTGGCGAACCTCCAAATGTAAAAAACATGGAACGATGTGGCTGGAAATGAACTAAATGAGAGATAATATTTCGGCCACAGATCTCTAAGTTTATTTGAAAGTTGATAAATTTATTTACAGTGTAAACCTTACATGAAGTAAATTGACCTGCACTTCACCTCATCTACGACTGTCCGAACTTTGCAGAAGTGAGACATTGTTTGTTCCCTGATTTAAATGATCTGACTCTTCCACCTCAGCCACTTTGTCTATATAAATTTTATGAACTCTGTAGAATAACACATGTAAATTTGTAAATATTTGATTCTAAGTTCTAATTTGTTTGATGGTTTGTTTCCTCTGTATTAGGCGCAAATATTTCGATATAGAACCTGGTTGATTGATAAATTAAAAGAAAAGGTAAACAGACAAATTCATAAAAAGGTCTTGATTATTTTAAAGTTATTTTTCATTTATTTAAAAAGATATTTTTATGGTTGTGAATACTTAAACTATCATTATTCGTGTATCGAGATATAGTAGATCTCTGAATTCCCATTGATAGACATTTTACTAGAAGAAATTGACATTTTAGAAAATTCATTTCTGCCTTTAAAATATATGCGGAAAGGTGTTGCCCTTTATTGAATCGTTTGTCAGATAAAATATGACAACTTTTTAGAACGACTACCGCTACTTCTCTACTTGATAATTGTAGAAAATATGCGTTCACGGTTGTTTGTAGAAGTTTGTGAGGAAAGGAGGCAGATATTGATCGGCTATTATTCCCACAAATTGAGCTAATTACCGGCCTCTACACCTGAGCTGATTTATCTTGCCTAACATTCAGGTCTCAACTTGTGGCCTGATTCAGGGTAGGTTGAGTTCGTTTCTGTGCGTTAGGGATATGTTACGTATACTTTACCCTTCTTTGGTCTCTACATTTGTGTGTGAAAAAAAAATATCGGAGTCTTTTCAATGTAGTCTTAACTTATTTATAATTTTTAATATAGAAATGTACAATATTTGAAATTTCTTTATATGTGAGTGAGATGTACACTTTAAACAGTTTATTCAGTTCATTTGAATTTAGAATTATCCAACAGAAGGGGTAAAAGTGCATTTTATCCATTTTCATTGACAAATTACCAGAGAATATGCTTCATCTTTACTGGCAATATATTTACATTTCTATTCAGTATCGATGCCTGAATGACACAAAGTATTCGTACACTTGAATATCAATTTTGGTAAAATATCCGTAGATTTGAAATATGTAAATAAACAGAATAATTCAGCGTTTATATACATTTTGGCAATTCAAACTTAGTAGATGTGTGATGATATATATTATAGAGTTATATATAAACATATATATATATATTTATTAACATATAGTTCACTTGCATACAAATATATATATATATATATATACTAACGGTATTAGAATTATAATCCTCTGTATCAATTAGATTAATCAAATATAAATATCCTTGGATAATTTTCTTTATTAAACTTTTAACAAGTTTACAAGCTTTCGGGTTTTAAATGACCCTTCTACAGGTAAAATATTTTAGAAAAAAAAAACGGTATGTAAATTGACAATCTTGACTATCAAGTACTTGGCGGTTCCTTTCAACAATAATGTGACCTTTTAATAACGAAATTTTCAGAATATTAACGCTAGTTTTCAGCAAAGAAAACGTCAAACGTGTAACTATAAAATATTTTGGTATAAAATGTGCTTCTCTCCCTTTATATTTGAAAGCCTCTTTAAACAAAATGTCTTTTAGATAAAAGATCGAATGAAAAGTTCCTAAGTTTGAAAACTAAAGAAACATTTTGATAATCCTCTAATTGAAAAAAAAAACATTATTTTCTCGAGAATCAACTTTGAACAATATATATACATTTAGTTTTTCTGTGAAAAATCTAATATTTTGAGAAACAATATTTCAAGTTTTGGTTCATCTTTGAACTTTCAAATATATGTTTAACGACTATATACATATCAGAGTTCAGTTAGCATGAAAATACTTCTCTAGAATGATAAGACAATTGCTTGTCCATATGGAGAGCAGTTTACAGAACAAGTAGCCACACTCTCGTTAAACGATATTGGAAAAATAACAATATTGTAGTATATACCTATAAGCAATTCGTATTAGTTCATATTATGGGAATATAAATATTGAAATGGATTTTTGAAAAGATTAATTCAAAATCACAGTGAGAGAAATTCTAGTTGAATATGTCGACTTCCCCTTTCTCCTGGATGGATGGGTCAATTTCGGGGCGCTACAAGACCAACATACGGCCAATGTATTATTCTACAAATTGGCAGAACTCACCATCTCTCTCTGTATGAACAAATAATTTACATGAATGTCTTACCGAAATTTTTTTTTAAATATAGTTATTGGGAGTTTCCTATCTCCTATCTCAACCTTTAGGTGAAAAGTTTGGAAGATACATTGGAGAATCGAATATATAAGGCTGCAAGAGATGGTCAACAATGTTAGTGAACAAACAAACATATAAAAAATAAGAGAACAAACTCATTTAAATCTTTAAAACTTTAATCTCATTTAAAGGCTTGTATGTTTATATATTTCCATAAAATACGCCATGGAATTCCTCTTCATAAAACAAAGTATTCCCTGATGAGAGTATAAACATCATACTCCTCCAATGAATTCTAAAGAAAATAACTCTTATATTAATATATTTCATATATTCAGTCTATTAGAAAATGTGATATGTTTTAACAACATCATCACAATAAACCCGAATCTTGTATTGGTGAATTAAAGAACCGATATTGTCGGTTTCCATCTCAGTGGCTACCGGGCGAGGAACGTCGTTCCTCCAGAAATACCCAGGGGACGTCAGTATTGACGAGAGTTAGGCTGTCACGCGAGGCCACCAACTTGGCGACACCACGATGGAGGCAGTTCAACTACCTCAACTAACTACATATCATAGAACTAACTATCTCAGTATAGAAATATTTAACTATGGAAGAGCAAGTGCTTGGGTTCATCACGCCAGGCTGGAACGACCTAGGCAGTGAGACCACAAGAGTAGATCAGCTGACTAATGTATGATAGAATCATCCACTAGCTCACACACACACATATATATATATATAAATATATATATGTATGTGTAGGGTCTTCAGCTGCAGAGCAGCAAACACTCAGGTCCAACACGCAAAAAACAAATAAATCACCACATTGCCATGATTGGTGTAATATTGTAATGACGTCACGTATGGTGATTTCTTCCACACAGATATTAATAGAATGTCGGCAAATTTTTGCAACAGTCTAGATGAACAATTACAATGATTATATATAAATAGAGTTTGCATATTTTATTTTAGAACTATATCTTAGAATGAGTGGATAAATATGTTATTGATCAATATAATAAAGTGATCACTTTTAAAAGTTAAAACATTCTAGATATATAATAAAAAAGTCCACTTTTAATAAAAACAATTATTTAATTTAAAAAAGGATATTCATTAGTTCTTAATTTTATTTTATTTTTGTTAGGAGAGCCAAATATTATTTAAATATCCTTGTGCTCAGCTCCTGTCTAAAGATTGTCCCTCACACGATGACGATACACAAAAGTTTATCTTGCCATATTTATTATGTAGCGCCACTTATCAATAGACATTAAAACCACTTCGCACTACCTTCCAAGTACTGGTTTTATTATCACACTTTGGTTGTTAAATGTTAAAGAAACCTGGATCTTTCAGTATCTATTGTTCTATTAACAGCTGAAAGAAAAACGTCGAACGTTGAAATGACCCTGTAGGGGTTTACTACTGATGGAGTAGATCAGATTATCTCAACCAATTATCACCTGAATCAAAGTTAAATACCCCTCTCTATAAGACTGAGAATATTGTGGGATAATTCTGATTTCCAGAAAAATCCACTGAATTAAACAACATAAAAAAGCTTTACGTATTCATCTACCATTATCTCTCTTAGTACACCACCAATAGCCATATACAGGAATTTGTTCAAAAATGCATCCATATTATACCAGAATACCAAATAAAATCATTGTAAGGTATTTTTAGAAATTTGAGGCACTATAGAAGGCAGAAAACAGAAATATAAATTTTAATTTTCCAGAAATTTATAGAGAATTTATACCATCCTAAATGATTTTATCTTCATTTATGTATATATTTATAAATGTATTATTAATATTTTTATATCAATAATTCATTACATTTTAGTTTATATATATAAATTATAAAAACGCTAGTTTTTATATATATATTTTTTGCCCCTTTCTCTAACTTAATAATCATAATTATATTATCATCAATATAACAATAGAGTGTGTTTGTATATTTCTTGATCTAAACTTGACGTTTAAATAAAAAATCTATACAAAAATCAAATTAACACAATATCAGATATTACTATGGAGTATACAAGCTTACACGCCGACATGGTACAATTGTGTACACGGTTTGGCCAAACCTTCCTCAATTATATACTATTTTGAATGGAAAATGAAATTGGGCCTCATTACTTTATCGTTATGAGCATAAATATAATTTTGAAATTTATTTTTAAATAGAATCTTATATAGAGTCAAGAATTTTATTTTCCTATTGAATAATACAAATGAAACATTTAAACAATCCTCGACCAAGGTATTCCAAATTATTTCCACCTTAATTTCTACAACAAACAATTTATAGCCAATAAAGGTAATTTTAAAGATTTTCTGGAAAGAATTCGTGCAGTGGAGGATCCAAGCTGTGGATATAACATTCAGGATTCCACTCATGTTTCACTCAAGTTCCCCCAGCATTTCCAGATTAAAGACATAGTAACATCTGTACTGATCCTAGAGAACTGATATCTAGAAAATTCTCTTACAGTAATTTCGAAATATTTTATAAATACTCATATCTCTGACTTTTTAAATTCTCCTAACTATGTATAACATCGATTGTTAATATATTTAGTTTTAATATTTTGATTTCAGTTCAGGTTGAAATAAGTATGCTTATACTAAACCTATTTTAAGCATATTGTAAAATGTCCTGTATATATAAGTTTTTTATGTATAGATGAATAATTATTTATATATATTTTATTATATAGATATTTTTTATATTCTACTTTGTTCAAACATTATTCGAGACATTTTTCCTTTCTTTTTCATTTGGCGCAGGTTTTCCTCAGCAGGACAGCGCGCTTTGTTGATATAGTTGAATTTAAAACCCTAGACTTGTATGCCGAGAGGTGCTCACCTGATTATCTGAGTTAGCTTGAATCACAAAAATCTTCGCGGCGAGCTGCCCCTCGAAATATTGGGAAATTAAAGTTGATATTTCAATATACACAAATACTTTATTTATATATAAGCGTGCTGCATGAGTATTTTCCTTCAATTATTCTTTGCGTGTGTGAAATTTCTTTTGATTAGTTCCGCTGTATTTGACATATTCAAAATTGGCCATTCGTATAAACTATCTCAAAATGGTTGCAAATGATGAAAGTGTTAGGCGCCTGCCATATTCGTCTAAGGCAATTTATTCCATTTAAACTTAATTTGAAATCGTAAAGAATCATTACGCGAAATGGCTCTCGAGAGATGGCCATTTTAATCGAGAAAAAACTTGGAAGAAATCGGTTTTTGGAACAGCCGCTGCTGCGAAGCGGTCACAGGTTTGTGCGTGAAACATGGAAAACTATCTAGAAATGATGCATTTTTTAAAATTTTCCATTTAACGGTCAATTACACACGGTGACCCCACCCGATATTTCACATTTGAAAATTTTAGAGATGTCCACGTAAAGGAATCAATATTTACCTGCCATCACTTAATTAATAAGTAGCTTATATTTCGATCGATTATTTTTGCAACTAATTTAAATTTTAAAATGTGTGTACTCTATATATATATATATATAAACTAGTTACGCACATATAAAATATATGTTGAATTTATATAATAAACCTAATATTAAAATTAACAAACCTACAAAGTGCATCACACCTAGGTTAGAGGAAGTAGTGGGTTCAGTAACGACAAGAAGTGACTAGCTACAACACAAACAAAGGATCTAATCGTTTCCTCCAAAGAGATTAAAGACAAGACAAACAATGGGGATTCAAAAATCGGCTTATAAGAGCTTAACCTCGCATTGTGACTTGGCAGGTTCGAACAATGGATTGGAGGCGTGGCTAATTGCTCTGATACGATTGGTCAGTTGGCAGAGATGGAGCCACTGAGAGTCCAGTCCCTCGGGCCGAATAAAGACAATACAGTTAAACCCTCTTCAACGGCCGATTCTATGAATGACTAACACCCTGAGCAGTTTCTCTTGTAATTTTACTACTTATGGCACAGTTCATGATAATCAAAGTGGTTAGTTAGACTCTTGCTGTAAGTTCACCGCATATAAACTCAAGTAGACAGGAATTCGGCTGTTGCACTTACAAAGAGGTAGAACTTTATTTGGCTACTTGCACTCACGGGTGGGATTGGAAATTTGTGAGAATAGAGGTAAATTGAAACACATTTTATTCAGAAAAAAAAGTGCTTAATGCAGAATTCGTTTCCGGGTAGGGGTTTACCAAATTTGGCAGGTTGTATCATTCCTATACCAACCCACGTATATAGAGTAGTTTTTTTCTTTCTTTAAATAATCCTGAGGTTTGTCTTTCCTAATTTGTCACGTGGTAATATATATATATATATATATATATATATATAACAAAAAATACATTTTCTGATCGCTCAGATGAGCATTTTAGATGGCAGAGAGCCATCTAGTGTAATAAAAATAAACTAAATTTTGATAACGTGATATTTTTCCAACACATTTTCTTGATAAAACAAGTAAATTCAACCACGTACGCGGTTCGAGCTGTTAGCCCTAGTCAGCGTGATGCAAGCTGTACATCTAGAAACTTGAGGGTACCTGAGAAATCAGGAAATGGTGGTTTAGGGCAAAATTTGCGTAAATAGGTAAATGCGAAAAAAGAAGAAATTAAAACTAATAACAATATTTAAATGAGATGTAAATTCACGGAATTTTGAATTAAAAATATATATTAACGATTCTAGTTAAATTCCCAATAATTAAAGTCCTTCCAATCAACTAATAATAATAATTTATTCGTCTCTCGACGTGTTGTGACACGGATCACCTTGTCTTGGGATTGGCTGTGAGCCAAATGTTGGGATAAAAAATAAAGTAAAATCGAAACCTCGAGAATTTCTTATTTCGACCATTACAACAGCTGACGTCGCAATATTTTTATTAAAGTGAACAACAAGAATATTTTGGTTATGCTATTTATCATCTCAATTTCCATAATATTCTTAATAACTCATAATAACTTACATTTTATGTTTTTTTCCAACTTTCTGAGCGGTTCTTCGGGAAAAATAACCAGAGTAACTTTACGTACTTATTACAAAAATAAAAATCATAAAGTCGCGGCAGCTCTTTTTATTAATTGATCAAAGTAGTTTTCTCCGGCAAGCCCTATCTCAGCCAACTACACACATACTGCTTATATAGCCACTCAATATATGAGTGCGATATTTTACACAGATAAATAAAAATATAAAAACACTGATATAGAAATTCTCAGCTGCTGAGCTGTCAGAGCCCCAGGGAAGATTCTGGCCGTCCCTAAGTCTTTCTTGTCTGCGTTAATAAAACTTCTTATTAAAGTAATGATAAAGGAATTTTGTTCGTCATTTTCATATTAATGCATTAATATCAGGAAATAGATACGAAATAATAATTTTATATTATGCATAGTGCAGCTTCTCAACATCTAGTATAGGTTTTAGTTTGGAAAAAACACCGTTCTCTCTGTGAGATTATAAAATATACTTTACTGTTCCGAGGTGTCATAAGAAGGTTGAGAACCGCCGAGGTATAGCCTATCACAAGAGAATCCCAATAAAAGCCCCTTGTTCTATTCTAGAAGTGGTCTATCATTGGAGGTTAGCCTAGTAGAGTTTAAATAATTTGACAAAGTATTGGGGAGGTTATTAAACATGAGCTGAGTCGTTCTAGGGAGGTTTCTGTTACACAATGTGATAAAAGTTGACAATTCAGAACCATTCCGTTAAAGTGGGAGTTTTTATTTGTTCAGAGAACTAATCTTCCACGGCTTAGACAAACGTTAGTACACAGTAGAGGTTCAAAGGTCACATGAAAGAAGCGTTCTCCGAATGACGGGTTTGTTGATGCTCGAAACGTTCCGTGTGCTCCCCGTGGACCCGCTCATTCCCCGCAACTATACCGGGTGAGTTTGTCTATACATAACATCGTGGACTTACCTTCTCGTTGCTCTATCTTTGTTGAGACTTTATTTTGTGGCGTGTTTATGTGCAATATCTTGACAATATAAATTACATTTATTGAGGAGCACTTGTCAACATCAGAATGTATTAAGCCATGAAAGTTATTTACAGGAGATATGATGACTTAGATAAATTAACTATTCTATGAATAATACATTATTTTGTGAATCAATGATTTATAAAAATGAAGTTTACACATTTTGTATGAATATCTTACATCATGTACGCCTGTGTTGCATTATTTTTAGTATTTTTTGTGCAATCTCTGCACTTTCTCTGTTTTCATTATTATAAAAGTATCCGGTACAAGTGTCAAGTAGATATCGACCTCTTGCCTCAGAATAAACAACTAGAAATGCATTTAAAATTTACATAAAAGGCCTGATAAATAAAAATTGTCCAAATATTTATCAAAAAGAAGGCAATATTAAACAACAATTCAGAGAAGCAGATAGAGCTCCAAAAATTATTCTCTCTCTTGACTGTATATGAAGTGGCATATATGAATATTGTATGAATATTATCGATCTTAAAACAATAAGGTAAATGTTCAATGTGCATTTTCAGAATTTGTTGCTTTGAAATATTTAAAACTATGTAAATAATAGGTTTTGATTTGAAATACTTAAAAAGAAAAGTAGCCAGTAGCTTTATTTGGAATACAGGAATGTAAAATAACCTGAAATAAGAACCTAATATATATATATTTATTTATTAAAATCCAAAATAGGCATATTCTGATCACTCTCACATGAACTTTTAGATGGTAGTACACCATATAGTGGAACAGAAATAAACTAAACGTTGATTTAGCCTGTTTCCTGATATTTGGCCTACCCATTTTCTTGATAGAACATACTGGAAAACTTCAACCGAACGGTACAATGAATAACTTACAACTGAAATACCAGAATTGAATCTTGCATTGAATATTTTTCCTTTAAAAATGATCCAATGGCCCCCGATACTTAAATGGGAAGTGTCATTAGTTTCTACATTGCAGAAAGATGTAGTGGATTTACAGCAATACCTATGCAGCCCATCATAATTATAATGGCAGCAACTACTAAGTAGGTTTTTATAAGTAAGCACACAATTATGGCAGGAAACTAACAATGAAATAAATTTATAAAGTCCGAATTTTTGTAGAAGGCTCTTTAATTTCCCACGTAAATCGTCCATCTACAGTCATACCTACCTTACTTCTATTTACCGGCTATAATTCTGTATTTGAAATTGCGAGGGGAAAATCTCAATTTCCCTATCAATTATTAAATCCTAAAGAATATATTGGTTTTATGAACTTGTTCATTTAACAACCCACAGACAGAAACAAAAACATTCCTTGTAAATATTAAAACTTTATTTAATAAAAAATAAAACGTTTCGCTTCGTTCTAACCTACTCTTTATATACTGAAATAACAGAAGGGCTAAGAATCACGATTCCAAGTGGACCTGGAATAGGCTCGGTGGATCTTGGCGACAGTTTATACTGAAGTATCAATTTGATCGTACTCAATGTATTTTGTTACTGGTGTGTTTCTCCTACAACTACTATGGACCCACACACACCGCCTAAAAACGTTTATAAAATTGAATTCTTCTGAATATAACGGAAGGCAATCCTGTGTTGGAGGTTGGATCTGGTTAGCACAAGTTATTTTTGAATCACAAAAATGGTCGTTTAGGTAGAGAAGTGGTCGTATTAAGTAGAAAGGTGATGGATTAGAAAAGAGAAGGTATCTTAAGTAGAAAGGTGATGGATCAAGTATTGAGGTAGTAATTTCTTAGATAGAGAGGTGGTGACTTAGTTATTGATGTAGTGGTTTAGGTAGAGAAGTGGTCGCTTAAGGTATAGAGGTGGTTGTTTTAGATAGAGATGTAATGGCTTAGAAAGAGAGAAGATATCTTAGGTAGAAAGGCGGTGGTTTAGGTATTGATGCGGTGGCTTAGGTATTGATGCGGTGGTTTAGGTATTGATGCGGTGGCTTAGGTATTGATGCGGTGGTTTAGGTATTGATGCGGTGGCTTAGGTATTGATGCGGTGGTTTAGGTATTGATGCGGTGGTTTAGGTAGAGAGTAGGTCACTGATCAGAAGGATCGTACATGGGAGCTCTTATTCTTCCCTTATATCCCTAGGGTTTATAAAATTACTTTGTATTTAATTCTTTAAATATAAAGCATATTTATATTTTACATTTTTACTCGGCTGTTTTACGACATATAACTAGAGGAGCTCTTGTTTGTATAAATATGCAATTATTAATAAATTATGATTAATATATTTTCTCTTTTCAAAGCCGTGCGAAAATGACAAAATTTTGGAGATTAGTAAAATATTATTGATGAAAGTTACCTATAAGGCGGGCCATATCTATGTAAGAGAACGCAAATAATGCCGCTACTTTTTTAGAATAACATTTTTCTTATTGTATTTATTGTAATGGAAGGTCCATGGTTTAAATCGGCGTAGGGAAAGTTCACCTATGTGTCAGTTCTTCTTTATAAATTCACCCAACTCAGGACAGTAAGGAATTTTTATATCATCATCAAATTTAGCGCTGTCTATCACTGAAAAATTATGAATATTTTTATTTAAAGAAATAGCGTTACAAAGTATGATTTATATGTATTGCGATATTTTTATTTAGAATTATTTTGTCGAAACCGAAATTTATAATCAATGTAGTGAATACTAAAACCAAGTAAAGTTCCGACACTTTAGGATTTAAGGGTCGAACGCCATCTCTCCATGTGTGGACATGCGGTACTTTGATATTTCAAGATATCGCTAGCTTCGCACGGTGCTTATTGGGATGATTACTCTGTCAGCAACCACAGCTCTGGATCGAAACTGGTGCGTTGAGCATTCCCTTACTTATATACTGCCTTGATGTTCCTCGATCTTTGCACAACAAATTCTGTCAGTGAGTTAATGGATTCAACGCACATACACATCTTGTAAGTGTATTTCTACAAGACCTGTAGACCTGTAGTGTTCACTAGCGTTATAAACAGTCCCTACCCACCTTGATTATAATTGCCGTCTAGACCATGTCTACTCAGGATAAGAACTGCATCATGATTCTTACCGCGTTTATTATTATGAAAGGTCTAATAAATATGTGACATGAAACAACGTTAAAAATAGTAATTCAGGTTATTTAGAGGGTAATTGTTTTATGTGTAGACCTGTAGTGTTCACTAGCGTTATAAACAGTCCCTACCCACCTTGATTATAATTGCCGTCTAGACCATGTCTACTCAGGATAAGAACTGCATCATGATTCTTACCGCGTTTATTATTATGAAAGGTCTAATAAATATGTGACATGAAACAACGTTAAAAATAGTAATTCAGGTTATTTAGAGGGGAATTGTTTTATGTGTAGACCTGTAGTGTTCACTAGCGTTATAAACAGTCCCTACCCACCTTGATTATAATTGCCGTCTAGACCATGTCTACTCAGGATAAGAACTGCATCATGATTCTTACCGCGTTTATTATTATGAAAGGTCTAATAAATATGTGACATGAAACAACGTTAAAAATAGTAATTCAGGTTATTTAGAGGGGAATTGTTTTATTTGTTGTGTATGAATGAGATTTATCAGTTCATTAGACCAATGAAGGAATTAAGAATTGATCGAGAAGTATCTCTCGCCATTTTGAATAGAGATTTATAGGCGGGAGATGTTATCGAACCCATAAACCTTTCTCAACTCCTCCTCAACTTTATAGCGCTATAAAAGGATTCTAAAGAGCCCGCTCTGACAAGGCACGGGATCCTGCGTGCTTTAGCTGTCTGGGGGCTGTCAGACGGACAAAGCCTCCATTACCATATCCCCCACCAATACAGTAGCCGAGTAATATAGATCATGGATTAATTATCTAAATAGACAAAAAACACTCACAATACAACTTGTTATATATAATATCACTTTTTCCAATTAAACAAAATTTATTATCGACATCACAATAACAAATTGACTTCACGACCAGCATCAAATCGTTATTTTAATCTACGTTTCTTAAAATACCATTTAGAGATTCCCTAGGATTGGAACTGAAATAAACACCAGCAGGTATGAAAATATTCCAATTCAAGTTTACTTTCGATCATGAGATATGATGGTAAATCACCGAAACGTTTTGATAAAAGTAAAGATTTACTCCTTACTGAGGCGATAAATGATTGGTGAATGGCGGCGAGGCAACCTTCATCGTCAATATGCGATAATATCCCAGGAATATTAACATATAGGTCGCTAGTTAGAATATCACTTGAATATGGTATTGTAAACTCCTGAAAAGTGCTCGCTAATGAGGCGTGGTCGTTAAAGAAGGTGTTGTTGAGCAGGCGTGGTTATTAAAGAGGTGTGGTTATTAAAGAGGTGTGGTTGTTAAAGAGATGTTTAGTTAAGGAGGCATGGTTGTTAAAAGAGTCGTGTCATTAAAGAGGCGTGGTCGCTAAAAGAAGCCTGGTTGCTAAATAGGTATGGCCTTACATATGAATGGTCGCAAATAGGCATGGTTCCTATAGAAGCGTTGTTGTTAAGAGACGTGTCCTTAAACAGCCCTGGCCATTAAAGAGGCGTGGTCGCTAAAAGTATTCGAATGCTAAAGAGGCGAGGACTCGGTCGCTAAGGAGCCTTGGTGGTTAAAGATATTTTCGCTATTTCTATATTTCTATTCTATCGTTTGCAATTTTGCAGTAATCAAGTTATAAGTGCAGTTATATCTGGGATGAGAGAAAATTTCATCATATATTATCATAAGTCCTCTTATGAGCAATGACAAATTTAGAGACTTACATGAAAACAGAATAGGTGCCGTTTCTCTTATTAAAAAAAAAATGGTCTAAATTTTAACAAATATTTCCCTCTTGTAAATATTTGATATTTATAAACATAATTTACATATATGTTCACGCTGATCATCCATGGAACTTCCATTAAAATATTAACATCGTCAGCTACACACTCGAGAGAGAACACTTTGGTAGATTCAGAAAAGACGTATTTTGATTCAATCCAAACTCCATTGAGCGATAATTTTCCTGAAAGACCCAGAGTTCCAATGTTGTGGCCGTCTCTCTCGGGAGATACTAGTATATTATATTGATGAATAGAAAACTCATTTATATGGAAAAGCCACAAGTAGACTGCTATCTCAAACAAATGGCTTCAAGTTTATTGATGGTCATCTAATGCGGACGGTGGAAGGTTGATTAAAGTAGGGCCTAATTGTGTTGCCAGTCATAAACTGATTACAAATCAATTCCAGAACGTCTTGATTTATGTTCTGCTCTGGGTTGATTACTTTGGTGAGGTACCTGGACCTGGCGCCAATTTACACAGTGTCACTGAGCCACGTCTGGGCGGAATTTCTCATAGAACATGGAAACCTCTGGTTTCTCCTGGTATTGTCGTTTTCGTAGGTTAGATCGGGTAATATTTTTCTTTTATCTTTTAAAAACTTCGATCAGGGAGGTGGGCACTAATTATTCATGGGAGGTGCTACAGTATCTCTCTATGAATTGGTATTCTATGAAATCAACTCTAATATATAAAATAACTAGCGGACGTACCCGGCTTCGCCCGAGGTTTTACCCGAGTAAAGGTTTGTCTAACGAACATTTGTTAAAACAATTCTCTATAAACTTATAAAAAAGAGATATATTTTGATAATTTGACACTCGTAAATTTGAATCTCTCGATAAAGTGAACATTTTTTCCCGGTCCCTGTGTGCCGTGTCATCCTGAATTTTGTCTTTCATAATTTTCTACATTACAAAATCATCGTTTTATCTAGTGAACATATTTTCCCGGTACCTTGATAAATACTCGATAAGTTGAATGAAATCATGGTCGTGAATCTCTCGATAAAGTGATTATATTTTCCCGGTCCCTGTGTGCCGTGTCATCCTGAATTTTTAAGGAAGAAAAATTTTTTTTTTGCAACAAGTTTCTTTTATTCTGCAATTTGGCAAGCTTTCAGGCGTTAGCCCATCATCAGGCCGATCCCGCAAATACAAAATCTAAACTATATATAGGCGTAGAACTGATCTTACCGGAAATAAACCGGAAATATTTGTTTATTTCCGGTAAGATCAGTTCTACGCCTATATATAGTTTAGATTTTGTATTTGCGGGATCGGCCTGATGATGGGCTAACGCCTGAAAGCTTGCCAAATTGCAGAATAAAAGAAACTTGTTGCAAAAAAATGTTTTCTTCCTTAAATCACTGATTGCAATTATTTAGGTTTTTATCCTGAATTTTGTCTTTCCTAATTTTCTACATTACAATATCATCGTTTTATCTAGTGAACATATTTTCTCGGTCCCTTGAAAAATACTCGATAAGTTGAATAAAAAAAACGACACGGGATATCATTTAATGTTGTCTAAAGGGGGTTAAGAGAGCAGTCTCTTTCAAATGAGAAATGCTTTAATTAAGCAGATGTTTAAAGTATAATATATGAGAGAGGCAATCTTACAGGTTGTCGACGCTGTAAAATCCCCAGAGAGAGTGTTTTTGTAGCATCATGCTGTGACTCACACGATGACCCAAGGTCATCAGGAGCAGCAAACGTAAGCCTATCTCCGTCTCAATGGTGGCGCTGCTTGCGAGTGAAAGCTACAAATCTGCAAATAACTCTAAGGATATTAAAGATATTCAAGATATTATTTTTCGTAAACCTTTCCGGGGATATGCCTAATAATATCCCAAAATTTCACGGCGATTGGATGTACGGTTTTTGAATCTATAGAGTACACACAGACCACAGACAAACAGACAAACAGACAGACAGACAGACATTCAATTTTATATATATAGATAAGCCAGAATGTCTGATATCTTGGAATGTATTCGGTAATATAATCATAGCTATTCATATCTGAATAAGACATTTAACATCAATATATCAGAAACCTTTACAGATACCGATTTGCTACTTTCCTATATCTAAATATTCTCAACAGACCTCAATGCAAATGCTGATGGCCATTGCGACCCATCTCAGTTGGACGGCCTAACATTACGGTGGGATTAGAGCGGTCTGAAGATTGAACTGAGAAGATCTCTATTTACATCACCCACGAGCTCAGTACTTCACATGGTAATTTACCTACTGCCGTGGAATCAATGAAATTTGTTTTGATTTAAAATAAACAGAGCTAAATATTTTGATTTGTAAATTACGCATTGTGTTAGTTTTCCAGAAACCAATTGGTATTGTATCAAAGTATTTATTATAGTTTATGTACAGCATATTAAATGTTTATATATATATTTTCCTCTCTTCCCTCATTGCTCAACTTGTATCTTATAAATGTTGATTTGTGTTTGTGCCTTAAATAAATTGATGTGTCATCCTGAAGATTGTTTTTCCTGATTTCCTACGTTACAATATATATTGTCTTCATTAAGGGATATTATTTACTTTGACTTTATGAGCTCCACACCAGCCAAAAATGGATGTTCAAGCTTGAATGACATCAATGTGTGTCCCATGTTAAGTGGTTTCAAGCAGAAGATGGGTTGTGAAGAGTTCCCCCAGCTAGCGCTAGAAGGTCGGGCGGGGATCAGCAAGATTTCCAAAACTTGGACCTGCGCTGGGATTGATCCACGAGGACTATTTTGGTGGGCCAATCGACCTCTCGCTTCCCAGAGCTATTTGCATAGGAACCGCAGGAACTCCGACGGATATATACATTCTCTATTTTACTCTTTATTGTCGAAATCTCTGTTTAAATTACGGCGTTTGAATTGTTTCCTCAACCAATTTCAAAAATCTCTGTAAAATCATTTTCTTTGCCGGTATGGTTTAATGGCTTATACCCCGAATATTGTCTTTACGTAAATCTAAACGTACTACGATAGTTTGTAGCCCGACATTTTATGTTCTGTTATATCGAATCGTTCTATAAATGAATTTTTATACTTTCTCAGTCAATATCTTATTGCACGATCACTCTTCAAATGCAATTTAGATATAATGTACTTTTTAACAAAAACCAAATCATCCTATCTCCTTCCTTTGTATTATTTATAAACAAAATATTGTTTTTTTCTTTTAGAAAACGAAACTTTCAAAATGTATCTGTTTGGACTGAATCTACAATATATATATCGTATTCCTCTGACATATATAAAATTATTCTATGATATTTCTGCTCCATCTGAAAACAATAAATTAAATTTTAACTTTATTGAATGTTTATTTCTAGACAGAAAATTGTTTTTCCTTCAGAAATCAGAATGTCATACGACTGTTACTTTTTGTATTTGTATGTTATTGAGTATTTTGCTCATGAAAAAAATTTAAAGGCCTTACACTAAATGTCGAGTTTTTTTGTGTTTCTCATAATGCTTATTTACTAGAGAATTTGGTTCTTGAAAAAACACTTTATTAAATTTTTGTATAAGGTATTCTTCTTTTTTTCATTTGCATGGTTTTTATTCAAAATTCACACAATAACATATAAAGGTTTAAAATAAAAGTGAAACTCATTGCACCATATATTTATTGTTAGTTTTAATACTAATATATATGTGTGTTTATTATATAAAAAATGGTATAAGATGAAGTTTTGATCTTTATAGATGTTAATATATCATGGTATTAATTTAGTAGTGCTCCTCTCTCTCTCTGTTACTATCTATGTACCAAAGTTGGTTGTCCTATAATTTGACTCCGAAGTTTCATGTGAAGGAAGAATGAGTAGAGGAGACACGTAGTGTCGAAATACATGTAGATCTATATATTGTATGGTGGTATTTTGTCGTCTATATACATATATAGATTTGGTGCTATTGGTGTAGTGGTCTACATCGAGGAAAGAGATTTCTGTTGGCCAAGAAATTCTATCGATGAATTCCAAACCTTCGTGAATTATTGACATCAGTCCATTGAGGAAAGGCTAAAAACTTGCAGAGATCTGCTCCTGCACTACAGAAAGACTACGCTTACCCCACAAAGAGATGAAGACCCGGATATCTTATAGCATTAAGGAAAAACTGCCTAAAGATGTAAAGATAAAATTAAGTGTTACAGTGCAGTGAACGGATTCACTGGCAAAAAGTCACGGAGGGTACACTAAACCCCGAGTCCCAGCAATGCAGAAACTCTCCCTCTACACTGCGATAAGCTACAGTCCGTCTCCAGCCGAGCGCTGTCCTGCACAGAGCTATGGAGTGTGCAAGAGGTCCGTGCTACGGATGTCTACGGGCCGTGTCTACTTACACCGTGAAGCAGGAGTGCCTTCGACTGCGCCCTCGCCGCGGCATGGCGTCACTCTGACGTCACTCCTCTATCCGGCATCGATCCATCGACCGAGCTGCCCAGGATTGCAGAATCAAACAGCTCTTTTTCACTTTTTTTTTTATTTTAAACTAGCACTTTCTCTTCTCTTTGAAGTGTCATCGCAGGTAGATGTGTGACCTTGGGAGTTCTGAGGATCAATAGAGCACTTGTTACCCCGGCCCACAGGTCCCGACACTCCAGGAAGTGACAACTGGCCACTACAACACTAACATTGTCTTAAGCGAACCTTCTCTATGAGGATGGTCTGGCACATCTGCCTGTTTTAGCCAGTCATTCTCAATCTCTCTCCAAGGTGGCCGCTGAAACAGGTTCTCATTTGACGCCATACCCCACACCTAAGAACTTACATCTTCACAACCTCGCAGCTCATGCTAGTATGAAGCGTGACAACTAAACTTACACCGACACGTTTCTCTATCAAAGCTTCTCATCGGTACTCGTGATTAACTAGAACCAGCCAATTATGTTCAATGTTTTATACTGATTTTTAAAATGTATACAAAGGAATCGATTCGGCTTGAAAAAGAATTTCGAAATATACAGTTAATATTTTTTCTTGCGAAATATTCTGATGTTTATCAGAGAAATTTAAAAAAATACGGCAATTTTACATTCAATTATTTAAAAAACAAGAAAATAATAGAAAATGGTCGGGCGTTTTCAATACAATTATTTATAATTGATTCCAAATGTTAATTTTTTATTTATATAATTTTCATTTATATATCTATATAGGCATAAATAAACAATATAATCTAAATACACTACTAGAGAGATAAACTATTAATTTTTAGTTTATTTTAACTATCTATTATTAATTAAAGACATTTTCCCCCCAGAATTTCTACTATGCAAATTTTATTAAAAGGATATTTTTCAGTCAGCTAATATTTAGTTGAAATTCAGAGTAAATTTATAATTATATATATATTTATATATGTGTGTGTAGGTAAGGATAAAGTTGCGAGAGTTCTGTAACGGAAGCTTTAAAAAGGGGAAGTTTGAAGTGGTATCGGTGTAGCCAATCGAAGAATACCTCAGGAAAATCGGTCGATGATTGGTCAGTCCAGGTTGTCGCGGCTGTCACCATGTGACAACACGGTGGGACGTCACGGGACCTAATCTCACTTTAATTCTAGGTTTACGTATATGTGACACTCGACATTTCTGTTATATCTCACTGCTGTTGCCATGGGAGTAGACCCCGCTGAATCTAGGACAACAAGGAACAGAAAGGTTATCCTATATTGGGCAGCTTTGGGTTTACAATACAAAATTGGTTCAATGGCCTACTTACATGCAAAAGTTAAACCCCCACAAGTGAATACAAGTTATCAGAAGAGACCTCTGGAAGAGTCAACTACTTTCTTCATGTGTTGTATGATGTGAACTTAGCCAATGGCTGGGGCTAACTACCCACCATAGGTACCAGGGGAGAGAACCTTTGGCATACATAATGAATGTATCCCTTATAAATGGGGTTACATTACTTACGTTCTATAAACATAGATGTCTGTACCAAGATTCCTTATTCTAGGTAAAAACACTTAGTGCAATGATATTCTATATATTGGTTCTCGACCGCTACGCTCCGGGATCGAATCCCGCATTGAGAACTTTTTTCTAATAAAAATAAATGCTCCAAAGGATCTCGATTATTGCAAATGTACAACCCCACCAGCGAGTGCAAGTAACCAAACGAGGCTCTGGCATATTTGTAAGTGCAAAATTCGAACTGATTTTCACATGTGTAAACATGTGGTGCACTTACAGTAAAAGCCGTCGCCAACTACCCACCATGAATATCATGGCCTGTACCACGTGTATGTGTACTAGAGATAATAATAAAAACATATAAATTCTACCGAACACTATAAGTGATAATTTCCCGGAAGAGAAAACTTACGGCGACTTACATTTGTGCATATATGGGGGAAGGTAAGTTTCCATTCAAGTAGAAGGGACAACAGAGGAAACAATATAACCTATAGAGGGAGGCACAAACAACTGGCTTTCTTTTAAAACACAGAGAGAAAAGATATTATTGACTTTAGGGTCAATACACAATAACTTATTTATTGCTGTACAGATAGATAATACTGGTGGTGGATCTCCTTACATTTTATAAGTCAACACACAACACTCAGTTAGTTTATAATACTATAAATATCATATTTTATATAAAAAAAGTGTTAATATATACAATATATTTATGTATTATTGGGTCAATAAGTATTTATATATGTAATAAAATAAAGTTTCGGGAGGATGATACATTCATGTCTATATTAATATTTTTTATAAGTATTATTTTATTTTTAAGTACAAACACTATCCATAGAGACATGTTGACGATATCAGACGAGTCTTTTGTTGGACTTGACGGGATTGAAGAAGATGAACAAGGTCCCGAAACCACGATCTTTCTTCCGTCAGGTTTTGAGAATCAGCTGAAGCTGATGAGACAGTATTTTTTTAATCATATTCTCAATCTGTTTTGATCACAATATATTAATTTTATTTATATATAGATGTACTTTTTCAAAATAATAAATGTACTTTAATAATCGGTTTTTAAAAAAGTTGAAAGACATGTGTTTTATCTTCCCTTTTAATGATCTAGCTCCTGCCTCTACGTGGCGGGCGGAAGAGCAGCACAAGTAAAGGACTGCCCTGTAGGGTGAAGTACGGTGTCGTGAGCCCTGAGTCGCTACGGTAACCGTGAAAGCTTACAGGTAACTCTGAAATGTGGCTGACTGACGGGGCATCGACACCCCCCTCCCTTTCAATGGAGTGGACAAGACAATGATCTAGCTACAGCAATATTCACACCAATCTCTACTTTACGAACGTTTGTCTTCAATTCTCTAAAGTCCTCGACCTTCCACAGCGTCAATTTCTCTGTTTGAACTTTTATAAAACTAGAAATTGTGAAAATAATAGTTATTTCGAACGTATATTCGCTATATTACAACAGCAACAGAAAGTGTGTGTGTGTGTTATGTGTGTGTGTTTTTTTTTTAACTTATTAGTCTTATAGATATTCTCCAAGCAGTAATGTAAGGTACATGCAGGAATAACAGTAAAAGTACCAGTAAAATAAGCTATGTTGTTATATATATTTTTTAAATCTAATCACATTTAATACAAGTGGTGAATGTAGTAATATGAAATATATATACAGGAAAACCTAATTAAAACAATCAAAAGATAATAAATATATTATATTCCCTATATTAAATTAGTATTATTTGAATTTATTTCATTGAATTCTAATGAAATAATTTTATCAAGCTTCAAATATGTTGTTATCTTCCGGAAATATGAACAACATTTCTTTGTTAAGCAATAAACTTTTAAACTACTGAATCCATTCTTATCAAATATCCAATGCAACCTTTTTTTAAACCTCAGAATGTATTTAAAAACTTATATTATTCGTTAGAAATATTATAGTTATTTTTAAAAATGTTATTTCAGGCCTCTCTCTTTAACTGTGTTAAAATATTTAATCAAAAATAAAATGAAAAAAAAAAACGAAAGAAGTTTCAAACTCAATATACCTTGAACAATGTCAAAGTTAGAAACAAGGTTATATGCAAAGTTTGGCAAGCATTGATCTGAAGATTTAGGAGATTATCGGGAAGTGGAGCCATGTTTTAAAGTGGAAACAGTATTTCGTCTGATTTGAAGGTAAGTATAGTCTCACAAGTGTAAGTTATTTTGTGTTTTTTTTTTTTGAATGCCCAACACTCTCTGTGGTGGATGATGCTCCATTCCGGCAACAGCGGTAGCTGATTGGCTCGCCAAAATATCTAAATACCAACGTGTTCATTATAAAATACTTATAAAATTAAATACCTAAAATATCAGAAAAATCTATGAAGGTAAACTAAAGGGTTTGTCGTTAGTGTTAGTAATGATTATATGAAGCAATAAATTATATTAAGAAAAAGGCATCTATTTATCGTACAACTTAAAGTGGCTTGCGTCATCTATCGGAATAAATATAAACTATTCGTTGCTTTTTAATTATTACATTATTTGACAAATTATGGAAAAATTAAAAATCAATGAATAGTTGATGTTTATTCCGATAGACGGCGCATGCCATCAGCAACTTACAGTTGCACTGTAAGGTATATGCCTTTTTTTTTCTTAATTGATTCCAGAATTGTCCAAAACCCATTCTTTATTAATCGAGGAAATGCCTTTTTCATAATTTATCCACCTGGTCCCAGTACGATTTCACATTTGTACAATTTTCCACAATGAATTATTTCTGTGAAAAATAAATACTTCGGTCAGTTAGAGTTTTTTTTATTTTCTCAACGTTTCAACAAAAATATTTTGCCTTTGTCGGGAGAAATAAAAGAAAAAGCATTTGGCAAGGCGTTCTGAGGTTGCAAGGGCGTTCTCACGCTATTTTTCGAATTTAGTGCAACATCTAAAGCAGGCCTTGCCAAATGCTTTATTTTTATTTATTTCTCCTGACGAAGGCAAAGGATTTTGTCGAAACATTGAGAAAATAAAAAACTCTAACTGGCCGAAGTATCTATTTTCACAGAAATATGAAATCCGGCCAGGCAGCCTCTATCTCCAGGACAATGTTAAAACATTTTATGTGACATTTTGACATTTATAATCAGGAGAATTATATTTAAAATAATATTTATATATTTTTAAAATTAAAAATCTCATTATTTCTAATTTACACTCTGGTAAAATATGCCGGTCAAACCCCGGGGGTCCGTTGTCCAGGTAATATATTTAGTGTAAACTATACAGTCGTGAGACACAAGCAAGTATTTTAAAGGAAATTTAAGATATATGTGAAAAAATATAATCAAATATGGATGTAGCATCACACAAAAAAGAGAAAGATAATTCAAGGTAAATATTTTATAAACAAGAAAAGAAAGTTTTATTAAGTGTTTCAGAAGAAGGTGTCACGCAAGTGTGGAGTTGTAAATAAGACACATTTAAGTGGGTCGCACAACACGACCTTGCTGGTAGAATCGATGGAATATCAGGGCGACATTGGTCTATCTATGGTATAATTAGGGCGCTACTTCTATTTCAAGTATTTATAGATTAATAGAAATAAACGGAAGCATTAAAGCACGAATGTTTTTTTTTTTAAATATATTTTATATATATACTAGACGTATGACCCGGCTTCGCCCGAGAATTACCCCGATTGCAATTTACTTCATACTGAAAGTACATCAATAATAAATATTAGAAGTGCCATAGAATAGCAATACAGAAGTAACACATAAACTACAGAAAAAAAGTGTGTGTGATGGCAAAAATTGTATTATATTAGTGTTTAGGTATTTGATTTAATTAATATAGTTGATATAATAATATATATTTATATTATATATAATATAAATGAGTTTTAAAAATTGTAAAAAAAAAAAAAAAAATGCATCGGCCGGGAATCGAACCCGGGCCGCCCGCGTGGCAGGCGAGCATTCTACCACTGAATCACCGATGCTTATAAAAAATGGCCATATTTGGGTATTCATTCCATTCCGGATTACTCCGCGTAAAAAAAGTTCTTCAAATTAAAAAAAGAAATAGCCAAAAATACTAATCAAAATGTAGCCGAAATTTTTCCTCAGGTTTATAAAAAGCGACATGCAAAATTTGGTACCAATTGGTTCAGTAGTTTTTGAGTTTATCGCGAAACAGACAGACAGACATTGACTTTTATATGTTCATAAAGGGCACATCTTGAATTCAATAAATAATCTTTTATTTCCGATATTTCAATGGGCTAAACGGCCATCTTTTTCAAGGATCTCATGAGATCCTTGAAAAATATGGCCGTTTAGCCCATTGAAATATCGGAAATAAAAGATTATTTATTGAATCCAAGATGTGCCCTTTATGAACAAATATAAAAATATGGATTGCTCTATTTTCAGAATGACTTTTATATATATAGAGATATACTGTCCTTACTGCAATGAAAAATATTGCCATGTGGAAAATTAGGGGAGACAAACTTGAGGTTGACAGCAATTTATTTAAGGCAAGAACAAACTATGAATGATAAACAAAAGATAAGCAATGAGGGAAGTTTACAGAGTAGCAATATATATATATATATATATATATATATATATATATATATATATATATATATATATATATATATATATATATATATATATATATATATATATATATATATAAATGATAATACCTTAATAAAATAATAAATACTTTGTTACAATATATTTGGAGGACTTGGCTCAACAGTGGTGAATCCTCCCAGCGGTTTCGCCAAATCAATCCACCAGACCGCTATTTAACGCTGTATAAGACGACTCTGCTTATATATACTGTAATGAAAGGTGTAATCTAGCAAATTAAGACATAAGCTTATCAAGACAGTAGAATTACATATACAGTCAACCTTCGATAATTTGAAACTCGTTAAATTGAATCTCTCTATAATTTATAATTGTTTTCCGGTCCCTTGAAAAACACTCGATAAATTGAATAAAATCAGTATTAATTGGTTCCCCCTCGGTAATTTGAAGTTGAAGTAATAATATCTTGCCACAAATGAACATTTTTGAAACTGTATAAA
This sequence comes from Cordylochernes scorpioides, assembly GCA_030710605.1. NCBI lineage: Eukaryota > Metazoa > Arthropoda > Arachnida > Pseudoscorpiones > Chernetidae > Cordylochernes > Cordylochernes scorpioides. Next base: position 89,658,686 of record CP092867.1, on the reverse strand, counting down.
TGTTGAAAATAATAAATCAATAATTTTTATCAAACTCTTATTTACTTGATTTTATTAATATGTAAGATTCTATATGAAAATATTTAAAATATGAGGGCAAATGTTGCCGGCGACTTTCTCAAGCCATATACCAGCCCGCAAACTAACTAAACCAGTTGGAGCTCAATTTCCCACGCCGAACCTTGGAATAACACATTTGTTTCTAAAACATACACTGCGTGACATTGAAAATGGAACACCAAGAAATAGTGGCCAGAAAGTGATGAAACTCGGCAGACAGAGAGAGACAGGGACGAACAATAAGTGATCTTTATTTCAAAATGATAGTCATAATACAGAGCGAGAACGGCATCGGCTTAGTAGCAAGTAGGACCACCGCGTACGGCGATGCACGCAGCAACACGTCTAGGTAGAGAGTCAATCAGATTACGGATGGCGTCCTGAGGGATGGCTCTCCATTCCCTCTCAACCATTTGTCACAGTTCGTCTTCTGAACGCGGCTGTGGCAAGGCATGCAAGCGGCGTCCAATGATGTCCCAGACGTGCTCGATTGGTGAGAGATCAGGAGAGTACGGTGGCCAGGGAAGCATCTGTACATCTTGCAGAGCTTGTTGGCTAATGCGAGCAGTGTGCGGTCGGGCGTTATCCTGCTGATAAAGGGCATTGGGTACCCCCTGAAAGTAGGGGAGTGTCACCGGTCGCAGCACATCATCAACGTATCGTTGGGCCGTCATAGTGCCCTGAATACGAAGTAAAGGTGACCTGGAATCATACGCGATTGCGCCCCAAACCATGATTCCACCTTGTCGCACGGTGGGGCGTTCCACAATTGCTGCCGGATTGGACCTTTCTCCACGTCGACGCCACACGCGTACACGGCGACTATCACTGGACAAGCAGAAACGCGACTCATCTGAGAACACGACCCTGTGCCGTTCCGTCATCCACGTCGATCTAGCCCGGCACCATTCCAAACGTTGGCGCCTATTCGGTGGGGTCAATGGCAGTCTTCTTAGCGGACGGCATGAGTGCAAGCCATTAGCAACCAATCGACGGGAAATGGTTCTGGTCGAGATGGAATGATCTAGGGTGTCTTGCACATGTTGCAGGATGGCGGTACAAGTGGCTTGTGGGGCCGCCACTGCTTGTCGAAAGATACGCCGATCCACACGTGCTGACGTCACTCTGGTTGCACCGACATTCCTATAAATTGCCACATTTCCTTGTTCCAACCAACTTCTCCACAGTCGGTGCACCGTGGACGCACCAAGGTGTGTATCAGCTGCGATTTGACGTATGGACCAACCTGCCCTTTTCAGTCCGATCACCATGCCCCTCGTAAAAGCGTCTGTCTGCTTGAACTGCCTCCGTTTACGATGACCTGGCATTCTCTGTTATTACACGTGTCTTTTGACACAAGAACAAAATTTCTACAATGATTTTCCTTGAATAAATAACGATACGAATACTGTCCTTTCTGCAAGTTCCTTCCCTTATATCTTATTCCATGTGCGCACGAGAGCTGCGCATTTTACATCATTTGCATAACTCGGTTAGGCGCGTCTACCCTGAAATTTGCATAATTTTCTGGCCACTATTTCTTGGTGTTCCATTTTCAATGTCACGCAGTGTACATAGAATGACAAAACATCTTCATATGTTATAACAACGACACTGATATTTATAAGAAGGTTCGAAACCTCCCCAGTCATTATTTATTTCACCACCATAAGGGGAAATAATGAGCTATAGTAATATACTTGCTTTACGCTAACCTCAAGGCGGATTGGCTGGTTCCGGTCATGTGACGTTAGATAACCAATCAGAGGAAAATAAAGCAGCTATACCTACCTATATATGGGCAGGTTATATTAGGTATAGTGTGTTGCACAAAGATATGTTACATTAACTATCTAGTTTAGACATCTAGGCGCCGCGGAATCGTCATTTCTTTTACCTTTTTTTTTTTTAAATTATCCCTAGTACACGTGGCACAGGCTATGATAATCATGGTGGGTAGCTAGTGACTGCTTTTACTGTAAGTACATCACATGTCTACACATGTGAAAAACAGTTCGAATTTTTCACTTACAAATGTGCCAGAGCCCCGTTTGGTTACCTGCCTTCGCTGGTGGGATTGGACTTTTGCAAGAATCGGAGGCTATTGAATCATTTTTTTTTTAATTAGAAAAAGTGCTCAAAGCGGTCGAAAACCAAACGAATATCCAAACGATATTTAATAGTTGGAAGATGCTTTGTTAATCATTCTAAAATAATTTGTATCGATATATAATATATATATACCACTAGACGAATGACCCGGGCAACGCCCGGGTTTTACCCGATTAAATGTTTTTATTCAAATACTATTCGTTACAATTATAAATTGGCACCGTGGACGTTACTTTTGTGAAATGTCCCGCTCCAAACTTTACAGTCAGATTAGTTACGATATACACATGTGTAAATCTTCAAATCGAGCGAGCGTCTATAAATATTTCGATTTAGATCAAGTATTCTAATTATTAAGCGAAATATTATTATTAAAATTTGAGAAGATATCGATTTTAAACGTATTTATAACCTTGATAGAGGGCGCTGTTCGTGAGCTAAGCAGAATATAAATAAATAAATACCAAATACCAAATATTTCGAATTAGAGCAGTTATTTTAAACGGCGAATTAGATCAGTTATATCTAAAAATGAAAATATATATAAATAAATAAAACATACAAAATATTTCAAGAGCAGTTATTAAGCTAAGCTTGGCATCATAAATGTTCGCATGTAAAGCTATTTCAGGCCTTACATATTTCTAACAACCTTTTTGAAATAGGTTTTTGAAACATGGAAATTATAATACTTCAAATAAATAGAAATAGAGTGAACACAAATAAAACATACCAAATATTTCGAATTAGAGCAGTTATTTTAAACGGCGAATTAGATCAGTTATATCTAAAAATGAAAATATATAAATAAATAAAACATACCAAATATTTCAAGAGCAGTTATTTTAAACGACGAATTCGATCAGTTATATCTAAAAATGAAAATATATAAATAAATAAAATCTAACAAATATTTCAAATTAGAGCAGTTATTATATAAATATTTATATTATATGTGTTATATTTTTTTACCTATGTATGGAAATTTTGGTTTGAATTAGTGAACTACTGCGAAATTGTATACCGGACATACAAACCAACCAACAAACAAAAAAACATACAAACATTTATTTTTATATATATAGAAGATATAATATGAGTTTTAAAAATTGTTAAAAAAAATGCATCGGCCGGGAATCGAACCCGGGCCGCCCGCGTGGCAGGCGAGCATTCTACCACTAAGCCACCGATGCGTATACAAAATGGCCTTATTTGGGTATTCATTCCATTCCGGATTACTCCGCGTAAAAAAATAGTTCTTCAAATTAAAAAAAGAAATAGCCAAAAATTATAAGCAAAATGTAGCCAAAAATTTTCCTCAGGTTTATAAAAAGCGACATGCAAAATTTGGAACCAATTGGTTCAGTAGTTTTTGAGTTTATCGCGAAACAGACAGACAGACAGACAGGAATTGACTTTTATATATATAGAGATATATATAGAAGATTATATAATAGGTATATAGAAGCTTATCTTCACGATCCGTGTATATTTGTCAAAAATATAAAATTCTGAAATCTTTAAAAGTTTCGAATAAAGTGGTAAACTATAAAAATAACATAGGATTATTTGTCCTACAAGGTTGATACGCTATTTTAGCAATCGTTTCTAATCACATACCTCTCCTTTAAATAAGTAATAAATTACCTGAGATAATGGCCATATTTGTGCTAGCCCAACTGATGTTGAACTTGCCTCTTTGCTACAGTATAGGAAGTATCATACTTCTACCAACCATGATTGTCATGACCTGTATTATCTGGAGTTGGGATATATTCTACTACACCCCTTAATATGAGTCCCAGTCAACACATGTTATTCTATTTATAATAGAGAGCTGCCGGATCATTGAAATATATTGAATCACCGGTTAGCAGGAGAATTCTCATAAGTGAATAAATTTTACACGAATGTAACAGAAACGGTGCATTTGTTGTTAAAATTAGAACAAAAGGGTATTTGAGTGTAGGAGTAAACTGATTCAGAATTGTGTTTGTATTGTGAACGATTATAAAACATACCTCAAATCGAACTTCAGATCTCAATAGAATTATTTTTGATAATTCCGAATTATAATTCAGAACATAAATTCTATATTTAGAAATTCTTTGTTACATGAACATCGACGTCTAGGTATGTCACTTACGACAATCAAATTCTGGCATCTGAATCTAAAAATGATCAGTTTCTTTCTAGCTGGTCGATTTTTCAAGCTAAAGGATAGCCTATATTTATGCCTAAAAATATGCTGAATGATATTAAGAATAGATATCGAATATATTATTTATTTAAAGTTATTTTATTCACACACATACAGAAGCCTTACGTTTATTGGTCTGGCAGTTTAATTTGTTTACGAGTGACAATGTCTGCTATGAGACATTCATCGACATTGTCACCCCAAAGTACTGGAGGGTTGTGGGTGTTGGAATAATTACACAGAGTAGCTATAGATGAGCTCTCGTGTTTGAAAAGGATCTCTTATATTCAATTATTAGTGTTCTTTTTTGTTTCACTTTTGTATATATATCTCTCCTTGCTATTAATAATCAATAATATGCATAATTGAAAGGTTTCGAATTCATCCTTCATACTATATACAGTCGAACTTGGATAATTCGAACCCCAAGGGACCATAAAAAAATTCGAATTATCCAAAAATTCGAATTAAAAACGGAAATTTTATTTATTTCAAATTCTAGGGACCAAGATAAATATTCGAATTAAAGAGGTTTTCGAATTAAAGAAGTTCGAATTATCCAAGTTCTACTGTATAATAAATAATTTCAATGAAAACAGTGGGAAAGACTCTCCACTATACCCTCTCTTAGAAAGGGAAATTCTCTTCCTGACACTTTCATGTGGATGATGGTGGACAACGCCCTAGAGCGGCTGAGACAAGTAGGGGACAGAGCAGAAGCATCCATCTCCATCTTATAATTGGAGGGGAGCACTCTCTTGCTCTTTAAGTTGGAAACGGTTCTTAAAGGCGGATGTACCTACTAGTTTTTAAACGGCTTATGAATGCAGAAGGAAAAGGGGGAACCTCTGCTTCATTTTTTCCACGAAAATCACCAATGAATGCACCAACTGGACCGAAGCAAATCCTATCACCACCAGACTACGGCTATAGGTCGATGGTGCTGAGGAGAAACTGCAGTCTCAGCACCACTTGAACCGAATAAAAGTAAGCACACTTCACATCGTGGTCGAAACATAGACCATTTAGGATTCCCGAGGCAGTTCGAATGATGTAATTCTCACTAAATATTGACATCGTTTTATTTGGTGATTTTTTGTTTTTAGCTATTCGAAAATTAAGTTTATTGTATTATTGATTTCATATTAATCTAGTTCGTTTCTGTGGTCTTCTTATTCCTTTTATTCTAAAGGTAGAAGTGCTTGATACGGAGGGCGTTAGATCTACCCACATGACCAAACTATTAGAATTTTACATTCGCCATAATGTGATGATGTTAAGGAAGAGTTATCAAAGAAGGTTCAACCAACTCCGTACCTATCCCTATGTGATGTGATCCCCTTATCTATTGTTGGGAAAAGAATGTTATTTTTCTTATAGATTTATATTTTTTTAAATATATGTAAATTTAATCCATTATAAGAAACATATTTGCCATATGTAAATATTTATATGTATATATATTCGTGACAAAAAATAAAGTAGTTGACTGGTTAGAGTCGTGTGGTTTTCTCGGCCCGCTCTCGAGAGGTCTACGCCTTGGTTGATACCTGCCTTAGACACTTCCGCGGATTTTACTTCTTGGGAATCGCTCTTCTCTACCTTTGAGATTCCACGGATTTTTTCCTCCCCGGGACCAGAATAAGAGACTTCGGGCGTCTGGGCAAAATAGAGCCTGGGCGCTGCGCCGCTGAACGCGACATTTGGCATCCCAGCCGGGACGCGAGGAGAAAGCCGTGCCTATATTTGGAACCCTTTTGGATCAGAAGATGGAGAGAGAAGAAGCGCTAGAGAGACTCAAGAAGAAGAGAACCATACTCCGCACGTCTTTATCCAAGTACGGGAAAAGAATAGAGGAATATGACGTGCACAAGGAGTGTGACCACGAGGAACTGCTGGGGCAGCTTTCGGATGTCTACGAAGAACTGAGGCGGGTAGACGAAGAAATCGGTAAGCTGATTGACATCAAAGATCTAGAGAAAGATCTAAAGATGGTAGAGGAATACCGGGAAAAGGCCGTGGCGTGGAAATATTTGTTAAAGAAAAGAAGTCTGGTGGTAGCGGAAGGAATGCAGAGGGAAACTGCAACTGCCACGAAGAAGGAATATCCAGGAGAAATCGGTCGACCGACTCTAACTGGGATGGTTAAGTTACCCAAATTGACAATGGAAAGATTCTACGGGGAAATTAGCCAGTGGTTAAATTTTTGGAATGCCTTCGATTCATCAATCAATAGGAATGAACACTTGACCAAGATAGATAAATTTAACTATCTTAAAGCCTACTTGGGTGGAACGGCGGCCCAAACTGTGGAAGGATTTTGCCTATCTGAGGAAAATTACGATAAGGCCGTTGAATTGTTGAAGAAACGCTTCGGAAAAGGGGAAAGGTTGATCGACGTGCATATGAACAACCTCTTGGCCTTGAAACCACTTAGAGTGACAAAGGACGTGAGGGCTTTCAGAGAATTGTACGGCAGAATCCTGGTGCAGATTAGAAGTTTGGAGTCATTGGGTGTTGTCGTTGAAAGCTACGGTAACTTATTGTGCCCTTTACTCCTCAAGCTATTGCCATCAGACTTAAAGCTTGAATTACACCGGGAATTCACAGGAGCTTTTTCTCTTGGAGATTTGATTGAATTTTTGGAGAGACAATTGATTGCATTAGAAAGCACGTTCGGTACGCGGGACGAAATAACAGCCGGCCAACCATCAAATGAGCACCCTCAGTCACAAAGCTCTATCGTGAAGTATCGAAGAAATGAGAGGAATCCCCTGCCCACGGCTGCTGGCTTTTTGAATGCCTCTGAAGCAGTGAATAAGAGGAAGAATTGCGCCTTTTGTGAAAGAGATCATGAAAGTACAAAGTGCGAATTCGCGGAAAATTTGACATTGGAAGATAAATTGGGAAAATTAAAGAAGAAAGGGGCTTGTTTCAGATGCCTGAAATATGGTCATTTGAGCAAATTCTGCAAAGTTAAGACAAGTTGCACCAGCTGTGGGGGAATTGAGACATTCAAGGATTATGTGCCCCAGAAAGAACCAGAATGCTACTCCAGCCCGAGGGATGATGAGGGATGAGACTTTGACTAATCTGACGACGCCTGTGGTGTTGTTGCCCACACTGAGAGTGACTATCAGAGGAAAGTGTAAAGAAAGAATGGGACGAATTTTGATTGATACGGGATCTCAGAGGTCCTATGTACTCCAGGACACGGCGGAAGAAATGGGATATGAATGTTCCAAAAAAGAGTCTCTTCGCCACTCTTTGTTTGATGGATCGAACACAGAGTTGTACGAACATGGAGTTTATGATATCAGGTTGAGCAATTTAGACGGATCTTATGGCTGTAATTTTGAAGCACTGAGCCAAGATGTTATCTGCGACAGCGTGCCCAGGGTCCATCAGGGTAAATGGATGCAAGATCTTAGTGCTCATGACATAGAATTAACTGATCTACACAGGGGACCTCTTGAGATTCTTATAGGAGCAGATATTGCTGGAAAATTACTAACCGGAGAGCATAGAAGACTTCCTTCTGGGCTTGTGGCGGTGCAAACGAGGTTGGGCTGGACTTTAATGGGCAAGATTCCGGCCACAGAAGAAGAAACTAGCGTTAGTGGACTTTGCACAACTTCACTGTTGACTAGCGATTTGGAGAATTTATGGAGATTAGAGGCTATTGGTATTTCAGATGCTCGTCAAGACGACTCGATACAAAAAGAAACGGAAGAATATTTTGCACGTACTATTTCACAGGATTGTGAGGGGCGTTACCAGGTTGCCCTTCCTTGGATTCTCGAAAGAGAACTACTCACGGACAATAGAGATGTTGCCGAAAAACGATTAGCAAACGTGAGGAAACATCTTGTGAATACCGGAAATTTGGCAGAATATGAAGATATTCTCGAAAAGTGGCTAAGGAATAAAATAATAGAAAGGGTTATAGACAATATATATATAAACGTGAAGGCGTGCACTATTTGTCACATCGACCAGTTTTTAAAGAGAATAGTCCAACCACCAAAGTAAGACCAGTTTTTGATGCTTCGGCGAAGAAGAAGGGAAAACTTTCACTGAATGATTGTCTAGAAAGAGGTCCGAATATGATAGAAACGATCCCAAGAATTTTGAATAAATTTAGGAAGAGCGAGATAGGAGTCTCCTCGGACATAGAGAAGGCCTTCCTCCAAATTGGGATTAGGGAGGAAGACAGAGATTATCTAAGATTCCTCTGGTATGACAAAGAGGGAAATGTGATGGTTTTACGTCATGCGAGAGTTGTCTTCGGAATCACGACGAGTCCATATCTCCTGCTTGCCACGCTGTTTCACCACTTGAACAAGGCTCCTGAACACTGGCAAGAAACAGCTGAATTATTGAGGGAGTCTTTATACATCGATAACTGTGTGGCTAGTTTCTCAAAAGTCACAGATATGGAAAAATTTGTGGACGAAGCACAGAGATTGTTGGCTTCTGCTCATTTCAACTTGCGTGATTGGACAAGCAATGTTACCAGTATAATGTGTGATGGTCCTAGGTCTGATAGAGGAAGGTTGTTGGGCATGACATGGAATCAAGAAAAGGACACTTTGGCTTGTTCTTTGGAGAATTTGGAAATACAGGGGCCAATAAACAAAAGAAAGGTACTCTCCTTGGCAAGCCGTATTTTGGATCCGGTGGGCTTCACTTGTCCAGTGACCCTCGTTCCGAGACTTATCCTACAGGAAACGTGGCTGTTAAAATTGTCGTGGGATGAGGCCTCTGCCTGAAAACTTGTCTTGCGAGTTTTTGAGATGGCTGGCCAAATTGGAGTCTCTGAAATCTATTGCCATACCGAGATGGCTTTGCTATAGAGAAGAACACCGGATTGGAACTACTCTTCATGTCTTTTGTTATGCGTCTAGGGCCTCCTACGCCACTTGTGTTTTTTTACGCATCGAGAGCGAACAGGAAGTAACGTGTCAACTAGTACAGGCTCGGTCGAGAGTGGCTCCTTTGAAGGGGACTACCATTCCTCGTTTGGAGCTGTTGGCATGCTTGGTTGGGGCCCGCTTGGTGAACAACGTTGTGAGGGACCTAAAATTTGAAGACATGGAGCGATTTTATTGGACAGACTCCATGAATGCACTCCATTGGATCAAGGGAAAAGATAACTGGGCGACTTTTGTAATGAATCGAGTTATGGAGATCCGATCTCTCAGTGAGACAGAGGATTGGTATCATGTACCAGGATGTTTGAATCCAGCGGATTTACCATCACGGGGGTGCTTAGCCGATTCTCTGGAGAGATCGAAGTGGTGGGAGGGCCCGAGTTGGTTGAGAAGACCAAGAAGAGATTGGCCCCATAGGGAAATATACCCTGACCCAGATATTGTGAACTCGGAAAAGAGAAAGATTGTTTTAACATCAACATGTATTGAAAGGGAAAAAGATCAGTACTACTATCGCTTTTCAAACTACTACAAGATATTGAGAGTAACTGCCTGGATGAACCGGTTTTTAACAAATGCGAGAGGAACAATAGGTCAGCGAGTGAAAGGTGATCTTACTGTGAATGAAATTAAAAGGGCGGAACTGATGCTGGTGAGAGTTATCCAACGGGAATCCTTCACTGGACCAGAGGACAAGAGGTTGAAGGATTTCAAGTTATGCTGCGATTCTTTGGGATTGTTGAGGGTCAAAACTAAAATAAGTAGGAGACAAGATCTGGAAAGTTTTCGAATGCCTTTATTGTTGCCTTCTGATCATGACTTGGTATATTTACTCATTAGATGGAAGCATGAAACTTGGGGGCATGTGGGACTTCAAACTCTGATGAATTTTTAAGAGAGGATTATTGGATTTTGAAATTCAGGAGGACTGTAAGAAGGGTCATACATCAATGTGTTAAGTGTAGACGGTTCACGGCTAAATCGGGTTCTGTTGAATCCGTGGAATTACCTGAAAATAGAGTAAGGGATGCCTCAATATTTGAGGTAGTGGGGATAGACCTTACTGGACCACTTGTTTTTAAGGAACAGGCGAAAGGTGTGGATTGTTATATTTACTTGTGCCGTATATCGGGCGGTCCATTTGGAACTGGTGACTTCTCTTTCAACCGAGAACTTTCTGCAAGCTTTCAGACGTTTTGTAGCAAGGAGAGGACGCCCCTATGTAGTGTACTCGGACAACGGTACCAATTTTCGTGGTGCGAACAGAGCTCTAGGGAATCTAGACAATGCGGTAGTCCAATCAGAGAGTACCAAGCAAAATATTAATTGGAAGTTTATCCCTCCGTCGGCTCCATGGTGGGGTGGATGGTGGGAAAGATTGATTGGTTTGCTGAAACAACTCCTTAGGAAGATTCTTGGTCAAGCTCGTTTGGAATTTGAGGAACTTTACACCATTATCTGTGACACAGAGTCTTTGATGAACTCACGTCCATTGACTTACATGTCTGAAGATGTCGAAGATCTTAGTCCATTAACCCCTGCCTTGTTCTTACACGACCTCAAAGAAATAGGAGTTCCAGATCTGGACTCTATTGAAAGGGCTAGTCTTCAGAAGAGATACCGATTTAGACAAAGGTTAAGAGAAGATCTGCGGAAGAGATTCCGGACGGAGTATTTTGGATTCTTAAGGCAAGAGACTAGAAGACGCTCGAAGACAAGACCTATCAAAGTGGGAGATCTGGTGTTGATTGGACAAGATAATGCTAAGCGAGTCAATTGGCCTTTGGCGAGAGTTGTGGAGGTCTACCCTGGCCGAGATGGACCTGTGAGGGTCGCCAAGTTGAGAACCAGCAAGGGCGTCCAGATTAGGCCGGTTCAACGGCTCTACAATTTAGAGATACCCGCCGATCTGGGGAGTACCTTGAGGAGTATACAGTCGGAACCACGCCGGGGAGGCTCCCGAGGAGAAGCCAGTAAAGACCCTACGAAGATAGCCCAATCCTAAAGAACTGGAATGAAAACGGTCGTTTCCCAACTATTGGTTGAGTTTCTGTAGAAAAACTCAAGGTGGGAGTATGTTGGGAAAAGAATGTTATTTTTCTTATAGATTTATATTTTTTTAAATATATGTAAATTTAATCCATTATAAGAAACATATTTGCCATATGTAAATATTTATATGTATATATATTCGTGACAAAAAATAAAGTAGTTGACTGGTTAGAGTCGTGTGGTTTTCTCGGCCCGCTCTCGAGAGGTCTACGCCTTGGTTGATACCTGCCTTAGACACTTCCGCGGATTTGACTTCTTGGGAATCGCTCTTCTCTACCTTTGAGATTCCACGGATTTTTTCCTCCCCGGGACCAGAATAAGAGACTTCGGGCGTCTGGGCAAAATAGAGCCTGGGCGCTGCGCCGCTGAACGCGACATCTATCTTAGGTAGCATTCCATCTTAAAAGCAAGGATACTATTGCTATACATATTAAGGAATCAAAAGTAGGAGTCTCCTTTTTCAAGTAAGTCTGTCTCTTATGCAATCGACCTTGGGTACACTTATCTACATCAAAACTCACAATTGGGAAATACTTTGATTAATATTAAATGAAAAAATAATAAATGAGTTTATTGATATATTATATAATAAATGTTATAGAGTAGAATATTTAGAGAATTAGAATATAAATTGGATATCCTAGTATATCCGATCCACACTGACTATTATAAATGTTTCGGCATAGCCTCTCGTGGCACACCGCATCGGAGAAATATGCTGGACATATCTCACTGTTGCTGGTTTTTCTTACTACGGCTCACTTCTCTACACGTTAGTGCTTTCCCAGCTCCAACCTTTGGAAGAAGAGCTGAATCAATATAACCAGAACAGATGTAAACTTGATGGGAAGGATGCGAAAGGTCTAACTTCAATTTTGTATAAAAACACTTTCTAATTCAAGTCTGAAGCATTTACAAAATAGAGAAATCAATAGATATATTCAAAATAGTTCCCATCTTCCTATTATTTTAATATAATTATTAGAAATCTAAGAATGGAAGCATTGACACAGCCAGTGCGATAAAGTTTTCCCACACAAGATTTCAATTTAGATAATCCATAGAAAAGGTTTATTTGAGGTAATATTTGTTTCAATTTACATTTCATATTAATTATTAATATATGCCTCTGCAATTTTATAAATGAAGAGAATGTAAAATAAATTGAAACCAATTAACAGACATTTTTATATATTTTTACATTTTAAAATAGATTTCAATAATTTTATTTTGAAAATTTCCTGGCTCAAGAATGGTGTTTTTTTCCAAGGCAGTGAAGACGGTAGGATTTATTTTTTTAAGATCGCGCTAAATTGTTGCCATTCTTATCTACAGATGGCGAGCACTGCCTTCCTATTTCTACACAGTAATTTACAAACTTCACATAGATATGTCAAAATAAAATAGCAAATATTATTTTAATAAATATAAATTTACACACCTTCCATTGTTATAGACTTCCTCGTGTGAATTTTAGATTTTTTTAATTAAAAAAAAAAAATAGGAACATTTCAATTATTTTTTATATAATACCATTTTACATATAGAATAAAAATATAAATTTGGAAATAATAAATTCTAATAAATATATTCGGTATTCCATATCATGATTTATAAATAACCATTGAAACTTTTTCCATGAGAGAAATATATATTGAAAATTTTACAATATTTTAAAATGTCCACACAACATAACGAAAAAAAAAAAGTTGTTCTAATATTTGGTTAACTTTAAAATAAATAAATTTCACAAAGATTTTTCTTACATTATAGAAAAGAGTGTTTTAATCTGTTATTAAAATCAAGAGAAGAATGTTTGCAATTACACCGTATCATCAGCTTGTAGAATGGTGTCCCAGGAAAGCCCCAGAGGCTTTGGAGATTTTAAAAATTTAATCAAAATTGGCGAAAGTGAATTTCAAAACAATTTGTTGGCAAAATATAGAAAGTATCAACTTGAATATTTTCTTCTAGAAAGTTAACAGAAAAGAAAAATTATTTTTTTTTCCTTTAAAAAAATCAATATATCTTCAAGGTGGCAGGAAATATTTTAAACTTTTTTTATTAAAATTTTAGTTTTTGGATGTCAATTTAAATTAATAAATTAGTTTCATTGATTTATTTCGCTAAAGAACTAAATTAACAAATTTCTTTATGCCCCTTCTATTAGAAAAAAAAGTTTTATCTTTTTTTGTTTAAGGACTGATTAAAGTAATAAATTTAATGAGCAAAATTTTAATGGTGAAATTGCTTTATTGAAGATGACGACTTATCATTAAGCTGTATACATAATTATTTGGCCTAGAAGTATTTACCTAAAATAGTTGAATACTTATATAAATATATAAATTAATAACTATAATTATTTCATATTAAATTAAGGTAGTTCATCTGTGGTTTAAAACAATAAAATTAGTAAAACTTGATAAATATTTGTTATTTTACTTTTCATTATTTTTATAATAGCTCTTGATCGAATCTCTATTTTTTCAATATCAAAAATGTGAATAAGAAATTAAGTATATATATGAGATATGGAACATACAAAAGACAATAAACAGATAACTATATTGTGGCAAAGTATTTATTATTTTATTAACAGTTTATCTTTTTTTATGTTCATATTTTTCTACTCTGTAAACTTCCCTCATTGCTCATCTTTTGTTTATAAAGCATATAGTTTGTTCTTGCCTAAAATAAATTGCTGTGCCATCCTGAAGTTTGTCTTTCCTAATTTTCCACCTGGCATTTGGGTGGAGATGCTGGGTATAAATTAGGGGTGACAAACTGAAGATCACCGAGAAGTCCTAGAGGCCATGAGTGCTGTGATTACATTTTCGGAGACTGGCCCCAGAATTCCACCTCCGTGTCAAAGCCAAAATTTCCTTCCAAGATGACGATGTCCTTATAGACGATACGACGAAAAAGCCGCTCTTCACGCCGCAAGAAAAAGGACGCAAAATTACTAGGAACGAAGTTCCAAGACTTCGATGGAATCATTGGCAGAAGGACGTTAGATCCATGTTAGTAACCAAAATAATTGCAAGCTGTGAGTCACAGCTCCCATAGGAAAAGAGCTATGTAACAAAGTATTTATTATTTTACAAACAGAGTACCATTTTTAAGGTTTATATTTTTATACTCTGTAAACTTCCCTCATTGCTTATCATTTGTTTATCATTCACAGTTTGTTCTTGCCTTAAATAAATTGCTGTGCTATCCTGAAGTTTGACTTTCCTAATTTTCCACGTGGCAATATCATTTATAATGGAAAGAAGAAAATTTACCATGTCAGGTGGTAAAATAATAAAACAACAATTCCTGATATCGTTCAAACGAAAGTGTTTGATGGTTTGCACTATCCATCGGAATAAATATTGAATAATTGTTGATATTTTGATATATTTGTGATATTTAAAAAAATTACAACGTTTAGTATTTATTTATAAATGTACCGCAAGCCATATCAGAAATTCTATATACACGACCAGGGGGGAGATATTGTTAATGTATATATATTTCAACCTTCTTATCTCTTTAGTATTTTATTATTATGGAAAATTATTTATTTTTTATTTAGGAGGTCTAAACCGTTGGTTTACGACCGCTACGACCCGGGTTCGATTCCCGCATTGGTATGTGGCCCCCGATTCTTGCAAATGTCCAACCCCACCAGTGAGTTCAAGTAACCAAACGGGGATCTGGCACATTTGTAAGTGCAAAGTCGAACTGATTTTCTCATGTGTAGATATGAGGTGCTCTTACAGTAAAAGCAGTCGCCAACTTCTACCCACAATGATTATCACGGCATGTACCACGTGTACTAGGGATAAGCAAAAAAAAAATTGCCAAAACATAAATAAAATTTAATTTATTTATAAAGTTTTTCGATTCTATGTATATAGGTGTGGTTTTGAATGTAAATTAAATTAGAAGTAAATTATGAATATATATGAACGTGATGTATAGAAACAAATCAAGATAGGATTGGTGTGTCAAGTTATAAAATACAGTTAGACCTTCCCTGAGGGACTCAACTACATCACAAGCGACCACGTGAGTAAAATCCTGATTTATTCGAAGAACTTACTTAACTTCTAATGAGAGACCACCGCCAGGAGAGACACGAAATGATCTATTTTATGGTGTATCAACCAGAATAGCTGGCTCCAATTTTATGAGCAAATTAAAAGTGCATTCAACACAAAAAATCAAATTCCACTTGTGTCCAATTGAACGGTTTCAATCGTTAGCCTTTAATGAACACTTCTTCATCGCTAGATTATATGTTTCAATGTTTCTCTGGATTCCATCTTCTGCCTGGCTAAACTACGACGGTCAATGAGCGGCGGCGCATGCTCAGTAGGATTCCCTTATTTTCATCCTTGCATGCTTCATGACACACACAGGGGGTCGGTGGAAGGGTGGTCTAAGCCGGTGGTTTTCGACCTCTACGACCCAGAATCAATTCCCACATTGGGTACTTTTCCTGATTAAAAAATGTTCTAATGGCCCCCGATTCTTGCAAAAGTCCATCCTCATCAGCGAGTGCAAGTAACCAAATGGGGCTCTGGCACATTTGTAAAGGAAAAGTCGAACTGCTTTACACGTGTGTAGACATGTGGTGCACTTACAGTAAAAGCAGTCGCTAGCACCATGATTATCATGGCCTGTACCACGTGTACTAGGGATAATACAAAATAAATGTCACACACGGTGTTATCTCACATATTTGGGTGTTATGGTATTGGCAACATCTTTATAGGCTTCGGACAAAAATGACATTTGATTGTTCAAGATATGCTTGGGGGGGTCGGTGGAAGGCTGGTTAAACCGTTTGGTTTTCGACCACTACGACCCGAGTTCGATTCCCGCATTGGACACTTTTTACTGATTTAAATAAAATTGCTCCAATGGCTCCCGATTCTTGCAAAGGTCCAACCCCACCAGCGACTGCAAGTAACCAAACGGGGCCCTGGCACATTTGTAAGTGCAAAGTTGAACTGCTTTTCACATGTGTAGACATGTGGTGCGCTTACAGTAAAAGCAGTCGCTAACTACCCACCATGATTACCATGGCCTGTACCACGTGATAATAAAAAATATATATGCTTGAATTTTAAATTCTGTAGTTTGTTAACTTACACTCACAATGATTCAGAATTTTAAAATAATTACTCGTACCTATTTACATGAAAATAGATTTCAAATTTGTCCAACCTCTCCTATCAGCGAGGTTATGGATATTTGATAGGGTGTTTGTTTTATATTCTTGTCAACAATCCAAATTATGCCATTCTTATTTAGCAAAATAACTTCTAAACCTGTATTTGTGAAATTTAATAATTAATTCTACTTGAACATGTGTAAAGCGCAATCTACTTGAACGTGTGTAAACCGCAAACTACCTGAACATATGTGAACCGCAATCTACTAGAACATGTGTAAACCGCAATCTACTTGCACGTGTGTGAACCGAAATCTACTTGAACATGTGTAAACCGCAATCTACTTGCACGTGTGTGTACCGCAATCTACTTGCACGTGTGTAAACCGCAATCTACTTGAAAATGTGTAAACCGCAATCTACTTGAACATGTGTAAACCGCAATCTACTTGAACATGTGTAAACCGCAATCTACTTGCACGTGTGTAAACCGCAATCTACCTGAACATGTGAGAACCGCAATCTACTTGAACGTGTGTAAACCGCAATCTACTTGAACGTGTGTGAACCACAATCTACCTGAACATGTGTGAACCGCAATCTACTTGAACATGTGTAAACCGCAATCTACTTGAACATGTGTAAACCGCAATCTACTTGAACATGTGTAAACCGCAAACTACCTGAACATGTGTGAACCGCAATCTACTAGAACATGTGTAAACCGCAATCTACTTGCACGTGTGTGAACCGAAATCTACTTGAACATGTGTGAACCGCAATCTACTTGCACGTGTGTGTACCGCAATCTACTTGCACGTGTGTAAACCGCAATCTACTTGAAAATGTATAAACCGCAATCTACTTGAACATGTGTGAACCGCAATCTACTTAAACATGTGTAAACCGCAATCTACTTGAACATGTGTAAACCGCAATCTACTTGAACATGTGTAAACCGCAATCTACTTGCACGTGTGTAAACCGCAATCTACCTGAACATGTGAGAACCGGCGGTACATATACTAAAATTGGAACGATACAGAGAAGATTAGCATGGCCCCTGCGCAAGGATGACACGCAAAATCGTGAAGCGTTCCATACTTGAACGTGTGTAAACCGCAATCTACTTGAACGTGTGTGAACCACAATCTACCTGAACATGTGTGAACCGCAATCTACTTGAACATGTATAAACCGCAATCTACTTGAACATGTGTGAACCGCAATCTACTTGCACATGTGTGAACCGCAATCTACTTGCAAGTAAAAACAAAAGTGAGCATCCGGCGGTATATACCGTCGATTTCAGACAGCCATGAACCAGGATCGAATCCGGCGTTGGACACTTTTTTATATGTGAAGAACCTGTTCATATTATTAATTTTAAATAACATAAGCTAGGTTGGTATTTTCGAGCGGTACCGACTAAAGTTATTTTTGGAACAGGAGGACGTGCACCGCTGTGTTATTTAATAGAGAAGATAGTTGCAAGGTAACATTCACGTACCGCCATATTGAACTTTCACTTTTCATACATAGCACAATGTATTTTATACCTTCCTTACTCAGAGCAGATTTCCAGAGAAATATTCTTTTTCGGGGAATATCTAAAAAAATAATCAATTCCAATACGCTGTTGTCTCAAGATTTAATTAATTTTTTAAATCCAAGCTGTCCACATAACAGAAATTCTTCTAAACCTTTACATAGCAATTGTGCTACATTTCTCACTAAAATATGACAATTTTGAGTAGCAAAGTGGCCTCTCTAGTGCTTCCTCTGATTTTTTATAAAATTATATTTCAGAGAGAAAGAGAGATAAGCACATAGAAGTGTTGAAGAAATCATATTAAACTTATGACACCGTGAGAAAGGTGAATAAATAAATATATCAACCTAAGCCTGTGTTTATTCTCATAAAAGTGTCAAAAGAATATTGTTGGAACAGCAATAGTCGAGGAAAATGAATAACGGCACATTTAGTGAAAACTACATCATTATAATAAATAAAACCAATTCTCTATTTGAAGGAAAAAAATGTATCTCCTGATGGTGAAAATAAAAGTTGCTGATAGGATGCGCCATCTGTCGGAATAAATATCAACTATTTGTTGATTTTTCAATTATTCCAGAATTGGACAAATACTCATTATTGATTAATCAAGAAAAGCTAAACACGGAGGCGTTTAGTGTTGTTGGTCCTCGTCAGCGTGGTGAAAGCTGTACCTTAACGACCGAAAAATGCTTGTGATTCAGGCATCCTGGAAAATCATGAAAGCGGTAGTTAAGGCCAGAAGTATATGAGAACGCCAAACATTGTGAAAAAAATATTACAAATGTGAAATTGTATTGGGATCAGGTGGATGAATTAAGAAAAAATATTCCTCTAATCGTGCAACTAAAAGTTGCTGATGGCTTGCGTCATCTGTCGGAATAAATATCAACTATTTGTTGATTTTTCAATTATTCCAGAATTTGACAAATACTCATTCTTGGTAATCAAGAAAACCTAACCACCTACGCGTTTAAATACTACTTTGTAATTAGGTTTTTGATGCATTAAAAATACGTAATTTTAAAAATTTAATATTTTATTTCACATACACACATACAGCTTTATTAAAATTACCGGTCTTTTACAGATTCATCACAGAAGGAAGGCATAGATGGAGCTCTTATTTTTTAAATTTCATTATTTAATTTATCTTTTGTGATCTGAGAGATCGAATAGTTTTCTAAGAATTAATTTTCAATTATACATTTTATTGTCATTGAAATATTTAAAAGAAACATTTCAAAAGCGAACACAAAACACTTTTCCGAGTTCATTTACTAAATACAATGAGAGAAATGTTTTTAATATATATTTTTTCCTTGTTTGACAATATTAAATTTACTTTGATACTCGAATGGCGCATTTTTAGATATCCAAAGAAGAAAAATTGCAACCATCAAAGGATAATTAATAATTTTTATAACTAGTTACGTTAACATGTAATTCACTTAAAAGGGTTTCCACCCAATGACAATATTAACGCTAGAAAGTGTAGTCCTAACTATAATTTGTATGTGTGTGTATTGTATGTATGTGTGTGTACATATGTGAAAAAATAATTCAAAAATAAATAAAAAGGTTAGGTGTTGATATCAAAAACAAGGTAGACATATCCTGACCACTGACATGAATGTTATTCAGAACGGAAAGCGCCATCTAGAGGAACAGAAATCAACAAAACGTTTATTTAACCTGTTCTTTTTTTATATTTGGCCGAACACGTTTGTGGATGGCTGTTTTTGAATTATCAATAAAATGGGTTGGTCAAATATGAATAAACAGATTGAATCAACGTTTAGTTGATTTTTGCTCCACTAGATGGTGTTCTGTCTTCTAAATAACGGTCATGTTAGTGATCAGGATATGTCTACTTTGTTTTCTCGATATGTAAATCTCTATATATTTATTATTTAATAGAGTATTAAAATATACAAGTAATCAGAGTCATCAACAATCAATTCTGTCATCGTTTGCTTTTGTGAATGGAATAAATACCCAAATATGGCCATTTCTTATAAGCATCGGTGGTTCAGTGGCAGAATGCTCGCCTGCAACGCGGGCGGCCCGGGTTCGATTCCCGGCCGATGCATTTTTTTTTACAATTTTTAAAACTCATTTATATTATACTAGTGTAAAACCCGGGCGAAGCCGGGTACATCCGCTATTATATTTATAGATGTCGGTATCGAGAAATGACCATTTATATACGGTAAAATATGGATTATCCAGTTGTACCTATATAGGGATTAACCTTTTGTCCTTTTTTTAATTTTCCATTTAACCAACTTGGAAAACATTTTATGCGATTTTTGTTTTCGAAAAATATTTTAGTTCAGCATTTCTTTTATATATAATGTGTTTTGTTTTATTTTTATATAAAAATATTTTTACACATAGTGCAAATAATTGTAAATATAAAATAGGCGTTATTGTTAATATTCAAAATATTCACACACTTATTTTACAAAATTTATTTTGTCCACAATATAAATATGTATAACAATATTTTTATCCATATTGAATATAGTCAAAAAAATATTTTTAAAGCTTTTTTAATTCTATTGACGTTATGTGGCGCTGAGTTTGTTATTGACACACATTAATATGTTATAATACCTTGAAAAAGGTTGGCGTTCAGCCAACTGATATATTTTTAAAATAAATGATATTTTAATCTAATTTATGCCTTTTCAATTAAAGATAATATATCTTTACACGACTATAGACTTAGTAATAACTTTTTGTACGATGACTTTAATGGTTATGTAAACCAATGTAACACTATAATGTAATAGCGAGACTTTCTGAACTCTAATGTACAAATTGACCCAGAGATTGGTGCGGATATTAGAACATCATATTATAAATATAGCTATCAATTAATTTCACCTAGTTAAATTCCAAATAAGCAAATGCATATGATGATAGTTTATGCCACGGACAATTAACTTATTATCTCTCAACTTGGAGACAATTCCCTTAGAAAAAAGCTCTTTCCGTTTATTAATCAGAATTTCCTTTGCTCTCTAACACAGTGGCAGGGTAATCTTTGTTCAGGAATATATTTTTATCCCGGAGTTTAAATGCGTTTCTAAGTAACAGAATTCGTTGTTTGTAGTCAGGCACTTCAATAATGAGCGGTGAATTAGCTTTTCTTGATAATCTTCGGCATTGCTCTAACCCAATCTCCTCGGGAATCTGCATTGAACTCGAAATCAGATTGAGAACACGGGAGCGAGATTCGTCCGGGGTTTCATTTTCAATTCCTTCGAATCCGTAAAAAAATAGGTTTCTTTCCCGCTGCTTCATCTCACAATGCTCCAGCCGTCCCTCAAGATCAGCTATTCTTTTTGAATTGTCCGACGCAGCCTTTGATGTAGTTTCGAGGGAAGTCTCAAGCTGTTGTAGACGCTGATTTATTTTCTCTAATCCCTGTTCCACTGAGGCAAATCTAGTAAGCAAATACATATAATGTGTCATAATCTATATTTGTTATTTATAATATAGTGATACACACAAAGTTATGACACATTAGCGTGCCATCTGTTATGTGAATTTGAAATTATTATAGACGAGTATGATTCTTTTAAAAATTAACCATTTCTCTACTGCCCTTATTGCAATCAAAAATTAATGAGGGCGCCTGGCACCTTTAATTGCAGTAAGGACAGTAGATATAATTGTTTAATTTTTTTAAAAGAATAATACGCGTCTATAATAGTTTCGAATTCTCACTCCCAAAAGTGTCCATATCTTGATATAGAGAAATACCCTTTAATCAATATTTTAATATTGATATAATTATACTCTATTTGTAGCTTCGTATACGCGCTCTGTGTGGAATGGTGGAGATCCATTATCCCGGACGCAGCCCAGACAGCTGTGTAAACACGGCGGCCCCTGCCTGCATCAAAGGAGCCGCGACATAAACATCAGAACACGGCTGGTTTTGCTACCCACCAGTCGCGTGTTTTCCTCTGTCCTCTTAATATGTATTAAATAAAGTTAGTTAGAAGGAGATTTTTACCCCCTCCTTTCTGCTATTTAGTGATCTTATTTAAATCCTTGCAACAGCCCACAAAGAATCATCACAGCGAATTCTTCTACCGAATCTCGCTCAGTGTTTTGTGAATCGACTACCCTACATTTCTACACAAAGTGGCGTCCCCGCGGGTGGGCTTCTGACAAGGCAAGATCAAGTGGATTAACGGCGGAGTACAAGTTCAAGACTTAAGATAAGTACCTTTTGTTTTACCCTCTGTTTATAGTGTTTTTTTGAAAAATGGAAATTTTAAAAAGACATAGAAATGTACTTAGAAAGCGACTAACTCGCTGCTTGAAGACGACAGAAGAGTTTCTGTCAGGTACTCCACCGATACTTGTAGAGGACATTGAATATAATAGAAAAGTCCTTGAAGAAACTCACAGTGAGCTTTTTGTGATCCAAGGCAAGATAATGGAATTCATGCTAACTTCAGACGTTAGCGAAGAGGAACTAGAGCACGACGATGTGGAAGCCATGGAATATACTTACAGATATAAGAAGATATATAAAAAATGTCTGGCTCTTGTTAAACCTAAGGTCGCTGCGTCTAGTTCCACGACCAGTGAAGTGAGCTTCGCTTCGAGCTCACACCATAGAATTAAAACTTCCCAGGATCTCGGACTATCTCCCATTGGCCAGGAATCAGTTAAACACGTGGTGTTTGGAGGCCATACTAGTGAAAGTATCAACCAAGAATACAGGGTCACTTTGGGTCATGCATCGGGGAATTTTAAGATGGTAGCGAAGCTTCTTGACCAACAAAAAATCTGTGGTAACCTACCAAGATTGAGCCGCGGGCCATGGTTGAAAGAACTCAAAGCCCGCAAAATCTGGGTTCCTGATATTGGAAAGGATGACATGGAAATTGAAATACTTCTAGGATGCGATGTATTGGGATCTATTTTCATGATGAAATCTTGTGTGTTGTCAAATGGCTTGACTGCGTCGCAGACGCGTTTCGGATGGACTTTAATGGGAGAATGTAAGCCAGGTAGTGACGTTTCACTCGCTCATCATGTTACAACGATGACAATTTCGGAGAGCAGTGTAACCAATCTGTGGAATCTCGATGTTCTTGGCATTATGGATCCTATTGAGGTTAAACAGAGAGATCAGAGAGACGCACTGGCGCGTCGACATTTTCTAAAAACAGTCCAACATTCTGTCTCTGGAAGATATGTTGTTTCCCTCCCGTGGACTGTAGAGAAAGCTAAAATCGCGGACAACAGGGAGGTTGCTATGAAGAGATTAGAACAGACGACAAAGAAATTAATCTCTTTGAATCTTTATGAGGACTATGATGATATTTTCCGAGGCTGGTTGGATGATGGGATAATTGAGAAAGTCCCAGCTGAACAACACGACGCTGAGGCCTTCTACCTGCCTCATCGTCCTGTGGTGAAACTCTCCAGTGGGACTACGCCTATCAGGCCTGTCTTTGATGCTTCTAGCAAGGTCTATAGATCCCCATCTTTAAATGACTGTCTTGAAAAGGGACCTAACCTCATAGAGATGATTCCCAACCTTATGCTAAGGTTTAGAAATGGCAAGTTTGGTGTCGTGGCAGACATTAAGAAAGCGTTTCTTCAGATTGAGGTGAATGAAAGGGACAGAGATTACCTGCGTTTTCTGTGGTATTCCCAAAATAGAGAAAAGACAGAAGTATTCCGACATAGACGTGTCGTTTTCGGCGTTAACTGTAGTCCTTTCATTTTGGGGGCAGTAATAGAATACCACCTGTCTAATGTTCGACCTGAACATAGTTGGGAGCATAGCCTGGACGTGGCCTCCGATACTTACCCCTTTGAAGGAGCAGAGATATCTAAAGTGCTTGGTGTATGTTGGGATAAAAGGGAAGATTGTTTGTCATGTGAAATTCCCGTAGCCATACCCCCCAAAATAACCAAAAGGAGTATCCTGTCCTGCTTAGCTCAGATATATGACCCTATTGGATTTCTGAGTCCAATATTGATAAAGCCTAAAATTCTATTGCAAAAAGCTTGGACTCTAAAGTTGGCATGGGACGATGAATTGGACCGTCACTACAAGGATGAACTAAGCCTATGGTTCGACGACCTTCAGCTGCACAAAGGCATGGCAATTCCTAGGAATTTCAATCCATTGATGGTACCGCAGAAGGACTGGCAGATACACACGTTTGTTGATGCTAGTAGTGAAGCTTATGCTGCTGTGGTCTTCCTTCGGACTCGGGTTGGTGACAAAGTTGAAGTGCATATGATGGCGGCTAAGTCTCGAGTCGCTCCTCTCAAGAGACCTACGATACCAAGACTTGAACTTTTAGCCTGTGTTGTAGGAGCACGATTAAACAAGATGATCTTTGAAGCTCTAGAGTTAAAAGATATCAAAAATGTATTCTGGTCTGATGCCACAACAGCCCTCGCTTGGATAAAACGCGATGATCAGTGGGGTACCTTTGTCGGGAATCGCGTGAAGGAGATATGCAGACTTAGTGATCCTGGAAATTGGAGATATGTTCCTAGCGAGTGCAATCCAGCTGATTTACCCTCCAGAGGATGCAGCCTCTCCCGACTGATACAGTCTAGATGGTGGGAGGGCCCTTCCTGGTTAAAACTCTCCGAAGAATTTTGGCCTTCCAGGTATAAAGACCTGAATGAAGAAGAAATCTGTGCGGAAAGAAAGAAAATTGCTGTTGTGGCAACAGTTAAGAGTACCGATCATTGGTACATGAAATATTTCTCCTCGTTCATAAAAAATGTGCGGATGATGGCGTGGATTAGAAGATTCATCTACAACCTCCGATCTTCAACGAAAGTAAAGGGCGAACTTTCTGTGAAGGAGATCGTTGAAGCGGAGCTGGCGCTTTTGAAATTAGTTCAGGCCGAGTGTTTCCCTAGCCACTCTATACCTGGTCTGAAGGTATGTGAAGTAGAAGGAATCCTGCGTGTGAAAACAAAATTGATTTACAGCAGCGACGAATATGGCTTCCGTTTGCCAGTACTATTACATGGGACTCATCCGTTGATTGAACAAATGATATGTGATTCACACGTTGAGAATTGCCACGCTGGTGTACAATTTTTGATGAACAAACTTCGGGAAAAATATTGGATAGTAAAAGCGAGACAGACCATTAAGAAAATAGTGAGAAGATGTGTCACATGTCGCCGCTTCTCCGCTAAACCCGTTGTGGTGGAAGACGCTCCATTACCTGCCACTCGAGTACATAACGCCAAGGTATTCGAGGTGGTAGGGATTGATCTGGCGGGCCCGCTCTATCTGAAAGATCAGACCAAGACCTGGGTTGTTCTCTTCACCTGTGCTGTGTACCGCTGTGTACAGTTGG
The DNA here is from genome assembly GCA_030710605.1 of Cordylochernes scorpioides. NCBI lineage: Eukaryota > Metazoa > Arthropoda > Arachnida > Pseudoscorpiones > Chernetidae > Cordylochernes > Cordylochernes scorpioides. The sequence continues at coordinate 89,633,233 of CP092867.1, read as the reverse complement.
AACTGGTAATATCTCTCAGCACAGAAGATTTCCTAATGGCCCTGGAGAGATTCATCAAGAGACGAGGACGTCCATCCACCATCTTCAGCGACAACGGAACAAATTTTGTAGGAGCCAATAACTTCTTTAAAAAGATTGATTGGGAACGCGTTTCTAACGACGGGAAAGTGAAACGTATTGAATGGAAATTCATCCCACCCACTGCTGCCTGGTGGGGTGGATGGTGGGAGAGATTGATTCGTTCCCTCAAAGACATACTAAAAAGAATGCTTGGAACATCAACATTAACATATCAACAATTGATGACCCTGCTGTGTCATGCAGAGGCAGTGATGAATGGAAGGCCCATGACTTATGTCAGCGACGATCCGAATGATCTTGTGACTATATCACCTTCCATGTTTCTACAAGAACAGACAGATGTCGAGTTTCCCGAGTGCCAGAATATGGGATCTAATTCAACGACACAGAAACTGCGCTATTTGAGCAAGCTGAGGGAGGAGTTGAAATCACGATTCAGGAAGGAATATTTGTCCCTCCTGGTCCAGAGAAACAGACGCATTTACAATCCAAAACTCCAGGCTGGGGATGTTGTCCTAGTTGGTATGGACAATAAAAAGCGTAACTTCTGGCCATTAGCAGTGATCGAGGAGATATTATTTGGAAGAGATGGAGTGAATAGATTAGTGAAGGTGAAAACCGTAGTAGGAACCTTCCTAAGACCTATTCAGAAAATATATCCCTTGGAAATATCATCAACAGCAGCTTCTTCGCGTTTGCTGAACGATAAAGAGAAAACTGCAAAAATACAGACTAGATCGGGAAGAACCATTTGTAAACCCAACCGATTGGACGATTATTTGTGTTTTTCTGTGTGCCTAGATAAAAACAGGTGGGAGTGTGTGTGGAATGGTGGAGATCCATTATCCCGGACGCAGCCCAGACAGCTGTGTAAACACGGCGGCCCCTGCCTGCATCAAAGGAGCCGCGACATAAACATCAGAACACGGCTGGTTTTGCTACCCACCAGTCGCGTGTTTTCCTCTGTCCTCTTAATATGTATTAAATAAAGTTAGTTAGAAGGAGATTTTTACCCCCTCCTTTCTGCTATTTAGTGATCTTATTTAAATCCTTGCAACAGCCCACAAAGAATCATCACAGCGAATTCTTCTACCGAATCTCGCTCAGTGTTTTGTGAATCGACTACCCTACATTTCTACACACGCTCTTTCTATTTCAAAATTAAATCAAAATATTTGGATACCTATGGGAATATTTGACTACAACTGCGGTCTTACGACAAAATTACAGAATTATTGAAAGAGTTCATAACGTTTGCGACTATTGTGTAGGAACATTGAAATTATTTTATAAGAAACATTCTACAAGCTTGAATTCAGACTCTCATGATTATTATATATGATTTTAAATATTTTAAATTATGAATTAATATATTTAAAAATCAACATTTACAATATTCTTGAGTTCTAAGAAAGGTATTCACAAACTGTTTTAGAAACACCTCATGATTCTCAACTTCCTTTCTCTCCTTGGCAATTCCAAGTACTTTATTTGTGGCCTGAAGTTGTTTATTTCATAGAGAGGAACCTATTCAATTTTGTTTGAAATATATTCCTACATTCAATTATATTGTTAATATAAACAATTTTAGTAATCTTTCTCTCTCTCTTTTGAAAATATAACAAATTCAACGACCTTTAGTGCGATGATAAAAAAATAAGAGAGAGCTTGGATCAGTGATAACTCCTCCCCAACAGTTTTGCCAATTTAATCTACTATTATGCTACAAAATTGTGTTCAAATGATTGGCTTGTATTTTCGGCACTATAGATAAATTTGCAAGTAGCTATTAATGAGTGAATTAGGAAAATAAACTTCGAAAATGGTAGAAATATATATATAGAAATACGTGTTTCGAGTATTTCCTTCAGAAAACGCATCATGTATAAATTATGCCTAATAGGTCTTTTTTGTAAAGATTTTTTTTATGAAAGGCAATATTATATAAATGTTTTTCTATATATCTCTTCTCTCCTCAAAGCTTACATGTCCATAGTTCACTAAAATATATTTCTTAAGGATTTATATATTCAGTATTGTATATATGAGCAAGTCTACTAAATACAATATTGAAGCAGTATGGTAGACTAAACTGGCGAATTCACTGCCAGGGTTCACCACCGATGGTCCAAACCCTCCCATTAGTTTTTTCATCGCAGTAAGGAAACAATAATTTGTTAAATTCTGAAATATACACCCAGACACATTCGCACTAAACTATTAAACATTTCTGATGACAGATGTGTGCTAATGAATACTGCTAAAAAATTTATATTAATATTGTATAATATATTTGACCGAGGGGAGACCAGAACAAGTCTCCATCCTGAAATGGAAGAGGACACTCACAGTTAAAGTTAGAAATTGATTCTGAATCAAATGAAACTACCATTAGATCAATGACGATGTTGAAGGCGAAGATAAACTACAGCATTATTATGTTCATGAAAATATTCAACGAGTGTCTCTATACACCGAGCCTCGGAGGCGCCTGTTTGAGGAAACACACCAGTCTTAGAACTGATTCACCTGGAATAATTGTAAAAATATATAATAAATATAATCAGCGTTACAAAGTACATTTCACGATATAAAATACTAGACGAATGACCCGGGCAACGCCCGGGTTTACACGATTAAATGTATTATTCAAACACATAAAACATAGGAAAATAAAACATAGCAAATATAGCAAGAGCCGTTATTTTAAACGGCGAATTAGATCAGTTATAGCAAAAAATGAAAATATATATGTAAATATGTGAAATAGTTATAAATTAGAAAACCTGTAAATATAGTTAAGGCTTGCATTGTAATTAAGAAAAAGCTTCTCGTCTAGAACGCTCAGGCGACCTGCCGGCGGCGCGCGCCCGTTGGCTGCCGGCGAGCACGTGACTTCCCTGTGCGCGCGCATGGCGGGCGGTCGCGTGGAACAGTCTTTGCCGACAGCCATGCGCGCGCACAGGGAAGTCACGTGCTCGCCGGCAGCCAACGGGCGCGCGCCGCCGGCAGGTCGCCTGAGCGTTCTAGAGAGCGCTGCTCGTGAGCTAAGTAGAACAATTTGAATATATAGTTTTAATGATTGATTTATATATTTTTTGAAATAGCCTATCGTCATCCCCGTTATTTTTTACCTATGTATGGAAATTTTGGTTTGAATTAGTGAACTACTGCGAATTTGTATACCGGACAAACAAACCAACAAACATACAAACATTCATTTTTATATATATAGATTTCCTGGGACCTCACACAATATCTAGTTAGTGCTAAATTAATTCCAAATCCTTCTATAAAACAAAATAATTGTTTGTCTAATTGCTACTTAAATTAAGGATCAAATCATGTTGTCTACAGAAAGAAAGTAATTAAAAGAACTTCCCTCTGTGGAGCCCCACATTATATGTGTAGGCGCTATGTAATACAGCTCAGTATTTATATCATCGCGCCATCTGTTATAGGAAATTTGAACTATTTTTGATCCGTATTATTCATTTTAAAATAAATCAATTTTCTACCGCCCTTACTGCAATGATAAAATAATGGAAGGGCCTGGCTCATCACTGGTGAACCCTCCCATCGTTATCGCCAGTTTAATCTACCATACCGCTGTGATATTGCATTTTTCGGTTTTCATTTTATACTGGTACTGATGCTAGACTCTTGGAATGGGTATTTTTAAATGAACTATGGACATAAGCTTTGAGGACAGTTGAAATACAAATAATAATAAATATATATATGCTGTGAGCATTGCCTTTTGGCAAATAGCTCAAATTTCATATAACAGATGAGTATATCTGGTCAAGGTGCTTTTTCGATGTCACATCCTTATTTGGCGCACAGTATAATTATATCGTGTTTGGCTATAAAGGGAACTGACCATGTGACCATTTACCATGGAGTCGGCGGTCATGCTACCCTCGGCTCCCGCAGTGCCGTCATTCACTTTCGTTATTTGCTGATCATTACTCCTCCAGACATAGCGTGGTGAAAATTTGGGGACCACAATCCACACAGCTCCTACCCCACTTACTACAGACAGAGTGTCTACAAAACATTAAACATTCCTACAAACGCAACAAGTATATTTTGAGTAAAAAAGCAATCCATTTAAAATATAATCGTATACGAGTAAAACAGGCGTATATGTATCTGTGAAAGAAATATATTTTGATAATTCGCTCTCTTTTTTCATCAAATTATTGAGTAAAACTCAAAGGTTATTAATCAAAACATCTCCCTCGAGATATTTTGATAAATAAGTCTTTTTTTTATAAAGTTACCAAGAAAGATGTTATCAAATAGTTTAATTAAGTTCCCTATATCATTTATCAACATAGAATTTTTCGAAGACATCGTGTCAGTGTAGAACCTAGTTTTGTTTATGTTTGAAACACATATAAGATTTATGATATAGCAGAACTCATAAAATGATATTTGCAATATTAAATTATATATACTAGGCTCATATATCATAATGATACTTTTCTGGGCTACTTCAGACACTTTATACTTAGTTGACTGTATCGAGTAAACATATAAGTCTTCTAGGGAAAAGTTTATTCTCAAAGATACTTACTACTATGGAAGATACCTTGAAAGATATTTCCCTGGAGGCCTGATGTTTCTACTCAATATTGATACAATTGATTGTTTTATTGAAGTAATTTACATATTATTTATAATTATTTGTGGTGCACCTTTACACTCCGTGGCTTTAATTCTTATTTCAGCTGGATATATCTTATTAATATCATAAAATTAATAATATTGCCTTTTTTTACAAAGTGTATATATGATTACACCTTATATGTGTACCTAATATTGTACCTATATTACATACTAGCTGTATATGTATATTGTACACAGAAATAGTGTTTAGTATAATCCCCAAAGCGGCTCATACATTTATACTTCTAAAGATCGTGAAGGAGATTTATTTGGGTAGAAAATGAAATATCAAAATGGCAGACTTTACAAGACAACATATGAATTGAATTTTGGCGGTCCGGAGACCGCAATTCACTATTTAAAATAAATATATTTCAGTAGAGAGAGTTTGGAAAGAAACTTTATAAAAATGTGAAGAAAATCAATTAATCCTGGAGGCTTTGGTTTCCAATAAAATTCCAAGCCTCAATAGAAAAATAGAACTACCCCCGCAGTACATAGCTTTTTGTAATAATATGGACCCCGCATAAGGAAGTTTAACCTCAAGTGTTTTCCCGAATTATGTATATATTTTATTTATTTTAAACTGAATTTCTCGCTCGCTCTCTAGGTGTGTTGATACGTGCTTGTTCGTGGCAATTCTGCTTTAATTTTTAAATCTTACTTAGGTGGGTGTATTTACCTCTCCACATATATTTTTTCTTGGATTACCTGAAGAAAAGCATTTTGCTTGAAAGCTTGTAATTTTAATTTTAATAAAAGAAACTCACCACGCTATTTTTCGTTTTCTCTTTTAACTTTTAAAACGTGGCTAAAGTATGCCTAATATGTGTATATTTATTTGATAGTAATTTAAAATTTTATTTTAAAGACAAAATGATAAAAATAAACGGGATTATTAATCTTTTTTGACAATCAATTTTAATTTCAATATCTTCTTATACATAAAAGTCAATGTCTGTTTCGCGATGAACTCTAAAACTACTGAACCAATTGGTACCAAATTTTGCATGTCGCTTTTTATATACCTGTGGAAAATTTGCGGCTACATTTTGATTAGTAATTTTGACTATTTATTTTTTTCATTTGAAGAACTTTTTTTTACGCGGAGTAAATACGAGGCGAAGTAACAACACCAGGCCAATTAAACGACCAATGAGCGTTCTGCTTTTTTTTTTCAAATTGCTTGCGTACCTTTTTGAAATATCCTTTTATACGAGTGTTACTTTTTTTCACAAAGGTATTGTGTATTAAGAGAGAAATTTATATTACTAAGTTATGGTAAGTGCACACAAAATTGCAATAAAAAAACTTTACAAAATTAGCCTCACTGTATGTAAATAATGGGGCTTTCGTATTTTTTATTAATTTTTGTTCTGGTCTTTGTTTTTTTTTTATTTCTTTGAAAATTCGTTTAAAATGCAGTCGCAGTCATTAGCAAACACACATGTTTACCTAATTTCCTTGTGCTTTTTTATTTTTTAGAGAAAAATATTTACATGACAGTATTTTGGGTGAATTTTTTTCATGAACCTATTTTTTTCTTATTCTTACTGAGAAGATGGGCATCGCAGTCACTCACTCAACCCAGGCAATTTCAAGGGTTAATGCGCTGGGGCGGGTACCTCGGGGGTTGGGTTTCTTATTTTATCAGAAATGTATTTGGAAATATATCTATAGACTTCAGGTGGTAAGCTTCTTGATAAATAGGTGGAAATATTTCAGTCTCGGGGAGCAAATACATTTAAATTTTGCATGTGCTTTGACACCCCGCCAACTATAAATAATATTTTTTTGATTATCCCTTGTATACGTGGTACGGGCCATGATAATCATAGTGGGTAGTTAGCGATGATAAATCAAGAAATTAGGTTGGCCAAGTATCCGGGAACAGGCTAAATCAATGTTTAGTTGATTTCTGTTCCACTAGATGGCGCTCTGCCTTTTGAAAATCACATGTGCTCCTGGTCAGGATATGCCTTTTTATTTTTAATATATATTAAACTGAAATACATTATAGAAATACACCTTTTAAAAATGTATTTGATTATACCTACGCTGTGTGTGTGTGAAATTAAGAAGATGAAACTATCTGAAAACTCTCTCTATATTAAATTCTCAATTTAAAATTAAATTGTATCAGATTTGCGGTGTTTTATATTTGCCGGAATCCAATGTAGGTATAGTTACTTTATTCACATCTTCAATAAACAAAAGCATGTAGATGCGCAAATAGCTGATCCAGTGGTTTACACTCGCTCTTGCTGGCAGGTCACATCAGAATTCTGTTTGATGATTATATCACATATTCAAAATGTGTTGGAAAATACCAGGCGATAAATTGATCTTGACATGTCTCATGGAATGAGTCGCTTTATAATTTACACTGTAATACAATTCACATTGAGGGCAGCGCAACAGGTTAAATATGTTGTAAAAGTGGGAATTGGAGGCATTTTTTTCCATGAAATACGCCAATAACAGGATTTTTATCATTATGTTTCTGAGGGAAATAGATTTCTATAAAACAATAGATAAATAACTGTGATGTCAGGACTAATTAGAGCTCATATTTCAGCTGCTGTTGCACTTCCTTCCGCTGCAGGCGTCTTATGAATACGCTGATGTAATCTGGCTTCAGTGGACTGTCTCCGCGTTGTGTTCTTGTTTTTATATGTTTCATGACACCAACTGAAGGTTTTTGACACCTCTGTGAAATTTTTGTGATATACCTTTTGTAATTTGAAAAAAGAAGGAAAATTCACTTTCTCGAAGTTTATTTCCCATCTTAACTCATATTTAGTTATTTCCTCTTAAGCGTTAAATTTAACCTGGGTCTGAGAGAGACATATTTTAATAAATTATAAATGAATATTATGGACAAAAATTATAGTGAATTGATAATAATAGACATTTTTCAATTCTTCAAATGTAATAAGAAAGGATATATACACAAGGGTCACTCCAAATGTTTTTGCAATCAATATTAAATAATTGAAAATATTTTAAATTATACCATTAAAATCTACATGCACATGTTTAGCACCTATGCAATATTTCATCCGTGAAAACCAATTATCGAAGCACTTACACCAGTCTTCTTCGGGGATGGAATTTACGGCATTGATAAAGACTTGCAGTGCTTCATCATCAGCCTCAAATTTTATCTCTTTCAACAATAACTTAACTTTTGGAAATAAAAAAAGTCACAAGGTGCTAGGCCTGGTGAATATGGTGGATGAGTGACTAATTGGACACCAAAGTTGAATAAAAAGTCTAATGTTTATGAGTAATGAGGTGTGCGGTGTTGCATTGTCATGGTGAAGAAGGACTCCTCTATGTTGAGCTTTTGGTCTGTTTTGCTTGATTTTTCAAATATTTCTGGAAGGAATTTTGTTGCATACCAGTCACTATTAACTGACTTTCAATCTTCTAACTTCACAATATCAATAAAACCACTTGTTTAAAAAAAAACAAGCGACCATTTGTTTTCCAACACTTCGAGCTTTGCGAACATTTAAACAAAGTCGCGCCCTATATAAATCATTGTTGTTACTATTTTTGAAAATGTTTACGTTAGGTAAAAATGTATATAAATTTTAATGGAATAATTTATTTTTCATTATTTTAATTATTTAATATTGATTGCAAAAACTAATGGAGTGACCCTTGTATAATATATAAATATAAACCAAATGGACATAATTGTTGTAGCCAATGATCTTCTTGATTATATTGAAGTAGTCATTGAGGATTCCAGTAATGATTTCTCGACCTCCGTTTAGAAAAAAAAAGTTGTAGAATTTCAGATAATAGAGAGTAGAATAGATCCATATTGGATATAAATATTTTTGTTCATATAAGTTTTTATATAATGAATTTAATATTTATTTCCTAAAACTTAGATTATAATTGCTAGAAGCGATGTGGAATATGTGAGCAGAGAAAAAGTTAAGTATAAAATAAAAATTAATTGAATTTGACACTAAGATAAAAAAAATTAACATTCTTAGTTGAAAATAAAAAGGTAGGAATCATTTAAGAAAGCGGAAACCCAAGTTTTGCGTTTAATTCCACCCTAGCTGACTTTTTTTTCTTTCCACCACAAAAAGTTCTCTGTCATTAAAAAATCCAATAGCATCCAAAGTTGGCAGCGGTTGACAACCTGTTAACCGAAATGCCCTGCCGTTTTATCTGCTTCGGTGTACGCGACATCCATTGGTCTTTATGTCATCAATATGTGGTGGTGGTGTCTTGTCCATGGAGCAGATCAGATCGGTCCGTGCACCCTGATTACAATACCAGCCAACAAAGGTGCCAGAGGACTGCAAGGATGGCCGGGTATATATGGTCCGGAGTGAGTTGGGTGTTGTAACAGTTATTGCAGTTCCTGTAGTATCTAGTCATGTCTGGGTTTATCTTCATTCTTTTAAAATGTCCTGTTCTGATTCTGGATAATGTTGCCGTTAACTCTCTGTTAATGTATCAATATGTGCCGTGTGTATAAAATTTACCATAGTACCCAAATTAATTTAGGTCAAATCGTACCCCACCACACAAGATAATATTGATTCATGTGTCATTCTGTATTCAATAAAAACATACAAAAGATATTTATGAATTCAGCAATAATACGTTGTTAAACCTGAAAAATAGCAAGTTTTCTTTGAGGTTAATCCTTAGTTTTAATTAAACTATGAAGGTTTATGTTAAAGTAGATATATGTTATATAAAAATATTATTTAATTTTAAGGTTATAATTTCAATAACAAACTAACTCTGTTACGCCTACTACGAGTTGTCGCGACTTTCCATATATAAAACTATTGTTGTTGTTTCCCGTTGGCCGGCTCAAATATTTCTGTAGATATGTAAATAAGTATTTTGTTTTCTTCATTCTACACGCCTTAAGTAAAAAAGGTATACTTTCTCAGATTTATGTATTCTATACTTTATTAGCACAATTAAATCAAATTGTGATTATAATACGTTCTATTATTTTACCACGTTTGCAATTTAAATACTCGTGTATTATACCAACCTCAAGCAAATGCTCAATTCTATATATTTAATTCTAAAATCAACTGAAAATATTTTTGTAATATATATATATATATATATGTTATATTAAAATATTATTTATTTTATTTTTATTCTTCATTAATATTATATGTGTATTTTTTGTCTATTTCTAATCTATTGGTTCACAACAAGCCAATACGATTATTGGAAACCACCTTTCAATTTCACTTTTGTAATTTTCATGCATTTTATTTTCCTTCCTCATTTTTATTATATTGCGTATTTTTACTTGTCATTTCCAATCTATTACGATTATGGAACACTTTTTTTCTCTCTTTACATTTTCATTCTATACCACATTTCACTCTATACCACATTTTTGTTATAATTATTCATATTATTCATCATTTTGAACTTTCCTGTCTATTGGTTACCATCCAAAAACCAATATGATAAGTGAATATCACATTTTTATTTTTCACTTTCTCCCAATCGTTTAATCATTCACATTTTTATCATTTAATTATTATACTTTTTCCTGTCTATTGGTTACCATATGAAAAACCAATATGATAAGTGAATATCATCTCTCACGTTATTTTTTTCTTTCTATCATTTTATCTTTTTTTAAATTTTATTTATTTATTTATTATTATTTTTTTTTAGTTATCAAAAATAGCTTTAATTACGCTAAAGGAATATATATGAAAAACATAATTTGATAAAAGTAATGCCTGTCTTAAGGCGAGTAGAATAAGGAAAACAAAATACTATTTACATAATGTACAAAAGTTTTGAGCCGGCCATCGGGAAAGAACAACAACGAGTTTTTATAGGGGAAGCATGACCTCTGGCGGTCGATCTAACAGTGTATTTGGATCTATATAATAACGAAAAGATTCAAAAAGGATAAGTTTCTTTATTTGAAAAATAAATTCGAGCTTTCGGGCGTAAGCTGCCCTTCTACAGGAATAATGGATATAATTTTAAGTAGTCATGTATTTACAGTTATAAATATTTTCTTTAAATGGTTTCTCGCTTTGGTCTTGCACAGCGCGAGTGGATCGCATACCCACGTGATTTAGTTTAAATCAAAGAAAAGCCTTGATAAAGAGAGGCGTGTTGCCCCTAGAAATACTATTTGACCAATAATTTATATCCAGTATATGCCCTATATTTATCTATACATATATATATTTGGATCTATGAAATATAATTTTAAATATAATAATATTTTTATTTAAACATATTTAAAACCAATATGATAAGTGAATATCACCTCTCACCTTTCTTTCAAATCATTTTATCTTTTTTTAAAGCTATATTTCTATCACCTTACTCTTAATTAACCCATATTATTCTCTTCACAGGGGGGAAATGTTATATAAACATATTATTTCATTTAAAATTATAAATCATAGATTCAAATATTCTGTTAAATCGACCGCCATTTGTCACGCTTTGCATATAAAAACTAGTTGTTGTTTTATCCCGATGGTCGGCTCAAATCTTTTGTACATTATGTAAATAAGTTTTTCATTTTTTAGATTCTTACGCCTTAAGCCAGGCAGTACTTTTAACAAATTATGTTTTTAATATATTCCTTTAGCTCAATTAACGCTATTTTGATATTTGCTATTTTTATCATACTTTCAAGATTTTCAACTACCACTGCATTGCCAAGGCATAATCCACAAAATATCCAAAATCAAGCGGAAAATCCAATCTTTTATTTTATATAAAATATATTTATTTTTTATTGAAATTATGTTTCATATGTAAAGCGTACTTACACAAGTTTGGTTTTAAATACCCATTTCTTGATTATCCAATAAGCATTTGGAACCAAAATATTTCTATATCTCACATAGTAAAATTGTTTATAAAAATAAAATGAATAAACTGTGATATTTATATGGCACAGAGACGTAGAACAAACTTATGAATAAAATAATGAAAATTGTCTTTTTATGAAACTTTATAATACTTGTATAGTTAAAAAACTTATAGAAAGGTACAAGAAAACACAAAAAAAATAAGAAGTTATATTTAAAATCTGTATTATGGCAGAGAGAGACTTGTAGCAACACAACTATAAGAAGTAATCTCCACAGTTTCATTAAACAGCAAAGCCAAGAATTAGCCATAAAATTTTAGAACCGTGTAATGTACGTCACAATAATAGAGCCTATTATGTGGGAAAGATAAAAAATTCAACAATCCATTACTATTAAAGCGGTAGGTTTTCGTTATTGAATTATACTTGGCTCGCTTTGGGGCCAAGTGTCCCTCAGCAGGCATTAAAATAACGTACGGTTCTCTACGTGAGAAAGACCAATATATATATATTGGGTTGGCCAAATATCAGGAAATAGGCTAAATAAATGTTTAGTTGAGTTCTGTTTCACTATATGGCGTTCTGCCATCTGAAAAAAACATGTGCCCCTGGTCAGGATATGCCTTTTGTATTTTAAATATACATATATGTATATATGTGTGTGAAAAAATAGAACCAAAATGAAATCTCTTAATTTATATATGTTATATTAAAATATTTTATTTAAAATTGTTATATTAAAATATTATTTTATTTAAAAAAAATTAGATATTTCATAGATACAAATACTCTGCTAAAACGACCGCCAGAGGTCACTCTTCCCCTATAAAAACTCGTTGTTGTTTTATCCCAATGGCCGGCTCAAAATCTTTGTACATTATGTAAATAATCTTTTGTTTTCCTTGTTCTACTCGCCTTAAGCCAGGCAGTACCTTTATCAAATTATGTTTTTCATATATATTCCTTAGCTCAAATAAAGAAATCCCTGATCAAGACTTTATATTTTCAAGATTATTATTTCAAACACGACTGCATTACCATAATCCTCAACATGATCTAAAATTCAAGCAGAAAATCAAAAATCTCATTTGTTTTTATATAACATATATATATTACAAAGTTGCAAGACTATGGTATTAATGTTTCAAAATAGGCGCCTTCGAAAAATGCATTAAAACAATGTATTCAGATTCATCACCCCAGTCTAGAACACAAAACTAATTTTGGCAAATTCAAACAAATTACAACCATAGTTTCGAGCTCTCATCAGTATTTGGGCGGTTTCGATTTCATAACAGCTTACAACAGAAGAGATATGAAATCGGTTGAATTGTTCAAAAAGGTGTTTAAGATGATTAGGTATCAAGGCCAAGTTTAAGGCCTGAATCGATCATAAAGTCGCGTGAAGATGGCACCAGATGGTACTGGTGTTGTGGCGCCTTTTTCATTTTTACGTTCTGTATACTGGGATCATGATTTTATATAAATTCCTATTTTTGAAGAGAGAGGTGCCTTTTATGGTGCATATTGTCGAACTATTTACATATAAGAGATTTATAACTATTACCTTTGCATATATTGGATTGTGTATAGAATATCCTATTTACATTTATATTAACAGAGCTATCCCCCCAGTAGAATGAATTGATGAACACGGGAGGAAATTTCACAAATGATAAGCTATCATTACTGAAAATATTTTAATGTTCACTTTCGAATTGGTGTAAAGTCTTCAATGTGATAAATATTTTTATAGTGTCAATTTGATCCTTTCCACATTATAGCCACATTTATAGGAAATTACAAACACGGGCCAGATCATACCTAGGTATAGGAAATTAAAAACATAGCGCCACAAATAATACCTAGGTATAGGAAGGAATAAAGTAGTTTCCCTAAATCAACCAGAAAATGGGGAGCGAGATAATCCCGGGTATTAGGAACACATCCTCCCAGTAATTAATATTTTCCACATTGATAAACCGTGAAGAGATCAAAGGCCGTCGTCTATTTACTTCTAGTTACTGGACAGAACGATCTTTCTTTGATAACCTAACTGGAGGAATTCTCTCATCGATCATATTAGACTGTGTGGTGTATGTAACATATCCAATCAAATTGTTCAATGATAATTCGAAACTATTATAGACACGTATGATTATTTTAAAAATTATACAATTTCTACTGCCCTTACTGCAATGGAAATATTAGGGTTCACCACTGATGAGCCAGGCCCTCCCTTTAATATTTCCATTGCAATAAGGACAGTAGAATATTGTTTAATTTTTAAAAGAATCATACGCGTCTATAATAATTTCTAATTTTCATAACAGATGGGCGCTAATACATCATAATACAATTGTTCAATATTTATAATCCCACATTATCATTTAGAATCGGATATTTCCCATTAGACTTGCTTTCTATAAGTTATCATTTAGAATCGGATATTTCCCATTAGACTTGCTTTCTATAAGTTATCATTTTGAATGTAAAATACCATCAATAACTTAAGGTCTTCTCTCTCACTGAAAATTATAAACATTCTTGTCGATTATAGGACAATGCAACATCTATATTTAATAAAATAAGACACTTAAAGCATAAACGTTTCTTTTTACACCAAAATCAAATTTATACCTTACTTACTGCAGTGAAAAAAATATTGGAAGGGCTTGCATTTGTTTTCATTGCAGTAAGGACAGTAGAAATTTTATTTATGTGTAAAAGGACTCTTTTGTGCTTAAGTATCTTATTTTATTATATATTTTAAGGAATAATTTTGAATTAAAATTATTTTCTATAGCCTCCTTGTTTTTCAATAAATGAAATTGAAAAATGCAGGGTATGGCTCATCAGTGGTTAACCCTCTCAGTTATTTCACTATTTTAATCTAAAGACCGCTTGATTATTGTATTGGACTGAATTTATTATAAACCCTGCACTTGAAATTGAATACAGTAAATGTTGGTTTAAGCAAACTATGGACATATGCCTTTAGTATTGTAGAAGGCAATACCCTTTCTTTTTTACTTTTATCCATTTCAGACTAACGTCTTTAGGATAAATTTTAACTGAATATTTTTAAAATATCGTTAAAATGTATTTGATTTTCAGCGATAGATGGCGATCAGTAATAGTAGTAAAATTTAATGCCACCCAATAGGCTTATATTGTAATTTTGCGGAAAAACATTGTTCGATGTATTTTATCATTAATTTAGACGTACATGTTTACAGCCCAAAAGGCATATGTCCATAGAGGACTTTTAAAACACCAATTTACTGTACTCAATAGGAAATGCAGAGCATATAACAATTCACGTTGTGTCTGAGGGTAACACCTCCATGTATGGTATATTGAAGGCTCATTGAAAGCAGATCCGATAATATTGTTTTTATAAAGGTGGTCGCTCGGGGAGGTAGCCTTTAATAAGAAAGGTCGCTCTTGGGAGGTTAAGACCAGTATATAGGTTACAAGTAGAATCTCTGCCTATTCCAAATAAAAGCCATGAACCGGGCTCGAATCCCGCGTTAACATTTTGTTCAATATGTGAATAACCTTCACATATTATTCATTGTTGCAAATATCATAAACAAAGTTGCTCTCTTTGAGCGGTACCTAATAAAGTGATTTTGGAACAAGAAGCGGTCTGATAATTAGAGTCGGTGGCCGGCGGTTTAAACTGTCAGTTTCCGACAGCCATGAACCGGGATCGAATCCCGGATTGTACACTTTTTTTTGTGGAGAACATAAACATATTTTTCATTTTATATAACATATACTAGTTATAAATAAAAACAATTTTCTAAGGAAAGAGTTTCTTTTATATATATATCGGCAATACAAGCTTTCGGGCTCAAGAGCCCTTCGACAGGTATAACTACGTTACTGAGGTTTTTCGAATCTAATACAAATTTTATACATACAACGAAGTAGGAAATATAAGACATATATGCACAAAACTGATTTACATAGTACAGGTTTTAAAAAATGGATTATTGGTTAATGTTAATGATATATTGATGTTATACGATTACAGTAAATAACAAATTGGTGATATTCAATATCATGCCTGCAATGCGAAGCTACGTATGTGGGAGAGACGGGGAGAACGGTGACAATCAGAATGTCTGAGAATCAAAGATCTGTCAAGAGGAAGGATCCCCGTTCTTTCGTATACCAGCACAACACAGGCCATTCATTCAATATTAGTGAACCCTCAACCCATTATCAGGAAATAAAGAACAACACCAGCGCCTGGTACTCGAAGCTTTGCTCACTAAAAAACTCAAAGGAATCAATAGATTTATAGATTTACCCGACGTATATCATAGTATAATTCTTCCTACCTAAACAATAATCTCCGGCTTCCCAATTTGTTATTTACTGTAATCACATAACCTCAATAGAGCATTAGCATTAACCAATAATCCATTTTTTTAAACCTGTACTATGTAAATCAGTTTTTTGCATATCTGTCCTATATTTCCTACTTCGTTGTATGTATAAATTTAGATTATATTTGAAAATCCTCAGTAGCGTAGTTATACCTGTCGAAGGACTGTTGAGCCCGAAAGCTTGTATTGCCGATATATATAAAATAAACTATTTCCTTAGCGAATTGTCTTTTATTTATAATTTTACCGAAAGGATTAAATTAATAACAAGTTCTAACATAAACTAGGTTGGTCTTTTTGGGCAGTACATAATAAAGTTATTTTGAAACTGGAAGAAGTCTGATAACAATTACGATAATTTAAAACTAACGTTATCAATAAGAAATAAGAGACTCTTCTTAGAAAGGTATATTATAATCATAAAATAAAAGAAGACAAGTTTCTTAAACAATTTTAAATGAACGCAAGCTTTCGGGTGAAAACCCTTCGACGGGCAGTATAAAGTAAACGCGACGATACAAACATGGTACATATGGCAGACAAGAATATATACACCTATGATATTTCCATAACTATGGTAAAGAGAATTGCAAATAAGAAATTTACATCATTATGAAACAATGCATATAGAGAATCTAATTTTCAATAAAGATGCTAATTACATAATTGGAAGCGGGAATTTCTATGAAACACAGTACATGACTGATATAGGCAACTATAGGGAGAACTACATGAAGGCCAGGAGAGCGTGATAGGCTTCGGGGAGGTCGATTTTTCTATTGATGCTGCCTTGCTTATAGGATTCTATGGATTCAAGTATGAGTCTTTGGTGTTGGTTACGGATGCATCTGTAATGTATTGTAGGGTGTGCGATGTTAAAAGTATGGCCTATGTCTTGTATGTGTTGATATATGAGAGATTTGGAGTCACGGTTAGATATGTTACGGGAGTGCTCAGACATCCTGATGGCAACGGTTCTACCCGTCTCACCCACGTAAGTGGCAGAGCATTGATCACATGAGACGGAATAGACCGCGCCATCAGAACGTAGGGGATCCATGGGAACAAGGGGCTTAGTGCAAGGATGTCGGAGGGATGTGAGGAGGTTGGGAGAGTTTTTATAATAGGTACGGATGCCATATGATTTGAGGTGTCTAGCTATATCAACTGCGGGGGGGGGGGGGGGGGGGGGGGGGAATAGGGAAGGAAACATATAGATCTATAAGTTGTGGATGTAACAGGGGCGCCCGGTGTGTATGTGTGTCTATTAATAAAAGCAAGGGGAAAAAAGCTTTGGAGAGGTGAGATATGATATTGTTTTTTTCTATAGTTTTAAAAATATCTAGGGAACAGTGGGTATGGATTCTTTTAGTAAGGGTCTTGACTATGTTAACTTTATGGGTATCTACAATACATTACAGATGCATCCGTAACCAACACCAAAGACTCATACTTGAATCCATAGAATCCTATAAGCAAGGCAGCATCAATAGAAAAATCGACCTCCCCGAAGCCTATCACGCTCTCCTGGCCTTCATGTAGTTCTCCCTATAGTTGCCTATATCAGTCATGTACTGTGTTTCATAGAAATTCCCGCTTCCAATTATGTAATTAGCATCTTTATTGAAAATTAGATTCTCTATATGCATTGTTTCATAATGATGTAAATTTCTTATTTGCAATTCTCTTTACCATAGTTATGGAAATATCATAGGTGTATATATTCTTGTCTGCCATATGTACCATGTTTGTATCGTCGCGTTTACTTTATACTGCCCGTCGAAGGGTTTTCACCCGAAAGCTTGCGTTCATTTAAAATTGTTTAAGAAACTTGTCTTCTTTTATTTTATGATTATAATATAACGTTATCAATATTGAACATCTGCCATACCTTTATGGTGCACTAACCATCAATTAGCTGAACAGGCTTCCGTTTATCATAATTTGCTTTTAGAATTTAATAGAGTAGAACTTGCCATGAGACACCTTCCAGAATCATAGAGACTTCTATCCTCCATAAGAGTATATCCTCTCATTGAAAGCAGATAATATTGCTTTTATAAAGGTGGTCGCTCTGGGAGGTAATCTAAATAAGAAAGGTGGTTTTGGGAGGTTCTGACGAGTATTTAGGTTACAAATAGAATCTCTGCCTATTCCAAATAAGAAAAAAAAGAGGTAGCATGTTCAAGTCCATTTATAAACTACACATTTTAAAAACAAAAATATATATTTTAAAAGTTTTATCACAATAAAAATAATGTCCATGCGAAAACTAAATCACAAAATAAAAAAAATATATATATTTGAATTATTTTGGAATATTTTCTTTGGTCGCGTGCTGCGGCCTCAGGCGAGTGGTCCAGACAAATGGGATGTTTCCAGGGAAAATAAAAGTTTTTTAAATGGTCGCGGTAACATAAATGGGTTATTGACATATACTGTATGCTGAAGTTATGTAACTTAGTGTTGATATTTGGCAATATGTAGTTTATTTTGAACAAGAAATCTTCATATATTTGCATTATTATATAACTCTAAATATTTTGTAGAAGTAAAAAGTAAAGTAAGAATTGAAAATTTCATATTATTTACCACTATAAACACGATTTCAAACACCAATAGTTGTATTTTATCGGGAGGCTCGTGTTGCGGTTTTGTCACAGGCCCAAGTAAGTCAGGTCTCAGACACGGCCATAGATTGAGAATAGAGAGGAAACCCTCGGAACTATCCAGGGTTGCAGCCTAATTGTCCATGCTTGGCATTCTTGGCATTTTCCATGCTTGACATCTAATCATCTGAAATGAACCAGGCGGAAATCTACTTCTAAGCAAATTAACTTCTTTTTTTTTCTACACAAATACATTTACTGGCAATGCGTTTCTTTTAAATACCATCATCATTGATGATATTTAAAAGAAAGGCATTGCCAGTAAATTTATTTGTGTAAAATTTTAACGATAGATGGCAATTAAATTTGATTTACTAAATTAACTTCTATAAAAACAAAGATAAATAAAATTATTAATATTTATGCTCTATGATAAACATTTGAAATAAATAAACAAAATTTGTTAATTCATTTATTCAACATCGATATATTCTATAATTCACATAATCGAACTTGTCCTCAACATTGATAGGTACACCCTTATATAAAGATAGGAATAACCAAGTTTAACCCTTTTTCCAGACATATGGCGTCGCTGAAACTATGGTACTTGCATAGGAATTCTAATGTAATATAAGACCTGATATACGAGGGCCATCCAATAAAAAGGTTTCCATATTTTTAACAAATAAACAACATTATTTACAATTATGCAGTTATTTTATTTTTTATTATACAACACATAGACTACTTCTCTACATAATCACCATTTCTGTTCAAACATTTTTGGTACCGTTGTAGCAATTTTTTGATACCACTGTTGTACCAAGCCGTGTCCTGTCTTCGTACCCAATGGTTCGCCTCCGCCTGCACTTCGTCATAATTCGCAAAGTGCTTGCCTCCAAGGTGCAACTTGAGTGCTGAAAAAATATGGAAGTCGCTAGGGGCAAGCTCCGGAGAATAAGGTGGATGTGTGAAAATTTCCCATTTGAAGTTTTCCAGCAACGTTTGGTTCGTTCGAGCTGCGTGAGGGCGAGCATTGTCATGGAAGAGTAACACTTTCCGAGACAAAAGTCCAGGACATTTCCGTTTTATTGCAGCTCTGAGTTTAGTAAGGACTTTGCAGTACTTCGCAGCGTTAACTGTAGTGTTTGGGGGCAGGTAGTCAACCAATAAAACACCCTTACAGTCCCAAAAGACGATAGCCATAACTTTTCCTGCAGAGATTGTGACCTATCGCCTTTTTTGGTACACTTTCCTCAGGCTTCTCCCACACCATGCTTTGTTGTTTTGTTTCTGGAGTTGAATGATGCACCCGGCTCTCATCTCCAGTGACAATACGGGAAAAGAGTTGATCTCCATCTCTTCGATGCATTTACAGGAAAGCTCGGGCTGCCTCCATCCGTTGTTGCTTGTGATTTTCCGAGATCAAACACGTGACCCATCTTGCGCAGACTTTGCGAAAATTCAAAACTACTGACATGATTGTTTCAATCGAAGAGCGTCCAATTTCGATTCCAGAAGGCAGTCGAATCATTATTTCGTCAATGGTGACGCGGCGATCTGCTTCCACCACATTCCGAACAGCAGCAACGGCTGCATTGTCCGTAGCAGTAACGGGCCTGCCGCTTCGCTCGTCATCATGCACGTTTTGGCGTCCTTCCAAGAACCATGAACGCCATCGGCAAACCATTTGGATGCTCATACATCCTTCACCATACACTAACACTAAATTGCGATGAATATCGACCGCAGTTTCATTTTTCGCCGTATAAAAACGAATTACAGAACGGAGTTCGCAAGTGGACACGTTCACCAGTGGTATCTCCATGGAAACTGAAGCGCTACGGACTTGCGCGTACGAGTAGCGTCATTTTGAAGGTCACGCGCTTCCAACGCATCCTTAGTGACCATTTCTTACACTACTAACTAATTTTTACAACGTTTCGTTCGCAGAAAAAAAAGGAAAATAAATTTATTGGATGGCCCTTGTACCTTTAATATATATAGAGACTTGCTAAATTTGTTTTAAACCCTCTTTAAAATCGTAATAAAAGTATACATACGTAACCCCTACACCATTTTATTAATTCAATTCTGAAATTCGACCATATAAGCACAACAAGCACTTCAATAACTGTGTGTTGTGTGACTCTTAGATTAAATAGAGCAAAATGTCTGGAGGATTCACCACTAAAAGACAAGGTACTCTTGGTAGTTTTCATAATCAGTTTATTGAATGTGGAATTTTCCTTTGAAAATTAATTAAACAATAAGCGTTAATTATAATGATATTTTGGAATTCTCTCTACAAGCAATGTTTACTATATCGCGCGCTGGGGACTTCGCACCATGAGCGATATATCGACCGTATTGCCCTGAAATTGGCCGCGCTGCCAACCATCCAAACATCGATAGAGCACCCATAAATCCCTCTGTGGGATCTGCTCAGGTCGAAGTCTTCCCTGACTAATAGGGGCCATAACTCTAAATAATGGTAAGATGGGCGTTCCGAAATTTCCAAAGCTGGTGTTGTGGCAAGTTTGGGGGTCCAAATACATATTCCAGATGAAGGAATGCCTATAGACAAACCTCCCTATAGTGACAAACCCTCCTATAAAGACAATCCTCCCTATAGCAACCCATCTGACGAGCGTCTAACTTCGTTAGCGATCATGTTTGTAAAATACAGTTAACCTGCAATGAGCGACCACCTCCAGAAGAAACCAAACATATGCCCGTGTTCTTTAATTAGAATATTTCATTTATAAAAAAAAAAATAATAATAAAATTAAATAAAAAAAAACAATCTTGTGAATTCGACTGCTAGATGGGGCCTTTTAAACTCTATTAATTCATATTTCTGTAAACATGTAAATATTCAAGTTGATTCACCCCACGACGTAGGTCAATGTTTTTGTAGTCGCGAACCCAACTAGGAGTATATCAATTAAAAATATTCTTCATTTGTTTTTCATATATTTGCTTTTCATATACTCATTTTTCTTCATATATATTTGTTCTCTTCAAATACTTAATGTTTCCACAACAAATTCGAGAAACTAACAAATATATTTAGTATTAATAATTTTAAAAAAGTAACGACTGTACTACGAAAATAAATTCTTATAAATTGAAAACCCATCAAAATAATCAATAATTCTAAAAAATAATATTATATTTATCCATAAATAAACATACTACTTATCAATATAACCTGCATATTTTCAAGCAATTGTCGCCCTGTTCAACTCTATTTTGATATTAAAAGGATAATTTTACCTTAATTTTCCATTAATTTTCTCGAGCGTTACCTTAAAATTTATCAAAGGGTTGGGGGTTAAAATTTATCAAATCTCTAATAACAGTATTTACCTAGAAGGTGTCAAATATCTTTTTTATTTCTTGATGAGAGATGTGCCTGCTCACAGAGGGCGCTTTCTTCTGAAATGTTTTCCCACCGACGGTAGAAGATGGAGCACCGCCCATTAGCTAAATGAGAAGGATCCCTGGAAGATTAGCCGAGGTATGTAAGGAGCCATTTCGAACTGAGGTATCTGAATGTCGTTTTTTAACAAGACGCTGCCAGCTCGCCCGGAACGGCTTCATTACGACTTTCATAATCATTACTTTCATGTCTCTCTCCAAACTTTTTTAAAATTTAATTCAAGTGGGGGTTTTAGTGAGATTCCGTGTCTATCTCGGTATACCTGTGTTGTTTTGGCATCAGAATTTGTTTTGTTTATACTTATTTCATTATAAATAAATACATAACAATAATGCATGATTGTTCTTTTTCTGAGAAGAACGTGCTTATTCTGATCATCAAGTGAACAACAAAAGAATTTGCAAAATTCGAACAAAATCGAATCTATATACCATTGTTTTGGCAAAGGTCCTCATCAACAGTAACGGTTGAAGGATCCTTTAGGAGGAGCTACAGAATCGGCTGAATCTGCCAAAAATATGATTTATGTAAGAAACATAAGGATAGTTTCAAGAATAAGAAATATCTCTATCGGGTTGGCGGAAAGTTTGGACAACATACTCAATTCAACTGGATTTTCTTGGTTAATTCACTGCAATGATATAAACATGGTCCAGGAGAATATTCCATCAATAGTATAGATAACAATAGAACAATCTATTCAAAATGATCAGGTTAAAATACGAAATTCTAAATTTTATCCTCATTATAAGTAATTACGTAGTTCTTTTTTGACTGAAAGCTATTTACTTAGCGATCTTGCAATTCTAATGACACGCTAAATTTAAGACAGAGAATACTCGATTCGTTTTTTCAAGAAATCCATATCAAAATCATCAGGCAGATACAATATGACATCTTTTCAAAGAAAAATAGAAATTGAATTAGCTCAATACATCCTAGAATGCTATATATCGGCGAAGTAAGAGAGACGTTCTTCTCAATAGTAAACGACAGCCAACTTACCTCAGTACAAAGTATTTTAACCAGCGCCATATCAAGTCGAATGGTTGCTCTGTCCCTGTATAACTCTAACAAAGCAGTAAGCAGTTTAGTCATCGTTTTCTCCTACACTGCATGATGGTATTTCATCACCGTGGAGATCATTGCAAGCCGACAATGAGAGAGGAGAATGTGTATAAGACTGGTGTCTTAATAAAGGCTTTGTGTGTATGTTTACTTTACTCTTTGAACAGTACTGCATACAACATAAGAGACCCTGTTGTGAAAGGAAGGAGGGGTATGTCTGTGAGCCTGCTGTTGTTTACACTTTCAACAATTTTACCCACGACATAAGACACCTGTTGTGAAAAGGGTAGCTGTGGGTCTATGATCGTACTGTTGTTTACACTTTCAACAATTCTACCCACGACATAAGTGACCCTGTTGTGGAGGAAGGAGCTGGGGGTCTATGATCGTACTGTTGTTTACACTTTCAGCAATACTACCCACGACATAAGTGACTCTGTTGTGAAAAAGGTAGCTGTGTGTCTATGATCGTATGTTGTTTACACTTTCAACAATACTACTCACGACATAAGTGACCCTGTTGTGAAAAAGGTAGCTGTGTGTCTATGATCGTACTGTTGTTTACACTTTCAGCAATACTACTCACGACATAAGTGACCTTGTTGTGAAAAAGGTAGCTGTGTGTCTATGATCGTACTGTTGTTTACACTTTCAGCAATACTACTCACGACATAAGTGACCCTGTTGTGAAGGAAGGAGCTGCGTGTCTGTGGGCGTACTGTTGTTTACACTTTCAGCAATACTACTCACGACATAAGTGACCTTGTTGTGAAAAAGGTAGCTGTGTGTCTATGATCGTACTGTTGTTTACACTTTCAGCAATACTACTCACGACATAAGTGACCCTGTTGTGAAGGAAGGAGCTGCGTGTCTGTGGGCGTACTGTTGTTTACACTTTCAGCAATACTACTCACGACATAAGTGACCTTGT
This sequence comes from Cordylochernes scorpioides, assembly GCA_030710605.1. Classification (NCBI taxonomy): domain Eukaryota; kingdom Metazoa; phylum Arthropoda; class Arachnida; order Pseudoscorpiones; family Chernetidae; genus Cordylochernes; species Cordylochernes scorpioides. The sequence continues at coordinate 89,609,163 of CP092867.1, read as the reverse complement.
TGTGAAAAAGGTAGCTGTGTGTCTATGATCGTACTGTTGTTTACACTTTCAGCAATACTACTCACGACATAAGTGACCCTGTTGTGAAGGAAGGAGCTGCGTGTCTGTGGGCGTACTGTTGTTTACACTTTCAGCAATACTACTCACGACATAAGTGACCTTGTTGTGAAAAAGGTAGCTGTGTGTCTATGATCGTACTGTTGTTTACACTTTCAGCAATACTACTCACGACATAAGTGACCCTGTTGTGAAAAAGGTAGCTGTGTGTCTATGATCGTACTGTTGTTTACACTTTCAGCAATACTACTCACGACATAAGTGACCCTATTGTGAAGGAAGGAGCTGTGTGCCTATGATCGTACTGTTGTTTACACTTTCAGCAATACTACTCACGACATAAGTGACCTTGTTGTGAAAAAGGTAGCTGTGTGTCTATGATCGTACTGTTGTTTACACTTTCAGCAATACTACCCACGACATAAGTGACCCTGTTGTGAAGGAAGTAGCTGCGTGTCTGTGGGCGTACTGTTGTTTACACTTTCAACAATACTATCCACGACATAAGTGACCCTGTTGTGGAGGAAGGAGCTGTGTGTCTGTGAGCGTACTGTTGTTTACACTTTCAACAATACTATCCACGACATAAGTGACCCTGTTGTGGAAGAAGGAGCTGTGTGTCTGTGAGCGTACTGTTGTTTACACTTTCAGCAATACTACTCACGACATAAGTGACCTTGTTGTGAAAAAGGTAGCTGTGTGTCTATGATCGTACTGTTGTTTACACTTTCAGCAATACTACTCACGACATAAGTGACCCTGTTGTGAAGGAAGGAGCTGCGTGTCTGTGGGCGTACTGTTGTTTACACTTTCAGCAATACTACTCACGACATAAGTGACCTTGTTGTGAAAAAGGTAGCTGTGTGTCTATGATCGTACTGTTGTTTACACTTTCAGCAATACTACTCACGACATAAGTGACCCTGTTGTGAAGGAAGGAGCTGCGTGTCTGTGGGCGTACTGTTGTTTACACTTTCAGCAATACTACTCACGACATAAGTGACCTTGTTGTGAAAAAGGTAGCTGTGTGTCTATGATCGTACTGTTGTTTACACTTTCAGCAATACTACTCACGACATAAGTGACCCTGTTGTGAAAAAGGTAGCTGTGTGTCTATGATCGTACTGTTGTTTACACTTTCAGCAATACTACTCACGACATAAGTGACCCTATTGTGAAGGAAGGAGCTGTGTGCCTATGATCGTACTGTTGTTTACACTTTCAGCAATACTACTCACGACATAAGTGACCTTGTTGTGAAAAAGGTAGCTGTGTGTCTATGATCGTACTGTTGTTTACACTTTCAGCAATACTACCCACGACATAAGTGACCCTGTTGTGAAGGAAGTAGCTGCGTGTCTGTGGGCGTACTGTTGTTTACACTTTCAACAATACTATCCACGACATAAGTGACCCTGTTGTGGAGGAAGGAGCTGTGTGTCTGTGAGCGTACTGTTGTTTACACTTTCAGCAATACTACCCACGACATAAGTGACCCTGTTGTGAAGGAAGTAGCTGCGTGTCTGTGGGCGTACTGTTGTTTACACTTTCAACAATACTATCCACGACATAAGTGACCCTGTTGTGGAGGAAGGAGCTGTGTGTCTGTGAGCGTACTGTTGTTTACACTTTCAGCAATACTACCCACGACATAAGTGACCCTGTTGTGAAGGAAATAGCTGCGTGTCTGTGGGCGTACTGTTGTTTGCACTTTCAGCAATACTATCCACGACATAAGTGACCTTGTTGTGAAAAAGGTAGCTGTGTGTCTATGATCGTACTGTTGTTTACACTTTCAACATTACTACCCACGACATAAGTGACCCTGTTGTGGAGGAAGGAGCTGCGTGTCTGTGAGCGCACTGTTGTTTACACTTTCAACAATACTACCCACGACATAAGTGACCCTGTTGTGGAAGAAGGAGCTGTGTGTCTGTGAGCGTACTGTTGTTTACACTTTCAACAATACTACCCACGACATAAGTGACCCTGTTGTGGAAGAAGGAGCTGTGTGTCTGTGAGCGCCCTGTTGTTTACACTTTCAACAATACTACCCACGACATAAGTGACCCTGTTGTGGAAGAAGGAGCTGTGTGTCTGTGAGCGTACTGTTGTTTACACTTTCAACAATACTACTCACGACATAAGTGACCCTTTTGTGAAAAAGGTAGCTGTGTGTCTATGATGGTACTGTTGTTTACACTTCCCACACTGCTGCCCACGACATAAGAGACCCTGTTGTGGAGGAAGGAGCTGTGTGTATGTACGTAAGGGCGGCCAATCTATCAAGAGATTTGTTAACGCGGAGGAAATGGTCCATCCATCTTCATCGAAAGGCTTAAGGAATCCTCCCATCTGTCTCGATGTAGTTCCCCCGATAGTTCCCTACCGCCATTCTCTGGAACTCCCAATTAACTCTCTTTATATTCTCACATTGCCATTTCATTACTTTATCCGTGGCCTACTTTATATATGCTCTTAAAACAGCATATATATTTATAAATATAGCAATCCGTAGTTAAATCTTTAGATAATAGAAAGGCATATATTGGATTGAATAAAATATATATCAGCCAATAACTCGGTTGGATTCAGCCAGTTGAGGGGTGGAATTACCGTGTTACTAGGTATATAAAATATCTACATTAACCTTCTCTCCTAGAATCTAGAAATAATATATATATATTGTTCTGAAAATAGAGCGATACATACTAAAATCATTAGATATTAAAAAAGCATATATTGGATTGAATAAAAGATTAACTAGGCGAAGCGCGCGATACCAAAACTGGTTAAAATCGTTCTGAAAATGTATTCAATCTAATATATGCCTTTTTACTATCTTATATATATATATATATATAGAATCATTTATTTTTAAATCTTTAGATAATAAAAGGCATATATTCGATTGAATAAAATATATATTAGTCAATAATTCGGTTGGCATTCAGCCAGTTGAGGAGTGAAATTACCGTGTAAATAGGTATATAAAATATCCACATCAAGCTTCTCTCCTAGACTATAGAAATCATTTACTTTTTTCATTTTCCACATAGGTTTCGACAATATTCTGGCAATATATATATATATATTGTTGCACCAGGTTGCGGCTTGGCAGACTCTTCAGGCATGATTCTCTCCTGTGCTGGGTCTTTGCATCTTACCAGAGCGTGTTTCAACCATCCTACAAATTTATAAGAGGGAATAATGAGATAAGTCTACTTTATGTAGCCACCAGAATCCTTTATTTATTTCCTCACATCAAAGAGAGCAGTGAAGTCACACGTGTACCTAAATACAAATGATGATAATCTAAAAAATAATCTGTTTTAAATAAATATCATAGAATATAAAAATAAATAAATATATAATTTAAATTTCAAATATATTAAAAATTATATAAGAAATACGCCATTAATCATGATGTAACACTTCCCCCTCTCCAGAGGTCGTCACGTCCTCGTGGGTTACCTCATCAATTCTCTCAAAATAGGGTTTGAGTCTTGAGACATGGACAATCAATGGGTCTTGGCCAGGATTATCTTTCGGCTCAATTAAGTAATTTACGTTAGACAGCTTCTTTAATATTCGATATGGGCCAAAATATTTTCTCAATAGTTTTTCACATTTTCCGATTTTCCTGACTGGTGTCCAAACTGCCACTAAATGTCCTGGTTCATAGATTCTCTCGTTGTGTTTTTTGTCATAGTTTCTCTTCATTCTTTCCTGAGTCTTCTCTGTGTTGTTAATGACTACCTGTCTCGTCCTTGCTATTTTATCTAAGTAATTTTCTATATATTCGTCATAATTGTTCATGTTACTGTCAATTGGGATATTATCGTCGTCTAAGAGGGACATGGGTTCCCTCCCAAATAACAGGAAAAATGGAGAGTAGCCTGTGGTTTCTTGAATCGTGGTATTGTACGCGTGGGTGACGAAAGGGAGGATTTCGTCCCAGTTTTTCTGGTCTGTATTTACATACATGCTTATCATGTTGATTAGAGTTCTATTTAGCCGTTCCGTTAGTCCGTTAGTCTGGGGATGGTAGCTCGTCGTGAAGCAGTGTTTAACTTTGCACATTTTCATAACCTCCTTAATCAAATTGCTAGTGAACTGTGAACCTCTGTCACTAATAAGAAACCTTGGGGCCCCGTGATGTAAAAAAATTTGTTCGATTAAAAATGTAGAGACTTCTTTCACTGTTGCTTCTGAGACTGCCTTTGTTTCAGCGTACTTGGTATAATAATCAGTCAACACAATTATCCACTTCCTTCTTCTTTTCGTTGATGGCAAGGGACCAACAAAGTCAATCCCGATTCTTTCAAAAGGGTAGTTAGCTGGGGGAATGGGTTGCAAAAGTCCAGAGGGCGACTGATTTGAACCTTTCCGACTTTGGCAAAGATGGCACGTCTTTACAAATTCTGAAACATCTTTCAGCATGGAAGGCCAATGATATTTATTCTTCAAACGGTATGTGGTTCTGGCGACGCCTAGATGGCCATTCAGCATATGGTTGTGGAATTCACTCATGATTTCTTTCCTTCTCTTCTTCGGCACTACCAGCAACCATGCTCTGCCTTCAGGGTTTGGGTTCTTCTTATATAGACATCCATTTTCCTCTTTAAAATTCTGTGTGATTGCTCGTTTGCTTCCTTTAAGGCTTTTCTTAACATTTTCTATGAATTCATCCTCTTCATTTATTATCTGATTCAAAAATAGTCGTTCATAATCTTCGACCCAATCCATTTCAGGTAGGGGTCCTCTAGATAAGCCATCAGCATCCATATGTTTTTTACCCGATTTGTGTATTATGTCAAAATCGTATTCCTGAATTTTCAGTGCCCACCTTGCAAGTCTACCTGTTGGATCTTTAAGATTTTTCAGCCAGCACAATGCGTGATGGTCTGTAATTATCTTGAAGTGTCTTCCATATAGGTAGGGTCGTAGTTTTGATATCGCCCACACCACAGCCAAACATTCCTTTTCGGTGGTTGAGTAATTTTGCTCAGCTTTACTTAGAGTTCGACTCAAATATGATATCACCTTCTCTTCCCCGCAGATAATTTGGACCAGTGTTGCACCTAAGCCGATGTTAGAGGCGTCTGTGTGAATGTAGGTGGCTGCATTTGGATCAAAGTGACCTAAGATTGGCGGATTTATCAGAGCTTTTTTAAGGTTTTGAAATGCTTCCTCTTGTTTTTCTGTCCAGGTAAATTGCGCATTTTTCCTGATGAGTCCTGTCAATGGGTCAGCAATTAATGAGAAATCTTTAATGAATTTTCTATAATAGGAACACATTCCTAGGAACGATTGTACTTCTTTGACCTTCTTGGGCTGAGGAAAATCCCTAACGGCTTTGATATTATATTCGGCCGGTTTTATACCCTGTTGGTTGGTTATATGACCAAGGATCTCAAGTTCTTCAAAAGCAAATCTGCATTTCTTGTCGTTCAGTTTCAAATTAGATTCACTAAAACATTTTAAGACAGCTTCAAGTCTTTTAAGGTGGGTTGGAAAGTCTGAGCTGTATATAATAACGTCGTCCAGATAACAAAGGCAAATCTGCCATCTTAGATTTCCAAGCACATTGTCCATATTCCTCTCAAAAGTAGCAGGGGCGTTGCATAGTCCAAAGGGCATGACGTTGAATTCATATAAACCGTGGGTCGTAGTGAAAGCTGTCTTCTCCTTGTCTTTCTCTTCAATTTCGACTTGCCAATATCCCGATCTAAGGTCTATTGCTGAGAAGTACTTCGATCCTTGGAGAGTATCCATTACGTCATCAATTCTTGGAATTGGGTAAACATCCTTCACTGTTACATCATTCAATTTTCTGTAGTCAACGCAAAATCTGTACTTACCATCTCGCTTCTTGACCAAGATTACAGGGAAGGACCATGGACTCGAGGATGGTCTAATTATGCCGTCTCTGAGCATTTCATCAATTTGTTCTTTTATGATTTCTCGCTCTTTCGCGCTCACCCTATACGGCTTGTGTTTGATCGGTTTCGCGCCTTCTGTATCGATCCGATGTTTCGCTAAGTTGGATCTTCCTAATCCCGACGAAAACAAATCCTCGTACCTTTCCAAAACTTGTTTCAATTGCTCCTTTTCCTTATATGCTAAATTTTCGTTTATCTGAAATTGGGGTTCTTCATGCTCTTTTTGTTCACTTTCTTCCACAAGATTCACTTCGGCTGGCTGGCTTCCAAAGCACAATGTTTGGTTTTTTAATATTTTTAATGGTCGAGGGTAAGGGTTTGTTATCCAGATATATGTTTCCTTATTCACAACATTTATTAAGCTTCTCGCTAGTCGAAGTCCATTTGTTTGAGACATTTTATGGTTCTCCTCGATGATGTATTCGCCATCCTCTGCTTCTACAAATGCCTTAATCAATTTAATAGAAAGTTCTGGTATAATGGCATCCTTTGCACTTTTTATTTTCTTCTGTTGATATTTGATTACGTCACGATTTTCTGTCAAGTCATATTTGATTATTTCACGCTGACAATCAATTTTTGCGTTCATTTTCTTAAGAAAATCACGTCCAAGTATAAATATTCGCAAATGTGTTCTCATTATCACAAATTGATGTGTGATTGTTTTGTCATCAAATTTTATATTTAAAATAATATTTCCTACGATATCTAATTCTTTGCCATCGGGTCCGGAGCACATTTTATCAGGATTTATTATTTCAAGACCTGTGTTGAGAGCTGTATTAAGGTCGACCACTGAAAGATCGGCGCCTGTATCAATCAAAGCTTCGCAGATACCGATTCTATCCACGTTAATGTTCATTTTATATTTGGGGTCCAACTTTTTAATTCCATTTATGGTCGACTTGCTTTGATTGACGGACTCAGGCGCGATGTTTAGTTTAAATCTTCTAATGCGGCATATCTATTCCTTGTAGGGATACTCGAGTACGGGCTATTACTTACGTCCGCGTAGAGCAGAGGTCTCGACTTCTGAGTTCCATTATCCATTCGGATTTCTTCTTCGACCTTGTCTTGTGTAACTATGGGGTCCTCTTCCACAATTCTTACAAACCTGACTCTGCAATACCGCGCTACGTGTCCTGGCTTGTTACACTTGAAACATATTGGTCTCCCGTCTTCTGTCCTATTCCTATTTGAATTTGGATTCTTATTGTATGTTTTACTTGGGTAGACCGGTTTTGGCTCAGGATTGGGAGTGTAAGATCGTCTAGGGGCAGATACCTGGGGCAGAGGCTTGTTCTGGTAATACCTCGGAGTGGGGGCCTGGGGCTTGGAGGTGTTCTGGTAGTACCTCGGAGCGGGGGCCTGGGGCTTGGAGGTGTTCTGATATGGTCTTCTGAACGACGTAGCATTCTTCCATTGCTCTTGATGATGGGGACGAGGAGAGCGTGGTCCATTATAAAGAGCTTTTGATTTTTCTGCACGTTCTTGGTAATTCTTTTCGAACAAATCCAGCTTTTTACAAATTTCTAGAAGTTCATTGGTATTTTTAGGAGGGTTTAGGTGAAGGGCAAAAGAGTATTCTTTCTTTAACCCTCCAATAACCCAGTTTATTTTAGTCTCTTCTTCCATTTGGGGGTCGACCTTGTTGCACAGTACAAGGATATCCTCTGCGAACCTGATTGCAGGTTCATTCCACTGCTGCATTCTGTTTAGCCTCATCTTCATTTCTTCCTTGTTGGCGTCTGAGGCAAAATCCTGAATTAGGCGGCTCTTGAAATTTTCCCAGCTGGTGAAACTTATCTTGTGTAGGTTCAGCCAGGTTTTGGCGCTACCAATCATATTCATGGCAGCATAACGAGAGATAATGTAGTCTGCCCAATGGTACAGGAAGCCAATTTCTTCAAGAGATTCAATCCATGGGCGAGGGTCTTCCGTTCCATCAAACTTGGGGATGTCGATGTTGGGATTCAGGACAACTGGGTCGGAACTAGCATCTCTACCAATTGTTGCACCAGGTTGCGGCTTGGCAGACTCTTCAGGCATGATTCTCTCCTGTGCTGGGTCTTGCATCTTACCAGAGCGTGTTTCAACCATCCTACAAATTTATAAGAGGGAATAATGAGATAAGTCTACTTTATGTAGCCACCAGAATCCTTTATTTATTTCCTCACATCAAAGAGAGCAGTGAAGTCACACGTGTACCTAAATACAAATGATGATAATCTAAAAAATAATCTGTTTTAAATAAATATCATAGAATATAAAAATAAATAAATATATAATTTAAATTTCAAATATATTAAAAATTATATAAGAAATACGCCATTAATCATGATGTAACAATATATATATATATATGATGGATTTCCCTGATAAATCAACTGTCAAAGTTTCAAACCGGGAATATGCATATACGTAGGCCAATAACACGATATTTGATACATTTCATTAAGCTAATTTCCCTAATTTTTAATTTAGCTACCCAGATCAACTTTGCTTACGATATAGATTTAAATAAATTGCCCGCCATCTGTAATTGAATTTCGAGACTAATGGCTCGCTATTTAGTTTTCTAAATATCACAATTTCTACTGTCCTTTCTTCGATGGAAAAAATATAATGAAAGGGCCTTGTTTATCAATGGTATTCTTCTTCTTCTTTCTTATCTCCACTCAATTTTATCAGGGTATTAAGCTTCTAGAGTTTGAGTATTTTGATTGTATCTGCTGGGGATGAGTAGAGCTCATCAATGGATGAGTCAATACACTCATCAATGGTGAACTTTCCAGCAGTTTCGTCAACCGCTGTGAGGGTTCATTAATGTTCAACCAGGTCTTCTCAATATCTTTGCCATTGATGAAAGGACAGCAGGAAATTGTTTTATTTTGAAAGAAAAAAAAATGGTTCCGCTGATAGTGTCAACATTCTTATATAATTTAGAGACGAGAATAAGTTATTTTCATAACAGAACCCTCGAAAAAACGAATTAATTAATAGACTCTATCTGGTCTGTGCATGATATCAATATAATGCATGATTTATATCACCCAAAGCCCTTAAAATAATTTTTTATTACGACAAACCTAGGCTCGCATTCAAGCCAGAAAGTATTTTCCTCAAGGTCCTAATACAAAAATGTTGAATAAAAAGTAACACGAGAGAAAATATATCTCACATATTATATACCTTATATATAACAATATAAAACTTCAAAATATTTTAAATATTGGATTTTTTATCTCGCTCTGTGTGTAAATATATTAGATATAAGATTATTCTGTGAGCTGTTTCATTTAAATTCATTGTATTAGGACTGTAAGCATCCCCTTGACTGAATAACTTTTCCAAGTTTTACCATAACAAATAAACACATCATAATGGTTCCAGTTTTTGTAAATGGCATCAACGCGCGTCCGGTTTATGAAACATGTTTATTATAATAATTAAATCCCCCCATCTTTACTTTCTCTACTTTTGGTAACTCGGGTGGAATCAGGACAGGTCATTCCTCTATCTCTTGTTATAATAGTTTAAAAATGTCGAAATGACAGCCAATAGCGCGGGAAAATACAGAAAGGCGAAATATTAATTCCGTATTATTTTTTATGCGGATTTTTATAGATTTCCTATAAAATAAACAAAAATTCAAAAATAGATTAAGGTAATATATATATTTAAAAATCAGATGACTATATAATAAATGTATTAGCTTATTTTTTTAGACATCTCAGGATTTTTTAACATTTAAATATTTTATATTGCAACATTACTTTTCACTATATAATCTATTACAAAATAGTTTTTTTTTAATACGAAAACCGTCTACTTTATAAATGGCGGAAGGGCTATAAGAATACACCATGTATTCATTCTATTCACGTATTATTGATGTAGTGTATTACCTTCTGACAATCACATCGCATTTTTATAGCGGATAGGGGAGCGAACTTCAGATATGAAGGCCAGCTGCGAAACAAGCAGAATAGTCTGTACTCAGGTTAGAGTCAGCAGAAAAGGCTTCCATGTTAGGAACAGCATCAAATTACAGGCAAAGTCAGACTTTAACCAAAATGTGCCTGGCTCACGGTGACATTATCAACAATAGCTGCGCCCCATCATCCTATTTCACGAGATCAATGGATTTCGTGTAATCTTCACACAAAGTGATAAGTGACAACAACAAAAACATCGCATTTTAGTACTTTAATTGAAAATTATTATTAGTAAAGAAAGAGAGAGAGGCATAACGTTTTTATTGATACAGATTTTGTATTTCTTCAAACCAAAAAACGGTGGGCTTTCGGGGAATTTCCCTCAATTACCTTATTACACAATGTTTGTGTAATGGGGTTGATAAACAAGATTCTCAGAAGCTCATCTCTTTTTTATTTTCAAAGAAATAAAATAATTAGATTTACGATCGGAACGTATTGAATTATAGGATGTGAGAGATCTCGTATATAGCCATTCATTAGTTCAATATATATAGCAATTTACATATCTACATATTTACACAAAAGACGAAATTATTCCAACACATAATGAAGATGCGGAATTACAAAAGTCAGAATAAGAAAGAAAATTTATTTTGATCGAATAATTTTTAAACGTACTTAATATTCGTTTCAATAAATATGACCAATTTCTATAGAGCTCATACTGCAATGATCAAAAATCGAAATGACAAGGCGTGAGTGATCACAGTGATGAGCCCTCTCAGTAGTGTCGCCATTTCAATCTTCAGACTGCTATTGGATCAGACTGAATTTATAATATAGTCTGTATTGATTGAGGAATAAAATTTAAGGATGGGTTTTAGGCAAACTATTGTAATGAGCGCATGGAAATAAAAAACAATTCCTAAAATGAACTAATAAATGAATCGGGAAATACTTCTCCTCAAAATCAAAACAAGCCCTCTATGTAACGTGTCTTATATTACAATCTCGTCTTTTCAAAGATGAAGATTTCAAATAATATTTTATTTCCGTAAAATAAGATATGTTACAAAAACCTATTCTATAACAAATATTAGTAGGTGTGTGTATTCCTTGAATGAAACTAAGAAATGTGGAATGAAGGCTTATTGATGAATGACCACCGAACTTATCAATCAACCTTTCAAAACAAAACAAATTATCCCTAATGCAACTCCCTCCTTTAATGATATATCCCTTCCAGGGGAGATCAGGACCAGGTGGATTCACGTTTCTATAATTGGAATAATAAATTCATGGTTTCAAACAAATATTCGACCAACCCCCTGCTCTACATTAACTCCCAGAAAAGTCCGCCGTGAACCAAAGGGTGGCAGTTTTGAGGCAGATTCAGTGGACGGACAAACAATGTCTGTATGTTTTATAATGTGCCTGGTTAATTTGTTAACTTACACACTCCCTGGTAATATGAACAAATTTACAAATATGGTATGACTTGGGACCTTCAGGAAAAGGTTGCCCTCATGTGATCCCGATCCCAAAATTCAAGAAATTATTTTATCCTAAGAGCTCAATAATGTATTTTATTAGAAATTTGACTAATTAAGAGATGCTTCAGATTATATATCATTATAAATAGTCTTATAAGTGACCGCTCCAAAAATTAAATTTAATTAGCAAATGTTTGGGTTGAGTTTGCAGAGAGTGTGCATAACATTACAGAAAAACTGATATTCTTCCAACATGAAGCTCAGAAAAAGAGCACCGACATAAAACCTTGTCTCTTAGCGCGGGTCATTAAATTTAATTAAGCCATCCAACGAACTAATTACTAGAAAAGCTTTGTGTTCTTTGATCATTGAGAAAATAAAAAAAAAGCTTCTTGTTAGCGCGATTACAAAGACTTTTTAATCTTATATAGTACAATGGATTGGGTTACAATATCCGCTTTCAATTTAACTTCACTTTTATCTGGAATTTATTTTCAAAAATTAAATATGTTTGCTACATATTTATAGATATAACAATACTTCTGATATAACAAACTTATTTGATTTTCAAGAAAAAAATGATATAAAACAAGATCTCTTCAATATTTGTCAAAATATCGCTAACAAATGAATAAGTAGCTACACCCCGATATTTCCAAATAAAATAACTGACATATATCTGAACAAAATAATTGTCCTTATTTATGGAGAAGATATCGTTAAAATATCTCATTATCTCCAAATAAACCTTAACTTTATAGTAACCAATCCCCTCTCTGCTTCTCCACCAAACATTACTTTATCTCTACCAACCATCCTTTATCTCTACCAATTTTCTCTGCCTCTTAAAGAACCATCACTTTATCTCTACTAATCCTCTCTGCCTCTTGAAGAACCATCACTTTATCTCTACCAATCCTCTCTGCCTCTTGAAGAATCATCACTTCATTGTTACCAATCCTATCTGCCTCTTAAAGAACCATCACTTCATTGGTACCAATCCTCTCTGCCTCTCAACGAACCATTACTTCATCGTAACCAATCCTCGCTGCCTATCAAACCAATCATCACTCTGCCTGGCATGAATAATTTGCGTAAGAGTATTGCAAATATTTATATGTATTTCTACTGTTTAAGAGAGTTCGAGTCCATAGTTTGCTCATATAGCATAACCGATATTTTTCTATAGTATCGGATATACTAGCATAATCGCTTAATATGCTAATAGTATTCTAAAAATCAGCATGATTGATAAAACAGGCGAATCCGCTGGATGGGTTTACAACCTTATATGATTTTTATCGTAGTATGACATCAGGAAAAATTTATTTAATTTTAAAAAGATAAATTCCTATTAAGTTGTTTATCTATACCAAATAAATGTGTTATATATATTAATCTTTGCCTTGCCTTGCAATTCCAGATCTATTAGCCTCTTAGTGTATTTCCAATCGATTAACATTATTCAAAATTATTACACATGTTTCCTATACTAATAATGTATCCTTAAGTAAAACAAAACTTCCATTTAAGTTGAAATAAGAGAAAATTCTATCACATGTTCCCTCGATATATTGTAATGGAATTATTTTTTACTGTTTAAAAAACGATAATTATTTACTTTAATATAACAACTGTTTTCAACAAAAACGGTATAATTAAAAGAAAACAATTAATTTCGTAGAATATAATTAGTTTTTCCAATTATTCCCTAATCATCTTTTGTTTTACTCCAGATGTGACCAAGTTGTAATCCTACTGGATAATTTCCCAGGGCTATTAGCGGCAGGTTTAAAACATCGTTGAAATTCCTCTCCCGGAACTTTGGAGAAAACAACAATCCGCAGATCGCGGAAATAAAGGCGGGAGTTAGTAAAAAAACTAAGTACGGATTAACTGAATAATTAACAGCCGTATTGGGTGAGTAATTAATTGGCTATTACTTCAGAGAGAATATGCATTCACTCTAATTAAAACAGTTAATTCGAATGATGTAATGTAGTTTAGAGAGAAAAAGTAAAATGGCGTTTATGAGCAGACGATGTAGAACCTTTAATCTTCTGCACTTTTTAAAATATGGACTGAATATTAATTAGAATATTTCTAAAGGCATTGAAGGGTTTAATAAATGGTTTACAGATTGAAATTTCATACTTTTATAATTAACGGTATAATCAGCTACATGCATTATTATGCAAAATAATGAGGCCCTTCAAATATGCGCCTATTCTCTTTTATAAGTTTTTTTCTTCCTCCCAACCTACTTCTTTAGTTATGAAACGACATTTGAAACCTATCCCGCATGTGTTTCTTTTCAACGAAAAATCTAAATTTATTTCAAGGAGAAAAAACGATTATTTACTTCTTTAGTATTGATCTCTCTAAGTCCTACTTCCCCTTCAAGCTACACAATCATTTCAAGGATTTAACATAGTATTGGTGTATAGATCTGTTTTGCCATCATCTTTTTATGTATTTAAAATTTGTATTCATCCCAGAGATGGGGATGTCGAAATTGGTCTAGAATTATCTATCCTGATATCTGTTCCATCAATTCTCGCATTGAGATACGTAGAAACCAGTTATTTCATCTTGATATTTTGAATTTAACTTAGCATATAAAACTTTCAGACGTTAGAGTGTAGAATAGAGTCTCCCATAAAAGACCGCCTAAAAATATGTTAAACCTGGTCTTTCTAGAATTGGCCTTTCATAGATGACTATGACAGGAAAAGTCATGAGTAGGCATTTGAACCAAACGGAGACTCTGGTACAAAACCACCTCTAGCAAAAACTGAGTTCAGCCATGTTTTTTTTAAGTAGATTCTCTCTTTATAGGATACTCTCTAAAAGGTTTCACTGGGCGAAGTATATTTAATTTTAATATCTCTATGAATAGTGGCCTGGCAGCCTCTATCTTCATGATCTCAATTGTATAATATTCAGGATATACATCAAATGATTTATAAGAACTATTTAAAATTTACTGGGAGAAATATACCAAGGTGATCATAATAAGTCTCCTATTAGTAATCATCGATACTTTACTAAATCATTCGAATTTATTCTTTGTATTTCTCTATCTCAAGTGGAGTTTATTTAAAACAATAAAGATCTCAATAGAGAGTATGCTCTATTAAAGACCAATAGTTTAGGTCCTTAATAAAGCTATCAATCAATGAGCAAAGAACAAGCAGGTTGATGCAGAGTAAATTGGTGAGCTGAAGTAACAAAGATTGAGAAACCATCAAACATTGGAATGACCTCCAGCACAGACCCAAATAGCATAAATATTTGTGAAGGTCTCAAATTGTCGTGCGATGATGGATGTCTTCGCTGGTGACATTTTTTGTAGAAGGCGACATAATTTTGGACGTTATGATCTGGAAATAGACCGTGGCGTTGGCCCAAAGTCGGCGCTGTTTTCTCCGGTTTCTGTGATTTGTATAGATAGACTTATGTGGAGCTCTGCAATGTACAGACTGTTTTCTCCGGTTTCTGTGATTTGTATAGATAGACCTATATGGAGCTCTGCAGTGTACAGACTGTTCTCTCCGGTTTCTGTGATTTGTATAAATAGACTTATGTGGGGCTTTGCGGTGTACAGACTGTTTTCTCCGGTTTCTGTGATTTGTATAGATAGACCTATGTGGAGCTCTGCGGTGTACAGACTGTTTTCTCCGGTTTCTGTGATTTGTATAAATAGACTTATGTGGAGCTCTGCAATGTATAGACTGTTCTCTCCGGTTTCTGTGATTTGTATAAATAGACTTATGTGGGGCTTTGCGGTGTACAGACTGTTTTCTCCGGTTTCTGTGATTTGTATAGATAGACCTATGTGGAGCTCTGCGGTGTACAGACTGTTCTCTCCGGTTTCTGTGATTTGTATAGATAAACCTATGTGGAGCTCTGCGGTGTACAGACTGTTCTCTTCGGTTTCTGTGATTTGTATAGATAGACCTATGTGGAGCTCTGCGGTGTACAGACTGTTCTGACCGGTTTCTGTGATTTGTATAGATAGACTTATGTGGAGCTCTGCGGTGTACAGACTGTTCTCTCCGGTTTCTGTGATTTATATAGATAGACTTATGTGGAGCTCTGCGGTGTACAGACTGTTCTCTCCGGTTTCTGTGATTTGTATAGATAGACCTATGTGGAGCTCTGCGGTGTACAGACTGTTTTCTCCGGTTTCTGTGATTTGTATAAATAGACTTATGTGGAGCTCTGCAATGTATAGACTGTTCTCTCCGGTTTCTGTGATTTGTATAAATAGACTTATGTGGGGCTTTGCGGTGTACAGACTGTTTTCTCCGGTTTCTGTGATTTGTATAGATAGACCTATGTGGAGCTCTGCGGTGTACAGACTGTTCTCTCCGGTTTCTGTGATTTGTATAGATAAACCTATGTGGAGCTCTGCGGTGTACAGACTGTTCTCTTCGGTTTCTGTGATTTGTATAGATAGACCTATGTGGAGCTCTGCGGTGTACAGACTGTTCTGACCGGTTTCTGTGATTTGTATAGATAGACTTATGTGGAGCTCTGCGGTGTACAGACTGTTCTCTCCGGTTTCTGTGATTTATATAGATAGACTTATGTGGAGCTCTGCGGTGTACAGACTGTTCTCTCCGGTTTCTGTGATTTGTATAGATAGACCTATGTGGAGCTCTGCGGTGTACAGACTGTTTTCTCCGGTTTCTGTGATTTGTATAGATAGACTTATGTGGAGCTCTGCGGTGTACAGACTGTTCTGACCGGTTTCTGTGATTTGTATAGATAGACTTATGTGGAGCTCTGCGGTGTACAGACTGTTCTCTCCGGTTTCTGTGATTTGTATAGATAGACCTATGTGGAGCTCTGCGGTGTACAGACTGTTCTCTCCGGTTTCTGTGATTTGTATAGATAGACCTATGTGGAGCTCTGCGGTGTACAGACTGTTTTCTCCGGTTTCTGTGATTTGTATAGATAGACTTATGTGGAGCTCTGTAGTGTACAGACTGTTTTCTCCGGTTTCTGTGATTTGTATAGATAGACTTATGTGGGGCTTTGCGGTGTACAGACTGTTTTCTCCGGTTTCTGTGATTTGTATAGATAGACCTATGTGGAGCTCTGCGGTGTACAGACTGTTTTCTCCGGTTTCTGTGATTTGTATAGATAGACTTATGTGGAGCTCTGCGGTGTACAGACTGTTTTCTCCGGTTTCTGTGATTTGTATAGATAGACTTATGTGGGGCTTTGCGGTGTACAGACTGTTTTCTCCGGTTTCTGTGATTTGTATAAATAGACTTATGTGGGGCTTTGCGGTGTACAGACTGTTTTCTCCGGTTTCTGTGATTTGTATAGATAGACTTATGTGGAGCTCTGCGGTGTACAGACTGTTTTCTCCGGTTTCTGTGATTTGTATAGATAGACTTATGTGGGGCTTTGCGGTGTACAGACTGTTTTCTCCGGTTTCTGTGATTTGTATAGATAGACTTATGTGGGGTTCTGAGAGGTGTACAGGATGATTTCTCTGATTTCTGTAATTTGTATAGATATCCTTGTGGGGGGCTCTGAAAACTGTGCAGACTGTGGTGTGCAGGTTGTTTACCCCAGGTGTCCATGATTTGTACCGATAGACCTGGGCGGGGCTCTGCGGCATACAGATTGTTTTTCCGGTTCCATGATTTGCAATGATATTCATACGTGTAAATCAGCCTGGTTATAAAGAAAAATAAATATTAGTTCAAAAAGTATTCGTAGCAATAAAAATAAGGCTTAATGATAGAGCTCAAACCTTTCATTTTACATTTAAATTTCGGATATGTCTCCTTTATCTGAAACCATTCAAAATGTAAAGTTTGTTTTCTAAATATTCGATGAAGTATCCTAGCGACGCTCTGTTACTGAGAAATATCACATTTGTGAAAAATTCAATTCACCCAACTAAAACTATCTCCCAGTATATTTATATTAAGAATATTTTGAAAGAATAGTTAGTAGAAGACTCGAGTTGTTTCTGCGGACATGAAGAACAAACCTCAATACATCTTTACTGGATTGTCCTGTTTTTTCCACAGGATTGTAGAATCAACAATAATTTAATAGTAACAAATCTAAGTATCTTCATTTTCAGTTAAGAAACGTATATTTATCAAATTTAATATATTTTGTAGATATATTTATATAGCAACAAATATCTTTTAAGAAACTGAAAATTTATATTATGTTGATTGTACATATTGCCAGACTTTTTACGCAGTTCTCTGCTCTCGTTTTTTCTCCTTTTCTTCTTTTTAATACCATATGACTGTTCTCTCTACTGCCTAAACTTATTGTAAATATATATGTATAGACAAAGGCATAGATGTATGGCAGCGTAAGTATCCCTAGGGGGACATAGTGCTTTAAACTGAAATAAATAAATTAAAAATAACATTTATGAGGTATATTTAAAATTAATGTATAAAATGTTTTGTGAAATATCAGAATCATTTAAGAAATAATTCGTAAAATCGTATATAACAATTTTATTTATATTTTGTTATGAATATAATAAATTATTTATTCTCTGATCTATATAATAGGTTTTGGCAAGTGTTATTGATATATAATAGTGACAGGAAATATTTCCGATTATTGGAATTGTTCTGGAAATTGATTCTCTAGGCAATTTTGTTAAGCGTGGGTAGTTGTTTGAGATTTCAAAATGTGGGTAAGAATGTATTTTTTTTCCTTATCCCCAGTAAAGGTGGTACAGGCCAAGATAATTATGATGGGTAGAAATAGGCGACTTCTTTTACTTTAAGTGTACCACATGTCTACACATGCGAAAAGCAGTTAGACTTTGAACTTACAAATGTGCCAGAGCCCCGTTTTGTTACTTGCACTCGCTAGTGGGGTTGGACTTTTCAAAGTTTCGGGGTCCATTGGAACATTCTTTTAATTAGAAAAAAGTGCCCAATGCGAGAATAGAACCCGGGTCGTAGCGGTCAAAACCCAACGGTTTAGACCATCCTTCCGCCGACCTCCAGAGATATAATGTGAAATAAGAGGGGTTCCACACACACATGAATGCCAACTTCTCTCAAAATTATGTACTGAAACATTTTATAAAAAATCATATAACGCCACAACTCTTTTTCATTCACCTGATCAAAATAAGCTTTCGGGCAAACCTTTCTTCAGCTAACTTAACGTATACAACGTATTATACGTTATAGTTAGCTGAATAAAGGCTTGTCCGGAAGCTTCCTTTGATCAGGTGAATATAAAAGAGTTGCGGCGTTATATGATTTTTTTTTTGTATTTTGTCAAATCCACAATTCTGCAATACTGAAACATTTGTTTATTTCAAATTCGGCCGATGTCATAACTCTGTAGGAAGTGTAGCCATTTCTGTGAGGGCCACAGACTGAAATCATGGTATACTTACTTTGTCAGAATTTGACAAAGCTGGTGTTTTGGAACATTATTCTATTCAAAGGTAGAGGTTCTCCTTTTAGTGCATTAATACCAATAAATAAATAAATATTTATTCTTATAATCAAAATGTATTTACTCCATGAAATTGAATAAAACCTAGGCGCCCCACATCTTCTCTATGGAATAGGTCTGTGGTGGTGGTGTCTCGTCCACTCCATGGGATAATAGGAATAATAACAAATGGATAGAAAGGAATAAATGGAATCCAACAGGTCTATTAAAGAGCCTTACACTCGTTGTTTTCCCACTTTATGATTCCAAAAAGTATATTTATATTGCAGAGAAAGAATATTTTAATTGTAAATATTATGTGAATATTTAAGTATTTATATAGAACTGGATATATTTTCTGTGAAAGGCCGTGGGTAAATTTTGGTAATATATTAATTCATCGCTTGCTTCTTTATTATTATTTAATCGTAAGTGCTCTTTGTGGTTTAAAACTAAATATAACATTATATAAAAAAACACGATATCAGCTGTACTAGTTAAAAAATGTCCCAGGGCAGCAGGTCTGTGATTAAACAAGCGGCCCGGTGGAGATTTACCGCCGCAATTCCCCCAGAATGGATGAGGCCATACCGCCCGGTGATCAATGGCCTTGGACACACTTCAGATTTGCATAATGAGACCGGCCGTTGCCGCGCTAGTAAATGGCTCCCTAGAATATCTACGTAATTGACAACATAAGATGACAGTATTTTAATTGGAGCCTTGTAACCTGGGCAGAAATAATGGTAAAAGTGTGTTTTTTAAAATGTCTGGATTTGAATATAAAGTGCTTTTTATGTAATATCAGAGAGATCTAATAGGATAGTAAATGTATACATGTAATATGATAGCTGTATGGCTGAATATACTAGCTAAAACATTGAGAGGGTTCAACACTGATGAGCCAGGCCCTCCAAATATTTCTAATCGCAAAAAAAATAGCAGAAAATTTGTTTAATTTAAAATAAAGAGTGACATCAATATATGTATCACACATATATAGGACTATCATATAATAATATAAACACTAGCAATGCGTTTCTTTATTTGGATTATTTGAATAAATAAACGCATTGCTACTATTTATACTCTTATTTTATACTTTATAGCAATTTTATCTTCTCTTCTGAAGGATTATTATATATAGAACATTTATATAATACACATAAATATTCTATATATATATATAATATAGGAAATCTATTACACTTATACTACAATATAATGCGGCTATGATTATAGAACGACGTTTAACAAGTGTTACCGCAAATATTTCTTTTTTAAAAGAAGGAAAAATGGTAATTTTAATTATTTTAAGGAGAAATAACACCTATTTCTATCCTTAGGGATAAAGTATGAAAGGATGAATTGTGAAGAGTAATGATATATGGAAAAATAAAATTACTATTCTGGACACTTTTATTTTTCCGATCATCATTACTCCTTACAAATCATCCTTTCTTACTTTATCCCTAACGACAGGAATAGTCGTTATTTTTCCTTAAAATAATTAAAATTACCATTTTTCGTTCTGTAAAAAGAAACATTTGCGGTGAAACTTATTACAATTATATATAAATATATGATGATATATACAACCATGAGATACTTAAAAGTATTTCATTTTCATCCCCGAGAATACTCCACATAGCGTCAACTTACTCAGGATTTCAACAAGTGAAAACCGCGGGTTTCAATATTTACAAAACCATCGGAGTCGCCGCAACATTTCACTGAAAACAGAAGGTGTTTGGGCTTTTTCTTCAACAGATAATTTCTTAAATGGGGTAGAAAATTCGAAAGTTCTTTATATTTCATTCCAATAAAGGGAACGTTAGGGTGTCACCTGTTCTTCTGTAGTTTCAATCTGTTCACTTTCAAGTTTAAGGCAAGTGATTGGACCGTTGGCTAATGGTATTGAGAGAAATTTCAACGACTAAATTTAAATTTCTAATTTTTAAAACAGGTATGTAAATATTATATATGTATGTTTATAAGCAGTTAATCCATCTAGATTCATTCATTAGTTCTTATTCCGGTAGAAGGGTCGTTAATACCCAAAAGCTTTAAGCGTAAACATTAAATATAAGATACTCATCCTCTTGTTTTTTATTTTTTTTTTCATACAGAAATTTCAACTTTACTATCCCGACTTGTACGAACTGAGCATTAGGTCAGTTTTCACCTTTTCATCGCTATGTGATTATAAGCTTGAGTTATACTTGCCCCCCAATGATCGACCTCGCTTTTATCATTAAGTGTTCGACATATCCTTACAAATGATTTATAATCTGAGCGAAGTTTTGTTTATATGGATTTATTACTGTTTGACGTTGCCCATGTACAACATAGATGAACATAGAGCCTGAGCTCATAGACAACTCTGGTGTTTTCTTGATTTGGTATGTCTCTCATTAGATGTTGGTCCAGTTCATTGTTAAGTCAATGTGTTAGTTTACAAAAGTGGTTAGATAGAGAAGTGATGCCTCATCAGTTGGGTCAAGAGAAGTTAACAACAACAATTGACAGATATAAACAGACCTACAAAGTGGGACATTTCTGGTAGCGATATTCCAATCTTCATAGACCATATATTACGATCTGAAACTAATTGATATATTTTAAAGAAAAAAGCATCTTCTGATCGTGAAACTAAAAGTTGCTGATGGCTTGCGCCATCTGTCGGAAAAAAATATCAACTGATTGTGTTGATTTTTAATTAATTCAGAATTGGCTAAATATCCTTTATTGATTTAATGATCAACGATTAGTTTATATTTATTCCGACAGATGGCATGTACCGACAGAAACCTTCAGTTGCACGATCATAAGATTCCTTAATTTATTCACATAAGCCCAGCACAATTTTACTTCTATATTATTTTTGATATATTTTTGTTGATGTTTTAAAATTTACCTCTATTAAAGCTTATTTTCATGTTAATATTTATTAAGGTTAAATTAATAAAACATTATTCCAATATTTCCTTTATTTAGTATTCACGCTAATATACGTGTTTTAAAATATTTATGTACTCTTCACTATTTAATAAGTGACGCATGCGCAGTTTATCTCATTTCTGCCACCGTCCATGCGGGAAAACGACATCCAATGACATACAATCTGCTTCTGATAGGTTCACGGGGCGCATGCTCTAGAACGATGTATAGCGAGCTCAGCTGGTCAGTATTTTATAGCAGAAGAGCTCTATGCTTCCATTAGGGGCGGTTTCTATAACCAGGTTTTTCTAAAGTTCAAGAGACGCATATATAAACAAACGAAGAAGTAAAATAAAAACGTGAGTTTTGAGTAAAACGCTCTTCGACTAATTTAAGAATAAAAAATATTTCTATAGAAGCACTTGGAAAGAATTGACTGCTATGATATAATTTTCTTTGTAACTTAGTCTTGTTAGTGTCATTTATTTTTTAGCCCGTCAAAGAGTGTTGTGCTCGCCCTACTTATTCACTATAGAAATAACGATCACTTGAATAGAATACATATATAAGTTGGTGGAGGCTGTAAAATATCAAAGTATTCTCCTACCCCCCCGCCGTACAAAGCAAGGTCTCGAGGGCCTGGAAGTTTATCTAGAGAATTAGAGAGAATGGAGCGAGGGTAAACATGTCAATGACCATCTTCCAAATTGCCTGTCCTCTTATCGGTGACGTATTTGTCACGACAGTGGCCGCCTTCTTGCTGTCATGTCACCAGAATGTCCTAACGTCGATAGTAGCGTATTAAACCTTTTTTAAGTAAGTCCTTTCTCATATTATTCAATATATTTGGTAATTTTGGTCAACTTTAGAAATTCTATAAGAGTGATTATTATTTCTATTCACAGAAGTAACCAAAGAAATATTAGACTTTTATTGTTTAATCAAGGCTTTTATTTAATATCGCCTTTTTAATGAACAAAAGGTAACAGAGAAAAGTGAAATAAATTCATAAAAAAGAAGAAATATATCCGATACAAAGGAAGAACTCGAGAGAACTGAAGCTCGCAGAAGTAATTCATTGTTTTAAGAGTAGCAGATGAAGAAGAATTAGGCAATGGTTACAGTCACAATGTTCATGTGAAGACAGTATTAAAGAATTAGAAACGATTCTAGTACAAAACCACTTACTTTAGTTAAGATCAGGATTGTGAAAGGATATTTGGAAAAGAAGAGTAAAATATTCTCTAACTTTCTGTTTGTACGAGAAATGTAATTTGGCCATGCACTTGACCAAACCAACAGGACGAGAGTTATTCCATTCAATCCACTGTCACCACGATTAATTAAATAAGGTAATCTCTCTCTTCAGCCAAACTTTATTTTAAAACTAAGGGTCATCGAATGGCATTCCCCATACCTAGCATCACTTAGGTCAGATAGCCACAACATACGCTACATAACCCAACCTCGTGACCATGGTTTCGAGCTTATGACCCCGTCAGTTCAGTGGATGTTCAATCAAGTTCATAAATTTCGGAAACGGTCAATAGAAGACGCTTAGTTTTAATATAATGTTACAGCAGCGACTTTTCAATATCCTCCTGGCAAAATTTTCAGAGAATATTCAGTTAACGAGAAAATGTATTTGACCACACAGAACGATGGTTAAATGCCATATCAAGCGTCACAGAAAGCGTTCAGTTAACGGGACATTTTGAACCAACAGGAAAAAGAGACGTAGCTCCCAATCTGACGTCTTAGAAAGTTTTCAGTTAACGAGACATTTTGTAAAAACAGGAAGCTGGGCGTAGCTCACAATCTACCGTCACGGTCAATTAGGGATTAATATGTTCGACCAAACAGAACCTAACGCCCAATCTACAGTCACAGTGAGTGTTCAGTTAACGGGACATCTTGAACAAACAGGAAAAGAGACGTAGCTCCCAATCTAACATCTTAGAAAATTTTCAGTTAACGGGACATTTTGAACAAACAGGAGGCAGGACCTAGCTCCCAATCTACCCTCACGGCCAATGTTCATTTAAGAGAATAATGTATTCGAACAAACAGAACCTAACGCCCAATCTACAGTCACAGTGAGTGTTCAGTTAACGGGACATTTTGAACAAACAGGAGGCAGAACCTAGCTCCCAATCTACCTTCACCGCAAGTGTTCAGTTAACGGGACAATGTATCTCACCAAACAGGAAGATGAACGTAACTCCGATGAGTGTTTATACTCCCCCGGTTGGCCCTCCGCCATTCACTGCCGCCGAAAATAAAACGTTGAACTTGTTTTTTAGACCTCTGGCAGAAATAAACGCTGTCGAAATTAACAAATCTGCATTCCACTTTAGCCTATAGGATGCCATTTTTTGTCGAAGCCTTTTTTTAGAGAAGTTCTATAAAACAATTATAAACATATTCCCATATATACTAATTCTCAATAAATTTGCATATGTGTCCAGATATTACATATGTATATTATTTAATACTATTCTGGAATTTTTTTTTTAGTTTGCAAACCCCCCCATATATACCATGATAGGTTAGAGGAATGATATATCAATATAGGTGCGAACAAACATCTTGGATAGCTTTTTTTTACATTAATTTTGAGAAATGTGCGTAAATTAAAGGTGTGTAAATAACAGAAATAAAGTATCAAGATTTTAATTAATAGTGGAGTCCAATTGAAACTGAACGTCTTAAAAAATGATTACTTCTATTTTCGGAGTTTTTCTCTAATTCATGGTTTTAAAATGTTATTTCCTAATGAAAATTTGCTGTATCCTATATTCTGAAAACAAAGCTAACTTTGTCAACCTACAGGAATGATATGAAGTAGAGCAATTACTAGACCTTCTTAAAAACGCAAATATACATTCTGTAATAGGCAAATGAGAGACAACAGACTGAAATATTTGTGCGTGATTTTTCTTCCTTCAACATAATCAGGAAATAAATTCTGGACAATATTGTTGAAGTTCTTGTCAATAAGTGTAATCTCATTATAATAATTTCAGAGACTTCTATCGTTTTAAATTGGTACCACAACTTTTGATATATACTAAATTATTTTATTATATTATATAAATCTATAATAAATAACGATAAACTTTAGTACCACCTTTCTCTCTCTCTCAATTATAGTTCATATATATATATATATATGTTATATAAAATTTATATTTTATTATAAAATTATAAATTCTAGATCAAATTACTCTGTTAAGTCTACCACTAGATGTCGCCGCTTCCCCTATATAAATTTATTGTTGTTGTTTCCCGTTGGCCGGCTCTGCTCAAATCTTTTTGTAGATATGTAAATAAGTCTTAATGTTTTTTTCATTCTTCACGCCTTAAGTAAGGTACACTTAATCAATTATGTATTTTATATTCCTTGAGAACAATTAAAGAAAATTGTGATTCAACCATAATGTATTAATATCTTTTCCACTACTGCATAACAATATCGTAACAATATCCATGGTTTCTAAAAACCTAAGCAAATTCTATACCAACCTTAAGCAAATGCTCGATCCTCAAAATAATCAGCATCACAAGTTCTATAATTCCAAAATCAGCAGAATCTTTTGTGTAATCTATATATATATAAAATTGAATGTCTGTCTGTATGTTTGTACTCTATAAAGTTAAAAACCATACATCCAATCGCCGGGAAATTTTGGGATATTATTAGGTATATCCCCGGGAAGGGGTTTCAAAAATAATTTCTTGAATATCTTGAATATCCTTAGAGGTATTTGCAGATTTGTAGATTTAACTCGCAAGCAGCGCCCCCATTGCGACGGAGATAACAAGTTTTTTTATCTATAAGTTTTATTATCACTAAGTAAATTATCTTAAAGATTATTTATCAAAAGTAAGATTTTCTACCTATTAATTGCGCCCAAGTCAAAGTTAGTTTTATCATTTATCTACAACATATATATTGGGAGAATAGATAAAATGATGATTTTGTAATTAAGAAAATTGGGAAATACAAAATTCAGGATGACACGGCTATTTATCTGAGACAAAAATAATGATACAATTCCAAGGCAAGATACTATTCCTTTACCTTCCAATTACCGAGGGAACCAATTAATATTGATTTTATTCAACTTATCGAGTATTTTTCAAGGGACCGGGAAAAAATGTTCACTTTATCGAGAGATTCAAATTTACGAGTTTCAAATTATCAAAATATATCTATTATTTTTGTACATATGCTATATTCAAATGACATTTATGTAGGGATAATTTTATTGTTAATTTTCCTTTTCATGTATTGTATACATTTGATCATTAATAAATTATTATTTAGGTATTAAAACTGCCTTTTTGTTCAAAGACATCAACGTTTGAACGGGTACAGCTAGGTGGAGCAGATAATCAAACATAAAGTTATCTTGCCAAGTATAGATTCAGTAGGGATTGGATGTTTTCTAGAATTGTTTTAACAAATGTTCGTTAGACAAACCTTTACTCGGGTAAAAACCGGACGAAGCCGGGTACATCCGCTAGTATATATATATTGAAAGATGGGACCATTAATTCGGACAGTCTTCAGTTATATGGTCAGAAGATATATTTGCCAGTAATTCTCTACCCTCAATTTATTTATTTCATTTTAAAAAATCTAACATAATTTTGTTTGTGAAGAAAATAATACAAAAGTAAATTTGTACTGGTATCAGGTGGATAATTACGAAAATTGTATTTCCCGATAGTGGAACGAGAAGTTACTGATTGTTTCATGATTTTATATTTGTCACTTAAACATAGTATCTTACAGAATTATTTTATAGTCAGTTTGTAAAATTATCCTTTCCTTTTAGTTCAATTTCTTATACAATATATTACACAGGGCCTATGTATATATATATGTTATATTGTTACAAATGTGCCGACGTATGGATAAGCTGACAGTCATGTACGCGAGGCTAATGTTGATGATCTTCCCACACGCGGACAACAAGAAGCAGAGGCAGGGCTAGATGTTAGCACAAAGAGGGATCGGGGACAGCCCACGGGACAGAGGTAGAGGCCATGACACCAACTTTGATGTTTATCACCGAGACATGGAGGGAGAGTGTGTGTGAGAGAGAAAAGGCTGAGGCGGACTGCCGAGAGACACCCCCTAGAACATCTGCCGACCCCCTGCCAAAACTTGTCCTGTTTACCGGGGCCGTCTATAAAAATCCCTGGGGGCCGGCCCCACATGGGCTTTGGCATTTTCCTCCTTCTCCCCCGCTGTCCCCAGCTGACCGCTCTTTGGATTTTTATTTAGACGTCACCATTTTTATTTTAAATACAAAAAGGGGTTTAAAATACAAATAGTTTATATACAAAACATCGGGTGGTAGTAAATAGAAAGTGTCATTATTATACAGTTTAAAATATACGATATATATATATATGGAAAATTTGCCGGGAGGAAATTAATCCATAGAAGCAATGGGCGCTTCTCCCGTCAAAATAAACGTCAAAATCTGACGCCATCTATTGACCGTCGCCGCAACTAGCGGCCTCGGGTCGGTGACAAAGCCACAACACCAGCTTTGGCAAACTGAGAAGCGTCCACCTAGAGACCATGGTTTCGGGCTAATGGCCCTCGTCAGTCTAGGGCGGACTTTATTCCATGAGATCCACACGGGATCTAATGGAATCTTCACAATCTACCAAAGAGGTGTTTTGCTGGCAATGTGGCTGGGCCAAATCTATGGCAAGAATATAGATGGAAAATTTGCCGGGAGGAAATTAATCCATAGAAGCAATGGGCGCTTCTCCCGTCAAAATAAACGTCAAAATCTGACGCCATCTATTGACCGTCGCCGCAACTAGCGGCCTCGGGTCGGTGACAAAGCCACAACACCAGCTTTGGCAAACTGAGAAGCGTCCACCTAGAGACCATGGTTTCGGGCTAATGGCCCTCGTCAGTCTAGGGCGGACTTTATTCCATGAGATCCACACGGGATCTAATGGAATCTTCACAATCTACCAAAGAGGTGTTTTGCTGGCAATGTGGCTGGGCCAAATCTATGGCAAGAATATAGATGGAAAATTTGCCGGGAGGAAATTAATCCATAGAAGCAATGGGCGCTTCTCCCGTCAAAATAAACGTCAAAATCTGACGCCATCTATTGACCGTCGCCGCAACTAGCGGCCTCGGGTCGGTGACAAAGCCACAACACCAGCTTTGGCAAACTGAGAAGCGTCCACCTAGAGACCATGGTTTCGGGCTAATGGCCCTCGTCAGTCTAGGGCGGACTTTATTCCATGAGATCCACACGGGATCTAATGGAATCTTCACAATCTACCAAAGAGGTGTTTTGCTGGCAATGTGGCTGGGCCAAATCTATGGCAAGAATATAGATGGAAAATTTGCCGGGAGGAAATTAATCCATAGAAGCAATGGGCGCTTCTCCCGTCAAAATAAACGTCAAAATCTGACGCCATCTATTGACCGTCGCCGCAACTAGCGGCCTCGGGTCGGTGACAAAGCCACAACACCAGCTTTGGCAAACTGAGAAGCGTCCACCTAGAGACCATGGTTTCGGGCTAATGGCCCTCGTCAGTCTATAGATGGCGTCAGATTTTGACGTTTATTTTGACGGGAGAAGCGCCCATTGCTTCTATGGATTAATTTCCTCCCGGCAAATTTTCCATCTATATTCTTGCCATAGATTTGGCCCAGCCACATTGCCAGCAAAACACCTCTTTGGTAGATTGTGAAGATTCCATTAGATCCCGTGTGGATCTCATGGAATAAAGTCCGCCCTAGACTGACGAGGGCCATTAGCCCGAAACCATGGTCTCTAGGTGGACGCTTCTCAGTTTGCCAAAGCTGGTGTTGTGGCTTTGTCACCGACCCGAGGCCGCTAGTTGCGGCGACGGTCAATAGATGGCGTCAGATTTTGACGTTTATTTTGACGGGAGAAGCGCCCATTGCTTCTATATATATATATGTTATACAGAAATTATTTTATTTTAAAACTATAACTTTTAGATCAAACTACTCTGTAAAATAGACCGCCAGATTTTGCGGCTTTCCCTATATAAACCCATTGTTAAAGATAATGAGAACATTTCCTGACCAGAAGCACATGTATTTTTTAGATGGCAGAACGCCATCTAGTGGAACAGAAATCAACTAAACATTGATTTAATCTGTTTCCTGATATTTGGCCAACCCATTTTCTTTATAAATCAAGAAAGGCTATCCACGAATTGTTGTTGTTTTACTTTGGCCGCATCAAATATTTTGTAATTATGTAAATACTTATTTTATAGTTTTTATTTTCTTTATTCTACTTACCTTAAGTCAAGTAGTACTTCCTCAAATTATGTATTCAATACTTTATTAACACAATTAAAGAAAATTGTGAATAAAACTTTATTTTTTATTTTTACCACGACTGCAATAAAGTACTCATGTATTTTCAAAATAATCGGCATCAGCAAATATTAATTCTATATCTCAAGCAATTAATCTCTGAAAAAGAAAAAGGCATTTCCTTATCGTGCGACTGAATGTTTGCTGATGGCTTTCGCCATCTATCAGAATAAACATCAACTATTCTCGTTGATTTCTAATTATTGCAGAATTGGCCAAATACCCATTCTTGATTAATCAAGAAAAGCTAACCACGTATCTCGTTATCTCTCTCTCTCATCAAAATATTTGATCATGATACGTATTGTATGTGAAACGATATCTTCATGATATCGTGAAGAAGCCAAGTATAACATTGTTTGAATGGTTTAGAAGGAGAAAGAGAACAACTGAATATCTTGTCCTGGATGTACGATGGTCGGGACAATAGACGGCCTGAGGAAAGTTGAGGAAGCGGTTAAATTGACTCTCCCATCAACCTTCGAATATGAAGGCTAATGAAAACTCCGCAAATATTGATTTCCCACAAAAACTGGTGGGATTAGCTCGGAGCTCGATGATTGGTTTAATTTTGTGACGTCTGCTCAGTCACATGACCTTTAAACGGCCAATCGCTTCGCGCATCTAATTGTGACGTAGAAATGTAAACATTGTGTGTTGCTAAAAATAGCATTATGAAACTACTTCGGGTTCAACTGGGAAATGAACAAACTTTTAGCTCTGGAGGACCGGCTCCACAACTTTTACACTCGGAAACTTTATGAAATATGAAATAGCGAACAGCTTTTAGAAGGAATATTGACTAATTCCTCCATAAACCTTTCTATTTGATGAGATTATCAAATATTATTCCTCAAATTACATGAAACTATTTTTATTTTGTAATTTTATTCACACGTTAATATATATGCGAAAGAGTGTTAGGAACCAACTTTTAAGATCAATTAGCGCTCTCACGAAAGTTCCAAACTAACCTCATGCTACACTAGAATGTCAACTGTCAGTTTCATTGTAATATGTAAAAATACGTTACACTACGAATATATTTTCAAAATTTCTAAATTTTTGTTTCAAAAGTTGTTAGGATTTGATCATATATTTTGATATATGAGTCGATTCCTGAACGGGCATTATTGTACTATGCGCTGCTTTCAATGTATTGTCACTTTAATCTTTCTACTTAGCGTGTGTATGAAAAATTGTTATATACTGTTTTCACATTATGTGTTACTTTTGTTAGAATATCTCTCATTATATGTAAGAAGTAATGGAATTGTCATAAATAGAAGGAGAATAGGAGAAGGAAATATCTCTGCATGCCACTTGGGTCCTAGAGCGGTTGAGCCAGGAGTAGAGATCGTGACAAGCCTCCAAATTTGTGGAGACATTCGTCCTTGAAACGGCTTGTAAAGTGAATGAAGCTACTCTTAGGTCATCAAGATGTGAATAACAAGAGGACACCACCGCAATAATTTCCCCATGAAGATCATCAAAGGATCAACTGGACCAATGCAACATCTCACCCTCAGACTATGGCTTTACAATAAATCGATCACCTTGGAGGCGCCAGACTGAGAAGGCACTTAGAACTGAGTGACCTGGAATAAAATAGGTGTAAACTTCCATGCATTCATACGCTATACATTCCCTTTATTGTAATATATTCATCTCATTGTGTGTTATATCTCCCTGAACCAATATGGATCGGCTTCATGTTATGTGGATCTCCGTTGTTTCATATGTCTCTCTAGTGAGGCGGGGTTATATAATGTGTAACGTTCATTCTAGTACACTATGTACATTATCTCGTGTATCCCTCATACATAAGTGTTTTAATTTCACACTGTAAAAATTTCTGATTAATTATTTCAATTGTTCTCCATAATTTATGCATGCTAATTTCTAAGATGGACTATTTTTGCATGCATTTATTTGTCCCATTATCTATTGGTGAAATGAAGAGAGAGGCTAGTCTTTTAATCGATATGAATAAAACACAATATATAAGAGCGCTCCTTCTGATAAAAACTCTAAAATATCCTTTTTATATATCTAAATTATAATAATAATTATTTCGAGACATTGCTGGAGTGTTTTCCTAGGTCAGTTCTACCTCAGTCTGTGTGAAGTTGGGTTGGACATTTTACATAAATAGCCTCCTCATTTATTTTTATATAATAACCATAATGTGTAAGAATAAAGTTTTCTGCAATATACGTTTCTCCAAAAATTAATTTATTGAGGTTCGCTTTCGAACCAACTTTACTCTTCTACGGTCGTTTAAATTATTAGAGAGAATGATGGCTAAGAGAATACGTCTGTAGAATTTGAGAACCTTTAGTAAATAAAAACATTTTGAAGATATAACGGGATATATTAAATATATTCTATTCAATTTCACACTCAGGGTATAAGAGTTTTTTTTTTTTTTTGAATTCCAAAAATCACGACGTCCCATCAAGAGCCTGTTATATCAATACAGCAAACAGCTACATACTAAACCTCTATCTAACCTAGATGTCGAATGGTTACACAAATAATAATTCCCGGGCATCAGAGTGAAGGAGCCACCAGGGGCCTCACTATATCGGAATGGCTATCGGAAATTTGATCGCCACTTAATAAGTCCTAACGGATGATGATAGTCCATTTGTGTGTTCCTACCTTTATTGGAGTCTTCCTCTATCTATCTAGATGTCTCTATACTATATACTACTGACCTGCTGGCTGGGGCTTCGGGCGAGGCCTGCATGACGACGCCATGTCTGCCAAGACATGTCCCTATAAGTATTATCTCAACATTGAACTGAGAGATCCTGTCCTTGTCTGGAGGAGGACTCTCTCAAGGTGGAGGAGCCTCCCTTCCTGAGAACAGCTTTTTATATATTTTTATCACCAAATTGTAAATAATCACATTTTTTTTTTTAAATTTAAATTCAAAACTAATATAGACGCGTAAAATTCTTTTTGAAATTAAACAATTTCTACTGCCCTTACTGTGATAGAAAAATTAATGGGAGGTTCTGGCTTTATATAATTTAATGAGTATGAATTTTCCTTTTCAAATAGAATAATTTATTAATATTCTAAACACGAGGAAAAATATTGGAAGGATCTGGCTATTCATGCCAGACCCTCCCATTAATTTTTCCATCGCAGTAAGGGCAATAGAAATTGTTTAATTTCAAAAATAATTTTACGCGTCTGAAATAGTTTTGAATTTAAATAACAGATGGCGCGCTAGTGCCTCATAACATTTATCTTTGTTTAATTTTTCTTTGATTTTGTAACAATTAACTGAGAGTACCAATAAAATATATTGAATTGTAATTCTGATAACGCTCAATACCTTCTATATCAATATATGAAGGACGGTTTTATCTCTTTCTCTCCCTCTATATTTCCTTCCTTTCTTCATTCCTCAATAGATAGCTATTCACCGATACATAAGATATTCTACTCTTTTTGATGCTATGATTCTTTTTAAAATGAATCAATTCTCTACTGCCCTTACTGCAATGATAAAATAATGGGAAGGCTCCTGGTTCATCAGTGGTGAACCCTCCCAGCGGTGTCACTAGCTTGATCTACCATACCGCTGTAATGTTGCATTTTGTTGCATTCCTTTATACTTATATTGAAGCTAGACTCCTGGAAAGGATATTTTAAATTAACTATGGGCATAAGATTTGAAGAAATTAGATATACATATAATGGTAAATATATAATATGCTTCGAGCACATTCCGCAAATTGAAAATAAAATTATTTCGAAAAACAATATTCATATGATGCATTAGCGCGTCTTCTGTCATAAGAAATATCAACTATTTTTGACCAGTAGATATTTTATTAATTTAAAAAAGAATCATTCCGGTCAAAAATATTTGAAATTTCTTATAACAGATTACCGCTACATATGAGTTAAGAATATAGTAGTATACATGAAATTAAATTAATAATTTTCTTCTCAAGTAAAATAATTTATTAATATTCATAACACGAGTAAAATTATTGGGCGTTCCTGGCTATTCAGTGGTTGACTCCTCCCAATGGTGTCGTAGGTTTGATCCAACATGCCGCTTTTTAGAGCTTTATGATTGAATAAGGCGATTCTACATCCAGAACAAATGGCGCTTTATTGCCTCATGTTATCTAATATCTGCACTTTTACCTGTTCTCTTCTATAACAAATACTTACACTACCAATGTATGAAATGAAAGACAGATTGATTTAGGTCTTTCTCTCAAATTCTGTTTATAAAGTATCTATTTTTAAAATCATTCAGCTATATACCAGAGCCATAACAAATCAATCGAAGTTAACTTCAATCATTACTATAGCACTTCTAAAATATAAGTAATACCTCTTTTTTAGGACATCTCGTAACCACTGTATGCCACAATTCACCCAGAACCATACCTAACCTTAAGCTGCAAAGCACTGGTGATTGTGAGGCGTAGATGGAGTCTGAAGCCTTCAGAATTGTCAACGTCGATCCATAGTCTGAGATGGACTCAGACATCCCTTCCCTGTGGTCGTGTCACCTGACCTATGGTAGCTGACTTGATCCCAACAGCACCAAGCCAGACTCCAGCAAATCTATCCCTATGGACAAACCACAAGCCCATGGTGATTGATATCATCATCTTCAGGTACACCACAAGCTCTAAACCTCATACCATGTTCATTTTATTTTTTAAATATATATATTTTTATTTGTTTCAATACTTTGTATACATATTTATCCGTTATATCCTCTCTTCATATATATACTCTCTTACTGGCAGATAATTTTCATTTGAAAAATCTTCATATAGAGTACATTATCTGTGTAAGTGGCCATTTATTATATTGCATCTATATTATATTCCAAAAGTCAATTTGTTTTATATTATTTATTAATAAAATAAAGTTTAATATGATATATTGTTCATTAAACTTAAAATAACGAATTGTATTAGAAAGCGTTTTACCTGATATAATAATCTACGATAAATGTTCTGAAATGCAATGCTGCAAATAGAATGTGAATAGAAGCTATAAATTGAAAATAACCATCCCCTGAGAAGGGTGAAGGGAAGTCACTGAAACGTCGGGAGGAAAATAAAAGAAGAGAGATTGATGTATATCTCTTCAATGAAATAAACATTTTCTAAATTGAGAGTGGAAATGAAAAAAATCAATATTCAACGATGATTGTGAATAACTGTTATCAGGGAAAATAGAGAGTTAGATTATGGTAAGAAACACAAATGAAGTATTTCAATAGAATGCTACAAGATAATCTTTCAGAAACAGATAAAACAGAGTTATGTTTCAATTGAAGGTTAGCAAATGTTCTTTATACGGAGCTGTAAATGTTTTATCAGCGATTGAGATAGAAATAGAACGATTGATTCCAAGTAAAGAGAATTTGTTTCTAACCACATCGCAATCCCATTAGCTATTTATCTCCCAGCCCGCTATTTGTAACCACACCTAATCCTCTAGAGATCTGTGCTGGGTTTACTTCCTTTCTATTACACATTCCGTCGTCTGGAAACATTTCATACTCTATATCTTTCTGACATCTACAGTTTTCTAAACTTTCGTCATATCCATTACACATTCCGTCGTCCAGTTAGCTCACGTCAGGAAAATATTTCACTCTATTCTCTATAAATTTTCAACATCTACAGGTTTCTAAACTTTCTTCATTTCCATTACACATTCCGTCGTCCAGTTAGCTCACGTCTGGAAACATTTCTCACTCTATTCTCTATACCTTTCTGACATCTACAGGTCTCTAAACGTTCTTCATATCCATTAGACATTCCGTCGTCCAGTTAGCTCATGTCTGGAAACATTTCACACTCTATTCCCCACAGATTTTGGCAGGTTTCTAAGCTTTTTCCTTCCAATTACACATCGAATCGACCAGTTATATCAGTCTGAAAATATTTCACACTTTATTCTCTATTATCTTTCTGACACATTAACAGATTACTAAACTTCCTTCATTTCAATTACACAATGCGTTTTGTATAAATATGTCACGTCTGGAAATATTTTCACCCTTTATTCTGTACAGATTTCTGTGTGTCACCTAAAGGTATCTAAACTTTATTCTTCCATTACACTTTCCATCGCCTATGTAAATCATTCGTGAGAAGATTTCACTCTCTTTTCTTCAAACATTTCTGACATTTACAGATTTCTAAACAATATATATTATAATTTAAAATATCGTCTAAAAATCCAACGTGTAGGGATATTTCGCACTCATATTTTGATAGTTGCTATAATTAAAGTAAGGTTTTATGGGAATATTATATTCTAGAGGAATTAGCTCTCTCAGCACAAGTGATGTATAAATTGGAGAATATTTACCCCGTTTACTCAATCTAACCTGAATATTAGCCTGAAACGCATAAATCTAAAATAAAGTGAACTTTTTGAAGGCGTATTTATAGGTCTTTGAAATTAACATTTTAATGAATATCAGTATTTTTTAGGATAAATGGCAGTGGGCTATCAGCAGAATTTAATTACCCGAATATCAGGTATTCTGTTTCGATAATTTGACACCATTTTATCTCTTCCTTCTATGCCACATCAATTCTGATCTGGTCATTCAATAATAACAAATAATGGACATATACTAAGTCATTATGAGCTCAAAAGGTTCTTATTGCAAATGCAAAATGACATGTTATCTTCTAACTGGAAAGATATTAGTTTTTCTGACAACAGGATGTTATTTATCTTTGGCGTCATTCACGAAGTGTTTCTCAATATCGAATTTATATATAGTGTAAATATGTAAAATAGTTGTAAAATAGAAACCTGTAAATATAGTTAAGGTTTTGCATTGTAATTAGGAAAAAGCTTCTCTCGCTGACGGGCGGTCGCGTGAAACTTCTCTCACTGGCAGGCAGGCGCGCGCGCAGGAAGTCACGTGCTAGTGTTCTCGCCGGCAGGCACGCGCCGCACACGCACGCCGCACGCGCCGGCAGTCGCGTGTTTTTTTTTTTTTTTTGTTCTAAAACATTCTTTAAAAATAAACGAGCGGTAAACAACAGTCTTCGGTTGTTTTTATTTTTAGCTTCGAGGCGTAAAGGGAAGTGACCCTACGCTCGCAAACCTACATATAGATTATAATATAATTCTTAAAATATATTTTTTTCTCAATCATTTGGAAGAATTTTTCCGTTAACAAAGAACATGAGAGAATTATCACACTTAAACAATAAGTTTACTTATTTAAAATTTCAAGTTTTTCCCTTAAGTCTAGTATAACTGTAAAAACGCTGTTTAGAAAGTGTTTATTTATAATAATGGAAAAATCTCAATTATACAATCCCCGGCAATCATGTTTTCATAGATTAACAAACTAACCCAACTAGGGGATTTTAAAATCTATTTAAATCATCAATATGAAAAAACTATAGTTACTTCAATTTTAATCCAACCTTCAACTGACTAATAAAAAGGTTGGTTATTAATGTCCTCATAATATCATGATGAATGCTATTATGTATCAATTTGAATCAATTGCTGTGCACATCTTTTTGAAAAACCTTAAATTTGAGAAACAATGTTCTAATATAAAATATGTATTCCAATCCCACTCAGTTATCGAACCCTAAATAATGAGCTATAATACTTTGCTAAAACTGGATACGACGGTGTTCCCGTGGCCAGATATTATGGCGCCATCAAATGTTTTATTGCTGCTGTTAAAATATAAAGTAGCAACCGCGTTAATGATTGGACGGAAATCCTATTTCGCGAGCCAATTAGATTCCAGAGCGCCCTTTGATCCTGCCGCTGTATAAATACGCTGATTGGTGGACGCCTGGAATTCTTAAGTTCCTGGCGGCTGGTGTAAACTGGCAGTGGAATAGATAGACCGCTGCGATATACACTTCCACGATTTAGTCAAGACAAAATCGTGTTAGAATCTGTGGATATGAAAAAAAGAAAGAAATGAGATATTTACTATAATAAGTTCTAGTTTCTATATCTCTATTTGTAAAACGACATTTGAAAATTATCCCGCATGAGGTTTTTTTTCAACGAAAAATCAAAATTTATTCCAAGGAGAAGTAGGAGAAAGGTAAGCGGAACACTGTGGGTTCGATTCCCATCCCCGGACACTTTTAATTTTATGTTTATCATTACACCTCACAATTCATCCATTCATACCTCATCCCTAAGGTTGGAAATAATCGTTATTTCTCCTTGGAATAACATTTGATTTTTCGTTGAAAAGAAACTCATGTGGGATCATTTTCAAATGTCGTTTTACAATCACAAGCCGCATTATATTGTAATATAAATTACTTTATGTATTATTAACGAACGGAAAAATATATCCAGGGTAGCCTAGTGGACATGGCATCTGCCCGGTAAGCGGAACACTGTGGGTTCGGTTCCCACCCCTGGACCCTTTTATTTTTCCGTTTATCATTACTCTTCACAATTAATCCATTCATACCTCATCCCTAAGGTTGGAAATAATCGTTATTTCTCCTTGGAATAAATTTTGATTTTTCGTTGAAAAGAAACACATGCGGGATAATTTTCAAATGTCGTTTCACAATCACAAGCCGCATTATATTGTAATATATCTCTATTTAACTGATTTATTTAAATCTTAAAATAAAATTTGAAGATTATTTCTGGTACTTATATTGAGAGATCTCGTTTTACTTCTGTGTCACTAATAATAAACATTTGAAAGAATAACCACACCGATAAGATTCTATATATCACTACCTATAGATATTAAATTTCGAATTATATTTTTTAAGATTAAAATTTGATTTTTTAAATATCTGAATTGAGGGGCAGGGGGGGATATACATTTCTTTTTAAACGTAAAGAAGATTACGTCTTCCGGAACTTATCAGTTCTTTCATAATATTTTTGCATCTTTTTATTAAATACGCTTGAATAAGGTTCAATAACAACAATACACTTCACACACAATATATATATACAATTAATTATCTAATAGTTAAGAAAATACATTTACTGATTATCTAACTGAACATTAACTTGTGCCATTCACCCTAATAACTAGCGTTCTCTTATTATACTTTCTGAATATTGAACTTAAACATTTTCTAATAACTCAACAAAAGTCAAACACCAAGACGTTTCAGGCTTTTGGATCTCATGGTGAAGGCTCCACATCGAGGTGGTGTGAGTGATCGGATTTTGTTGATTTAAAAAAATGTTTTGGCCAAAGTATTCTGGAAAATAAAAATGAAACATCGTCTGGGTTAAATTTATTCAGATTAATATATATATATATTACATTATTGAGTGGAGAAAAGATTCGAGAGATGTGTTATTTTCATTTTTAGTATTCTAATCCGTTACATTATTATCTTTTTTTCTGTTATTTTACCCGAGAGATTGCTTCATATATAGATATGTGAGTGTTCATGATTACTACAACAACCATCACTTTCACCGGCAAAGTTCACCACGAAAGGATATATCAAAGGTGTTCATCAGATTTGACACGGAAGCAACAATATTCATGTTCCAGAATTGATTGATGAAATTA
This sequence comes from Cordylochernes scorpioides, assembly GCA_030710605.1. Taxonomy (NCBI): domain Eukaryota; kingdom Metazoa; phylum Arthropoda; class Arachnida; order Pseudoscorpiones; family Chernetidae; genus Cordylochernes; species Cordylochernes scorpioides. The sequence continues at coordinate 89,570,371 of CP092867.1, read as the reverse complement.
AAATAATAATCAAATATTTTTTAAAGCGTATTGTATATTAAAATGCATTAGCGCACCATCTGTTATCAAAATTCGAAACTATTATAGACGCGTATGATTCTTTTTTTTTTTTAAGAATCATACGCGTCTATAATAGTTTCGAATATTCTGTATATTAATCATGAAATATATCATAATGAATTTATATTTGTTATATTTATTTAATATAAGAATATTGGTAGACACCGATCTTTATTAAATTTATATTTGAAGTAAACGAAAAAATTGCGCTACAAATTTTAAAAATAAAACTATAACCTTCCGCAATGAGTTTCTTTTATTTTGATGTGCGCGAGCTTTCGGGCTTTTTATTGTTTTTATCTCTCGTGTCTTATGTAATATTTGAGTTTTCCTTGTATTACAAGCTAAAATTACCACTAAATAAAACTTTAAAATTCACTTATCTTTTTAGCTATGATAATCGATGCTAAATGTAATGGTGCATTAATTTTGCTACTGTAAATGCTTTACTTGCCTACCCACCTTAAGAAAAAGTTGAACTTTGCTCTTACATAATATCGAAACTTGTTCGGTTACTTGCACTCACTTTTCGGGTTAGACTTGTGCATGTTAGAGGAAAATATATAAAGCGATTAGTTAAAGAAAATTGTAAAATAAGAATCCAACTGTTTAATGCTGAATTCTCTCCCAGGATCTGGGTGTCGACTGAGTGTACATTTCACCATGCGAACAGAACTTTCCATTCAAAATGTTTTCTCTTTTGTGTTTCAAATAGCTTCCTAGCCAACGCAAGCAACGACAGATTATGGCATCCTAGTTGACGCAAGCAACGACAGATTATGGCATCCTAGTTGACGCAAGCAACGATCCGGAAAACGGATTACGACACAAAAGATAGGCGATGGCGAGCTGAGGAAAGATATTTATTTGGAGAGGTATGGGCAGGTAATTAAGACCGAGTTGGAACAAAGGCCTCTTGTTGCTAGACAGATGTCATCCGGCATGTCTTGGCGACATTACAATGTCTCTTCTTTATTGGAGACAACAACTGTTCCCGTCATTAGATTCCGGCGGCAAATTGAAATTATATAATGAATGAAACCGTGCGTTTTTACCTTTATTCGTCGACAGTGAATGAGCCGAGGGTATCGTGATATTTGTGTAAATTTATTCCAGAATGAATCACTTTGTAAAGATTTATACCTGGAATTCAGAGTATATGCCACCATGTTGTACCGTCTTAAATCAACAGTATTCCTGTACTACGGGCGATACCAGTCCTAGTAATTCACTGCGAAGAACTCCTTCAACCCAGCTTTCACCTCATTCTGATCAACGAAGTCCCGCGGCCGAAGGAATTGACTGGACGGAACAAGTAATAATCCGACGGTGCAAAGTTCATACTATATGCTGAGCGTAGCAAGAGTTCGATTATTTCTGAATTTTGTACTAACAAATTTACTGGCAATGTGTTTCTTTTAAATAATACCATCAAATATTATATCTACAGACCTTACTGCAATTATATGAGTTATTGAATGAGATGGCTTGGTTCATCAGTAGTGAACCCTCTAAACGGTTTCGCCAATTTAATATCTTGACCACTCTACAATTGTATTGGATTGGTTTGGGATATACCCTGTTTTTTTTTTCTATGGAAGGCAGCTTAGGGGTGTTTAGTGAACTATGGACATTAGCTTATATAGAGCTGTATCATTTCTAATTTATTTTGAAATTATTTCAAACTTATTGATTAATCATATCCTCTAACTTGCACAAGTCGAACTCAAATAGTGATCAACGTAACCGAACAAGGTTTGATATTATGTAAGCGCAGAATCAAGCTTCTTTCTACACGTGGGTAGGCAAATGAAGCATTTACAGTAGCCGTATCAATGCACAATAACATTAAAATCGATTATCATGGCCTAAATATACAGAGATAAGTAAATTTTAAGTTGTAATTAGTATATATATCAGCTTGTAATACAAGAAAACTTATTTATTACACACAAAAAAAACGTAAAAATATATATATATATTGTAACATAGTATTTATGAATTTTATTTACGTAACATAGTATTTATTAATTTTTTTATTTTTTATTAACAGAGTGGTCAATTTTATGTTTATATCTTGCGACTCTGTAAATTTCCCTCGTGGCTTATCTTTTGTTTACAATTCATAGTTTTACCCTTGCTGACACGAAAATAGAAACTTTTTTGGACCAACCGAACAGTGGCAACACGGCAACAAAAGACTTAGCCCTAAAACTTCCGGTAAACAAAGGCTGCTTTTCGACTTAACGTTTGGTTTTGACGGGCCAGAAAAGGAACTATCCCTTCATAAATTTTAATAATTGTTTTTGAATAACTTTTGTATTGATATTAATTTGTGTGATTTTTTAAAATAAATATTTCTTTCAATAAGCATTAATTCTTCATCACTGTTTACTAACTTAGGCCTCGTCATTCAACGTTGTGACACTTCTGATCCCTGCAACAAAGGTATTGATTTACCAATTTATAATTTTCAAATCAGTTTCCAGCATTACTGTAAAGCTAGGAACGTTTAGTTCAGGTTAAGCCATCGGGACCTTGTATTGTCTTTCTTTTTTTCAAATCTAAGACAAAGACAACATTTTGGCGCAGCCGACAGGATAAAGATTGAAGAATTACTGATTACACAAAGGTGCAACTGTGAACCAGTGATTACTTCTCAGGATGGCTGACCAACCAGTTAGTAGTGCTGAACTGAAAAAGCTTAGGACGCCAGTGCGTGCAATGTTCACCAAGGCGTTCAATGAGCTCGAAACAGAGATCAAGAAGAAGGAAGTCAAGAAAGCAGATGTAGAGAAAATCCTCCGCCGACTCCAGACCCACCATGAAAAGCTTTTAATATTGAACATGAGGATGGAAGAAACTCTGCTACGAGAATCAGCGTCTGAAGACATTTTCACTGCTGAGTACGAATCCGTTTGTGAGTACGAAGATAATTTCAGTAACATTATGACTGATTACGAGGCTCTTGCGGAAGAGGATGACGTTAGTACTAGTACAATCAGCGGCACAGCAGCAATGAACTATCGACTACCGAAGCTGGAGTTCAAGAAGTTTGGGGGAGAACCAAGAGAATGGATTACATTCTGGAGTCAGTTCAGCACGATTGACCGGGATCCACAGATGCCTCCAGAAACTAAGTTTCAGTATCTCTTTCAAGCCACTGCCGAGAACTCCGAGGCAAGAGAAGCAGTCGAAAGTTTTCCACCGAGTGCCGACAACTACCCTAAAGTCATCGAGTATATCAAATCACGTTTTGGAGAGGATGAAATGCTTGTTGAAATTTATGTGCGTGACCTGCTTCAGAATGTGCTTCAGAATGTGAGAGCCGAAGGTAAGATGTCTGTAGTGAAGCTTTACGATAGACTGGAGACACAACTGCGAGCATTAGAAACATTGGGCGTCGCTCGTGACAAGTTTGCGGCTATGCTGTACCCACTCGTCGAATCAGCGCTACCAGAGGACACCCTGAGAGTATGGGAACGAAGTCAATATACGGTGAGCGGAAGAGGAGTACAGGATAAGTTGACACAACTCATGACGTTTTTGAAGACAGAAGTGAAGGGCGAGAGTCGAGTGAATATGGCCAAAGCAGCGTTCAAGATCGACAACAATCAAGATGCGAAGGATGATCGATCAAACAGGAAATCTCTTTCTAAGAAGAATCCTGGAAGTAAAATGCCGTCAGCTACTGACCTCGCCAACACCACTCAGATCGCCAACACCACTCGGATGCGAAACAACTGCATCTTTTGTGGGAATGGTCACCCGAGTCAAGAATGCTACAGTGGACAGCGGATGCATCTACCAGAGAAGAAAGATAAGGCTAAAGGGAAGAATGTTTGTTTTTGGTGCCTGCTTCCTGGCCACGCATTCAAGAAATGCCGGATTAAGCCACGTTGTCCTGTCTGCGGAGGGAAGCATTACGCCATTATGTGTCCTACTTTGGAAGCCCAGAAGACTTCTCATCACCAAAAAGCGGAACTAAAGGTTTCAGGGGAAAGTCCTGCAACAGAGCAAGAGACCGCCAATCAATTCACGTCAACAACTTTAAACAACGCTACCGTAGGAGGAGTCTATCTACAAACTCTGATAGTCAAGATAAGCGGACCAAAGGGGAAGCATAATGTTCGAGTGTTGCTTGACTGTGGATCCCAGAGGTCCTATATTTCAAAGAGAATGGTGGACGCACTGGGCCTAAAGAGAGTGCAGCAAGTTACACTTACCCACAATCTGTTTGGAGGCGGAGAAATTCGTCAAAAGAAGCACAATGTGTACAAAGTAAATGTTTCCAGCCTCAACAACGAATACATGGATGATCTCAAATTCTTGGATCAGGAAGTAATTTGCGGACACATCAGTCAAGTACAGGATCATACTATACTCAATGAGTTAAAAGCTCGAGGGATCAACTTGACTGACGTATACCAAGGCGAAGAGAGACCGATCCACATGTTAATTGGTTCGGACTTGCTCAGCAGCATTCTGACAGGCAGAATGAAAATATTGCAAAGTGGAGTTGTGGCGACAGAAACCAAGCTGGGGTGGACAGTATTGGGACCAGCAATAGAGAACGACATGGAAGATTCATGCCTGATCGTGACTTCACTTCACGTTAATAGTTTTGACGTACAGGATTTATGGAAATTAGATGTGCTTGGTATCATGGATGCAGCAGAAACAAAATCTAGGAAAGATTTAATCGAAGCCTCCAATACTCATTTCAAGGAGACTGTGAAACGAGACGAAAGCGGAAGGTATATCGTGTCACTACCATGGATAGCTGGACATCCACCAGTTCCAGTCAATCGCCGAACTACAGAAAATAGATTGCTGACTACAACAAGGAATGTCCAGGGCAAGATGCTGTATGAGGAGTATGATACTATTTTTGAGGAGTGGGAAAAAGAGAAAATCATCGAGGAAGTTGAGGATAAATGGGAGGAGTGCAATTATCTCCCTCATCGCCCAGTGCTCAAGGATAGTCACACCACTCCTATTCGTCCAGTATTCGACGCAAGTTGCAAGAAAAAGGGGCTCCCATCATTAAATCAATGTCTGGAAAAAGGAGACAACCTGATTGAGCTCATTCCTGATTTGCTCTTGCGGTTTAGACTTGGAAAGTATGGCATCATTGCAGACATACGAAAAGCTTTTCTCCAGATTCAGGTTCGAGAAGAAGATCGTGAATTCCTTCGGTTCCTGTGGTGGAAAAAGGACCAGAAGACACTAAAATTTTACAGGCATTGCCGAGTAGTCTTTGGCCTTACCTCAAGTCCTTTTCTACTAGCTGCAACCATTAAGTATCATTTGAGCCTGCCGCAGTTTCAAGATAATAGGTGCGCAGAACTTCTTGCCCGAAGTTTTTACGTCGACAACTGCATTCTTAGTTTGTCATCTACACATGATGTCAAAAAATTTATCAAGGAATCCTCCGACATCATGATGCAAGCCAAATTTGAGTTACGAGACTGGATGTGGAATGAACCTGGAATCACAGAACAAGATCCAGCCTCTATTTTGGGTATGAAATGGCACCTTCAGACTGACACTATTGCTATTAATGTGCAGTCATTGAAAAATATAGATGAAGAAAAATCAATCACAAAGAGAAGTATCTTGTCAGCCTGCCATCGGATTTTTGATCCGATTCAATTTACCTGTCCAGCTACAATCAAGATTAAGAAGATGGTTCAAGATGCTTGGAAGGAGAATAAATCATGGGATGAACCGCTGAACGAAGACAGACGGGTCGAGTTCATAAAATGGAGGAAGCAAGCTTTAGAATTGGATCAGATCAAGATACCTCGATGGATCTTACCTATCAAAGGAAAAACAACATTGCACGTGTTTTGTGACGCTTCAGCTATAGCGTACGCAACGGTGATCTTCATGCGAATAGAGAATGCGTCAGTCATAGTTGTGCGATTCGTTGAAGCAAGAAATCGACTGGCAACTATTAAGAGGATCACGATTCCACGACTGGAACTATTAGCCTGTTTGATTGGAGCACGACTGTTGGTGCATGTTCTGGAAAATTTAGAAGAAAGTCCGGAGAAGATTCAATGTTGGACAGACTCCAGTCCTGCCCTATACTGGATACAACAACAAGAGAATTGGGCTCAGTTCGTTTCCAACCGTGTCAAGGAGATCACAACACTTACGAAGAATGAAGATTGGAACCATGTCGCAGGGGAACACAATCCAGCAGATCTTCCATCCCGTGGTGAATCCCCATCGAAATTCATAAAATCCGGATGGTGGGAGGGACCAAAATGGCTTCAGGAAAAGAAAGAAGACTGGCCAGTATCAAAAGTACAGTACGATCTGGAAGCCATTGAAGAAGAGAGGAGGAAGACTGTGGTGGCTGGATTTGTAGCCAAAAAGCCCGAGGAGAATCCATGGTATCTGAATCTATACGAGGGAAAACGTGAAGTGACTCTAACACAAATACTGAGAGTAATCGCGTGGATGCTACGTTTCAAGCCCTCTGAATACAAAGGAGATGTCATCTCACAAGAGGAGCTAGACAGTGCTGAAAAGTCCCTAGTTAAGATAATACAGAGTGAATCGATCGGTGTGGAAGATCCCAAGATGAAGCAGCTACACGCGTTCCAAGATAAAGAAGGATTATGGAGAGTGAAAACGAGGATAGTGAATCGAAATGACGATGAACTGTTCCGATTGCCAATTTTGATCCCAACGAATCATCCGGTCACAGAGCTAATTGTGAAATCAGTCCACGAGAAAATGTACCACTGTGGAGCCCAGACGCTGCGATCAGTACTAAGAGAGAAGTTCTGGATTCCAAAAGCTCGACAACTAGTTCGTCATGTAATTCATAAATGTCCTCGCTGTCGACGATTTGAAACCAAGCGAGTCGACGTACCAGAGGCATCTTTGCCTCAACATCGCGTACGAGATGTTGTGGTTTTTGAGGTAACAGGAATTGACCTCGGAGGACCTTTATATCTGGAAGATGGACAGAAGGTTTGGTTCGTCATCTTCACCTGTGGCGTATACCGTGCGGTCCACCTCGAATTGGTAACTTCCTTATCGACGGAAGCATTGGTGGGAGCAGTAGAGAGGTTCGTAGCAAGACGAGGTTGCCCTGCAGTCATCTACTCAGATAATGGGACGAATCTAGTTGGACTCCGGAATGAGCTTTATCGAGTTAATTTTGGAGTGAAATGGAAGCTAAATCCTCCAGCAGCACCGTGGTGGGGAGGTTGGATCGAGAGAATTGTTGGACTCACCAAAAAACTGCTTCGAAGATTGCTGGGAAAACGTGTTGTCAACTACGAAGAAATGGTGACGATCCTCGAAAACTGTGAACGAGTTATCAACGCGCGACCACTCACCTACATTGCTGAGGACAATGATGATCTTGTGCCATTAACCCCAGAGATGTTTCTTCGAGAACCAAGAGCTGAAGGAGAGATTGATCTAAATAAATTCAGGTGTAATTTTGGGAAGAGCTATGAGAAACGCAAACGACTCCTGAAGGATTTCCGTAAGAGGTTCAGAAGCGAGTACCTAGGATTGTTGGTGCATCACGACAATCGCAAGAAACAACGACAGTTAAAAGTTGGAGATATCGTCCTTGTGGAGGTTGAAAACAGGAAGCAAATAAACTGGCCTATGGGAAAGATTACGAAGGTGTTTCCTGGAACTGACAATGTGCGAAGACTTGTGGAAGTTAAGACTAAGTCTGGATTCATGAAGCGTGCAGTGCAACGATTGTTCCCACTTGAAGTACCATCTGAGGACGTAGAGCAAGGCGACGGGGAGCTTAAACCAGCGGAGGATGAGATCGTCAGGGAGAAAACATCCGGTGTGGAGTCCACGTCAGCGCAAGAGAAAACTACTCCAGTAAAAGTAGGGAAAGTTTACACGCGTTCTGGAAGAGAAGTCAAGTTACCGATTAGGTTTAATTGAAGTTTGTTTTTTTAATTAATATTGACCTTATAGCAAAGTTCAAAAGGTCAAGGTGGGAGAGTGACACGAAAATAGGAACTTTTTTGGACCAACCGAACAGTGGCAACACGGCCGGCGGCCGCCGCCCGCGCATGCGCGGGCAAGAACAAAAGACTTAGCCCTAAAACTTCCGGTAAACAAAGGCTGCTTTTCGACTTAACGTTTGGTTTTGACGGGCCAGAAAAGGAACTATCCCTTCATAAATTTTAATAATTGTTTTTGAATAACTTTTGTATTGATATTAATTTGTGTGATTTTTTAAAATAAATATTTCTTTCAATAAGCATTAATTCTTCATCACTGTTTACTAACTTAGGCCTCGTCATTCAACGTTGTGACACTTCTGATCCCTGCAACAAAGGTATTGATTTACCAATTTATAATTTTCAAATCAGTTTCCAGCATTACTGTAAAGCTAGGAACGTTTAGTTCAGGTTAAGCCATCGGGACCTTGTATTGTCTTTCTTTTTTTCAAATCTAAGACAAAGACAACACTTGCCTTAAATAAATTGTTGTCTCATCCTGAAGTTTTTGTCTTCCCTAATTTTCCACGTGGCATTTTGGTAGAGTTGCTGGGTAGGTTAGGGAAGACAAACTGAAGATCGCCGAGAATATGAAGCCATGGGTGCTGTAATCCACATTTTTAGAGACTGGCTCCAGGATTCCACCGCCGTGTCAAAGCCAAGACTTCCTTCCAAGATGACGATTTCCCTATAGACGATACGACGACAAAGCCGCTCTTCACGCCGCAAGAAAAAGGACGCAAAGGTACTAGGGACAAAGGTCCAAGACTTCGATGGAGTCCTTGGAAGAAGCACGTCAAATCCACGTCAGTATCTACAATAATTGCTAGCTGTGGGTCACAGCTCCCATAGGGAAGAAGCTATGTAACATAGTATTTATTATTTTTTTTTTATTTTTTATTAACAGAGTGGTCATTTTTATGTTTATATCTTGCGACTCTGTAAATTTTCCTTGTGGCTTATCTTTTGTTTACAATTCAGAGTTTTGTCCTTGCCTGAAATAAATTGTTGTCTCATCCCGAAGTTGGTCTTCCCTAATGTTCCACGTGGCAATATAACTTTAATGTAGATCTCGTTGGCTTCCAATATATTTTATTTTCAAAGTTAAATGCTGGCAACATCTACACACAAATAGACATAACAAATATAAATTCGATTATGAAATTTTATTATCAATAGAATATGCTTTGAAAATAACGAAAACTATTTGATGTAGATCAATCAACTCTGTAACATTATAATTGTTACATTGTTATTGGCGTTGTTCTTACGCCGGTAGGGCAGTTTGTGGTTTGGCGTTATCTTGTTTCAGAAAAATGCATTTTCTGTTCACACCACAAAGCCAGATACTTCACTCTCAAAACAATATACAACGGCTCCAGCTGTTCAGAATACAGATTGGTATTAATGGATTACGCACAGCCTATAATGATATACACTCATGGACAAATCTTGAAGATATGGAAAGTATTCGATTTCGCCGATCGTCTGTTTTTTGAAGGAGACCCAGTCGATTTTGTTCACACTTGGGCTATCTAGGGTCTTCAATAAAGGTCACTGTGTATCAAATATATTTCAGAGTTATTGTCTCAATCTCGGTATACATATTAAAAAGTAACAACTTTCTTAAGTTTTCTCCATGAGTGTATATAAAAGAGAGTAGTATTTTACCCAATGCGCTTGCAGCCACGCGCGTTCGGGATTAGCATTCGGTTGAACTCTATATTTCGAGCAATTGAGATATGCAAATACGAACAAAATTCTGTAATGCTTCCTTATTGCTGAGGCAGCCAAACCTAAAGAAACCTTTCGTTCTCTACTGAACCACCCTCCATATAGCCCGAATATTCTCAAAGCAACAATCATGTATTTTGACATTCCAAGAAAACGCTAAAAGGATAGCTATTTCGATAGGACGCTGAGATGGATGCTGCAGCGGAAAGATTCGCTAAGTTCTGAACCTAAGAAGTTTGGTGAGAAAAGGCCTGTACATCATTGGCAGATAGGTGTAGGCTATAATTTGATTAAAGACGAATAATCCTTTCAATAATTATAATAACGAAAAGATTCAAAAAGGATAAGTTTCTTTATTTGAAAAATAAATTCGAGCTTTCGGGCGTAGGCTGCCCTTCTACAGGAATATATTATAACTGTAAATACATGACTACTTAAAATTATATCCATTATTCCTGTAGAAGGGCAGCTTACGCCCGAAAGCTCGAATTTATTTTTCAAATAAAGAAACTTATCCTTTTTGAATCTTTTCGTTATTATATAATTTGATTAGTTATGATATATATGTTTTTAATATACACGTTGTATTTTTTATTGTAATATTGTAGATGATTGTTATTCTTGAACACTTTCTTTATTCGAAATAGAAACAAGTATAGTGTTGTACTTGGTATAGAGGTAGTGTAGTAATGGAAGGTAAATTAATCAATTTATTAATTTATTATTAAAATATATCGACCTCAAGTCATATATATAACATTAAAAGGCTAATTTGTTAATTGCGTGTTGTGGAAACAGCCATTTTTATAGTCTCTTAACTCTGTCAACTGTAAATTTAGACTGGCCAAACGCTGTGGAAAGGTGAACGGACCAATTTTTTCAGTTTAATTTGGGAAATTCTTTCTATTCTTATACACATATGTTTGGGCCTTTAATATTTAATTATTTACTCCCTTCCTTTTAAAATTTACAAATATTTTATTCCTTTTAAAGTGTATAAAAAGAGATATTTTCGAAGTAATTTTTAAACCTTTTTAATTAAATGGAGAATGTTTTCTAGAGATTCTTAAATGGATATATCTGTTGCTAGGAAATATTTGAGTGTTCAAGTATAAACGCGGGTATAGAATAATTCATGTTTTCTACCTGTTTAATATGTTCCATACCTGACACGAGGGGGGAAGATATTTACCGACACGTGGTGAAATTGAAGATTTCCATCTGAACGAGGTATCTTTACAAATCAACAAATGTAATTCTGGAGATAGAATCTTCCAAATTATAAATTGTAACAACACAATGTCTCCCAGGATAGTTTCATGTTTTATTTAAACCATCTCTAAAGCTTTCGGGTGTCACAACCCCTTCTACGGGAGTTCTATACTTGGTGGTTGTATACTTGGTGGTTGTATACTTGGTGGTTGTATACTTGGTGGTTGCTATACTTGGGGGTTGTTATACTTGGTGGTTGTATACTTGGTGGTTGCATACTTGGTGGTTGTATACTTGGTGGTTGTATACTTGGTGGTTGTATACTTGGTTGTATACTTGGTTGTATACTTGGTGGTTGTATACTTGGTGGTTGTTATACTTGTTGGTTGTATACTTGGTTGTATACTTGGTGGTTGTATACTTGGTTGTATACTTGGTGGTTGTATACTTGGTTGTATACTTGGTGGTTGTATACTTGGTGGTTGTATACTTGGTGGTTGTTATACTTGGTGGTTGTATACTTGGTGGTTGTTATACTTGGTGGTTGTATACTTGGTTGTATACTTGGTGGTTGTATACTTGGTGGTTGTATACTTGGTTGTATACTTGGTTGTATACTTGGTGGTTGTATACTTGGTGGTTGCATACTTGGTGGTTGTATACTTGGTGGTTGTATACTTGGTGGTTGTATACTTGGTTGTATACTTGGTTGTATACTTGGTGGTTGTATACTTGGTGGTTGTATACTTGGTGGTTGTATACTTGGTTGTATACTTGGTTGTATACTTGGTGGTTGTATACTTGGTGGTTGTTATACTTGGTGGTTGTATACTTGGTGGTTGTTATACTTGGTGGTTGTATACTTGGTTGTATACTTGGTGGTTGTATACTTGGTGGTTGTTATACTTGGTGGTTGTATACTTGGTGGTTGTATACTTGGTTGTATACTTGGTTGTATACTTGGTGGTTGTATACTTGGTGGTTGTTATACTTGGTGGTTGTATACTTGGTGGTTGTTATACTTGGTGGTTGTATACTTGGTTGTATACTTGGTTGTATACTTGGTGGTTGTATACTTGGTGGTTGTTATACTTGGTGGTTGTATACTTGGTGGTTGTTATACTTGGTGGTTGTATACTTGGTTGTATACTTGGTTGTATACTTGGTGGTTGTATACTTGGTGGTTGTTATACTTGGTGGTTGTATACTTGGTGGTTGTATACTTGGTGGTTGTATACTTGGTTGTATACTTGGTTGTATACTTGGTGGTTGTATACTTGGTGGTTGTTATACTTGGTGGTTGTATACTTGGTGGTTGTTATACTTGGTGGTTGTATACTTGGTTGTATACTTGGTTGTATACTTGGTGGTTGTATACTTGGTGGTTGTATACTTGGTGGTTGTTATACTTGGTGGTTGTATACTTGGTGGTTGTTATACTTGGTGGTTGTATACTTGGTTGTATACTTGGTGGTTGTATACTTGGTGGTTGTATACTTGGTTGTATACTTGGTGGTTGTATACTTGGTGGTTGTTATACTTGGTGGTTGTATACTTGGTTGTATACTTGGTGGTTGTATACTTGGTGGTTGTTATACTTGGTGGTTGTATACTTGGTGGTTGTTATACTTGGTGGTTGTATACTTGGTGGTTGTTATACTTGGTGGTTGTATACTTGGTGGTTGTATACTTGGTGGTTGTATACTCCTGTGAAAGGGTTTGTGACACCCGAATGGTTGAGAGAATGTTTAAATTAAAAAAGAAACTTATACTCGGCGGCAGTGTGTTGTTAAAATGTAATTCTAAATTATTTATCAATATTTAAATCTTAATAGATTGAAAGGTCAATACTACTGATATGTATACAGTTAAACCTGTCTATAGCGCCTCCTCTAAATAGCGCCTTCCTCTCTATAGCGCCCGATTTTAAACATTAAAATGTAAACATTTTACATTAAAAGTGACCTGTCTATAGCACCCCATCTCTATAGCACCCTATTTTGGTGAGTCCCAAGAGAGGGCGCTATAGACAGGTTTAAGTGTATTTCTATTGAGGAAAATCTATATATATATAAATGAATGTTTGTATGTTGGTTTGTCTGTATGTTGGTTTGTATGACTCCTATACAAATTCGCAGTAGATCACTAATTCAAACCAAAATTTCCATACATAGGTAAAAAATAACGAGGATGACGATAGGCTATTTTAAAATATATATAAATCATTTATTAAAACTATATATTCAAATTATTCAACTTAGCTCACGAGCAGCGCCCTCTAGAACACTCAGGCGGGCGATGGCGGCGCGCGACGACTGGCTGCCGGCGCAGCACATGACTTCCCAGCCCCCCCCCCCCCCCGCCGAGTAAATGAGATCTCCCGGCTGACGGCCGGTTGAGCGGCCGGCCGGCCTCACGAGCAGCGTCCTCTAGAACGCGTGACGCTTTTGACGGCGCGGGGCGCTCCCAGTTGGACAGTTGCGCGGGGGCAGAGTGACCTCGCGGGTGCCCTCCGGGAACTACGTCCATCTTCCATATGTAATATACATTTAATCGTGTAAACCCGGGCGTTGCCCGGGTCATTCGTCTACAAATTCTCAGTAGTTCACTAATTCAAACCAAAATTTCCATACATAGGTAAAAGAATACTGGGAAGACGATAGGCTATTTTAAAAATTTTGCTTTTTAAAAATTTTGCTGTATCATGTCTGATTATCAGATACAAAATTATTTCGGGTAAAATTCCAAAAAACAGAGACCACGGGTGAAACAGGGTACATTTAATAGGGTAAAACCCGGGCGTTGCCCGGGTCATTCGGCTAGTAGGTTATATTTTTCTCAATATACATCTCAGCATTTAAATAAATAGAAGGTTATATAAATTTCATGAATTTTTTTTCTCCTTTTCTTTCACTTCCATATAAGCTTCAGTAGATCCTTTAAGTATATTCCTAGAATATACACTGCAAATATAATTATAATAATTATAATATGTAAGAAAAAGTTAAAATGGATTTATTTCGCAATATTTATTACATTCCTTCAAGTGTCAATTAAATTTCATTCTCATGAAGCCTGATTATATAATGTAGATAAGAAAACTATTCTATCAAAAATAAGGTAAACTGTAGTTACAAGGTAATTTACAATGTTACAAATGTTCTACTAGAACCTCTGTATGAGATTACACAGCTAGGCAGTGTTCGTCACACTGAAACAAATTTGACACAGAAATAAATAAAAGGGAGCCATGGCAACATGGAAACAGTATCCTCCCTCTCAGATGAGACCTAAACCAATATGACATTAGATCACCATCTCCTTCGGTTTCCACATTTATTTGCCTGGAATCAATACCGAACAAATATAAATATTTTAAAATGTCATTAGCAATGGAAATTATTCTAATGTAATTTTCTAATTTTAAATTAAGCGTTTTCTTTTGTTTTATTTATTTATTTTTGGTTCGAAAGTGTTTTTTAATGTTATCGAATTGTTTTGGTGTAATTAATTCTTAGCAAACGAAATAAAGTTATTTGAATATTTCTCAAAATAAAGCTCTCTTATTTGGAAATCTTTTTCTTAATAATTTTTGAAGTGTATCAAACCAAGAATTTTAAATATTTTGAAATAGAATAAATGGTTGTTGCATTAATATTTCTTTTGATAATTAGATTTACGTTAATAAATACATTTTAATTTATACCTACTATAAAAATATTGTTTTTTTATAATAATTAGTGGTTGCTGTTGTGCATAAATTATATTGGTTGGTATATCATTTTTCACAAAATAATGTATAATAGGAGAGGAGATTGGACCTTCTAACGAAAATGCAAGAAAATGCCCAAACTCTCTATCTCCATCATTTATGTAAATAGGCGTAAAGATGAGGCTGCCTGGCCGGCATTCATAGTTCTTCAAATTAAAGATTTACTGGCCGAAATATCTTCAATTTGAAGAATTATGTAGATATAGTGTCAAAGTATTTTATCTTTTTCATGTCCTATACCCTGTAGGAGTATCGTGAGCCGCTACGATAACCGTAAACAGGGAACTGTGGCTGACTAACGGAGCAATGGCACCCTCCTTTCCATGGACTTGGACAAGACACCTACACTATAAGGATTTAATTATCTCATTTTTCAATTCATAAATATAGCATGCAATATATAATAGATATGTGAGGACATACCAATAAAATATAGGAAGATGTTCATCTAAAGGTTAAAGATTTAAAAGAGGCAGTTTATTAACTCTATAGAAATATAGATAGACTAGCCAAATGACCCGGGCAACGCTCGGGTTTTACCCGATTAAATGCTTTTATTCAAATACTATTCGTTACAATTATAAATTGGCGCTGTGTATGTCATTCTTGTATAATATATGAAGGCGTTTTAAAAATTGTAAAAAAAAATGCATCGGCCGGGAATCGAACCCGGGCCGCCCGCGTGGCAGGCGATCATTTTACTACTGAACCATCGATGCTTATGATAAATGGCCATATTTGGGTATTTATTCCATTCACAAAAGCAGACGGTGACAGAATTGATTAAGAATTGATTGATGACTCTGATACTTGTATATTTTAATTATTGAATTGATATACAAGTACCTATATATGTAAGTTTATTTTTTATATTTAACTAAGGTTCTTAGTGGACCATAGTAAAGTAAATAAAAATAGAAGAAGAAATCATACCATAATTTTAATTAAATGCAGCCTACCATTTATATTATATGAAAAGGCATACCATTCATAAAAATGAATATTTGTTAATTTATTTACAAAAGAGTCAAAATTTCATTTTTTTTAAATATCAAAATGATAAATAAATATAAAATAAATTTTGTGAAATGTGTTTTTCTGGATTGTATTTTCCAAGATTAATGAGATAAATGTTTTGAAGAGAGATATAATATATCAATATTAGTTTCGTCTGGATCAAACTGAATGCAACAGCTCTCCAAAAAGAATACACAATGTCAACATAAAATGTCATCGTCTTTCCAGTTGGAGATAGGGCCATTTAAAACTGAATGTTCGACACCAGGAGTTTGCGATGTGGAGTTATTACATCCGAGTCGAAGAGTCAATTTTAGAAAGTCATAACCTTACTGGATGAACAATAAAATATATACCGGCTAATCATGCAAATATAGCTTTCGAGAGAGGTGTTTTCTGTTGATCCCAACGTCATAAATAGACGAAAACTTCATAGCCCCGACAACTCCAAGGCAATTTCAGATTTAAATTATATTCAGCCAAATCTTCCTATTTCCCTCATTTTCAAAAAATAACGTAATTCATTTCAAAATAATTTTCTCTCTCTCTCTCTCTCTGACAAGAAATTTCTTTGTTTTTCTTAATTTGATATATTAATAAAACATTTTAGAGAGAGATTAAGATTGAAACTACTTTATTACAATGTCCATATATGGTTATATAAGGTTAAATACAGAATAAATATGAATAAATAAGATTATGCAAATATAATTTTGTATTATTTATAGATTATTCTTGTATATTAAAAAGAGAGAGTACGCAAAAACGATATTCTACTTATATTTACTATATGGATATTACTCATTCCAAAAGCAGTGAAATTGCTTAGCACTGTCGCTGTAGAGAAAATACTAAAAATTTAATATTTCAAATATTTGATCGAATAATCCTCAAAAGGTTTCTTTTCCAAATACATCATATTTAGCAAGCTCTCGAGTTTAAAAACTATCAACGGGCAGGTCATATTTGCCCTTTATTTTAGAGGACTTTTCATTTAACTCAAGTTAGGTTATATTTGGGTCAGTACAAACTCTTCAAATTTAACATAGAGTGAAATATGTTATTGTCTCTCTTGAATATCTTCAGCTGAAATCATTCCAACTAGTAGCCAAGATCAGGAAGTATTGTGGTGAATGATCTTCTCTTGATCAAAGTGAACTTTTCGTCTAGATTTCTGCCATCACAGTCGTAAATAATTTCAACTTTAATTTCGTTTATGTTCGGAAATTGACCAATCAGGGCACAGACAGCAACATACTAACGTGAACCAACAGCGCGAAACGCGGACGTGATCGGCCTTTCTCATTCATCCAAGAAATTATTTGTGAAAATTTGGGAAATAAATCAACGTTCCGTTGATATATTCACAAGATAGGTAGCAGAAAGCGGGGAGCTATATTAAATAGCATTGGAAGCGCAAATTTTTGGGTTTCAAAATGAAACAAAACTCTTACTGTCCTTGCTGTGAGCATTGGGCTCGACTTGGTTCACCACGGATGAGCCAAGTCCTCCCAATGCTCACAGCAAGGACAGTAAGAGTTTTGTTTCATTGGTTCACCACGGATGAGCCAAGTCCTCCCAATGCTCACAGCAAGGACAGTAAGAGTTTTGTTTCATTGGTTCACCACGGATGAGCCAAGTCCTCCCAATGCTCACAGCAAGGACAGTAAGAGTTTTGTTTCATTGGTTCACCACGGATGAGCCAAGTCCTCCCAATGCTCACAGCAAGGACAGTAAGAGTTTTGTTTCATTGGTTCACCACGGATGAGCCAAGTCCTCCCAATGCTCACAGCAAGGACAGTAAGAGTTTTGTTTCATTGGTTCACCACGGATGAGCCAAGTCCTCCCAATGCTCACAGCAAGGACAGTAAGAGTTTTGTTTCATTGGTTCACCACGGATGAGCCAAGTCCTCCCAATGCTCACAGCAAGGACAGTAAGAGTTTTGTTTCATTGGTTCACCACGGATGAGCCAAGTCCTCCCAATGCTCACAGCAAGGACAGTAAGAGTTTTGTTTCATTGGTTCACCACGGATGAGCCAAGTCCTCCCAATGCTCACAGCAAGGACAGTAAGAGTTTTGTTTCATTGGTTCACCACGGATGAGCCAAGTCCTCCCAATGCTCACAGCAAGGACAGTAAGAGGTTTGTTTCATTGGTTCACCACGGATGAGCCAAGTCCTCCCAATGTTTTCAATCGTATTAAGGACAGTACAAAGTATGTTTTATTTTTGAAAAAAAGGAAAATATTCGTGCGTAATATGTATATATATATATATTATATTTTTAAATAAAAAAAAGATGGGATTTCTGTTGTTTTGGATCATATTGATTTGTATGCTATGGTGGTGCAGTCGTGGCATGAATCTTGAAATAAAAATAATATTGAATATCATAGATTTCTTTATTTGAGCTGAGTAATATATATGAAAAACATAATTTTGTACAAGTACCGCCTGGCTTAAGGCGCAAGAATAAAAAAATGAAAAGCTTATTTACATAATGTACAAATGTTTTGAGTCGGCCCACGGGGAAGAACAACAATGTGATTTTATATGGGAAGCGTGACCTCTGGCGGTCGATTTATACAGAGAATTTATATCTATGAAATTATAATTTTAAATAAAATATTTTAATATAACATTTTAAATAATATCTTAATATAACATTTTTAAATAAAATATTTCAATATAACATTTCCCCCCTGTGAAGAAAACAATATGGGTTCATTCAGAGAAAAGTGATAAAAAATATTGTTAAAAAAAAAGATAAAATGATTAAAAGAAAATAACATAAGAGATGATATTCACTTATCATATTGGTTTTAAATATGGTGACCAATAGACAGGAAAGTACAATATATGAAAAATGATAACACAAATGTGGTGAAGAGTGAAAATGTGTTTGATTGAAAATTGTGGTAAAAAGTGAAAATTGTGGTAAAGAATGAAAATTGTGGTAAAGAATGAAAATGTGGTTGATTGAAAATTGTGGTAAAGAGTGAAAATTGTGGTTGATTGAAAATTGTGGTGAAGAGTGAAAATGTGGCATAGAGTGAAAATGTAAAGAGAAAAAAAAAAAGTGTTCCATAATCATATTGGTTTGTTATTAACCAATAGATTGGAAATAGACAAGAAAAATGATACACATATAATATTAAAAATGAGGAAGGAAAATAAAATGAATGCATATTAAAAAGGTGAGAAATAAAAGGATGATATCCCTTGATCATATTGGCTTGTTGTGAGTCAATAGATTGGGAAAAACATGAGAAAAGGACATTATTAAAAATAAGAAAAATGCATGATATTTACAAAAGTATATAAATGAAAAATGATGAATAACATTGAAAACAATATGAAAGAATAATTGCATTTGTAAAAGATAGGTGGAAACATTTGATGATAAGAAAATAAGGCATTTGTGAAAAAGCAATAAAAGAGAAAGTTTATGTACAAAAGGCAAATGTGAAAACAAGTTATGAAAATGTAAAGATTAAAAAAAAAATGGTAGGGCAAAAGAATGATCATTTAAAGAAAAAGAATCAAGGTGGACAAAAACAAAAGTTAAAATTTACATATGTTGACTACGCTAAATTCACATATTTGTTAGGTACGCTTTGAGATATTAACACAGGGAAATAAGTAATGGGGTAAAAATGCAAATTTTTAAAATAATGACATTAAGTAATGAAATTAAATGATAAAAATATCAAAATATTAAAAGTTTGGGAATTTAAAATATATGGAAATGTGAATTTATAAGGTATTGTGGTCATTAACGAAAATATATAGTGGAAATATGATTAGCAATAGGGAATTTAGAAAATATTTAAAAAGAAAAAAATGATAATATGAGAAACATTAAGGTTTAGCTAATTTTTAATTAAGAGATTGAATGTGAGAAATATGTTAATTTGTTGTTGTTGTCCTCCCGGCCGACTGTTTTACATATAGAATTATAAAAAATGATATTTGTAAATGGTCCAAATTATTTGAAATGTTTTAAAAGTAAAATATGCAATGGAAGATATATTAGCTATAATTTACATATATTTAAGTATACAATGTAAAGTTATGACATGATATAAAAGTAAATTTTGGTGAAAAAATAGGCTAAATTATTTGCACAAGTTTAAATTTAAAGATAAAAATGGCATGGGGTATATTATGGCATTTAGGATCTAATTATACAAAGGAAAATAAGGTTTAAAAGGATTGAAGGGTGTGATACTATTTAAAGGAGCAAAAAGAGCTATGGTAAAATTGATATCTAAAATGATTTGAGAAAAAGGGTAAATATAAGCAAATATGCGATTGAAAACTATTTAGAAGCATGGTTTATAATTACAAGTTAAAATTAGGTAAACTGCGCCAAATTTTTAATACAAAGTACCTTGAAATGGACGATTCCGGCTGGAGTTGAATTCTCGGGAGATGACTGACGCTGGGCGGAAGATGTGATGGCTGGAGTTGGCTGTAGATGGAGATGATCTGTTGAAACTTCTTGAGATGGTGATGGCTATGTTTGCTTGTCGAGAAGGCTATGTTTGCTTGTGGATATGGCTATATTTGCCTGTGGAGATGGCCATGTTTGCTTGTGGAGATGGCTATTTTTTCTTGTGGATATGGCTATGTTTGCTTGTAGATGGCTATGTTTGTTTGGAGATGGCTATGTTTGTATGGAGAAGGCTATGTTTGTTTGGAGATGACTATTTTTCGATGGAGAAGGCTATTTTTGATTGAAATGAGCTATTTTTGTAGGTGAAATTTCTATTTTTGATTGGAGAGGATTATTTTTGATTGAAGAATTTGCATAATTGAATTCGAAAAATTTTGCTTTTGGCATAAACAGGTAAAAATCCTGTCGACTAATATTATATTTTTAAATAAAAAAAAAGATGGGATTTCTGTTGTTTTGGATCATATTGATTTGTATGCTATGGTGGTGCAGTCGTGGCATGAATCTTGAAATAAAAATAATATTGAATATCATAGATTTCTTTATTTGAGCTGAGTAATATATATGAAAAACATAATTTTGTACAAGTACCGCCTGGCTTAAGGCGCAAGAATAAAAAAATGAAAAGCTTATTTACATAATGTACAAATGTTTTGAGTCGGCCCACGGGGAAGAACAACAATGTGATTTTATATGGGAAGCGTGACCTCTGGCGGTCGATTTATACAGAGTATTTATATCTATGAAATTATAATTTTAAATAAAATATTTTAATATAACATTTTAAATAATATCTTAATATAACATTTTTAAATAAAATATTTCAATATAACATATATATATATGTGTGTGTGTGTATATATATGATTTATCTATTGTAAATTGATGGCACGTTATTGCCTTGGGTTTAATTGAAAAGCACTTTCAATATATGCTATATTTAATATACATAATAATACAACCTATTTTTGAAAATGATATATTGCTTATATGACAATTTAACGAGCTCGGCCTCATCTTAATAGAAACGTAGATATGAAGTTGGCATACATATATAATATCTTTATTTTCTATTTTAACAAAATCAAAGTATAAAAATATGTATACACGGGATATAAACGTGAATAGGCGTGTGAGAATTATACCCGAGGATTTCCTATAGTCAATCGATAATCTAGGATTATAATGTCCAATATTTGAGGCAGATTGTCGGGAATTGTACTTTACAGCCTTCGCGATGTACTTTCTCTCTAAATGATTCAGTTGAAGCGGCTTATAAAGCCCAGACGAGAAACAAGACAAAATAAAAGATGGCGTCTAACAAAAGCCCAATAGGATGATTGCATTCTGAGTTCCCCATTGAGGCGATTTCCAAAGGTCTTCTTTGTTATTGGGCGTTTCTTTTGTGCTTCCTATTGGCGTTTGGAAGAAGGCTGCGTTGTTTCCTTAGGATACTATTTATAGCCAAGACATAGTAATCATAGCCAATCATTGCCTTAGGTATAGATGTTTTAAGAGCTAATTTTGTAACATATATAGCTGAATAATAATAAATACTTGTATTTCTAAGAAGGATGTGGCACGAAAAAAGACAAATTGTTATTACAAATTGTATTTTTTCATGTAATTCCAATCTATATAATTATAAAAGTATCATAATATCACATTTTGTTATATATCATGTATTTCTTGGGATTAATTAATTATTGATTAAACATAACTACTATTCTTTTTTTAGGGGCAATATTAATTTAATAAAATTATTTAAATATCTGGAAATGTGAAAAGTATTATTGAAATGTATGTGAAATTTTTATTCACATAATACAAGTGTACATTAATTCCGGCAAAACTAAACGTTTTAATTTAAAAAGTAAATAGAATAATATAGAATAAATATATAGAAGTCATGAATTTAAATGGCATTACTAAGGAATTTATAATCGTCAGATTTCTGTTCACTAGAATAGTTGTGATTTTATTCTTCTCTCAGTAATCATAATATAACAAAATGAGTTTATATATCTCGAAAATGAATTCCAATAAGTGCCCACCACAAATCAACGTATTACCAATAAATATACCACACAGTTGGACCTATAACAAAGGGATGCTTACGTCGTCTGTTCAGAATTGTTGGTCCAATCTATTTGATGATGTAAACAGCCCCTATTACAATTTACAGCGTTCTCTATTGGTATAACTCTTGACAGGCCACACAGAGTAGAAACATAAGTGTGATAGATGGATTCAGATAGTTCAGAGACATAATAATGACTGTTTTTGTCGAATGAAGTTGTGAAAAAAAAACTGCTTATAGAGCCAACCGTTGATTAGAATAGACAGGTATGGTTAAAATAGTTGTTACAATGTTTATTTATTAGTGATGGCAGGTAATATGAATCATAGATAGGTTGATAAATGTGTTATATTGAATCATTTCAATTTGTAGCCGACCTATATGTCTCTTTATTTGCGTCTCCAAATAAATATATCATTTATCATTATATTTTCACTTGTAATTGTGAATATGTATCGGAGAAGGGTTAAGAGGGATGAATCTAATGGTATGTGATATAGTTTGAATACATTTTTTAAAAATGGAAACTTCTAGTTGCAGGATCAGGAGACACATTTTTATTAAGAGTTTGACTTTATTAGGTAGAAATATCACAGGGAAAAATACCTTTTAAAAATATTAAAACTTTGTTATAACCCGCTAGTAGTTAATGAAATAGATACGAGAAAAAGAACTCACCCTTTTAATGCTGTGCTTTCTCAACTTCTTGAAGTAGAGGAGAGCTTCAGATCCTGAACTCTTTAAAATATAATCTTCAAGTGATGGCTTAGCATCAACATTGATATTCACTTTGCAATTCATTTTCTTCAGCTCATAGGAAGAATAACTTCTTAGGTCCATTGAAGTCAAATAAAATTGAAAAAAAGCACAATTTGGATTATAGATTATAAACACAAGGTTATAAGACCAAATCCAAATAAATAAATAGTGTGTGACGTTTCGGTAACAGCGTTGTTACCATTTTCAGACAAAAGTACTGAAAGTAGTTATTACGTTTTTCTGTTTATTGTGATGTTTTTCTTATCGGGGTCCCAAGTGATTTTTACATTTATAACTGTAACTTGTTTTTAGTTTTATTCTGCAGTCTCAGAGGTAATTCGAAAATATTACTATAGTATTTCGTCTAGTACTCTACTAATAAAGGTATTTCAATATGGATCTCTATCAGAGGAACTACCTTTGTATCACCAGCGGGTTCAAAGCTCCCACACAAATTTTACCGCCATCAATCAATTGATTATTTTATTCCAGAGAAAACTCTACCGTGTGTTCTAGGAGGCTAAAAGAATCCCAAAAAAAGGATTTCGGTATGGAAATTTATTCAGCCCCTGGAAGTGGCCCAAGACGGCGGCGTTATATATTGTTCCATTTTACTACAATCCCCTTCTTGGGCAGATAACATTTATCTAGTTCGTCTCGCCACGGTTTCTAGAATATTGTGTTTGAAGAATATAGAGTTAATTTTGTATTAAAAACTAATAAGCTACCTATATTCGATTTAACGATTTTAGATTTAAGAAGAGTTTTTATTCGTCTCATCACAAAGAAATACTTTTTTTTTATCTCAACTCGTATTTTAATGATTGATTCGAAGGTATGGCCCTATATTTTGGAATTTAATTATAACATATAAAATCCTCCTTAATATTCAGTTTATTATATTCAGAATATCAATATATCAATGCGTTACTATTTGACCCCACAGTTATAACTTTTTAAAAAAATATTCGTGGGGGGGGGGGGGGGGGGGGGGGGGGGGGGGGGGGGTGGGTTAAACGAATGTGTGCATAAAGACGAGAGATGTATTGGTAATAAACATTATTTAGGTTAAAATGATAGAAAAGAGAACTATTTGGGACGACAAAGCTGGAATGATCGGAAGAAACTATGAAGAAATGAATATAAAAACTTAAGATAGAGAAGCTTGGCTAGGATGAAACCAATATTTATTCAAGAGCAGAGAACGTGAAGAAAAAAGTGTAGAAACATTTAATTTCAAGTAGATTCGATTCAAATTAAACACGGCCAAATTCTTATTAACAGAATTTTCTACTAAAAGGTAGAGAGACGCTTTAATATCTACAAACCGACTTACAGAACAAAACACAGGGGATGAATAGTAGAAAGAAAAATATTCCTATATACTGAAACTAGCTGGTATGTCATTGAGCACCTCCATAAACTCAGCAGACAAACCTGTATGAAAGTCATTACTCGCCCTGCAGTCAGATTGATAGCATCTACAATTCAGTGTAGAATATTTGATTCAGCCTAAACCCATGTTTATGACGTCGACCATCTAGCAGGAAATATAGGACTTCGTTTGCAGCGAAGGTGTAGATATAAATTATGCAGTATATAAGATATTTGACTCGACCTACAGCTTGCTGAAGACATCGGACATCCAGTATGAAAGATCTGTTTCGACTTACAGTCTGGTTGAAGATATCTATATGCCAATATAGAAGATTTGACTCAACATACAGACAATTTGAAGACATCGACTATCCAGTATAGAAGATTTGACTCGACCTATAGCCTGGCTGAAGACAACAAACATCCAGTATAGAATATTTGATTCGACCTACAGCCTGGATGGAGACATCAGACTTGCAGTATAGAAGATATTTGACACGACCAACAACCTGATTGAAGACATCGAACATACAGTATAGAAGATTTGACTCGACCTACAGCCGGGCTAAAAATATCAAACATCCAGTATAAAAGATTTGACTCGACCTACAGCCTGGCTGGAGACATCTAACATCCAGTAAATATTATATTTTACTAGACCTACAGCCGGCCTGGAGACATCGAACATCCAGTATATAGAAGATTTAACTCGCCTACAGCATGGCTGAAGACATCGACTATCCAGTATAGAAGATTTGATTCGACCTACAGCCTGGCTGAAGACATCGAACATCCAGTATAGAAGATTTAACTCGACAAACAGCCTGGCTGAAGACATCGAACATCCAGTATAGAAGATTTGATTCGACCTACAGCCGGCCAGGAGACATCGATCTTCAAATATAGAAGATTTGACTCGACCTACAGCCGGCCTAGAGACATCGACCATCGATCCAGTTCAGATCAAATATTTGAAGAGAAGCGGCTCCCGGGAGATTTCTTTGTTCGCCGTCTTTGTGGCGCCAAGGATCCTGCTGTTACATCCGAGCAGCTTCGGTCGAGAAACCTAACAGAAGACGAAATATATTAAAAATATTGCTACACACAAGAGTGTTTAATAAATTTTAAAAATAAGTCTTTAAATTCCTGAAAATATTTTCAAAAAATGTTCACAAGGGAAAAATAATTATCGTTGTACTTCTACACACTGTAATATCTGGAAAATTCCTTTCAAAAATCGAAATATCATGGATTTAGACATGCTTTTACCAATTAAAACAAATTATATCTCGACAATAGAACGTATATATTATATAATGAGCAATTTAAGGAAGACGGATTACTCAGGATTACTATAATTTAGGATTGCTCTATGAAGTCAAAAATTAAAAAAGTACCATAGACTTTATTCATAGTAAAATTTAGCAATTTATGAATATGAGAGTTTTAATATACACCCATAGGTTACCAAATATAATAGAAAAAATAATGCGAAAGTTTTTGCAGAAACATTTTCTGCAAGATAGGCAAAAGTCACCTAAGCGGATTAGGACTGCATTGAATGTAAGATATAACTGAAACTTTGCTTAAACTACAATTTTCCACTTCTTTTCTCCCTCAGAATTTATCATTTAAATTTTCAAAGAATGCGCGAATAGACTTCCACCCCCGGATCTATCAACCCCTAACCTATTTCCGTCTACTGAGTGCAGATGTTAGCGACTAGATTGACTCTTTTATATCTCCGGGTAAGAACGTCTTTTCAACTATATGCGAGCATTTAATACCTTCCTATATGCACCTAATTTCAAATTGATATTAAGAAATCATTTGTGAATTTATGGGAAAGAGAAAACTTGGTTTACACCCTAGAAATTCATAAGTATTCAAATATAACCCCATTGAGGCACATCAACTGAAAACATAATGAAGATGAACTAACTTATAAAAAGGTTGCAACACACTTACAGAAGCGCATCTATATTTTTGAAAATCCAGTAGAATATAAATTCTTAAACGTCCTCCATTATATCAAACAGAAAACAGTTCTTGTGTACAAGGGAAATAATATGTGATTTGAGAGAAAAATAATGAAAGTAAAGTTTCTTATATTATTTTTAATTTATTTAACTCAAGTGAGAGTTTTCGGGCCTTTGAGCCCTTATAAAGGAGTAATATACCAAGTATTTAAACCTGACATTACTCCTGTAGAAGAGCTCAAAGGCCTAAAAGAAACGGCTTGAGTTAATTAAATAAATCGTATAAGAAATTTTTACCTCTCTGTTGATGAAAGTTTGTCTCAAATGATATGATGTTAGGGAATATAATTTTGAAAGGAAATAATAGGCTCCAATGTTTGTGTGGTCATTTCATACATCCTAATGAAGCCATTCCCATTCATATAAAAATATCCATAGGTATTGATTCCTGTATGTGTGTAAATGGTAATATGAATATAAATCTTACTAAGCATTTTAATATGAATTGATATTTAGGTATAAAACTACATTTCAAATATAACATTTTAGTTATTTTTATGAAAGAGAAGCATGTTAATTTCTTTTATCTATATACTGCGTGTATATGCTGCATTCCCATGTAAATTTCTAACTCTCACAAATACAATGTATTTCCATGTAAGTTCCTAATTCTCAAAATTTCTCCTAAAGAGCTATCAGCTATTCTCTATCTTAGCGGTCACTTATATCTCTCCATCAGCGAAGGACTTCTAGAGTGAGAAAGAATTTGGTGACACTTTGATTATTTGAATTGTTGATGAATTTGTGTACCAGGTATGTAAGGATCGAAACGTAATTTTAAAAAATTCCACCGCGCTTTTTATTATAGATGAAGTATTGCTTCTACCTTATATAAACAACCAAATTCTAAACATAATTCTGATTCGTTGCAAAACCTCACCTGAAATATTCTAACAAAAGGTCGATATATTCTAAGGATAAAATAATACGCGTATATGATAAAGTAGCGCGCCATCTATTAGGATAATTCGAAACTATTATAGACGCGTATGTTTAATTTTTAAAAGAATTAAACGCGTCTATAATAGTTTAGAATTCTCATAAAATAAAATGGTTCAACAACTTTCTCTAGCAATGAAATTAGATAAAATAGTAATGAAAATTAAGGAGAAAAGATTTTTATTCAGATAAACGTGTGACAAGCTTTCGGGCAGTCACGCCCTTCAGGACCTGTTGAAATGCGTGACTGCCCGAAAGCTTGTCACACGTTTATCTGAATAAAAATCTTTTCTCCTTAATTTTCATTACTATTTTAAATAACCAATGGAGAAAGTTTTCATGTAGTTCTAATGAAATTAGATACACAGGGATATACATTATACGTGTATAATGGCAATGATAATTCGAGAAGTGATCAAAAATCAAATAAATTCAAAATCACAATATTATTTAGAAAATTTAGAACGCTCTCCTTAAGATAATGACTTTGGTACTCTTTAGTCCTGTGTGTTGTCATATGATTTACAATAGTCATGTGGTCTTTATATTGTCATAACAAGACATGTAGCTTGTGAACCCGCTGGACCGATTTCACACATTTGTACTGATCCGAGTTCAGATTGCTGAAATGGTCAGGTTATTGGCGCATAGTGCTTGTAATTTTGGTTTTATACGAAAGAGAGAGAATGAGAATCATAGGCGTCAAAAATAGTTCAAATTTCGATTTAAAATGGCGGGCTGATGCATCTTACTCATTTCTTTATTGAATATTTTACTAAAATATCCATTTAAAGTTGCACACAGATTGTAATTCAGATTAGATGATATAAAATATAAATTAATGAACACTCTGCTCGGTAAAAAACAAATTTCAATAAGAAATATTTTTAGTTAAAGGGCCAAGATGATTCTCTTACAAGATGTTTAGCGCCAGATGTAGTCGGCAACACGGAAAATTTATCAGATTTCAAATATATATTATTGTTTCTCTTTTTTATTATATCATTTTTTCTTATATAATATGGTTATGACTGCTTCTGTTTTAAAATGTAAATCGACGCAATTATCCCCAGCCGGGATAGTTTGTGTGTTGAAATAAACAAAGGCGCTGTGGAAGATATAAGAACCTTAGATGTAACCATCCATCATACGGATAGAAACGCGTGTTTTTACGTTTAAAATAAAAGAGTAGGCACTTGTTGAGGTTAGCTGGAGATATAACAAAAATTAAAATGAAAAGGTATCTGCCTGAACATAAACATTAAAGTTTTTTAAATTATCCCTAGTACACGTTGGTACAGGTCATTATAATCATCATGGTGGGTGGAAGTTGGCGACTGCTTTTACTGTGAGTGCACCACATGTCTACACATGTGAAAAGCAGCTCGACTTTGCACTTACAAATGTTGTCAGAGCCCCGTTTTGCTACTTGCACTCGCTGGTGGTGTTGGACTTTTGCAAGAATCGGAGACCATTGGAGCATTTATTTTTAATTAGAAAAGTGCACAATGATATTAAAAAATAAAACTTCACTTCGGGAACTTTTAATTTCAAATTAAAAAAGTGACAATAATTCTTTTATATGTTCAATAGATATTTTATTTATATCTTCTCTCGATATTCACCTCTCATTTCTCTTAAATTTATATACGCAATTGTAATAATAAAAGTTTTTAAAAATATTTCTTATTATTTATAAATATATTCATTTTAAAATGACTATAGCTCTATATAAAAAATGAATAAATATATTAGTTTATCAAATTACTATAAATTGTCTTCTCAATTTTGATAGTACAAATTTCTACGGTCGTTTGGGAGTAGGAAGAAATATAAGTCGAACAGGTTCATGGATGACAATGGCCCTCATACAATTTGTTGTTTCTCCAATTTAATGGCTTCATATTTGAGGTATTAAAATAATTAGCACAAAATAAGTGTATAATTTAGGCACGAAAATATTTAATAAAATGGATTCATATCTGTTTTTTATATTTTCAAATAAAAGGTGAGATTCCCATAGACGCGGTGGAATTTATCGTGAACCGAGCCTATGACCAGAACGGTCAATTCCAACCCCTTGGGAACTTTAGACGATTCCCATAGGAGGGAAAAGTCAGAAACCGATTTCTTTCAATCGTCCCCCATAGATTGGCTTAGCAATATTGGCTTGGTGGTCGACCATGACACATTCACGACACATTGCTCTACCTAGAGGACAACCATATGTACAAATATTTATTAACTTTGTAACTTCCAAGATTTAAAGCTTGAAAAACGGTCTAATAGAATTTAATAACATAATAAATATTTTACCATTATCTCGATTTGTAAATTTTAAGTTTCATTTCGATCATGGACAACCATGGGATATATATATATATATATAAATATATATATAACAATAAATAGTTGTTTAGTTTTATGGTTTAGTTTTGTATATATATATATATATATATATTTATTTAAATTTGTAACTTTCAAGATTCAAATCTGGAAAAAAGGTCTAAAATAGAATTGAAACACATAACAAAAATTCAGAAATTATTGATTTAAAATATTTAGTTTTATTTCGATCTATAGATGACCCCTCTCTATTGGTTTCAAAAATAAAAATCAAGTATAGTGTTTTATATGTTTACACGTGTCGCTAACAAGACTTGTGGAACTTGAAAAAAAGTCTTTAAAAATATATTCAAATCTTGTTTAAAATTCATAGTTTACTATAGTGGTTAAACTCGGGAAGAAATATTTCACAACCTAGTCTTCAAAATTCCCATATCCCTGTCACTTCTAGTTGACTACCTTATCAGGTGATGGTATACTCAGGAATTTGAAAAGTTGAATATATGTGTGGCATCATTTGGGTAAAACAGGAAATATTCTTTCTGAAGAGTTGATCCTCTCCTTCGCTGGTAAAAAAGCTTGAATAAAAAGCTAGAGAATCCCCAATAATTCCTTGATAGTTAAAACAGAAATATATAAATAAATGAATGGATATATCAATCAATATGAACAATTAAACGAAAGATATTTAAAATAAAATAGCCACATGTACCACCTAGCCACAAACACTCAACTGTTTATTTTAGGGTCCATGTGTCTGGTGGTTGATGGAAGGTTTGAATGAGTTAGTTCTTAGAAGAAGCTGGGCGACCATCCTACCTAGATATTGGTGGCCACTAATAAATATTTAATACAGTAGAACATCCATGAGAGAATAGACTTGCGCTAAATCTCTCTATAAAGGACAGTTTTTGTTTGCAAAATTACTATTTTTACTATTTAGCAACTCTCCAGTAAGAGGATATCTCTCCCTAAAGGACACTTTGGCTCTGCATTTTGGTGTCCTTCCAGGGAGATAGTTCTACTGTATTATAAATTATGTTGAGTTATCAATTCAAGTATTTATATGTTCCTTGTTATTCCTTGTATATATCAATGGCATGTATCATACCACACAATCTATAACCTAAGTACGGTACACTCTTGTTGTCATCAGGTAGGTCCGACAACACTGGATGATTTAACCTCGCTTTGGGGTAGACAAAAGTTTGATGATAATTAATTTCAATTTTAATTCTCACTAAAATATAATTTTTCAATAAATACATATTTATTTATATTCAGAAATTATATATATATATATATAAAAGACGAATATAAATTTGATCAATTTCCTCCCGGCAAAATTTCCATCTATATTTCAGCCATAGATATGGCCCAGCCACTTTGCCAGCTAAACAACTCTTTGGCAGATTTTCAAGATTCCATTAGATCTCGTGTGGATCTCATGGAATAAGGTCCGCCCTAGACTGACGAGGGCCATTAGCCTGAAACCATGGTCTCTAGGTGGACGCTTTTCAGTTTGCCAAAGCTGGTGTTGTGGCTTTGTCACCGACCCGAGGCCGCTAGTTTGCGGCGACGGTCAATAGATGGCGTAAGGTTTTGACTTCTATTTTGACGGGAGAGGCGACCCTTGTCTTTTTAGATCAATTTCCTCCCGGCAAAATTTCCATCTATAACGACACTTTTAGAATATATATCACATATATTCCAATTAGTTAGAGCCGATCCCTTATAAGATCCTACCCTCCTATCAAAATTTACACTTTCTATTTACTACCACCCCATATTTCATATATAAACTATTTGTATTTAAACCCCTTATTAGTATTTAAACTATAAATGGTGACCTCAAAATAAATATCCAAAGAGCGGTCAACTGGGGGCTGCTTGGGGCAGAGGAGGAAAAATGCCAACGCCCAGACAGATGGACCCCCTCCAGGGACCTTTCATAGACGACCCCTGTAAACAGGACAGGTTTTTAGCAGGGGATCGGGAGTATGTTCTAGAGTGTGTACAACTGCAGACCGCTTCTGTCTCTCTCGCCATGTCTCGGTGATAGGCATCCAAGTTTGTGTCATGGCCTCTACCTCTGTCCCGTGGGCTTTCCCGATCACTCTCGGTGTTAACATCTAGCCCTGCCTCTGCTTCTTGTTGTCCGCGTGTGGGAAGATCATCAACACTCGCCTCACGTACATGACTGCCAGTTTATCCATACGTCGACATTTGCAACAATATTACATATATATAGAAAACAAACCTCTTACGTTTAAATTTAATTTAAAAATATACAAAACCAAAAATTATCTTAATAGAGAGTATTATATATATATATCCTATATTAAAATATAGGAATTCAATATATTCTGTTTTCATAGAATTCTTACGAGATGCAGATTGTGATTCACCTTTCTGATCTAGAAACTCGAAAACAGAATAAATGTTTTCCAACAATTTATAAATAATATAATGATGGAAGCGAACACGTTGGAGAAATCCATTCATGCCTACAGGACTCAATCATTTGAGGCCTGAGGAAAACCTACTTGCCGTATTTTATTTAAAAATTCGTCGTTTTACTTTTATAAATGATTTGTGCAGGTAGGTTTCACAGAGGAGAGAATTATTGTTCAAGTTTGGAAGTACCAGGCATGTGTAGGTGGAACTGATAATTTGAAGAACAGAACGACAGGAGAAAATGTCAGTCTTATTACTTCATCAGATGTCGATTATGGAATCTTCCATGGATCTAAAAGATCTAATAAATAATCCACATATATATGTTAAATATAGTCATAGGAATTTGGAAGGCACTTTGTCAAATAATTGTGTAAAAAGTGTCTCAAGACTTTTCTATTTAAGAATGGAAATCTTGGAGAAAGATTTACATGTATAGAGACCTAATTAGAATGTGTACGTTCCCTCTATATATTTTATCATCAAAAGGCATTTTGTCGAATTAAAGCATGGGATAATGGTTTTGGACGTCTTCTACTTGAGGCTTGAAATTTCCGAAGATTTAAATGTTTGAGAATAAAGGGTTACGTAGACATATTGGTAACTTTTATGTTTATTGATTTTATATTTGCAGGTATTCAGTTGCTAGAAAGCTGAGTGTTTCAAAATGAAGAATTTTCCACTTGTGATGTGGAATTTGCCAAGAAAGTATCTATATAATATCTGGCTATGTTCCCACCAATATTTATATCCGCAGCCATTCAGAGACGGACCTACGTCGAGCTGACGTAAGGACATTCTTGGACGATGCAATGATAGATCGTACGGACCATGGCAGCTGAGCCAACCATTCTCTACTTCCATCTATTGGCCTATCATCCTCCTGTCGGTTTCACGACACCACACACAGAGCAAATTCCAATTATAAATATAAACGCCGAAACTCTATCCAAAAATAAAATTCAGGAACACACATACACATATATATATATATGAAAAATAGTACAAATGTGATATTGTACTGGGATAGGGTGCATAAATTAAGAAAAAATGGCATCTTTTATATATATATATATATATATATATATATATATATTTATATATATATATATTCTGAATATAGAGCAATCCATAATACATTTATATTTTAAAAATAAGGCCTATTTTGGATTTAAATACGATTATTTATTTACCGATATTTCGATGGATCAATCTTCCATCTTTTACGAGGTGTTTTGCAGTGAAGCACGCAGCAGGTCGCGCGCCCCAGGTGAGCCACTAGACGTCTTCTAAGCTTATTGGGCGATAAACCATCTAATATATACATTCTGAACAGAGTAAATATAATCAAAATGAAAAAGTGATATATGTAAATGACTATTGAAAATTAAGAGATATCAAATTAATTAAAGAAAAAAGTGATATATGTAAATGACTAATGAAAATTAAGAGATATCGAATTAATTAAACAAATAAAATATCATAAAAATTGAAATAACTGTGAAATAAATATACAAATAATAGTAATAGATATCCGATTAAAAATGGAATAAAATAACCATGTAAATAGCATAATCATCTAAGAGGTTCTAAACTGAGTATATACATCAGGCAAGTCAATCTTTCTATTGATACTATTTTTATTTTCTAATGAGCTCCAGCTTTCTAAAAATAAACGGCAATGTTTTTCTTTGATGTTTTGATGTATTATAGATGTGTGATCGAAGTCTGGAGTGTGACTATTGTTGAATGCATGATCTACCAGTAGAGATGTCGGGTTATGGCGCTTTAGTGCGGATTTGTGTTGGTTAATTCTTTCAGATAAAGGTTTGCTGGTTTCTCCTATGTATATTGCCTGGCAGGATTTGCATGGTATTTTGTAAACCACATTCGCTCTATCTTCTGGCTTGTAGATTTGTTTTGTATCAGGGTGACGGAAGATGCTTCTTAAATTCTGGTTTGGTTGATATCTGGTTGTAATATTGTGTTTCTTTAAACTTCTGGCTATTCTCTCACAGCCATAGCTGTAAGGTAGGGAGCAAAACATGTTCGGGGTTGAGATCTGTCTATTGTTCGTGGATGGAATTTTTGGTGCATATAATTGCTTTTTGATGAATTCTTTAGGATAATTATTGCTTTGAAGTTCTTGAAATAATCTAGCTCTTTCAATTTTTTCATCAGTTTTATCCGTAAAATGTGTAGTCAACCTCTTGGATAGTGTTTTGACCACCGCAACCTTATGACAGATAGGACCAAAAGAATTGAAGTTCAGGTAACTTCCTGTGTGGGTTGGTTTTCGATAAATTTTCGTTTCAATTTTATTTTGATTTCTGGTCAGTTGTAAGTCCAAAAATGGTAGAGACTCATTTTCTTCTAATTCATAAGTGAATTTCAGAAAGGGTCTAAGACTATTGAGAAAATGTATAATTATGGAAACATCCACCTCTGTGATGCATAATACATCATCAATGTAGCGTTTCCACATTAAAATTTGTAGTTGTGTGGATTCAACGATTAATTTATCAATCTTATCCAAGAAGACATTGGCTAATGCAGATGATATAGGATTTCCCATTGGAAGTCCCTTGACCTGTTTGAAATATCTGTTCTTATAGAAGAAGTAATTAAATGATAGGCAGAGTTTGATCAGTTCTATGAGAGCCTCCTTTGGGATGGGGAGGGGTAAGTCTGGGTGGGAATTTATGAATTCTTGTAGAGCAAGAATTGCTTCGTCATGTGGGATGGAAGTATAAAGGGATTCTATATCAAAAGATATGATCCGGCTGCCTGGTGAAACTGGAGTATTTTTGATTGCTTCAATAGCTACTATTGGATTGGGGACTGTGTGGAGAAGTTTCTTCTGGAATGGTGATATAATTGATGACAGAAATTTGGTGATGGGGTACAGGGGCGAGCCAGAATATGACACTATGGGACGTAATGGGGTATTGGGCTTATGAACCTTTGGTAGACCGTGTAAATTTGGAAGATTTTGAGCCGTGGCTTTTAAACTGTCGAAGGTTTTGTTATCTAGCTTGTATTTGCGCTTGATTTTGTTAAATTGTCTATTGAAATCTTTTGTTAGATTGGTTAGGGGATTCTTAGTTAAAGGTTCGTATATATCTTTATCTTGAAGTAACTGTTCTATTTTGTTGTTATATTCTATTGCATCCATGATTACCGTGTTTCTACCTTTATCTGAAGATGCTATGATTATTTGTTTGTTTTCTTTCAATTGTTTTATGGCATTCTTTTCTTCTTTACTTAAATCAGTCTTGATATGTTTTTCTAATTTCTTTATAACAAAAGTCAAAAATTAGAACAGAAATAGCACCAATTATAAAGAAATTAGAAAAACATAACAAGACTAATTTAAGTAAAGAAGAAAAGAATGCCATAAAACAATTGAAATAAAACAAACAAATAATCATAGCACCTTCAGATAAAGGTAGAAACACGGTAATCATGGATGCAATAGAATATAACAACAAAATAGAACAGTTACTTCAAGATAAAGATATATACGAACCTTTAACTATGAATCCCCTAACCAATCTTACAAAAGATTTCAATAGACAATTTAACAAAATCAAGCGCAAATACAAGCTAGATAACAAAACTTTCGACAGTTTAAAAGTCACGGCTCAAAATCTTCCAAATTTACACGGTCTACCAAAAGTTCATAAGCCAAATACCCCATTACGTCCCATAGTGTCATATTCTGGCTCGCCCCTGTACCCCATCACCAAATTTCTGTCATCAATTATATCACCATTCCAGAAGAAACTTCTCCACACAGTCCCCAATCCAATAGTAGCTATTGAAGCAATCAAAAATACTCCAGTTTCACCAGGCAGCCGGATCATATCTTTTGATATAGAATCCCTTTATACTTCCATCCCAAATGACGAAGCAATTCTTGCTCTACAAGAATTCATAAATTCCCACCCAGACTTACCCCTCCCCATCCCAAAGGAGGCTCTCATAGAACTGATCAAACTCTGCCTATCATTTAATTACTTCTTCTATAAGAACAGATATTTCAAACAGGTCAAGGGACTTCCAATGGGAAATCCTATATCATCTGCATTAGCCAATGTCTTCATGGATATGATTGATAAATTAATCGTTGAATCCACACAACTACAAATTTTAATGCGGAAACGCTACATTGATGATGTATTATGCATCACAGAGGTGGATGTTTCCATAATTATAAATTTTCTCAATAGTCTTAGACCCTTTCTGAAATTCACTTATGAATTAGAAGAAAATGGGTCTCTACCATTTTTGGACTTACAACTGACCAGAAATCAAAATAAAATTGAAACGAAAATTTATCGAAAACCAACCCACACAGGTAGTTACCTGAACTTCAATTCTTTTGGTCCTATCTGTCATAAGGTTGCGGTGGTCAAAACACTATCCAAGAGGTTGACTACACATTTCACGGATAAAACTGATGAAAAAATTGAAAGAGCTAGATTATTTCAAGAACTTCAAAGCAATAATTATCCTAAAGAATTCATCAAAAAGCAATTATATGCACCAAAAATTCCATCCACGAACAATAGTCATATCTCAACCCCGAACATGTTTTGCTCCCTACCTTACAGCTATGGCTGTGAAAGAATAGCCAGAAGTTTAAAGAAACACAATATTACAACCAGATATCAACCCAACCAGAATTTAAGAAGCATCTTCCCCGTCACCCTGATACAAAACAAATCTACAAGCCAGAAGATAGAGCGAATGTGGTTTACAAAATACCATGCAAATCCTGCCAGGCAATATACACAGGAGAAACCAGCAAACCTTTATCTGAAAGAATTAACCAACACAAATCCGCACTAAAGCGCCATAACCCGACATCTCTACTGGTAGATCATGCATTCAACAATAGTCACACTCCAGACTTCGATCACACATCTATAATACATCAAAACATCAAAGAAAAACATTGCCGTTTATTTTTAGAAAGCTGGAGCTCATTAGAAAATAAAAATAGTATCAATAGAAAGATTGACTTGCCAGATGTATATACTCAGTTTAGAACCTCTTAGATGATTATGCTATTTACATGGTTATTTTATTCCATTTTTAATCGGATATCTATTACTATTATTTGTATATTTATTTCACAGTTATTTCAATTTTTATGATATTTTATTTGTTTAATTAATTCGATATCTCTTAATTTTCATTAGTCATTTACATATATCACTTTTTTCTTTAATTAATTTGATATCTCCTAATTTTCAATAGTCATTTACATATATCACTTTTTCATTTTGATTATATTTACTCTGTTCAGAATGTATATATTAGATGGTTTATCGCCCAATAAGCTTAGAAGACGTCTAGTGGCTCACCTGGGGTGCGCGACCTGCTGCGTGCTTCACTGCAAAACACCTCGTAAAAGATGGAAGATTGATCCATCGAAATATCGGTAAATAAATAATCGTATTTAAATCCAAAATAGGCCTTATTTTTAAAATATACATATATATATACTAACCGAAACTTGAGTTATTGAAATGTGCGCCTTTTTGATTACTAAACATAAATATTGGGTAGGTACATAGTTATTGCTGAATTTTCAACAAAGCCATTAACTCACAAATTGGTAATTTCAAGCTATTTGAGACGACGAATGATGACTGAGTCGTCCACACTGAAGTCTTACCCAACATACTCACTGCTATATCGTCCTTTTCCACGACTGCCAGAAGTGTCAAGTTGTCGTAATTTGATGATCGACCTTTAGCTTCCTTATCTGCGAGGTTGGTATCACCCGATCTCTCTCTCTCTATCTCGACTTTTTTTTGCTGATTATTCCATCACCAAAAACATCATTCAGATCGCGAAATGACTGTGATTCTTTCCACACTTTCCTGAAGTCGTATAGCATAATAAGGCGAATATGGATATTTTTTATGCACTTTTATCATATGCAAATAAAATATTGTGTGTGATCTTTTAAAAAATTTCATAGTGCCTATTTTTAAAGTATAAAAGTCGAAAAAATCCGAAAATAAAAGTATAATACCGCAATAAATATATCATTTATTATATTTAAATCAGACGCGATAACCCCTCAAAGGATACTTGCGTCAAGCAACAACACTAAATTCAGAAAATTCTTTTACATTACAATTGAGGGATTATAAGGTTTGAGTAGAAGTTTAAAGAAGAAAAGAAAGTAAAGGACATTAAAATCATGCTTGATTCCACATCCTACTAGAAGCAATCATTGAAATAGATAAAAATTACTGGTTAAAAAAACCGAAAAAAGAGAAAAATAAGAGATATATTTACAGAATTTTCTAAATTTTAAATATGAGTCCTTACTATTTATAGACATATAAAGATCATCATACATAATCTGCGACGCCAAAGCATCAAAGATGGCTATTGTGGAATTTCAGCCGCTAAGTTCGCCAAAGATGTCTACCATTGACATAGGCTTTTGACATATCTTGGCATCTTAAACGTTCCATATACAATTCCGTTCAAACCTTCCGTGTACTCGATCTTGTTCCCTTTGTAATGTTCCATGAGTATCCTTGTTAGTTATCTTCTCTTGACAGCGTCGAAATTCTGAGTCGAATCTTGCCAGAAAACATTTTTTTTCGATTTCATAGACCAATCATATACAAAAACATCATGTTCAAATTTATTCGTCTAAAACATATATTTTATCGTTACATATATACGTGTATCCTGACCGCGCTCACCTGAGATTTTTGGAACAGAAATCACCTAAACGTTGAATCAACCTGTTCCAAGAAAATTTGGCCTACCCATTTTCTAGATAAATCAAGAAAAGTCGCCCACGAACGCGTTTCAGGCTGTTGTCTCTCGTCAGTGGGGTGAAGGCTGTACCTCTACGACCAAAATTGTTTTGGTCCCAGAAGTTTCTTGAAAAATAAAAATGGGTATTTAGGGCTAAACATGCGTAAATGCGCTGACCATGTGAAAAAAAAAATATATTTTTAAATATTCATTTTGATGCAACTGTCTTACCTTTTAACCAACAAAAAATATATATATATATATTTATATACAGAGGGTGTTCACACTTATAGGGGAAACAAGTTTTATTATAAAATATTAAAAATTAACACCATATTTGATATTTTTCAAATGTTCTATTTGAAAGCCTTTTCGTTTATTTACAGAACGGCACCTGATTTTCCACGATAGCAGACACTTTCTGATCATGGTCATACTCAAAAGATCCCCTTCTTCCTTTACCACTTTTCAGAGTTAATCTTACCTATTTGGACATAATTAAAATATGCAAAAAAAATTATATCAACATTTCTAAAAAAGGTATTTATAATATTATTCACGACAAAAATATCAAGTTTTTATTCAAAGCACCTACGGAGAAATGGACAAAAGATGATCACCCTATATCTGTGAGAACTCCTGCAACTGTCAAAAAGTAAAAAAAATATATTACAAAAGAAAATCCTATGCCAGAAAGAGATATAGCCGAATTAATAGGAACATCAGTGTCAACAATAAATAAAAAAATAAATAAAGAATTAGGGTCACAAATTGTTTCAGAGCCATATTCGTCAGCGACACACTATCAGCAGATATTTTAATAAACATTTCTTGGCTGCAGATAGATGGAAATTTATTGTTACATATGACGAAGCATGGGTATATTTAGCCGATTGCGACAGAAAAAGAGCTATATACTATCAAAAAAGGGTGGAAAAATCTAGGCCAATTTGGGTGAAGGAATGTGCCGAAAGTTACCCCCAAAAGATTTATGGTGGTATGCGGTATATGAAGGAAAATTAAAAATAAGAAAAGTTGAAAGAAATGCCAAAATAAACTCGGAGTACTATCAAAACAACATTTTAGAACCTATATTTTTAAATGATATTCCCTCTATCTATGGAAAACAGAGCAACAAAGTCTAGTTTCACCATGATAACGCCACAAGTCATACCGCATCTTCAACCCAAGCTTATTTGGAAGATCTAAGGCAAAGAACAGGAATCAACACTATTCCAAAGAAGAGAACACCTGTAAAATCTCCTGATTTAGCCCCGATGGGTTTTTATATTTTTGGATGCCTTAAAAGAGCACTTGGAAAGAGACAACCTAGGACAAAGGAAGGTCTCTGGAAAGTGGTAAAGGAAGAATGGGATATTTTGAGTATGACCATGATCAGAAAGTGTCTGCTATCGTGGAAAATCAGGTCCCGTTCTGTAAATAAACAAAAAGGCTTCCAAATAGAACATTTGAAAAATTTCAAATATGGTGTTAATTTTTAATATTTTATAATAAGACGTGTTTCCTATACGTTTGAACACCCTTTGTATATAAAAAAAAAACAGTAGAAAAAATAAAAGATAAGTGGGTCAGGTGTTGATATTAAAAATAAAAAGCACATGTGCTCGTGGTCAGGAAATGCCTTCTTTATATTTATATATATGTGAGAAAAAAAAATATAATAAACTCTTGTATTTAGTAAACGAGCGCCAAGTTTTTGTCTCTCAATAATCTCTCTGAGAACAAATCAACATCATTAAAGTTGTTTGAAACTTTCAAATATTTCCACATTCTTCCTAATAGTGTGTGAAAGTAATTATGATTCAGGTCCCATTATCTCAACCCGCCTCACTGAAAAACCTACTTTAGAATTGTGTTTATATATAATTCCACAACATTCTCCCTGAATAAAACCTTCTTTTTACACCTCTGTTCAAACTAAAAGGTCAACGCTACAAAACCAACATGATTCTTTCGAAAATAAATAATTTCTACTGCCCTTACTGCAATGGAAAAATTAATTGGAGGGTTCACCACTGATGAGCTAGAGCCTCCCATTAATTTTTCATTGCAGTAAGGGCAGTAGAAATTGGTTAATATTAAAAAAAAATCATACGCGTCTATAATAGTTTCAAATTTTCATAACAGATGGCGCACTAATGCATCATAATATAGTCATGATGATGAATTTGACATATCATTATAACTACAATCATATTTTTATATTTCATTTTATATATTTACTAGCGGTTGTGTACCCGGCTTCGCCCGGGTTTTATCCGAATGAAATTTTGCCTAACGAATATTATTGATAATAATATTCCGGAACACACAGAATATTATGATAATAATGAGAATAATATTTGTTACATTATATATTTATATAATATATAAAATATATTTTTCGAGCAAACATATCTACTCTCTCTACTGAATAGATTTTAAAATATATATATATATATATGTAATATTATAAAGAATATTGTCTAATAAATAATTATGTACCATGTTGGATATAATGTATTCTGTATGGATTCAAATAAAGATGGCAGTCAAAGGACGTGGAGATGGAAGAAGTAGAAGAGAAAAGAACGACAGATCCAAGTCGTGTATCTAGGTCACTTAGAACAAAGAGGCCCTCATATTCCAGAGTTGAATGTCCTGAGAGATTGGGATGTTAGGCAAAGCTCCTTCCCGACCAAATTCACCATCATGGCCGACAGAGACAGGGACCAATCAAAGGTCAAGCAGGGTCCCACATGACCCAAGCCGGGGGGTGGGGCAACCGCAGTTCGGTCGGTGTAACGTGTGTGTCAAGACGTGTGTGTGCATCTTCTAAAAGTAGTGCCTCGAGGTCCAAGATGTGAGTCATCTCAATCCAATTTAATCGCGAAAATCCTTCCATCTCCTCTCCCGAGCCGCCAATGATTAATATTCCGAGGTGTTTTGTGATTCATTAATCGATATAGTGTGCCGATTTTTCATCCACCGCCATCGATAACGACTGCCCAAACATACAAAACCCCATCCACTCCCGAGGATTCTCAGGACAAAGCACTTTATCACAGTGAAGTCGACAAGCATTTTTTTTATATTATAGAGAGTCGACAAGATTCTCAGGATCCTTTTCCCATATATCACATATATATATATAAATAAAAATATCTAGAGATATACTACATGATCTTAGCCAAAATGGCCGAGAAACGATATTTTATATATAGAGATGACCTGGCTTCGTATGTCTTCTGCTCGAGTGAATGCTTCGCTGGTAGAATTTTGTTCCTGCCTACTAAAAATGATTATCTGGCTGTGCCTGTGGTCTGCTTTAGTGAGTAATCCCCTAAAGAATTTTGTTTATGTCAATCAAGCATGATACAGCAATATTGTCATCATCATTTCTGACTAAAAAGATATTGTTGCTCAGTACTTGGTTAATTATAATTTTTCTTGCTTAAAAGTGCGACAAAAAACTCTTCCAGATTTAACTCTGTCCTCTGCAAATTTCAGCGAGATTAGTTACATATTGAGGGCGTACATAGCCGACAAAAAAATATATATATGTTCCCGGCTTCGCCCGATTTTTACCCGAGTAAAGGTTTGCCTAACGACTATTTGTTAAAACGATTCTAGCAAACATCCAATCCCTACTGAATCTATACTTGTCTATACTCTCGATAATTTGAATTTTTTCCCGGCCCCTTGAAAAATACTCGATAAGTTGAATAAAATCAATATTAATTGGTCCACTCGGTAATTTTAAATTGAAGGAATAGTATCTTGCCACAAACGAACATTTGTAAATAACTGTATTTAGCGAATGTGCCCTGCTTCGCCCGGTTTTTACCCGAGTAAAAGTTTGCCTAACGAACATTTGTTAAAGCGATTCTATAAAACACCCAATCTACCTATATATAGATTTATAAACGTATATAAATATTGTTATATGCGTTAAAATATATTTTTAAACACATAATAATTTTGAAAACATTTATTAAATTTTAAATAAGATATTTTATCTAAATATATATTAATATTGAAATACCAAGTTTATTTTCAACGTCATTGGAATATTATATCACAAAATCCTCAAATTAAATATTGAATTTATTATACTCGGAACACATTTTAGCATTTTTACAATTTATAAATGTAATTTCACCTGATACCGCTAGAAGGGCTGCTTGCGAGTAAGGGTAGAAATTTGAAAAATAAAATTGCAACGAATATTTATTTCAAATCAAATTCAAACCAGAAACCTTCCCAGTAGTATAATAAATAACTTCCTGAAGTTTCACGGCGATTGGATAATCTTACCTTTTAAAAACATTCACGTGTAAACAAACTAACAAACTATGTGTAAAATTATTAACCAATCAAATTCATATATCGTCGCGACCAGTCCTGCGCCAAGCGGTAAAAAGCTGGAACTAACGCTTTTTGGTTTTACTTTTTTTTTTTTTAAAGCACATTAACCTTATTTGTTTTTTGAATAGCCTATATGTTAAACGAAATATTCAGCTACCTACATGCGAAATTTCATAATGATTG
The DNA here is from genome assembly GCA_030710605.1 of Cordylochernes scorpioides. Lineage (NCBI taxonomy): Eukaryota > Metazoa > Arthropoda > Arachnida > Pseudoscorpiones > Chernetidae > Cordylochernes > Cordylochernes scorpioides. The sequence continues at coordinate 89,526,775 of CP092867.1, read as the reverse complement.
ATTCTGTAGATTTTGCGCAACGCGATAAAAAACATCGATTTTGGATTTCATTTTTCAGATATAAGAATTTTCAAATTATTTAACTTTAGAATGATACATAAAAAATAGAATATTATTTGTTAGAGCATCATTTTAGAGGCAAAGATTCATTCTAGAAGAACTTGGGCAAATCAGGGTCTAAATATTTAGCGAATGATATTTAACTTTAAACAATTATTTAATCTATACATAAACACTAAAGTGAAAATTCACTCGGATAAAAACTTGGGAGGCCCTTTTCTTCGGCTTTTTATACCTGTTTCAATCAAATGAGTTCTATTATTTTATAAGTGACATATTTAAAAAATGAAATTTCCAAAAAAATCAATTATCATGGACAGTGGGTATGTTGAAAAATTCTGAAAGTCATTTTTATATACACTGTTTTTATATATCTTAAATAAAAACGAGGATATTGAATGGCATAGGTAGTCATTTATAATGGGAGAATAGATAAAATAATTTTGTTGAACATTATATCGTGAAGATCAGTTTTACTCATTAATTTACATTTCGTAAATTAAATATCCATTTGTGAAATATATAGATATTTTACGTAGTTTACCTTTAGTTTTATTAAAGTAAAACTTTACTAAGGCTCAGAACTGGCTGTCGTTCTACACCTGTTTGTTGAACAGGCTATTATATTATAGTATTATTTCAATAATGTATTATATTAACAAACATAATTCAGCAATACATATTAGCATCACATTTTATGAACCCAAATAAGTAATTTAGCCCGATATCTGGCTATTATCAATCTTTGTGATCAAATTACTTTAAGTTTATAAAATTATTTTATCTCAAAAGTGTTAATTAGTTATTAGTTGAATTTTGAGTGAATAGGTTATTTTAATAGTTTATATTTTAAATTGCATTTTTTACCTATACACCTACTCGATAAATTTATATATAACATTTATATACAAATTTATATATGTATTTATATTAGGAGTTTGATTGAAAAAAGTTTAAGTGAAGTTTGAACTTTCATTTTATAAATAAATAGCCTTGCTTCGCCCGTGTTCTATATAGTAAATGTTTCACCGAAAGAATTTTGTTCCTCTCCATTAAAAATGATGGTTTTGTGTTTCCTATGTTCTTTCGAGTGAATGATCCTCGAAAGAATTTTGTTATTGTCTATCAAACATGTGATACAGCAATATTTCATCATTATTAATACCTAAAATAGGTAAATTAGTCGATTACTCGGTTAATTTGAATATTCCTAGGGTGAAATATCCCTGGAATTAAAATTCCTAGGATGCATTATTAACAAACATGTGTAGTAATATGAGGGCATCAGGTTTTATGAAAAAACAAATCAATAAAGTTTATCTGATATTTAACTATTTTCAAATTATGGGGACGAAATAATTCTTGATTTCTAATGTTCTTTTCACAAAAAATGCAAATAAGGTATTGGTTTAATTTGATTAGGCTTTAATACCCTATAGTTTATTAGCTTAAACTTCATCTAAGCACCTCTACTTGTTAAACTCATAAAATATTTATTAGAAGTTTTAATGGAAAATAGTGAAGTTTCCCTTTCAATCTTTATTTCTATACACTGCTCGAGTGAATGTTCCGCAGAAAGAACCTTGTTGATGTGTCCATTAAAAACTATACATCAATTAAATATTATTAATTATACATCTAATGAATCGTGATATAATAGTTCAGTTTCAGCTTGCGCTAAACTGGCATTATATTAACAAGTTAATTTTTTATCAATTTACAATTTATCCATTTTAACATTCTTATATATAGATCAATTAGGACGAGAGTGCTCATATCTTGTATCAAAGTATTTTACTCTTTCAATAATCCGAGGCTGAGGATAGAATTCCCAGTGGATAAATAGTGCTTGTAGCGGATGTTCCTAGCAGAGGTGACAAGGTAGGCCACGTCGAAATACTGGAAGATATCAAAATATAAGTTTGATCCAAGATAGGCCCTGATACTTCGCGATATAAAGAGAAAGTCTATAGAGTTCCTAGAAACGAACGATTGTTGCCATTGCCGGCCCAGTGCCCGCCGGGGAAGCCTCTATGAACCTCGGATCTGGCTACCTCCTGGTGAAAACTTGTCCTGTCACGACAACTGGCCATAGGTCTGCCACCTAGGCCATGGTTTAGCGATGACGATTTGACTATGGGTCATTTTTCAGCCGAGCTAGCGATTGGTCTTAGGCATATCTACTGTTGGTCGTCTTGGCAGGACTCATGACGTCAGGGGTTGACCAGATCGCCAGAGGTAAAATGGCTACCCCAAATTTCAAATAAAAAATAGAACTCTACAATATCAATTATGTGCGCGTTGTGAGTGATTTAGTGGCGTGTTTTGAGTGGTATAATGATTTATTGTTTGTGTGGTATAGTGGTATGTATTGTGAGTGTATTGGTGTGTAATTGTGAAACTGAATGTGCATAGAGAGCCTGTTGTGAATATGTATTGAGAATGTAAAAGGGGCTATATATTGAAAAGATAATATAAATTATAAAACAACAATATTATCGATATAAAAATAAAGTAACAGTAAATAACAAGTGATCACATTTTTCTCAAAATATTGAGGTAAATTCACATTACCCGAGAGACATGCCGAGTTCGCGAGTGCAGTTAAACTCTAGACATCATAGTCGTCCAATTATTCGATTCCTAGTTGCTGAGAGAACCAACACCTCTGTTCACCAGTCTGGAAGCCCTATATGATGGTATGTCAAGGAAGGAACATTGTACAGAATGATTTGATTGGCCCAAACGATACTATTCACCATTGAGGAGGAGATACTGTAAGAAACCATCCATTCACAAATTACCTTATGTGGTCCACTAGGCAGACTCAATACGAACTGTTGTCATGGCAGATACCTAGGAACCCAAATGGTGATTTTGATATTAATGATAAAGGAAGGCCAGGTAGACCAACCTCTGTAGTGACGGATCAAAATTTAGCTCTGACGGAGGAATTAATAAAGAACAACCGAAACCGAACATAATGACGACTTATCAAATAATGTAATATTTTCTCTGTCTAAATGACTTCATTAAAACGTTTTAATGATATTGGATGTCGAAATATATGCTCAAAATACGTCAAAATTATAAACGAGAAATGATACAAATTCGGAGAAAGAGATTCGTTTAATCCTCATGGAGAAATTTTCTCGAGAATCTTCTCAGGTGTTTAAAATGTGCGATAGTATATCATTGGATTTATCAATATGATCCTTCTTAAAATGCCAATCAATTCAAAGAACCCATAAATCATCGCTATTAAAGAAAAATCAAAGCTTCCCGTTTCCAAGACAAGATTTCTAATAATTCTAATATATAGAGGATTGTTTTTTTATGTGTTCTTATATAGCATTTCAGTTTACTAGTTTGTCAATATAAGAAATATGTTATTATCAATTTTGTATTATTTATTGACTAAACCTTGTATAGGGTATAATACACCTAGATGACTATAGTATTTTCAGAAATTCCCCCGTAAGAGGTTATAAAATCGAAGAAGTCGTTCTAATGATGAAGACAAAAGTTTGACACCATGGCTACAAGTGGTCGGCTTATTTGCCTGAATGTGCCAAAGCTGATGTTCTGGCCTATTATTATTTTTTAAAATTTGTGCATTTTGTCAAGAAATAATAAATAGTTAATTATTTTCAATAAATTTTAAAATTGTCATCTCTTTTCGCATATATAAATCAAAAGAAAATGTTATAAAACATATACGGAATATACTACCAATATCTAACTAGATGAAATCTCTCACTATAAGCTAAATTACATGATATCAGGTTATGAGTCTCCAAGTTGAAATTGAAGCCGCTCAAAATATACAAAACCTATTAAAAAAACGATGAGTGTAAAACTGAAAAGATGGACTCCATCTCTCTTCAGTTTCCTCCCAAAACAATTATTAAAATAACTGTGAGGTTCCAAATGTCTCAAGGAACTTCAAAGAACGTTATAATTATGATTATTCATGTATTAAATGGTAAATGGCCAAAAACTATAAAATAAATTATTTTAAGAAACTTATTCCTGAATTGACAAATAAAAGACAAGAGTGTTTGTAGCTATGTCTAAGCGATCATTTTTGACAACAACGACCCGGGACAAAGAAATCCATAATGTAAATATATTTTATATATAAATATTCACAATTCTTTCACACAAGTCCAACCCAATAGGTGCAAATAACCAATCAGTAGCATGGAATAAGTACTGAACTACAACCACACATGCGTATATTCCCCCTTATCCTGTACTTGTGACAACCTCGACAGTATTGAAACCTCTGCGAGCATTGTGGTCTTGTGATGGCACTGATTGTGTGATTAGCTTTGATATTGAATATATTGAAGGATATTATCATAATTAATATTTTATTTAATCACATTATATTTTCGTAAAGATAGAGGCTGCCTGGCCGCCATTCATATTTATATAAAAATTATATTAGTTTAATTTTTGTACGTTTCTACCAAAATAATCTTGTGATTTTTAATGTTTTGTAAATTGAAAACACTCACACAAGAAAATACGTACATAAAAACCCAAAATTTATTTTTGGAAATATTGGACGCCTTGCAATATTCCAATTATTTTTATCCCGACGAAGAGAAATTTCGATAAAAATATTCTTCTGGTTGAAGAGTTTTTAAAATGAAATACGCCGCTGAGTGGGTTGAAGGAAGATCTCGGTCGACCACCGACCACACTCCGCTGACGTACGCTTGGATTCTATAATTCTTACGATTTCTATAAAGTGTTCTAGTTTTGGGATTTAAAGCACAGTTGTTTGTGACATAACAGCGTTTTTTAGTTATATACCCATTTGTTTTCTCAAAAAGTGTCAATAATTCGGGTCAAATTAAATTTTCAAAATATATATTTTAAGTCTATTTTTTATATTATTTAAATATATCTGCCTACATTTAAATATTGAATTGAAACAGATTTCCGTCTAAAAAGGCTCACAAAGAAGCTTAAAAAGGATCACACAAAAAATATTTATTTATCAATATCTCTGTTGGCTCAACGCCAACCTTTTTCAAATTGCAACAACATATATATATTAACAACAAACTCAGAGGCACATAACTCCAATAGAATAAAGTTTTACAAATATCTTTGCCTATATATATATATACTCAATGGGGAGGGGAAAATATTGAAAAAAAAATTACAAACATAATATACATGTATTTCGTAAACAAAAATAAGTGTGTTATTATTTTAGATATTAACAATAAAGCTTATTCTATGTTAACATTTATTTTTACTATGTGTAAAAAATATTTTTATGAAAAGAATAAAAATAAAATTATATGTAAAAGAAAAAATAACTGATAAGATCTATTCATTAAGACTTCAAAGAATAATCCAGAGGGAATAGACCAAGCATTTTGTAAAGGTTTTTTTTCTCCATATGCATAAGTTGGCACTCTTTAAACATGTTAAATCTTAGTAAAATGAGGCATTTATAAACTAACCTTACTGATTGATTCCTTACAGAACCTTCTTCAGAAACGGTTGATAAAATTCTCGGCATCTTCTGGATCATGTTAAAAGTTTTGTTTTATATTTGAAATGTCGTTCACCATCTTTCTCCTATAAAAATATGCTTTTCCTAATTCAAAATTACTTAAAATAACAAATATTCCTTGAAGTTTGAGGTTAATTCGGGGGATCATTTAAGAATGTAAAATATTCCATATGAATGACATTCAAATCTTACAGCTATGATGGGCATTATCATGAGTTGATCAACACAGGTAATCATATGTTCCTATGTAATGGATCAGGTTGCCGGGGTTTCAAGGTCACACAAAAGGTGGTGGTTTCACTTTTACTCTGAGGACTCAGTAAAACATCCGAGAGATTTGCAATAAGACGGCGCAAACAATGATTATACAAGGTTCTCCCAAAAGTTCGTAAACACTTGCAAAAAATTGAAATACCAATATTAATAGCCGTTATGTATATTGTATTTTTATTATGTATAAAGTAATTGTATTATGTATTATTATGCATTTGCCGTAAAATATTATTCGTCAAGTAATAAGAAGAACAACATTTTTAAAAAAACACGAACTTTTGGGACAACCTTATATTTCGAATAGCAGAAGAAGCTGATGAAATAGAATAAATCACAAAATCCACTTATCTGTATTTATGTAAGAGATAGAGAACAACCTCAGTTCTCAAGTTCAGAGACTTTATTAATTGAAGCTACATCGGGGATAATAGGAGAGGAATATTTGATAGACTTTACAACGAAAGGCAAACTTTCATGTAATCATGAAGACCAGACTAAAGTAGCTCGCCGATGTTATAAAATAGAAGACTTCCATTCTTTTGAATAATTTGAGAGCCGGCCAATATTTCTGAAGACAAAAATAATCAGGGCCCACCGCCATGGCTACCAGTTGGGGCATCTGGAATAGGAAAAAAAAAGGTTTTGCCAAACGATCCAGAAATAATATATGATTGTAAGAATCGCCGATACAGTATTGTAGTTTTACATATAATCTTATTTATATATTATTCCAAGGAATTATGTAGTAAAATAAAGACTTCAGTCTTGTAGAAAACGGCAGAATAATATTTACCTGGGAATATCTTTAATTTTATTTATGCTTATAAATTACTGGTCCCCTCTGGGCGTAGAGATGTTGTTAACACACTAATTAGAAAATATTTTTTCAAGGCTATTTATAGAAAAGATTTACAAATGATGCTATTGGTATTAATTACATTCCACATAATTGGGATAAGTCCTATGATCCGGATTATTTCGATTCCTCATTATCGCTGATGACATTTCTAGTCTCACATTAATTGGGGCAATTAAGCGTTCCATCCATCCAGTGGAAACTGTTGCCCATATAGCGGGTCTCTCGAATACAAAGTAACGGATGTTTCAACAACCATGTAGTCCATGACAAAATCTATAAAGAGGAATGAGATATAACGGGGATAAGATTCTTTATTTGAGCGATATAATCTTGGTAAGTTTTTGGACTATGACGTCCTTCAACAGGCTAATACGAATACAAGTATTAAAGCAAAAATATATACATATATATATATATATTAAAAATAGAAATGGCATATCCTGACCAGGAGCACATGTGCTTTTTAGATGGCAGAACGCCATCTAGTGGAACCGAAATCAACTAAACATTGATTTAGCCTGTTCACTGATATTTGGTCAACCCAATTTCTTGATAAATTAAGAAAACCATCAAAAAACGCGTTTCGCGCTGTTGGCGTTCGTCAGCGTGAAGTAGGCTGTACCACTTGTGTAAATACGCTTAACATGTGAAAAATAAAAATAGAAATATGAAGAGTAATGGCGAACGGAAAAATAAAAGTGTCCCGCCCTGGACACTTTTATTTTTCCGTTCGCCATTACTCTTCATATTTTCACCCTTTCATACTTCATCCTTAAAGTTAGAAATAGTCGTTATTTCTCTTTAAAATAAATTTCGATTTTTGTTTAAAAGAAACATTCGAGGTATAATTGCAATTTACGTTTTACAATCATCAGCCGCGTTATATTGTATGTGAAAAATAATAGAAAAAAATATATTTCCCATTATTTTTTTCACACACAACAAATATATTAAGAAAAAAAGGGCATCTCCTGCTCGTGAAACTAAAAGTTTCTGATCGCTTGCGTCATCTGTCAGAATGAATATCAACTATTTATTGATTTTTAATTACAGTAGAACCTCCCTTTAGTGGACACTCCGCTAGCGGACACCTCTCCACAACGGACAGTTTTCATTTGCAAAATTACCATTTTTACAATTTAGTAACTCTCCAGTAAGAGAACATCTCTCCCTAAAGGACACTTTAGCTCTGCAATTAGGTGTCCTTTACAGGGAGGTTCTACTGTATTCCAGAATTGGCCAAATATTAAATAATACTAAATATTTGGCCAATTCTGTGGAATAATTAAACATCAACGAATAATTGATATTTATTCTGCCATTAAGCCATAGGCAAATTTTAAATGTACAATCAGGAGATGTCTTTTTTCTTAATTTATTCAACTGATCCCAGTATAATTTCCTTTGTGTACTAGTTTTCATGCTGTTTTATTATTGAAAAATCCAACAGCTGTAATTTCGATAATAATAATAAATGTGTCAGTCCGCAGAGGCGACTCCTCCTACCGGCCAGTTCAATCTCCAGCCCACTCTATTATTGTATTGAAACTGCTTTCTTGTTGGTTAGTAATTAGAGTGACGTCTCTCATCGAACTTGTCTTCCGTGGTATTACATCGCCCTATATACATTGTAAGTTGACATAGTGTGGTCAAATTGTGGTAAACATCACGCATATGGAGGGGGGAGTCCGACCACACCTCCTTTCCCTGGATCCTTGGAATATTCGACCAAATTCTGGTTCGTTCCCAAGGTGACTAACGGGGCAACGGCACCCATTTTCTAATTCCTGGGATAGAGATGCATGGGGACATCTGAGACTCTACATTGGACACGACAACAACAACACGCCTATTCACGACGAAAAATATTCGGCATATTTAAATTTAACTATTTAGCATTTATTTATAGAGAGACTAAACGCTATTATCCCTGTATTATATTTTCATGTGTCTAGTGAGAGTTTTAGAAGAAAATATTCCGAAATCTGCCACTAAACTGTCCGATCCAATAACCCGCGGGGAGAGAAAGCAATATTCGCTCGGGTCTCAACTTAATCCCTGAGTTTTTATATTTAAATTTCCTCGCCTCGTGGTGGTTTTATTGCCTTCACTTTAATATGTAGCAGTTGTTGTGATTGTTTGCTTGGTTTGTCACAGGGCGGAGTAATTCTGGATATATATTTATGAGAGTTATATTTTGTATAATATAGTTTCGTGTACATTATCGCGTATATGGTTCTTGATTATTTATATATATATATATATGTTATATAAAAATATTATTTTATTTTAAATTATAATTTCGTAGATTCAAATACTCTGCTAAATCGACCGCCAGAGATCACTCTTCCCCTATTAAAAACTCGTTGTTGTTTTATCCCAATGGCCGGCTCAAAACCTTTGTATATTATGTAAATAATCTTTTGTTTTCCTTATTCTACTCGCCTTAAGCCAGGCATTACTTTTATCAAATTGTTTTTTTTTAATATATTCCTTTAACTCAATTAAATTACTGATCAAAACTATTTTTCATTATTATACTTTCAAGATTATTAACCACGACTCCATTTCCATACCATAATCTTCAACATGATCTAAATTCAAGCAGAAAATTTCATTCATATTTATTTATAACATATATATATATTTAATACGTTTAAGTTGTATTTTGTAATGAATTTGTGTGTACATTGTAGTTGCGTTGGTTGGTAGAAAGTTGTTTAATTTCTTATAGATTGCTTATATCTATCTATAATCTATCTAAAATTGTTATCATCTTCTAAGTTTCAATATTGTGTACATTGTTGTTATGTTAGTTAGTTGAACTCAGTCCTTTTCTTATTCTAATATTTTTATAGAGAAATCTACCTACATATTGTTCGTCCTGTTAAGTTGTATTGTTGTCGTTCGAGTCGACAATTATTATTGTTCTTCCATTAACCACTGTGTTAGTCAGCCGAAATCATTGTTGTTTTTTTATTAACCATGGCCTTTTACTTTGAAATAACCTCGTTATTCTGTTATGCAGTTTGCATATTTGTGTGTACATAGAACTAATTGTTGTTTAGAATTACCCAGAGGTTTCTTGGATACAAAATAATTATAGAATATTTTAATAATTTTACAATTATGTGAACAATTCTAAAATGTTACCATTATATTTTGCTGTAAATATTACTGTTTCTTTGTGTCTATTGGTTGCTGATCTGGTTCAAATGGGATGCATTTCTCCATCACCACCATTTATCTACGGGAGATATTACATCTTCATATGCCTTAATCTCTATCATTTCTTTATTGTTTAAGATGTGAATGACACTTTTCAATTTTTAATTTAATAAACATTTGAATGCCTCATTTCAAAAATTACTAATTTGAGAAGTGTTTTTGAATATTTGATAGCATCGTAAAAACTAACCTTTATAAATTTGACAAATTAGGTTCTCAGAATTAAGATTCAAGTTTAAAGATCCACTGGCGGATTGATATCAACCACACACGTCACAATATATCTAATAGATACTTCTTTAAATTAAATAAAACATGCATTTTTCACAACCATTTTCGCACGTTCTTTCAAAGAAACAAAAGGTGAGACGAAGTAAGAGCAAAATCTTGCTAACTTGTGTACGATCGTTAAGGTACATAATTATGCTCTCTATCCTGCAAGAATTATTAAGTATAAATAAAGAACCTCCATTTTTATGTCAGAGCCTCTGCTGTGGGAAAAGATTTTGGAGGATATCTGAAAATCAACATTTCAGTTAAACCTACAATAAACAAGTCCCATAGAAAGTCAATGTCAATTTTCTAAGGATATATCCGCTGGGGATTGACCCAATATTCTTACGGACGGTGGTTTGCCATATTCCTCATTTAATTGGATTGTTGCAGGGACATTATTGTATCACATGCCTTCTCTTTTCAACACCTCATACACCATCATATATATATATATATATATATATATATATATATATATATATAATACAATATAATGCGGCTTATGATTGAAAACGACATTTGAACATTATTCCGCATGTGTTTCTTTTGAACGAAAATTCGAAATTTATTTTAGGGAGAAATAACGACTATTTCTATCCTTAGGAAGGAAGTATAAAAGGATGATTTGTGAAGAGTAATGATAAACGGAAAAATAAAGTGTCCAGGGATGGGAATCGAACTCACATTGTTCCGCTTACTGGGCAGATACCATGTCCACTTTCACATCCCTGGACACAATTTATTTTTCCGTTTATCATTACTCTTCACAATTCATCCTTTCATACTTCATCCCTAAGGTTGGAAATAATCGTTATCTCTCCCTTAAATAAATTTCGATTTTTCGTTCAAATGAAACACATGCGGGAAAATTTTCAAATGTAGTTTTATATATATGTATTGTTGCAGGGACATTATTGTTTATAATCACATGCCATCTCTGTTCAACACGTCATACACCACAACACACACACACATATATATATATATATATATGTGATATCTTGGGACCTCTGGGACCAGTGTTACCTGATGCTAGACGAACCTCGATGTCAACTCTACCGTGCAGTCGTGGTGGAAGGCGACACAGTTGAGCCAAAGGTGAAATAAACAAACAGAGATTCCACTTAGAAGCGTCTGACGTCAAGAAGGAATGGGATGAGGAGAGAGGGAGATCTTTAGAGCAAGTGTTACCTTGTTGAGAGCCAAGCGTAGACTGCCAATTCTTGCTTCTCGATTTAACACCACGACCTTGCTTCTTTCTAATTGGCTGACCTATTTAGGTGATTCTTTCCTAATTGGTAGGAATATGTCACATGGCCGTTGGCTATTGGTTGACCTACTTAGGTATGGTCTTCTCTAATTGGCCTTGCGGCTTTCTTTGATGGAAGATACGACCGGCCTTGTTCCGGAAATATTGGGCGTCTCTCTACTTTTATAACTTTTGCGGTCACCAGATACGTCCGGTCCTGTCAGGAAATATTGGCTTAAACTTAGCTAGCAGGGTTTCCGGGGTCAGAAGGTTAACTGTGACTTTATTAATAGTCGGGCTCTCTTCTAGGCCTACTTCTTAGGTTTGACTTCTACTCTCACCTAAGCCTGATTAGTTTTAACCTTAATCTTCTCCTGTTAGTCTCCATTCCTTCTATCTGTACAGTTGTTATACTTTATTAGATTCTTACGCGGTACAGATTGATGTTAGTTGAGGCTTTCTATGTGCAGTACATAAGAAGTTATATACAGTCATGGGGTGGAACATGTGGTAGTAGATATCTAGACTATTTACAACAATTCCATGGTCTTAAATCATCACATATATATATATATATAAATGTGTTTGTGAGAAATATATACAAATAAAAAGGTCAGGTCTTGATATTAAAAACAAATTATGAATTCACTCACCGCTAACATGAGCTTTTTTTAGATGGCAGAGCGCCATCTAGTGGAACAGAAATCAACTAAACTTCGAGCTAACTTGTTCCCTGACATTTGTCCAACCCATTTTCTTGATTAATCAAGAAAAGCCAACCACGAACGCGTTTCGGACTGTTGGCCCTTGTCAGCGTGGTGCAAGCTGTACCTCTAAGACCAAAAATATTTTTGTCCCAGGCGACAATTTTATTCCCATAATTGTCCGCTTCTAGATATTTTCTAGCTTCTAATTTACAACCCTTTTCTTAAGTTAAGATAAAAAGGCATCTCCTTATCGTGCAACTAAAAGTTTCTGATGGCTTGTGCCATCTATCGGAATAAATATCAACTATTCGTTGGTTTTTTTAATTATTCCAGAATTGGCCAAATACCCATTCTTGATTAATCAATAAAAGAGAACCACGTACGCGTTTCGATCTGTTGAACTCGTCAGCGTGATGCAAGCTGGAATAATTAAAAATCAACGAATAGTTTATATTTATTCCGAAATATGGCGCAAACCATCAGCAACATTTAGTTGCACGATAAGGAGATTCCTTTTTTTCTTATTTATGCAACTTATCCCAGTACAATTTAACATTTGTTCTTTTTTCGCCTTTTCTTAAGGTTTTTTAAATGGTTGAAAAGAGTTTAAAGAAGACAGAAATGTGGATCAGAGTTCTAAATTAATGAACCTTCAGATCAGCCAAAGAATAAAGATGTCGCTCAGTTTCATCTAGCGATAAAAATATTGACATTTGATACATTGAAAATTTATTTCATTTCAAAAAGCATCAAATGTCTATTTTAACATGTTTAGCATTTTGGTTCAGATATATGACAGACGAATGTTCATGTTAATTCTAGTGCACAAAAATTCACCAAAGTATCTGTCGCATGTGGGCGTCTACACTAGTATATTAATAAAGTGCCATCAATAATAAATAGAAAAATATTAGGACGTTCCAATTTATTAAGAGTGAATACGCCCGAAACTTTTAACTAATTAATCACTGAATTTTAGAACCATTTCATCTCTCAAAATTCATAAAATGGTCGACATTATATAAATAATTAGACAGTTATAATGAAAACATGAATTGATACTAAAAATAATATACCTATGAACCTTAACTTTGAACTTTAAAAGTTTCCTTTAACTTTTTTTAGATTTTTTTTAAATGACCATTTCCAAACTTCGGTAAAGAAATAGCTGAAGTTGAGGTAGCTAAGACCTCTTCTAACCGAGGGCTCCGTCAATTGAAAATCAATTTTATTTAGAAACACAATCGATAGTATAAAAGTAAAGATATTTTTAAAATATTAGGAGTAAATAACTATTCACACAGGTTGTCTATAAGGCATATTTTATGTGTAAATAACCTGAATTATATTAAATAACATGTGGCAATAAATGTTTTGGGTGGAAGTAGGTATTTGTCTCATTAAGAGTTTTTGCCATCGGCTGTGGTGGAATTTCTATTCTTTTTAACAAATTGCGTTGAAATATTCAGCTGTAGAATAGCGGGCAGAAATATTTCAACAATTTTTCTAAATGAACAGGAGAGTTGTATAAGTGAGTTACTCCGAGCGGATAACAAAGTGAAAAAACTCGGCCTGGGAGAAAAGCTTTGTTAATGAATCGACAATGTACGGCGCAGGGTGAATACTGGGAGAGATCTAGGTTTAGGTGCTATAGTGTAGAGATTTATTTAGGTAACTTGGGTGTGCTGAGGAATTATTTTTATAAAAAAAAATGTGCCAGTCACGTATACAACGGAGAAATTAGTTTTATTTTAATAATATCGACACATGAAAATTCGTAACTATTATAGACGCGTATGAATTTTTAAAAAATAAAACAATTTCTACTAATCTTACTGCAATTAAAAAATTAATGGGAGGGCCTGACTCATCAGTGGTGAAGCCTCCCAGCGGTTTCGCCAGTTTAATCTACCATACCGCTGTTTTATTGCATTTTTCGTTCTTCCTTTTATAACGAAACTGATGCTAGAGTCTTGGAATGGGTATTTTATATGAACTATGGACATAAGCTTTGAGGACAGAAGAATTACATACAATTATAAATATATAATATGCTTCGAGTAATCTCTCTTCCAGGCCCTCCCATTAATTTTTCCATTGCAGTAAGGGCAATAGAAATTGTTTTATTTTAAAAAGAATCATACGCGTCTATAATAGTTTCGAATTTTCAAAACAGATGGCGTGCTAATGTATTATAATATCGACACAATCCAGATGAAATATTACTCTTAGGGTGAGTATTACTCGAGTAGTATTCAACCTAAATTGTGTCGATAAATAAAATAAAACAATTCTCGCATCCCTTATATTTACCATCAAAGAATAAGAAGATCAAACATCAGAGTCCAACTATGAGAGGAAAAAAATATTATTATCAAAATATTCCATAAATACATCTTTGATATAAACGTGTTTTCCAAAGGTCAAGATAAGATAATAATAATGAAACATTCTACAATATTACCAACATAGAAAAGAACTTGCTAGAATCAAACCGACGATCCAATATACATTTTCGTTTTTTCAAATGAATTCAAAAATGATTGGCTAATTAAGATCACAAGATAGTGAACAGAAATACCTACACATATATACATGAAAAAAACAATAGAAAAATAAAAGATAAGTGGTCATTGGATAAGAGTCATGTGTTGATATTTAAAACAAAGAAGGCATATCCTGGCCACGAGAACATGCCATCTAGAAAGCACATGTGCTCGTGGCCAGGATGTGCCTTTTTTATTTTTAATATATATACATATAAACATAATAGGCCGTATATTATATTAGATTAGTTTGTATACATATGTCGCTAAATGTTTTAAGAGTTCGAGTTTACAACATGAGGAAAAATATAAACTACATCCTTTCTTATATCTATAAAAATGAAATCCAAAATCGATGTTTGTTATCGCGTTGCGCAAAATCTACAGAATCAATCATTATGAAATTTCGCATGTAGGTAGCTAAAGATTTCATTTAACATATATGCTATTCAAAAAACTAAAAAAGCTAATGTGCCTTTTTTTTAACGTAAAACCAAAAAGCGTTAGTTCCAGCCTTTTAACGCTTGGCGCCGCACTGGTCGCGACGATAAGTGAATTTGATTGGTTAATAATTTTACACGTAGTTTGTTAGTTTGTTACACGATAAATGTTTTTAAAAGGTAAGATTATCCAATCGCCGTGAAACTTTAGAAAGTTATTTAATATACCACTGAGAAGGTTTCTGGTTTGAATTTGATTTGAAATAAATTTTCGTTGCAATTTTATTTGCAAATTTTTTACTTTCACTCGCAAGCAGCGCCTCTAGCGGCATCTAGTGAAATTACATTTATAAATTGTAAAAATGCTCAAATGTGTATAATAAATTTCAAGCCTTAATCTTAGATAAAATCCAGGATACCTTTCTCAGACGTTTTCTGTGCCTTCCAAGCTATACTCCGGGCTATATTTTGAGGGCCGAAACAGGAAGAAACTCTCTTGATATCACAGTGAAAAAACTAACTTAAAAATCCTGGACTAGAATTCTGAAAATAGACGGCAGAAGGCTACCTTCAATTTGTTTGGCTCATTTCTAGGACATTTCAATTTCTTCAAAACAGAATATCGGACTGGTAAAAAGTATAACAGAGCTACTTAATAACACGGGCTTCTCATGGCTAGTTGGAAGTACAGACCTCAATATTCTACAAAGATACATCCCCCTAATTATTAGAACGGCAACCGATCAGTCCTTGCAGCTGGATTATGTAAGAATAAGAAAATCAGTACTCTACTCTCACTATAAATACTTCCATTCATCACCTACAATTGAATGCTATCTGAATGACAATATCCCCCCTAACCTTAAAGAGAATCATTGCACAAGTAAGAAGCCTTTTTGTTGTACAGAGAACTAATCATGTTTCACTATTGAAAACTAAGACCATAAAATGCACCTTATGCAACGGTGAATTTAGTCTCGATTTTCCACACTACATGTTCTACTGTACGGCAATGGAAGAAGAAAGAGAAATTCTTCGTCGAGAGACCGGCTATAATAGCAATTTGCCTTATGTTTTAATGACAAAAGTCGTAAAATCAAGACCCTTTGCATTCTGTGTTTTCCATAATATTATTATCAATAATATTCGTTAGGCATACTTTCACTCGGTTAAAACCCGGACGAAGCCGGGTACACATCCGTTAATATATCTATAAAAATGAAATCCAAAATCGATGTTTTTTATCGCGTTGCGCAAAATCTACAGAATAAATAAATATTAAATTTCGCATGTAGGTGGCTGAAAATTTCGTTTAACATATAGGCTATTCAAAAATCTAAAAAGGTTAATGTGCTTTTTTTTAAATGTAAAATCGAAAAAACGTTAGTTCCAGCCTTTTACCGCTTGGCGCCGCACTGGTCGCGACGATAAATGAATTTGATTGGTTAATAATTTCAAACGTTTTTTTACACGATGAATTTTAGTTTGCTTGCACGATGAATATTTTTAAAAGGTGAGATTATATATATATATATTTAAACTCTTTGGAGATAATAGTAATCGATCGTTATCAAATTTATACACCCCCGGAACCTGGGTTAATTAAAACTATTGTGAAATTTCGCACGTAGGTAGCTTAGGGTTTGGTTTAGTATTCAAGCTAAAAGTGCAAAAATTGAATTTCGAATAACTTTTTTTTCCTTTTTAGAAGGTATAAGATTTTATTTAATTTTTCAGTAATATTAGTTATTTAGTAATATTTAAAAATTAAATTAATTCAAAATATTATTTATTTCGCAGCTTATTCATATATTTTTGTGATGATGCAATTTTTGCTGGTGGCGTGATCGTAGCCAACCAATAGGAGAGCGCCATTCCAAAAAAAAAAAAAGCAAACGGTGACAGAGATGAAAACTGAGGAATTGATGACGCTCGTAACTGTATATAGAATTTTGTCAATATTTTGTTCATTATTATTGCACTACTGTAGTTTCATCTCAATAAATAATTTGCTTTTCCCCCATTTAATTCATTTGCATAACTCTATTCTTGAGAATTGTTATTTTATGGTGTCAACATTTCTGGTTCAATTTAAATTTTTGTTAGCCTGCAACACACCTTATTATAGCTCATTGCATTTTCAGGATAAATTTGCTGTTTTGAATTTTACACCATTAGTATTTTTATGACTGCAATTTCAGCAGAAAGTTAATTCTGCATACGCATAATATATACACAATTGTATTATAGTTGTTTCTATACAATTATTTATTCAGTAATTATTTTTATTATATAAGTCTGCAGAATTTCAAAAAAATTGGTTTGGGTTATGTACATTAAGAATATGTAAAAAAATAAAGGAAAAGTTTTACAAAAAAAAAAATGGAGCACCATTTCTCTCTCATTTAATTCAATAAACGCTTCATGTATGATTTTTAGAATTATATTATTTTTAGGCATATTGTTTTTAAAAAATTATGTTAGCAAGACAAGGAATGTTGCTAAGTTAATGTACTATTAAAAAAAAACACCAACCCATGAAACGTTAGCTCCAGTCTTTTACCGCTGTTAGAGCTAATAAATGATTTCGATTGATGCTTACCTTTACATGATGTTTGTTTTTAGACTAAATTTATTCCAATCAAGATAACATTTTTTCATGCTTTCAAAAGTTAATATTATATGTTTAACGTTTCATAATACTTTTCAGATTGCAGTCTTTGGAAATAATATTGCTTTTTTTCCCATCCTGCAGGTCAACATTACACTGCAACATGCTATCATAACTCTGGCTTTTGGCATTGATATTTATGTATTGTGAAAGTACTGCTAGCAAAGTAGTTTGCTACCTTAAGCTCTGGAGAGAATATAATGTATCTACAGATCCATCGTGTGGAAATCACACCATAGTAAAAAAGAACGCATGTAGCTGGTAGACAAATTTGTGCCCTGTGTGAAGCTAGCGTTCAAAATTCATTTTTTTTCAAAGATATATACCTTTTTAGGTAAAGAAATTGAGGTATATTTTGAAATATAGATAAGAATCACAAGGAAGCAAGCCCAAATCCGAATAAACAAATTAGGTGTGGTTTCAGTAACAGCATTTTTACCATCTTCAATCAAAAGTACTGAATACATTCAGTAATTTTGTCTTAATATGGTAACAATGCTGTTACTGAAACATAACACATAATTCGTTTATTTTTATTTGGTCTTGCTTTTTTGGTATTTTAAAAATTGTCTTTGACTATTAGAAAATGATGCAAATTTCCTATTTATTTTATAAACCATTTTAAAAAGTACATTCTTTTGTAAAAATATCCAATTTCCCACTCTTTTCTGAAACTGCCAACAATAACCTGATAAAAAAAATGTATCCAAGTCCGGGTATTTCAGTATTGCAGATAATTACATTTATAAAAGTTGCTTAACTATTTAGAGATTAAAGTGCCGGATTAGGTGCCCTTAAAAATGTTTAATCTGGCCGTTTCTTCTTGAACAGCCGAGAGTGAAATGGAGAAAGTGAAATCTTCAGGTTGCGAGGACCATTTTCCTTAATTCACACTAATCATTAGATTTTTTATTATCATTTTTTAGATACCAAAGCCCAGTTTGGTTACTTGCATTCACTGGAGGGGTTGGACATTTTCAAGAATCAGGGGCCATTGGGAAATTTTTTTTTTTTCAGAACAAAGTGCCCAAAGCTGGATTCGATGATCCCGGGTCGTGGTTTTTAAAAATCAACAGTTTAGACCACTCCTCCAAAACTGCACTCTATTCATTAGATGTGTTTTTGAAATTGATTTTATATTTCAGATTCTTTTTACCAGCATTTTCAATTTTTCTATTTGCAGTTTATCTCCATTGTGCTGAAAAAAAATCATTACTATAAGTTTTAAAATAGTTGGGGCCTTTATTCATCATGAGTGAACCCCACTCGAACAATGCCCGGGCGAAGCCGGGTCCAGTCGGCTAGTATATAATAAATTTAACAATTTTTGACGCGTTAAGAAATATGTAATCGAATATACTCTCTGCCAGTGTGGCAACAACAGGACCCCGTTTGGTGACCTGCACTCATTGGCGGTGCTGGATTTGTGTAAAAGACTCTTGAGTCATTGATTTATTAAACTGTTTCATGCGGTGGTCGCCGGATTGTAACACCATTGTATCACCATGAACCTCTGTGTC
Source organism: Cordylochernes scorpioides (assembly GCA_030710605.1). Taxonomy (NCBI): domain Eukaryota; kingdom Metazoa; phylum Arthropoda; class Arachnida; order Pseudoscorpiones; family Chernetidae; genus Cordylochernes; species Cordylochernes scorpioides. Next base: position 89,507,407 of record CP092867.1, on the reverse strand, counting down.
AGGTCTGAATGTTTTATTCACAAAATAATATTTTATATCCAGCACTGAATTTTATATTGTATATGTTATAATTTATCCTCAATTGGAGAGAGCGAGATAACATATCATATATATATCCTCAGAATTTTATGATTTATCTTTAAAAATTTTAATTTTGAAAAAACTACAATAAACCTCTATTCAAATATTACTAACTAGACGAATGGCCCGGGCAACGCCCGGGGTTTACCCGAGTGCGAATATATTTTAGAAACGTTGTCTTGGGTGGTCGCTATAGACAGGGTGGTCTGTATAGACAGGTGTATGTATCACACAGCCGATAACAGGGTTGTCTAGGGTGGCCGCTATAGACAGGGTGGTCTGTATAGACAGGTGTATGTATCACACTGCTGATAACAGGGTTGCCTGAAGTGACCGCTATAGACAGGGTGGTCTGTATAGACAGGTGGTTGTAACACACTGATGATAACAGGGTTGCCTAAAGTGACCGCTATAGACAGGGTGGTCTGTATAGACAGGTGGATGTATCACACAGCTGATAACAGGGTTGTCTAGAGTGGCCGCTATAGACAGGTGTATGTATCACACAGCCGATAACAGGGTTGTCTAGGGTGGCCGCTATAGACAGGGTGGTCTGTATAGACAGGTGTATGTATCACACTGCTGATAACAGGGTTGCCTAGAGTGGTCGCTATAGACAGGGTGGTCTGTATAGACAGGTGGATGTAACACACTGCTGATAACAGGGTTGTCTAGAGTGGCCGCTATAGACAGGTGTATGTATCACACAGCCGATAACAGGGTTGTCTAGGGTGGCCGCTATAGACAGGGTGGTCTGTATAGACAGGTGTATGTATCACACTGCTGATAACAGGGTTGCCTGAGGTGACCGCTATAGACAGGGTGGTCTGTATAGACAGGTGATTGTAACACACTGATGATAACAGGGTTGCCTAGAGTGACCGCTATAGACAGGGTGGTCTGTATAGACAGGTGGATGTATCACACAGCTGATAACAGGGTTGTCTAGAGTGGCCGCTATAGACAGGGTGGTCTGTAAAGACAGGTGGATGTATCACACAGCTGATAACAGGGTTATCTAGAATGGCCGCTATATACAGGGTGGTCTGTATAGACAGGTGGATGTATCACACAGCTGATAACAGGGGTGTCTAGAGTGGCCGCTATAGACAGGGTGACCTGTATAGACAGGTGGATGTAACACACTGCTGATAACAGGGTTGTCTAGAATGGCCGCTATAGACAGGTGGATGTGACACACTGCTGATAACACGTTTTCGCCGGCAGCCAATGGGCGCGCATTCTATCCGTGAGCTTCAGACATACAGACAGACAGAATAAGGCAATTATATAAGTAGATCGCCTCACCTTACAATATACCAGCAGATATGTATGCTATATAAAATGTAATTTATTTATATATTTTAGAACAAACTACTCTGTAACGTTGGCCGGCTCAGATATTTTATAATAATGTAAACACGAATTTAATATTCTATTTATTTTTCTTCACGCCTCAAATCAGTTATTTCTTCTTAAATTGTAATTAGCACAATTAAAGCAAATTTTAATTTAAAAGTGTTTTTATTGTATTTTCCACGACCTATAAAACTACCAAAATGCCATTGTTAAATCACTCATGTAATAAAAAAAAGCAAGCTAATAAAATATATCTCAACAAAATTTATTATAATAGCAAGCCGACAATAGCACAACATGTATATGTGTCAAACAGGTTAAATAAACACAGTAAATCAACAACTCCACACTTCCATCAAACCGCCCTGACCCTGGCAACAGAGGAAAACTATTCGCTCCAATATCCCCTCATATTTGCCCAGCCACTTTAGCCCAAAACCTCCCAACATATTTCACACACATGAAATATTCAGTTCAAACATTTCTTAAATTGAATATAAATTTTTGTGAATTTCTATTTCTCTGCTGAATATATTATATTTCTATTCAATATAATTTAAATAGGCAATAATTCCTATATATGTTTAATATAGGTGTTTTTATACTCTATTATATCATTTTACATAGGTTAAATAATAGAACTCTTTTTATCATGGAAATCTACGCTTCCTCTCTATTCCCCCTGTTCATTCGTGTTATGAAATAAACCTCGATGGAGCTTGTTTAGAAGAATTAAATTTTATATATTGCGGATAGAGAGAGGTTGTTATATAAAATATCATTTTGGTCGGGTTATATATTGTTGGTATAGAAATTAAATAACACCTTTTATTATGATTGTAATCTATTTATAGTACGCATGTTTTTTTCGGAATAAAATCAACGTTATTGTACAACAATCAATTAAGTTCTCATCACTCAGAATAGCTTCCTACTGTCCTTACAGCAATAGAATAAATTGGAACGACTTGACTCACATAAAGGCTGAACTCTCTCAGTAGTTACTCCAGTACCTGACTGCATGGACAATATATAACTATATGCAAATGCTTGCAGCGAACATTGCTATTATGTCAACAAAACCTAAATAAACCTATTTTAATATAAGGTTTATATAGAAAAATAAAATATTAATTTTCAAAAATTAAAGATATATGTTTTCATCATGAAAAAAAAATCCTTATTATTAATTAATTGAAAAGAGATAGCTATAGCCAATAACCTGTTATAACCGCCCCAATTCGAAGAAGGTTGATCTTAGAGAAGATAAAATATGTAGATAGAATGTTGATTATTCTCTAACTAGGTGTAAACCATGGGTAAGTTAGTTTAGACTAATGATAAAACATCGCTATTCGAAGAAAACACTAGAATTACTACCAATCACCTATATTTACTCTCGCAAAACTGAAAATTGTGTCTGAATATTTTATTCTGAAATATTTCTTTTTCAGAGAATTGATAGAGAGAAGAATTCAATTTATAAATATATATATTGTCACAAAGTATTTTAATTCAACTATTTTGTAAATATGTAAATGTTCTAACTAGTTTTTCTATTAATTCTTTCTCTTTTTTGTTTGGATCTATGTAAATATTTGACGTCAATTGTTGCGCCTTCTAATATGTAAATTTTTGAGAATTAGTTTTTATTATTAGGCTGACTGTCTAGAGTAAGCTAGGATAAAGCATATAATTGTTGTCGGCTTTTTCTATTTGACAGTGTGTTGAATAAAACTTACTTTTGAGTTTGCTTCGTGATTCCGTGGCTTACCAGCGACAGAATTAAAGAAAAGATCGCTACAATTTGGTGGAGATGCTGGGTAAAGCCTTGAAAAAATAATAAATAAAGAAAAACGGCTGATCCCATAAATTTAAGAAGTAGTCTCAGATTGAAGGGTTTACCACCCGAGCCCGAACTTCATCAAACAAGTCCAATCATGCTAAAGAGCGAATCGGGAGAAGAAACTCCAGCTCAAGTCCCCTCAGCATACTTCTCGTTGCAGCAACCAAAATGCCCTACTACCTTTTCCGGAGATGGAAGTGAAGACGCACAGAGGTGGTTAAAAGATTACAAGCGCATAGCTCAATATAACAGATGGGACAATCCTATGTGTTTGGCGAATGCCATATTCTTTTTGGCCGGAACTGCACGGCAGTGGTATGAGAATAATGAAGACGTTCTAACATCCTGGGAGGTTTTTCAGAGGGCTCTCGGCGAAACCTTCGGACAACAGGAAGAAGAGATAAAGAAGGCTGAGGGACTTCTGAAGATTAGAGCACAGAAGGCAAACGAATCCTCTGAATCTTACATTCAAGACGTGCTTTATATGTGCCAATTGATTGATCCCCGGATGGACAATGAAACCAAGTTAGGACACTTAATGAAAGGAGTGGCGGAGGACGTATATCAAATACTGATTGCCAGGGACGTTGATAATGTGGAACAGTTCTTGAGTCAGTGCAGAAAAATAGAATTATTAAAGAAACGAAGAATAACGACAAAAAAATTTGAGAGACTCCCAAATGTGACCTCCATGGCTTGCGAGGAAGACGAACTTTCTTCTTTGATTAGAAGGATCGTCCAAGAGGAAGTTCAGAGAGCCTTTGCTCAGCCCATGCATACCACAGATTCCCTAGAGGAAATAATAAGGGAAGAGGTAAAGAAGAATCTGGCACCGATTTCCAGGACCACTACAAGTCCTATGATGAAACAACCTAGACCAGCCCCAACGTATGATCAAGCTGGAAGAACTTTTTACAACTCTTCCGCTAGTTTGCCCAAAGCCCGGGAATGGCGTACACCGGATGACAGACCAGTATGCTTCCATTGTGGGCGACCTGGCCACGTCGTCAGGTATTGTCGAGAGAGGCGACAAATATTCGCCAATGTTCGCACAAGGAGAGATGCTAGAAGACCAGTGACATTGGGAGACTATATGCCAAATGCGGACGGAACGGGTTCATGGTCACCCCCCCAATCGTGGACTTAGGAGTGACTCCCCCTACCCAGGGAGGGGCGATCCACAGGACGTCGAACATCAAGATCGCCTGCTAGGATGAACAGCCGCTCATCTTCAAGAGGAAATGAGGGAAACTAGATCCCGCGACCTGCGTAGGAGGTAAGGCCGCACAAATTTCAAATCCTCCGACGACGACTGTTGCCAAACTAAAGAAGAACTTTATAACCGTAACTATAAATGGAACTGAAGTACTAGCCTTGGTGGACTCTGGAGCTGACTATTCAGTTATATCAGAAGATTTCCGTTGCCGCATAAGAACCCCTATGTTATCGAGTAAAGGACCAATTATAAGGGTAGCTAACTCCAAATGCGTCAGGGCTTTAGGAAAGTGTGTCTTAAGAATTAAAGTAAATGAACTAACCCAACCATTCGAGTTCCTTGTACTTTCACAGTGCAGTCATTGTGTGATCCTTGGCTGGGATTTTCTCAAACTAACTCAGGCTGAGATTAACTGCGAGCACGATGAACTCTACCTGAAGGACGCCCCGATGAAAGAGGAACCCCATCCAGTGGACACCTTTCATACCTTGAAGGATAACATTATTCCACCTAACTCAATCAAACAGATAACGGTTGTCTGTAGCGACGTCCCGGGAGTTCAGGAAGTTGCTATTACGTGTTCTAAGGGTCTAACGTTGGAAAAGGAAATAGTTATTCCTGCCTCTATTGTTAGTCTCAACCACGGAAGGGGCAAGGTTTGGGTGGTGAATGGGACTAACTATGCTAAGATCATCCCTGAAGGTATGAAAGTGGCTGAATTATCTATTATAGACAACAGCTATGTATGCTGCTTGGATGGAGACGACGATTATCTTAACCAGAAAGAAGACAAGTGCAGCACACAAAACACTGGAGACTTGGATAGGCTTGTGTCTCTTATGGATACTGACTTATCCCATGAAGACAGGAACCGACTACTTGATGTCCTTAGGAGGTTCATAGGCGTATTTGAGCTCCAGAAGGCAGGCCCAAAAAGAACATCTTTGGACGTTAAACATCGCATTGACACAGGAGATCATGCTCCTATTAGGCAACGACCCTATCGAGTGTCGCCTTATGAAAGGGGCGTTATTCAAACAGAAGTGGACAAGATGCTCAAATCAGGAATAGTAAAACCATCGGATAGTCCCTGGTCATCTCCTGTCGTTTTAGTTAAGAAAAAGGATGGAACCTGGAGGTTCTGCGTGGACTACCGCCGCCTAAATAAAATAACCAGAAAGGACGTATATCCGTTACCCAGAATTGACGACACCCTCGACTCTTTAAAGGGAGCTTCTGTATTCTCTACCATGGACTTGAAATCAGGGTATTGGCAGATCGAAGTTGATGAAGCTGACCGTGAAAAGACTGCTTTCGTAACCCCAGACGGCCTCTTCGAATTTAAAGTGATGCCCTTCGGGTTGTGTAATGCCCCCGCGACCTTTGAAAGAATAATGGACAACCTTCTACGTGGACTTAAGTGGAACATCTGTCTCTGCTATCTGGATGACATCATAGTGTTTTCTAAAACAATGGAAGAGCATATACTGCGATTGGAAATGGTGCTGAACTGTCTTTCAAAAGCAGGTCTCACACTTAATTTGGAAAAATGTCATTTTGGATCTAGACGTATGAAGGTTTTGGGGCACTTAATAGATGGAGATGGGATTTATCCGGACCCGGACAAAGTAGAAGCAGTGAGGAATTTTCCAAGACCAAAGAATGTATCCGAAGTCAGAAGCTTTTTGGGTCTCTGTTCCTACTATCGCCGATTCATCAAGAGCTTTGCTGACATAACAGGGCCGCTGAACGAATTACTAAAGAAAGGAAAACAATTCAGTTGGAATGACAGACAAGAAGATTCGTTTCATAATTTAAAATCGGCATTGACTTCTGAACCTGTATTGGGCCACTTCGATGAGGCCGCGCCAATTTACGTCCATACCGATGCGAGTGGCTTTGGTATTGGTTCTGTTTTGGTACAGCTAAGGGATGGGTGTGAACAGCCAATTGCATATGCATCCCGAACACTGTCCAAATCGGAGAAAAACTATTCAACAACGGAAAAGGAGTGTTTGGCCGTGGTCTGGTCAATCAGCAAATTTCGACCTTACTTGTTTGGGCGCCCTTTTTCTGTTGTGACCGACCACCATTCTTTGTGCTGGTTAGCGAATTTGAAAGACCCTTCTGGACGTCTGGCCAGATGGGCTCTGCGCCTCCAAGAATATGAGGTCGCTGTCTGCTATAAAAATGGTCGCAAGCACAAGGATGCCGACTGCCTTTCTAGAAGCCCTCTACCAGATACTGCGGAAGAAACAGAGGAAGATATACTTTGTCTGGCAGTGTTGTGTGATGTTGAAAAGGAGCAGCAACGAGATCCATCATTAACAAAAATAATCGCAAATTGTGGAGACCCGAATTATAAAAGATTTGTCATTATCAACAACATACTTTACAAGAAAAATTATGATCCCTTGGGACGACCTTGGTTGCTGGTGGTTCCGAGGACTTTACGTCTAGAGGTCCTTAGATCATCCCATGATGCCCCTACAGCCGGACACCTTGGATTTGCCAAAACGTATGACAGAATACGCAGGAGATTCTTTTGGCCTGGTCTTTATAGAAGTGTTCGTAATTATGTTGGACATTGTAGGGAATGCCAACGGCGCAAGAAAATACCCCAACTACCCCCTGGAAACCTTAAGCCTATAGCCCCTGTTTCCATTCCCTTCCAGAAGATAGGCATGGACTTGCTGGGGAGATTCCCTCCGACTAGGGATGGCAACCGCTGGGTGATATTTTGTACAGATTACCTTACGAAATACGCGGTAACAAAAGCCATACCGACCGGAGGAGCTGTTGAGGTTGCGAAGTTTATGGTGAACGACGTTGTCCTCAAGCATGGAGCTCCTCGAGAACTGATTACGGACCGGGGACGATCATTCCAAGCCAAGGTCGTCAACGAACTAACAAAAATGTGTGGAATGTCGCATTACTTTACAACGGCCTATCACCCCCAAACCAATGGCTTGACTGAACGATTAAATAAGACCCTGGTTGACATGCTCTCGATGTACGTAGACGTGGACCAAAAGAACTGGGATTCTGTTTTACCTTTTATCACCTTTGCCTATAATACAGCAAGGCAAGAAACTACCGGTTTCTCACCCTTCTTTTTGGTACATGGTCGAGAGGCGGAGACAATGCTGGACGCTCTGTTTCCCTACCAGCCGGATTATGAGGAGGACGAGCATATAAGTCATTTGATGATGGACGCTGAAGAAGCACGGCAGCTAGCCCGCTTACAAACACTCAAAGCACAGGCCATAGATAAAGAACGTTATGATTCAAGACATAAGCCCGTCTATTACGACGTCGGCGACCTTGTTTGGGTCTTCACACCGGTGCGCAAAGTTGGCTTATCAGAGAAGCTCCTAAAGAAATATTTTGGTCCATACCGAATAACTAAGAAATTATCAGACGTCAACTACGAAGTTACAACGGTGGATGAATCTCGGAGAAAAGCCAAGTACAAAGATGTTGTACATGTCTTACGAATGAAGCCTTACAACGATCCAGAAACCCAGAACGATGAATATCTGGAGACTGTGTGTGTTTCTACGGATGAATTTAAACATCGGGACGATGTTCTTCCGAAGAGGGAGTAATGTCACAAAGTATTTTAATTCAACTATTTTGTAAATATGTAAATGTTCTAACTAGTTTTTCTATTAATTCTTTCTCTTTTTTGTTTGGATCTATGTAAATATTTGACGTCAATTGTTGCGCCTTCTAATATGTAAATTTTTGAGAATTAGTTTTTATTATTAGGCTGACTGTCTAGAGTAAGCTAGGATAAAGCATATAATTGTTGTCGGCTTTTTCTATTTGACAGTGTGTTGAATAAAACTTACTTTTGAGTTTGCTTCGTGATTCCGTGGCTTACCAGCGACAGAATTAAAGAAAAGATCGCTACAATATAATTATTATTAAAAATAAAGAAGGCATTTCCTGAGCAAGAGTACATGTGCTTTTCAGATGGCAGAGCGCCATCTAGTGGAGCAAAAATAAACAAAACGTTCATTTAGCTTGCTCCGTGATATTTGGCCAACCCAATTTCTAGATAAATCAAGAAAAGCTATCTATTTTAAATTAATTAATAATAGTTTTTTTTTCATGATGAAAACATAAATCTTTAATTTTTGAAAATTAAGATTTTATTTTTCTATATGAACTATCTACCTTATATTGAAATAGGTTTATTTGTGGTTTGTTAACATAAAATCAATGCTCGCTGCAAAGCATTTCTTGATCTCTCAAGAAGCCTCTGGGAACAAACATCTTTTTGGTCGCAGTGGTTACAGCCTACTCCACGCTGACGAGCGCCAACAGCACGAAACGCGTTCGTGGATGGCTTTTCTTGATTTATCAAGAAATTGGATTGGCCAAATATCACGGAGCAAGTTAAATAAACGTTTAGTTCAATTTTGCTCCACTAGATGGCGCTCTGCCATCTAAAGAGCACATGTGCTTTCTAGATGGCATGTGCTCGTGGTCAGGAAATGCCTTCTTTATTTTTAATATCAACACCTGACCCACTTATCTTATATTATTTTCTATTGCTTTTTCATATATATATTCGGGGAGGGTCTGGACCTATTAGCCTTTTTATAATTTCGAGAATAATTTTCTTCGTGAAATATTCTCTTTGAAGTTTTATTCTTAATACAAAATATTTATAAGATATTATTGAAAAATATTTCTTTTTAATTTTCGATAAAATAGACCTTTATTATCAGTGTGTGATATATTTAAACATTATATTTCAAGAAGAGCAGGTTCAATGTATTTATTCTCATAAAATATTGCATCAGCTATAAAAATATACGTACATTTTCTGAAAATTAGGACCTGAATAGTCGTAATGTGAAAAATAATTGATACTTCAAAAGGTAATGTAAATTTATTGAGATGCACAGCTTTATTCAATATTTGATGTGTCCTCCTTTTCCACGTATGCGAGCAGCTACACGGTCAGGCCTTGGTATACAGTGTTTTTATAACTTGTGATATGCTAGACTAAGCAATTTCAAATTTTTGCCGAAGGTATTGAGGATTATATGGCTAGGAAGATTGCCATATTTTACCCTCCATCATGTCTCATACATTCTCAATTGAGAAAAAATCTGGGGAACATGTGGGTCAGGAAAAGATGTTAATATTTTGAAGGCAGACTTGTGAGATGTTGGCTGTATGTGGTCAGACATTATCTTGTTGGAAAACGGTATAATTAGTCTGATTAAGAAATGGTAACATAAAATATTACAATACATCTTCAATTTTTAACCGATGAGTGCCTTGATTTAAGACTAAAGAGGTCCTACTATCTCTCTCATAGCTTATGCCAACCCATTCCATGAAACCAGGGGTTCCATTCCACAATACAGTCCTGATGGCATATTTCTTGGGCCCTAGGTATAACATTCCGTCAATAAATACCAAACTGAATCTGGCAGAATAAATGTCAGGATGCCATTTCTTAAAGAGGTCTCTGTTCACACCGCCTGTGTGGCAGACAGTGGAATTCTTAATAAATTGCGGTGACTACGGAGTTTATTTCGATAAGATGGTTATTAATGGGGTTTGAAGATCGTCCAGCTTCATTCTGCACATGTAGAGCTGCTTGAATCATTGGTACAGCCGTTGTACTCTCTGCTACAACCTTCTTTCTAATCCTCTCTCCCTTTGTTGTTACTCTAGGACGACCTGAGCCAGGTTTCCTAGAGCTATTATCTTTTTCTGACCCCTTTTGAGACCAAACGCACACAACAGTATTTTGATTGCAGCGTCTTCTTTCATCGCAAGTTTTCAAGTCGAAATTTTACCTTCTCCGAGGCCTTTGATTTGCCTTTCGTAAAATCAGAAAATTGTTTATATTAGGCCATTTTGCCTGTCTTGGCATTCTTCAGGTTAAAGATGAGATGATAGAATAAATAAACAAAAAAAATAATGATATACTAGGAGACTATTTAAAAATATATGATATATTATATAAATTTATATATACTATTTCATGAATAAACAACATTATTTTATGCACTTATATTCTAGTTACGGTTTCAGAAAATTTGATCATTTACATACCTTAATGTTCCTATTAAGTATGAATATTTTCTGAAAATTTGCTTTAGTGTTTATATTGTTTTGTGGCACCAGTGTATTTTTATTTAAAGGAGATACTTTATAAGAGTCAAATTCTTTAAGCCTTTTGCCACACTAGATGTAGAATTGAGAGGTTTTCCAATTTTTTTATTATTTCGTTAAGGATCCAATAAGAGAATTTGTCGCGGACGGAAAATATATGTTTTACATTTAAAGAGGTCTTAGAAATGTCTTCGATTTGACAAAATGGTTTTAAATCTTGTGGGCCGTATCTCTGGCTCGTGAACAAATTTCTGAAGTTTCTGTCAAAGACATATCGAATTTGTCAATGGATATCACAATCAATTCTCTAAACAGTTCATAAACCTCAGTAGATATTTACCGACATAAAAAAAACTTATTCTACCAAAAAAGAGACAAAATTGGTGTTATTTTTAGTGTACCTTTATAGCATAGTGCACACCTTTTAAATTATTTCAAATTAAATAAATATTGTCACAAGAGTAAAACTTTCAAATTAATTAAATTCATTTTAATTAGTCTGTAAATAAATTCCCAACAAGAAAAATGTTCTTGTATTTTCGAAGGCGTTAATTTAGCAAGGGAGTTAATTAGACACAGATTGCTAATGGGAAAATAATAACAAAAACACCAAGTTGTTTTAAAATAATTAGCGCTAAGAAATATAGCGAGTAGTTAGCGGAGTTACTTCAAATGGCAGGTCTAGTGTCTCTGTGGCAATTTACCTGTATCCCCACATAGAGCTATTTCTTCTATTCACAGCAGCTAGTTTCTTTATTAAAATAGATCGCCAGTTTTCGAGTATTCTTCACTCTTCTACGAACCAAAGTTGATTACTAAGAGGTTGTTTGTATAGAATCTATCCCGATGAGTGTACATTGTAAAGATATATGTTGCATATAGTTCTTTGAATTTGTTGAATATATTTACATAATTCATATCTAGTTATATTTATTCATTCATTTACATGAACAGCGCAATATGCCGCAAAGAACACGTCTGTTGTAGTGATTATAGTTATTTATATTGTGTGTGTGTTGTATGAATATAAAGTGAATAGAGCAATTTATTATCAAGATTTATGCCGATTCACGTTATCACGTTCCAATTTAAAGCTGACTGCTAGAGAACCTATTTGAACATTCTAGCTTCGGTCTATTAGAGTATATCAAATGAAATTTACAGAAATGTTATGACCTGGAATATATTGAAATAGGTTTTCTTTATAAGGCTCCTAGCTCTCAATGATATGTATTGGATTCTTACATGTTCATTTATTGGCTTACAATATTTTAAAAATTTCAAGTTCAGTCGAAAAATATTATTTGCATATCAAATTTGGCAATTTGCATCATTTTATTGGTGTTTCATTTTTTTTTGTCTTTGAGCGCATATTTTAATAAATTCGACGAACATATTTTGTAATAAATGCTTCTATATGAAATAAAACTTCCGAACTCTGACTCTTCAACGGCCTATTTTATAAAGGTCTTATGTCAAAGTTTATATGCCTGCCTTCGTTTATGTGTTTTCGTAGATTTACATATTTTAAAATATTGTAACATATAGGAAATTTGTATTTTCGTATAGATGTTGTTTAACCCACCTATTGAGAACACGATAAAATAAGAATTCAAAGTTTATAGTAGAATCGATAAAAATTGTTCATTGTCTGCTATAAAAAAAAAAGAAGGCATATCCTGACCAAAAAGCACATTTGCTTTTTAAATGGCAGAGCGTCATCTAGTGAAACAGAAATCAACTAAACGTTGATTTAACCTGTTCCCTGATATTTGGCCAACCCAATTTCTTGATGACAAATTGATTTGTGGATTGCTTTTCTTGATTTATCAAGAAATTGGGTTGGCCAAATATCATGGAACAGGTTAAATCAATGTTGAGTTGATTTCTATTCAACTAGATGACGTCCTGCCATCTAAAAAGCACATGTGCTTTTAGGTTAGGATATGCCTTCTTTATTTTTGATATCAACACCTGACCTTTTTATTATTTTTTCTCTATTGTTTTTCATTGTCTGCTATAGTTAAAATAGAGACTTTGTGTAGAAAGGGAATAATTTTGTTCGATATGATGGAAAAGATATTCGCTATATTTGAAATAAAATGGATACAAGGATTTAACTTTGTAATTTGGTAAGGATATATATTTATAGTGAGAAAGTTATTGCTTCCTACAGACTTCAACTTTAAGACAAGACATTTCTATCTATGGAATTGAAAAGGTCAATCTTTTGGCATCCATTTTAGATCTTATTATAAAATAGAATCAACATAAATTTTAGTCAAAATTCGAAACTATTATAGACGCGTATGAATATTTTAAAAAATAAACAATTTCTACTGCCCTTACTACAATGATAACAGATGGCGCGCTAATGCATCATAATATTTTTTTGTATTCAATTCCCACGCAATTGATATAATAACAGATGTTTTCTGTTCAGTGCAATTCTTTTCCTCCCAAAACTCCTATTTTGAATGAATCCAATCTGTAATATTTATTTTATTGATTCTTTCAAATTATTTTTTGTTTTTATTTTTTCGATTTTTCTATTACGAGTTAATGCACATTTGTTGCATATTCGTCGATGGCTTACAATATTATATGTTAAAATTAAAAAAAGACATCTCCTGAGATCACTTTCATGAGTATGTTAGATGGCAGAACACTATATATATATATATATCCACAATATTAGGCAGAGCGCCATCTAGTGAAACAGAAATCAACTAAATGTTTATTTAGCTTGTTCCCTGAAATTTGGCCAACCATTTTCTTGACAAATCTATAAAAGCCAACCACGAACGCGTTTCGGGTCCCAGAGGATTCTTTAGAAATCAAGAAATGGGTAATTAAGGTCAAACTTGCGTGAATACGCTGAACATGTGAAAAATAATAATAAATAACATAATAAAAAAAGGCCAGGTGTTGGTATAAAAATCAAAAAGGATTATGCTGACAAGGCTCACATGAGCTTTTTACCCTGCATCGCGCTGACAAGGGCCAACAGACCGAAATATGTTCGTGGTTGATTTTTCAAGAAGGGTTGGCCAAATATCAGGAAGCAGGCTAAATCAACGTTTAGATGATTTCTGGTCCACTAGGTGGGGCTCTGCCATCTAGAGAGCTCATGTGAGCGTGGTCAGGATGTACCGTTTTTATTATTTTATTACCAACAAATGACCTTTTTTGAAATTATTTTTCATATATTTTATTTTTGTCACACGAACAGCGTATTTACGCAAATTTGGCCCTAAATACCCATTTCTTGTTTTTAAGGAAGCCTCTTGGAACAAATATTAGGTCGTTGAGGTACAGCCTCGAAGGTCAACAGCTGAAACGCGTTCGTGGTTTCTATTTTTGTTGCTTACTGTTGGGATGAGCAACAGAACAACTCAACTTGTTGGTTAAAGCAAACCGTTAGCATCCTTTATCGAAATATGTCTTTACATTTGTGTTTCTAGAAAAAGAATATTCGACACATTTTAAAACTCTCTGATTCAAAGAAATAATCCAGAAATTTTCCGAGAAATATTTCTCAAAAAATGCTGATTAAACATTAGTAAATTAGCATATCTCTATAAATATCCTAAACATTTTCTAAATTAATATTGAAATATTTACTATAAAAAAAGCTTATATCAATAATGTATAAATATTTAAATTTTAGAACTTATGTAACTATTCTCATCAATGTTTTAGATATAAAAGTTTAAAGACTTTACAAGTTTGATTCCGCGGTCTGAGAAGTTGGCAAAAAGATCAATGGCTGGAAGTGCTGATGCCAAACTTGTCTGCTGGTGATGCTTGACTTGTCACTTAACGTTTTTCATTATGTTTCAAACATTATGGTTTTATATTATATTAAAATTGTTAATATAGGCAATAATCGATTTTATGCTTATATAAAATAGTTTGCATATCACACACAATTTTCTTTATATATTTTATATGTGTAAAATATATAATGAAAAATATTAAAACCTTATAATAGAGATTATTTCTTTAGACAACCGGACGTTGGAGGCAGGTAAGTGTACCTAATTCTCAATCCTATTAACAGACTGGTATTAAAGTATATCGAACTAATCTGTATCCACAACGAATCTATAATTTAACTTTATACGCAAACAACGACCACTGAAAGGCGACAATATTATATTGTAAAGTGAAGAAATATAAACATCAAGATGACACAGCAATTTATTTAAGGCACAAGCACAAATTAAAATGGATAAAATACAAGAGAAGCAATAAGGAAAGTTTACGCCGAGTAATAAATATATAAGCATCAAAATTAATAATCTGTACATAAAATATACATTGCTACAATTACATTGTTTATTAAGAAAATAGTATCCTTTAGAAAATTAGCTTCTTCAACTTTCACCATAATAGACAATGGAAAGGCACATTTTGCGAAAGATCTTAGAAACAATTAATAGATTGGATGAAACAACTCTGGAGAGAGGTATAGGAGTGATTCAGTCACGGGAAACTACCGGAGAACCACGAGAGACAGGATGCAGCCCTTGCTTTCTCCTGGGTGAAGAGATACTATGATCGAAAAACACTGCTGGCCATAGTCCCGACATACCATGGACTACGTACAAGTTTCGTCAACTCGGGCCGATGTAAACAACTAGGGGACATTTTAGACAGATTTATCCGTTGTACATAATAGCCCCTCCCTTTTTACTGCTGATTTCTGCTAGCACTGGTGCTTACCTGGGCGTTAATATAGATTAATATATTTTCTTTATATATACTATTACGTAAAATGGATAATCAAATGTAATATAATATTATGGTAACGCCAAATATTTGTACTATAAAGGAATATGACACAAACGGATATTTCGATGCACTAGCGCGCCATCTGTTATCAAATTACAAAACTATTTTAGACGCGTAATATTCTTTTTAAAATAAAACAATTTCTACTGCCCTTACTGCAATGGAAAAATTAAAGGGAGGGCCTGGCTCATCAGTGGTGAACCCTCCCAGCGGTTTCGCCAGTTTAATCTACCATACCGCTGTTATATTGCATTTTTGGAACTTCCTTTTATAGTGATACTGATGCTTGACTCTTCGAATGGGTATTTTAGATGAACTATGGACATAAGATTTTAGGACACATTAGTATCACTATAAAAGGAAGTTCCAAAAATGCAATATAACAGCGGTATGGTAGATTAAACTGGCGAAACCGCTGGGAGGGTTCACCACTGATGAGCCAGGCCCTCCCTTTAATTTTTCCATTGCAGTAAGAGCAGTAAAAATTGTTTTATTTTAAAAAGAATATTACGCGTCTAAAATAGTTTTGTAATTTGACAAACGGATATTTCGGAAGAGTGTCCATAATCTAAAGCTAAGAAACGTGATCTAACAGTGTTTAAAATAAAATAATCATTGGCGATTCCAAAATTGAATGGCTTTGACTAGGATATATTAAAAATAAGGTAAATAAATCTAATTATATTTATATTAAAAAGAGCGAAACTAGATCTGTAAAAAAAAACACTTTTTCCTTAAATTTTAGCCTTAGGCAAGGTGGAATGAAACAAATTGTGAGGCATTCATGACTGAATGAAAGATGTTGTTTTCATCGATCTTTCATTCGTTCAATCATGAATGCCTCACAGTTGTTTGATTCCTCCTAGCTTAAGG
Organism: Cordylochernes scorpioides; assembly: GCA_030710605.1. Lineage (NCBI taxonomy): Eukaryota > Metazoa > Arthropoda > Arachnida > Pseudoscorpiones > Chernetidae > Cordylochernes > Cordylochernes scorpioides. The sequence goes on along the minus strand of CP092867.1, from coordinate 89,491,091 downwards.
CTAGAATTGAGAAAAAATACATTTCTTTACAGATCCAGGTACGCCCTTTTTATATAAACTTATTTGATGGATCGCCTTCTGACTCAAACTAATCATGTTTGCTTTAACGCAGAAAAGCAAACTTTGAAGTAAATTTAGATTATTATCAAAAGTGAATCATCAAAGTATGTATATTCCAAGAAGACATATGCAGCATGTTAGATAACAGAACTAAACAAGCGGGTAAAGAGGAATTGTAAAGTGTGTGCCGTCAGCTGGCGGAGACATTGGGTGGAGACATCGCTACCAGTCAGGACAAACTGACGGCTCTTCTGGACTAAACAACTCTGTATATATGGCAAGTTATTTGCTGTTCTAAATCGCGGGTATGTTCATAAAAACTAGTTATAACTCTTTAGGTTCACTCTTTTTATTTTAAAATAAAATTTGCATACTTTCGGCATAATTGATAATAAATGGGAAGGCCTGGCCTATCAGTGGTAAACGCCTTCTTGAGCGATGCCATTAGTTTATTTTGTATCGGAGACTTGTTTCTCTACTCTCTGCTGTGAATATGGCCTCCGACTTTTACAACGGGCATAGTCAAAAGAATCTAAGTGAATGTCAGCGTTAAATGGTGGAAATAAGCATTGGGGGAAGTACAAATATATACAATTAAAACCAAAAATATGTCTCAGATATTATCTTCAAATTAATTCTATTTTCAATTTGAGAGGGCTAGATAAAACCGTGTAGTTTTCACAATATTTCAATCTAAGTAAATGCCTGCAATTGAATAGTATGTTTGATTATGACATAAGTTAGGGTTTTATATACGGCTATAATAATTATAAAATTTTACTAGATAGATTAGAAAATGATAATATATAATATATGCTCATTGTGTATACAGTAAAATCTGAATATAAATATTTTGTTTGTAGGTGTTTGTCCCGTATACGTTTTTCCACACAAGTTCAATCAATTTTTCCCGCAAACAATAGTGGCCTAGCTCCAGACGAAATTTGACATGACAATGTCAGGTGGGAAAGGAGTCTGCAGCAGATTTTCTACGCCTGAATGTACAATCTTGACAACAGCGTAATTTTAACTACTACTATAATAATAATGAAACTTTGTATGAGGAATACTATTGTTTGAAACAAAGGTGTTACTTGAATAGAAATGTGTCTTCATTATATCATTCCCAGATCTCTCCACGAGCTAATTTTATATAATTCTATATAATGCGGCTGTGATTATAAAACGACTTTCAACAAGTTTTGCCGCAAATGTTTCTTTTTACAAACGAAAAATCGTAATTTTAATTATTTAAGTAGAAATAACGACTATTCCTATCCTTAGAGATGAAGTATGAGAGAGATTTTATTCATCCATTCATACTTAATCCCTAAGGATAGGAATAGTCGTTATTTCTCCTTAAGATATTTAAAATTACGATTTTTCGTTCTGTAAAAAGAAACATTCGCGGTTAAACTTGTTAAACGTCGTTCTAATTTTATATATTTCGAATGAAAATCACCATGATCACTGAAGGAGTCTTTAGTTCAGAATATAAACAACGAACGATGTCGAGCCTCATGTCACTCCTTTTAACAATCTCTAGTTTGAAAATATAAAAACAGTAGAAACAAATGCGTTTCTTTATTCGTTAAAAGCGCAAGCTTTCGAATCTTTATAATCCTTCTACAAACATAGCTTTATTTTTTACAGAAAAATATTTACATGCCAGTATTTTGGATTATTTATTTAAAACATATTTTGTCTTATTCTTACTGAGAAGATGGGCATCGAAGTCAAGATTCATTGCAGTCACTCACTCAACTCAGGCAATTTCAAGGGTTAATGCGCTGGGGCGGGTACCTCGGGGGTTAAGTGGAAAATCTGCCATCTATTTAAACTATATTGATTTTGAAACAACTAAATGGATTGCACACACTTTTTGCCTGTGGTTTATGTGTTACTTCTGTATTGCTATTCTATGGCACTTCTACTATTTATTGAAAATAAAGATACTTCGGCCAGTAAATCTTTTTATACTATTTATTATTGATGTACTTTCAGTATGAAGGAAATTGCACTCGGGGGAATTCTCGGGCGAAGCCGGGTCATTCGTCTAGTAATTCTAACATTGTAAATAAAAGATAAATATGAAAGTTAATATTCTGAGTTATGATTATTATTTTTTAAAATTTATTTCGGTGAATGTGTGTGTGCCATATAATTTAGATTTATACCATATATAAAATAGCGACGTGTAAAAGTGGAATATGAGTATTTTCTTGATTCAATGGTCAATTTTGCTGGGTAGCGGGCTAATAAAATATGGAAGTGCTGGCACCACACTAATTCTTAGGGAATTTTTATAAGAGTTGGATATTTTAATATGGGGTGAAATATTGGTAATAAATTCATAGTTTATGGCCCGGAAGTAGGTTACTCTGAAATATTTGGAAATACTGAGTATAAATATATAGCCAAACTAGCTGGTGCTAAAGAAATCCGATAGATTCAAGATTTCATTAGAGTCGGTAAGAATTCTAAATGAATAAATATATATTTTTTGCTTATCACGTGGAACAGGCCATGGTGTAATGATGGTGGGTAGAAGTAGGCGACTGCTTTTACTGTAGGTGCTCCTCATGTCTACACATGTGAAAAGCAGTTCGAATTTGCACTTACAAATGTGTCAGAGCCTCGTTTGGTTACTTGCACTCGCTGATGGAGTTGGACTATTGCAAGAATCGGGAGGTCATTGGAACATTTTTTTTTCGAATCAGAAAAAGTGCCTAATACAGAAATCGAACCCGGGTCGTAGCGGTCGAAAACCAACAGTTTGACCATTCTTCCACCGACCTCCCCCCCCCCCCCCCCCCTCCTTTGTAAATATAGAGGGCGTTAAGGGCTCTTAGTTTTTCTTCTTAAATTGAACCCTAAGACATTAACATTTCGTATTTGTTTCAAAGTTAGAAGCTAGGTATGCAGATAACATCAGTACACAGTCCTAACTTATGCCACGAAACCTTTAAGAATGATAAAACCCAGGACGTGTCTGTATTCAAAATCAATATCACACCGGTGATATTTTCCATTGCATAAAAAAGAGACTATGCGACAGATACCTATAATATAAATCAACCTAATAAAATATTATTCATAAATATAACTTTGGAATAAAGTTGATTTACAAAGTAAAAATTATAGATAAAAATAACACTATAGTACAAACAAAATAAGAAATAATATCCGAGATTTGAACTCACATATGTTTATTTAACACCTCAATTCAGTACCTCGATGTAACATCTGATCTAAGGCAATTTTCTGCCTCAACGCTGGGTGGCTGCTTGAAGCTATCTGACTAAGCATACAATAAACGGAATATGTATCGTATTATGTTAAGGGCTAGAAGAGCTGAAATTTAAATAGTTTCCTGTGTGAGTAGGTTTTATTTAGATGTCAGATTCTATGTGAAATTGTTTTCTTTCAAGGTGAATATTCAAAACTTATGGGCATATATCTTAGGGCATCATCTCAATTGACTAACATAGCCCCCTATGTTCCAATCTTTTTGGTTGGGAAATTGAGGAGAAATTTCCTGCTCGAACCTAGTGGACGTGTATCAGGACAATCGCAATATTTACAAATACATACCTCATTGGGTATATGGAATGACGAGTTCACGCAGATCCTGTGGTGAAATTGCAATAAGTATACTTCTAGGGGAGGTAGTAAATTTTCAGGTTTTTATCCTTGGTACGTTTTGGCTTCCATTTCAGGCGTCATTATCGTCGATTACAGCTCACATAACCCGTTCAGTTCAGTTAAAAAACAAATATGAAACTGAAAAGTTGAAAACAATAACAACTGCAACTTACATGAGGTGTATCTGACATTCTATCAGGCGCTACTCTACCATAGCTACGTTTAATAAGTCTCGATATAAGTGTCTGAATAAGAAATATACATTCAAATAATTGCATCTGTTTAGTACATTTCGCAATAAACAATGAAATAGGTTCAAATAAAAAATTCAACATACCTTAAGATTTTTCTTTTTACTTATATCAAATTTTTTAAACCATGGCCTTTTTATCAAATAGTTCCTTTTTATTCAGAATGAAATAAAGTGTATAAATTATATATTTTTAATATTAAAATTATCTTGTTTTCCAATAAAAACAAATGAACGAAAATTTCCAATGAGTTCCCAATATATAACCAGCTATCAAATATACACTCTATAACAATATATATGACCACCAAGAAGGAATTATCCGATTAATATGAAAATACGTATACAAAACCGTTTCGACCAAATCTGGAATTGATTAAAACTTAGTGACCGATTTATGCCAAATAAGATCTCCAGCGTATCTGAACTGAGAATCCAGCACGAGTATTCTAGACACAATATTCGGCGCGGCAACGTGCTCATTACGAACCTAGGTCAGAGTTTGAAAGAGGTCGTGCCATTGGATTGAAAGATGCTGGTTGGTCAGATCGACTATTTGAAGACATCTGTCGAAGTGACACGGCCATTAGACGATGTTGGCAAGAGTGGGTGAACAACGGAGAATACAACGTCAGGATGGCAGCGGGCGACCAAGGGACACAACAGAACGGGAGGACAGAGCGATCGTCAGAACGGCTGTCGCAGCACCGGATTCGACGCTATCTACCATCCAACATGTTACCGGAACACAAGTGTCCTAAATGTTGAATTCACGAATTGTCTTCAATCTTTCTGAATTCTTCCGTGGTCATCAAGGTCGCATGATCTCTCAGCCATAGATCACATCTTATGGTAATGGGATTGCAACCATTTCAGAATGTTAACTATTCAGCCCGGCAGTTGGAGACAATTTGGCAAGAAGTCCCGCAGCACACCATCCAGAATCTTTAGTAATCCATGACACGCCGGGTGGCAGCCTTCATCCAGGCCTGTGGGGTCCAACGACATATTGACTTTCTCAAATTTTGTGGCGATCAAACTCTGGAATAAAACAATTTATAAAAAAAAAAATTTCATAAACATGTTCTTCACATTATCTTTTAAAAATTCTGTGTATAATGATAACTACACTCAAAAAATCTACGCACCAAGAAGAAGTTGTCCGATTCGGACAAAATTGATTTTTCATTAAACATGTTCTTCACACACACCAATTTTGTCCGAATCGAACAACTCCTTCTTGGTGCGTAGATTATTTTGAGTGTAGTTATCAATATAAACAGATTTTTCAAAAAATAATCCATAGTTATGGTATTTTCTACAAAAAGAGATTTTATTAAGAGAAAATATAATTTATATGAAATTATAAACCACTAAGGCGCATATTCATTTACGAAAATAATCAATTTTACTACCCTTATTGCAATTATTAAAAATTGGGATACGCGGATTCAGATTCGCTCAGAGCTCTTGCTTTGCATATATCGATTACAAAATTTCAATCATGCATGTTTGAGCGAAGCGTCTTCGTGTATGTATTATAATATAAGTAGGACAGCTCCTTCTTGCTGGGTCAATTTTTTATTAGAGTTTCTCTCTATCAGAAATATTTAACTGTTCATAACGCGTATGATTCTTTAGAAAAAAAAAACAAGTTTTCTACTGCCATTATTGCAATAAAAAAAATAATGGGAGAGCCTAGCTCATCAGTGGTAAACCCTCGTAACTGTTTCGACACTTTACTACACCATATAGAATAAAGACATATAGCCCCACCCTTATCTCAGTCAAGATCGAAGGAAAATGTTTATTTAAAAAAAAATAAAGAAACGTACGCGAGTAAATAATTTATAATTTGGAATGCAAATGACGCGCTTAAAGTATGTAATTAAAATGTTATGTGTGCGGGTTAGCACGTTTTACAATTGAGTAACCTAAACTCTGGTGGTTGTTCCATAAATAATGGCCGTTTATGAAAACACATTTTTAAAATGAAAATATGTACATAAATAATTTGGCAACACTTGCAGATTATACATTGTTCTGAGTTTACCAATAATAATAATACCAAATAATACCAAACAATACCAAATAATACCAAACAGTTGCCTATCTCATTAGAGCATCAAGGTCTTATATACACTCTACATATATTTTCTTCAATCAGCATTTCTATTTCTTTCTCTCTCGATGAATATAGGAAAGTTAACTAATAATTTGCAATTTTATCTCATAAATCTTACCTTGAATATTAAAATGGTAATTAAATATTTACATAATTTATGAAACCTTAATTATAAATAATTTAGAAATTCAATTACGAAGAAAAAATAAAGAATACAATTTTATACAACATTTTAAAATTATAATTACATTTTTACTTACAAAACTACCTATTACCTGTCATCCATACACAGAAAACTGCATTAAAATCCAATCAGGATAATTATAGTTATTGGCACAATGTTTCTTTATTCCGTTTAAAATATGGCGAAATGTAATTATAAAGTTTTTGAACAGCTCACTTTGAAACGTATGTTTATTATACTAGCATATCAAAATTCGAAACTATTATAAGCGCATATGATTATTTTTAAAACCAGTATTTGCATATATCTATCTCATATTTCCTACTTCTTTGTGTTTATTCATATAGATTTGTTCGAATTCTGAAAAAAAAAACTGAGTAGCGTAGTTGTCGAAAGGTTGTTAGGCCGAAACCTTGTATTGTCGTTATATAAACTCTTCCCTTCGCGATTTTCATTTTAAATTATATATACAAGTATAGGTACCAATAAAGATAAGTCTATATCTATAATGTACAATTTAAATCTAGTTCTCAAATAATTTTATATTTAAAAACGAAGCAAATTGTCGTGGAATAGTTTCATATATATTTATAGATTCCCTCTCTTGTGATACCCATTAATCCCTCTAAAAATTATCTTTCTACTTTAAAATTCTATATTCCTGTGAAAAATCTCAATATCTCTTCAATCTGGCCTATGTTCTATATATAATTCAAATATTCTGTATAGAGATATAAAAAGAATTGTATATATATATATATTCAAAAAAAAAAAAATATATATATATATATATATATGTAAAATGAAAGAAAAAATAAAAGGTCATACATATGACATTCTTCACACTCATCCTTTCGATCAAAGAAAGATATTTCTAACCCAGGTTGTCTCACACACCGCCGTCTAATAAATGTGCTGGATAGAGTTGCGACTTACAAATTGAGTTTCTTCAATTTTCAGGCAGCAGACAATGTAATTAAAGTTGGTGCTAAATCCGAATAAATCTGTTTTAGTTAATTGGACTCTATTCGGCATGATGTAATCGGCAGGTTTGTTCTTTTGTGTCGTCCCAACAGTTTCTCCCTTCAGAGCTATCCTCTTAGAATGTGACAAGGTGGGTTCTCTTCGTTTAGGATGAAGTAAAATCTCTTTGCACTTCTAAATATCATTAAGTTATTCGAATATTTACTTGAGAGGGCGTGCATGATGTACATGGTTAAATGGCAATTTGTGATATTACGTATATTTAAGTATGTGTGGAGCTATTTATTTATTTACAGGTCGCCCTCATTTGATATGTTTTACAAAATTATAAATTACAATAGGAGGGATCGCCAGATATATATTCTTGGAAAAAAAATTAGAATATTTAATCACAAAATTGATTTTTGCAAATAGAAAACCTTATACGTTCAAAATATTATTTCTGTTGTCTTATAGATCGATGCTTATTCACCAACATTGTAGATTTTTGTTGTATGTAATATATATTTCAAGTTCAATTTTAATTAATTGTTCCCACAGGCATTCGTAGAATATAATTTTCTCTTTTACTCTGTTCTTTCTCTTGTAAATCAATAAAGATAATGTTTGACTAAACTTCTTTGAAACAGTATCTTTAAAAAGTCTAAGAAAAGTCAACAATTTTCCTAGTCCTTTTATTCAGCTTATATTAGATACAAAAAAAAGGCACGTTAGAAAATGTATCTGAAAATACTCTGGTTTGCGGGTAATAATGATAATTTCAGAGAGAACATTAAGAGAGAGTATAGAAAATAAATTTCAAGAATATTGACTACTTTGGCTTGAAATAGCAATAAATGCTTGAATAATCATTATAATGTAATCACAGACACACAAAAGTATCTTTCTAATATTTAATTCTGTTAACTTAGACTTTTTAAAGATACTGATTCAAGAAAATTGATAAAACATTATATTTATTGATTTAGAAGAGAGAACAAAATAAAACTAATAACATAGTAACCAAAGAGAAACTTCATATCTTATTAAGGTTAGCGCCTATTTTCTTGTGATCTTACACACATACTCTGTGGGAACAATTAATTAAACTTAAAATATATATATACAACAAATTCACATTATGAACACACACTACCAATGTACACAGGAATTGTATTCACAATGCGTATGAAACCGATGCTGTATCATAACTACGCTGCATATGAATATATTTTATTTATTGAATTCTATCAACTTTATTATGTCCTGTTTTTGTACTTTATGCGTTGTATATGTACTATAAACTTTCGATAATTTTTGGCATACTAAATATAAACAGTATTTTCATATTTATACATATTTGTTATTATAATAAATATATTGTTACGACGCTTCTCAGCCGTCGATGTTTGCGTGCAAGGTTCCTGAGAGAACAATGCGGGATTCTTTAGGATACAGCTTAGTGCGGTATATTTATTATACGAGCTTAAAGAGTATATAAGTAACTATACAGTAGATGGACTTGCCTTCAATGCCGCCCCCAGGTAGGTTTCTCCTCGTCCTCCGCTTGTTAATCCACACAGTCCCGGATCCCACTTCCTGAAATGAAATGCGTCACACCACGATAGCGAGTCCCCGTTCCGACGCCATCTTTCCACCGAAGCCGTTCCAAACTGTTCTTTCTTTTTCCTCGCGCCGGCGTGCACGCGCCGGCGTGCTCGCGCGGGCGTGCCTTGCCTCCCTTGGCCTTCCCACTTCTTCTCTTCTACTTTTCTGCATCGCTTCACTGCCCCCTTCTCAATCCTTTTCGTCCCGAAAAGGCTGATTTCACCAGAGGCGCTGATCGGCGGCCCTTTGATCTCCCTGACGTCTCTGGCCACATGAGGGTCGTCAGCCTTCCGGAAGCGTAGCGGCAGGATTAGCGCCAGCCCTTGTTTGCAGAACCACATCCTAACTCGGATTTTCTTTCCACTATCAACCAGTGCCGACGCCATTGATTGGTCTCGCTGTCTAGCACAGGGCGGTGGTTCTCCACAAGATGGCGGCCATATTTCACTGCCTACGATGCTTCCATCTGATATCTTGAATTCTCCTTGTGAGCACTATGTAGCCGCAATGTACAAAGGGTTGTGATCGTTTGTATTGCGCTTTCGCCGCTTCCCTCCACGACGGGGCTGTAGATGGCCGATCTTTACAGTGGATTCGTCCACCTGATCCACGCTGTCCATTTCGTGGCCTCCCTTTTCTTCTTTAGGTTTCCCATTCTCTTGCTCTAGAGGCTCTCTTTTTCCTAACCCTTCAAACCTGGGCTCCCTAGTGCCGACCACGCACAGGGCTGTGAATTTCTTAAACCTTCTGGAGGTGTCGGATCCCGTGGCAGTCTCAAGGTCGGTAGAACTCCTCCCAGGCGGTGGCTGCTTGATCTGCACCTTTTCGGGCGAAGGAACGAATATGAATGGTACACGTTCTTGGCACATCTCTTCAGCTTGCACTGCAGACGACGGCGCTGACACATTGCGCGCGACTTCCGCGTCACAGACATTGTCGTCGGACTTCCACAGAGCGTCCAATGCTCTATCCCGTTCAGTCGGGTCGCCGGCTCCAACTTCGGGGTGCTTCGACCATCTAGTCTTGTCGCACTTCCACGGAGCGCCCAGCTCCGTCCCGTCCAGTTGGATCGCCGCTGTAGTCCCTGACAACCTGTCACTGTCGCAGAAGTCAGCCACGCCGTCACATTGCAGCTCGCCAAGATCGTTGTTTTTTTCATGGAGTATTTCAGAAAGAATCCCAGGGTTTGAATTTCCACACTGTATATCACCTGGAGGGCACTCTCCCTCCGTCCGCTTGATTTGGTTCGAATCACTCGTGCCACAGCCGTTGTCTGAGACGATCGGCTCGTCCTCCTCCGCTACACAACCAGTCTTGATCATTTCCTGCTGTCGACACTCTTCGGACTTCTGGATCACGGGAGAATCTTCCAGCGTAGATTCTGACAGTTCACTTACGACGTCTCCCGACGTGATGGTTCCTGTTGTGATGGTCTTGCCGGGATCTTCATCACCTGGACTCGTCTCTTGTCCCCTCAGACATTGAATACGTGGGCTGTTGGTCGCTGTGATTGCCTTTGAAAAGCCATCAGGATTTTCTGGCGATAGTACATTGAACCCAACCTCGCAAGACATGGGTGTGGCAGAACGTTTGACATTCCGAATAAGCTCGAGTCGGCTCAATCGAGAATCCCAGTTTTCTCCGAGCACATCTAATTTCTGGCTTATCTGACAGAGCAATTTTGTGAATTTTTCAATTTCGGGGTCGGTTAGTTTTTCCATTTTTCTTTTTGAATTGACGCGAAATAAAATCTTAAATTAAAAATTAACTAAGCTGTATCCCACTTCTGACACCAGCTGTTACGAGGCTTCTCAGCCGTCGATGTTTGCGTGCAAGGTTCCTGAGAGAACAATGCGGGATTCTTTAGGATACAGCTTAGTGCGGTATATTTATTATACGAGCTTAAAGAGTATATAAGTAACTATACAGTAGATGGACTTGCCTTCAATGCCGCCCCCAGGTAGGTTTCTCCTCGTCCTCCGCTTGTTAATCCACACAGTCCCGGATCCCACTTCCTGAAATGGAATGCGTCACACCACGATAGCGAGTCCCCGTTCCGACGCCATCTTTCCACCGAAGCCGTTCCAAACTGTTCTTTCTTTTTCCTCGCGCGGGCGTGCCTTGCCTCCCTTGGCCTTCCCACTTCTTCTCTTCTACTTTTCTGCATCGCTTCAATATTCTAAAAAGAATTTGGTACATTCTCTCTCTCTCTCTCTATATATATATATATATATATATTGTGAATTTTCAATTCATAAAATTTTCAATCACTTTATATGATAATTAAAAATTACCTTATGCATTTAATTCGCATTTATTGTATCAGACTACTGAATATTGGCGCATTTTAATGTATATATATATTTTTGTATTCAGATATAGTAAAATTGCGATTCACTATTATAAAATATCATAACACCTTGCGCGATATTATTAAAACTTTTAATAAATAAACTTATTGCACAAGGTGTTTTGATTTTTTATGAGTTTTTTGTGTTTATATATATTCATATATACATTATGGTTACTGCCTTTAACATTATAATATCACTGTTTATGTACTCATAGAAAATGTAACTCATACTTAAATCATATTTGAATAGTGATATCAATGACAAGGTTGTTAGTGAAATAGACAGATTTATAAACATAAATGAAACAATGATGTTTGTGGTGTATATTTAAAATTATATTTATTAAAATGATTGTGCTTATTCACGTTTTGGCGCGTTAATGGGTAGAATTCTAATTGCTGTCTGACAGGTTGTCTAAGATTTAAATGCGGAAGATCATTGCTCGAGGCATTAGCTTGTAAATGATGTGTATATTTCTACAGTCAAGATTGTGCTAGGTCTCTCTCCACAGTTTATCTAAATATATCTGCCATGGGTTCCTTAGAATTCATTGAACCGGAATAAGAAAACAATACAATTATTGTTGGCAGCGAGAATTTTTTTATTACTAGTGATCTCAATATATTGTTTAAATTGCACTAGACCTTAGAGTCTGTCTCATTCTAAATTTTTGAAGCAGCGTTTTAAAATTCTAGTGTGTCTATATGTATATAATTGCCGAAGCTAAAGCATGAACATGTTATAGGTAATTCTTTACATAAAATACAAAACCTTTTTGATACCATAAAAATAATATTTTTTTACTTTATTTTTACTATCAATACTCATTCTCTTCCTATATACCAATTTCATTTCACATATTATAGATATAACTTATATATATTATAGATATAACATATACAGTGGTACCTCGACATACGAGCGCCCCAACATACGAGTTTTTCGAGATACGAACCGACGAGCAAGTGATTTTTTGCTTTTAGTTACGAGCGAAATTCGAGATAGGAGTTCGGTTCGGTAGTGTTGAAGATATTAATCTGTGATTTTAAATGTTTCTTTTTGACCAGTACTTTTGTTTTGTTTTTCATAAAATGTTTCTTTCTTCTTCTTCATTATTATTTGTTCTATATGCAAAGCTTTGTTTTTTTGAGACTTGAATAAACAAATTCAAGTTTATTATATTTTTGTGTGCTTTTAAAGTTAAAACACAACAGGTAGTAACACGTAGTCGCGCCATCACGATCGGTTAGCAGCGTGCTTCCGCTGTGATAAGTTGTGTTTTGTGTTCGCGTTTTGTGTTGCGTTTACATTTACAGTTTTAAAATACAATATAACGCGGCTGATGATTGTAAAACGATCATTTATTTTTATAACCATGGATCGGAAGAAAGTTTGTAAAAAGTCAAGTGCTAAGAAAAATATGATGAGTATTGAATTAAAACGTGAAATTATAGAAAAACATGAGCAAGGTGTTCGAGTTGTTGACTTGTCTAGGCAGTATGGCCGTAGTACGTCCATGATATGTTCTGTGCTTAAACGGAAGGAGTCGATAAAGAGTGTAACGCCGGCTAAGGGCCTTACGATAATTTCCAAGCTGCGAACCTCCCTTCATGAAAATATGGAGAAACTGCTGATGGTGTGGGTGACAGAAAAGCAACCACGTAACAAAAATAACTGGGGTGACATTTTGGAGGTTGGAACGGATTAATGGTAGTTCAATTGTTTTGTATGGGGAAATTTGCTTCGAGATACGAGTAATTCAAGATACGAGCAAGGTTGCGGAACGAATTAAACTCGTATGTTGAGGTACCACTGTATATATTATAAATATAACATATATATATTATAGATATATATGTGAGGTAGTTATAACACAGTAGTTCAGTAAACCTCTCTGGATCCAACGGTTCAACAACCAGAGCCACCGAGAGCCACACTAGTTGCACGCCAGCCTTCCCACTGCGCGAGGAGAAGAACACAAAACTTTCGTCAATTTGTTTTGGCGAATCCCCAAACAAGAGTCAGTTGTTGACAATGAGCCTCTGTGGTAATCACCGACCTTTAATAGTCCATTGTTTCTGCTCCCAGCCCAGGTGGTAGACGTTGTTGGGAACTACTCCCATGATAGACCGTGGTAGACATGTGTGATATTCATGTGTAGGAAAATACTTTGTTGTTAGACCATTCTATCTACTGTGGGACATACCTGTTATGTTGATATGTACTACATTGTTGATATACCGTCCTATATCCTTTTGGCATACGTAAATACTGCGATCACTTGTGGTTTTATATATCTTGTCTTGTGAAATGTAGGCGTGATGCAAATAAATATTCATCTTTGTAACAAAATCTGGAATTACAACGTGTTAGCGCAACAAGATGTTGAATTATAGCCTCTAATAGAAATATTGATGACTATCATATCCCAGTGTATCTCAATGAAGAAGTCGTCGATATTTAATAATAATTGAAATGGCAATAAAATCGGTGGTTTCAAGATGCCAAAATCACATCGATAAGAAACTCCATCAGAATGGGGGGCAGCAATATATTGCTCCTTCTAATATCTCTAGATTACCGTTCTGTCCTGATATTTCCGAGAGAAAATTAATTTATTGTTATATTTCTTTATAGAAAAATACTTTCTTAATAAGATTTTATAAGTTCCAATTTCTCTACCTAATACCAGGATATCAAGTTTGAATTAAATTTATAAATAAAATAAACAGGGTTCTAAAAATAAAACCCAAATATGAAACCAAAAATATTGTATCTATATAGACGTGAAAATTCCGACGCTATTATTTTGAATTTTTTTAAGAGAGCGCTGGGCTAAATATCGTTGGCATTACTTATGATTAAACATGCTGGTATACTATCTCCAGTTTATTGCATAATTATTTAATATGGATGCTTTTAATTAGGTTATCACATATAGTTAAATGGAAATTTCTTGTTGAAATTATCCCAAAACCAGGCAAAGCAAATCAAGCAAAGGTTAGAGACCTAAATCACTTTGCAGGGGTATTGAAAGAAAACCCAACTTGCCCCCATTGACAAGATGAAGAACAAACCGTGGACCACCTCCTCTTCACCTCTACCCAACCTTCCAATAACAAAGATTCTTGGAGGCCACCCTCCTAGAGATCACCAACCTAATTACAGCATCCCTAGAAAATCTCCCAAGAATGAAATCTGCCTGGCGCCACCTCAGTAATTTGACTTACACTGACATTGTAAATAAAACCAAGAAGACTTAGGTGTCAGCCCGGGTAGTTGGTGACTTCTGTACGTGGTGGCTCTAGGAACCTACTGGGTTGCCTAAATAAAAATACCTAAATTTCTAAAATCAAATAATTCTGATTCTAAAAACATGATCAAAGGTAACGTCTTATATATAAAGGCCAATATATTGAGCACAACATGGATCTTATAACATGAATCATGAAAATTTCTCTTATAGAATTGTAAATAGCTATAAAACGAAGAGAATTTTTTTTTTATTTTTACTATACATGGGCTACAAGCTTTCGGGCTTCACGCCCTTCGACGGGTACTTCGATGGATCTGCAATATAAAAACAAAACTATAAGCGCAATAGAGGGATCATAAAATTACACTGAACCGCAAACAAAGCAGGTAATTATCAATAATAACTTAATTATTGCCGACACATTCGGTGAACACACATAGTGGTGAACCCTCCTAGCAGTTTCGACAATTATATCCACTAGACCGCTATTTGGAGCTCTAATACCGTATTGGACGATTCTGCTTATATATGCTACACTGAAAGATAGAATCTTATAAATGCCAGTCAAGTAAACTATGGAGATAAGCTTTTAGAACAGTAGAACTACGTAATATTCTTTGCATCGAGCAATGCTCTTTCAAAAACAGTAGGACAAAGCCAGTTAGGCATAAATTATAGGTCAAATAACGCGCCATCTACATATAAACCTTTAATTTATAATTTATAATTATAAAAATAAACTTTCGGGCTTATACATGTATGTTTTATTTTCTTATATATAAATGGCACGTTTTATTGTCCTATAATTTATTTATGCCTAACTGGCTTTGTCCTTTGTGTTTTCGGAAGAGCATTGCTCGATGCAAATATTTATATGCTATTCTACTATCCTTAAAGCTCATATCCATAGTTTGCCTAAATACCATTTCTAGGATTCTACCCTTCGGTGTAGCATATATAAGCAGAATGATCCAATACAGCATTAGAGCTCTAAAAGCGGGCTAGTAGATTAAACTGGCGAAACCAGTGGGAGGGTTCACCACTTATGAGCCAAGCCTTTCCAATATTTTTTCATTGCAGTGAGAACAGTAGAAATTTGATTTAAGTGTAAAAAGAAACTATCTCTTCCGGTCTTAAATGTATTATTTTCTAAATGAAAGAATAACAAACTTCGCCCACAACTGTTGGAGATTTGACAAATATACACAGGGTGAAGAGAATTATCCCCATTACTATAGAATATTTTATTAAATGTGTTAGGAAACCAATTCTTTCCTAGTCTACCAATCGAGCAGAGTCAACACTACACCTCTAAGAAAAATCAACACTTTTAATTTCCTCTCATGACTAACTATGACTAACCAATTTACATCATTAAAAACCAATTTATATACATGTAAAATCGTCCAGTCATCTGGTCAAAATATAAATAAACTAATCTAGGAAAAAACAACTTATAAAATCCTAACAATGCCCCCCCATTTTAAAGTTGTTTTCATACCCTCATCGGAGGCCTAGAGTGGCCAAGATCCTGGTCAGTTCAATTCTTCCAATTCCCCCAGTTAGAATATCTGCAATACTCCCTCCGCCAAGCCGCAATTCTTGAAGATCTTCTTGGGATTATAGTTTCATTCTGGCCTTCCTCTTCGTCTTCTCTCCTCAGTTCTTCGTCTCCACAGGCCTTCTCTTCATCCTCTTTTCGTTCTAAGTTATTCAGATTTCTCCCTACCGATATTGTTTCTTCATCAGTCCCTGAATATCCTCTTGGGATCGCAGCTTCATTTTGGTATTCCCCTTCATCTTCCTTCTTTAGTTCTTCCACTGTATAGATTCTTCCTCTTCTATTAGATTTCAAAATTAACCCGCCATCACTTCCAAAAACAGAGGCCTTGCCATTCTGGAATAATACTTTGTTTCCTCTTTCCTCAATCCTTCCAACAGACAGAATATTTCCGTCTAACTCAGGAACGTATAAAACGTTTTTCAAGAACAAGGTTTCACCTCCATATTCGTGACCGAGTTTGATTGTTACATCACCCATCTCTGATACTTTTATTTTCTCATTGTTAGCCATTTCTACTGAAGTTGAAATACTTTTTGTGTTCGTCAATTTCAGTCTGTTCGACGTCATATGTTCAGTAGCTCCACTGTCCAGAAACCAGATATTCTGCGAATTATTGTCTTCAAAGCCGTTCGCAAATAGGACCTTATGAGTCAGGTCTAGCGTACCTTGTTTCAGCATACCTTCGCTAATTCTCCTTGATGAGTTGGCAAATCTGCAATTGCTAGCTATGTGCCCTAATCTGCCACAACTGAAACACCTTATCTGCCTGGAGATACCTTCGCTAATTCTCCTTGAGGAGTTGGCAAATCTGCAATTCCTAGCTATGTGCCCTAATCTGCCACAACTAAAACACCTTATATGCCTGGAGATACCTTCGCTAATTCTCCTTGAGGAGTTGGCAAATCTGCAATTCCTTGCCATGTGTCCTAACTTGCCACAACTGAAACACCTTATCTGCCTCGGGTAGTTATAATTTTCCCTTTTCCCTTCCGTCCACGTATTATGATAATTCCTTGGTTGATCATATTCAAATATTTTTCGCTCTTGACATGGTGATTTGCATGTATCCTCTTTTCTTCTTGCCGCAAAAGCGCAATTAGGATCTTCTTGAGGAATTTGACGCTGTTTCTGTCTTTTTTCTTCTAAAAGTAACTTGGATTTAACCACACTAGTCGATAGCTTCTCTTCTTGCTGTTCTAAACTGAGAATTAGCGGCTCGTAGCTCTTTGGCAATCCCAATAACATAATTAACGCCAATTCGCCATCCCCAAATCCATGGTGGCACTTTGCTAATTTTCTATGGCATTCCATTATTCTCGCGAAATATTCCTTCATGTCTTCGTCATTTCTTTTGACAATATTGAAAAATTCTCTCAGTAGCTGTAATATATGTAGTAATCCATACTTTGTGTGGATATCCTCCAGCATCTGCCATGCATCGATCGCTCGTTTACAATCACCGATGTCATCTAGGAATGAATCCTCAACTGCTAGTAATATGACAGATAATGCCAAGCTATCTTTCCGCTTCTGTTTTTCTGTAGTTTCCCTAGGAAATCCAGGCTCAATCGCATCCCATATATCCTTCTGGATTAAAATAGATTTAATTCTTATAGCCCAGGAATAATAATTATTACCATCAAGTTTAGGTATTCTGAACTCGTCAGCCATTGATATTTCCAGTTATGCAAATCTGACAAAAAAAAATTATAACTCAAATATTTTCTTCTTCTTCTTCTTTAAACTTTCTACTTATTCTTATTCAAACTTCACCTTCACTTCTTCAAACACTACTTCTTCACACTTTAGCTTCACTTCTTTAGACTTCAGCTACACTTCTTTACTTTCTTAGCTTTAAGTTCTAATTTCTTTCTACCGCGCAGTGGAAGCGTGCTGGGCCCATAACCTGTTAGGAAACCAATTCTTTCCTAGTCTACCAATCGAGCAGAGTCAACACTACACCTCTAAGAAAAATCAACACTTTTAATTTCCTCTCATGACTAACTATGACTAACCAATTTACATCATTAAAAACCAATTTATATACATGTAAAATCGTCCAGTCATCTGGTCAAAATATAAATAAACTAATCTAGGAAAAAACAACTTATAAAATCCTAACAAAATGATTCTCTGATTAGCTTTAAACCCCAAAATGATAATTTCAACTTGATATTCCTCAATTATTTGTTGAAACAAGACTAGAAGGTTTATAAGATACAAGTGAAAATAATTTATAATATGATATATTGATGCATTAGCGCGTCATGTGTTATAAAAATCCGAAACTATTATAGACCCTTATGATTCTCTTACAAATTAAACAATTTCTACTGCCCTTACTGCAATGGAAAAATTAATGGGAGGTCCTGGCTTATTAGTGGTGAACCCTCCAAACGGTTTCGCCAGTTCAATCTACCACACTATGTTGTATATTTGTACAATTTATTAATTGTTCCCACAGAGTATATGTGTGTAAGATCACAAGTAAATTGGCGCTAGCTGTAGATTGGTTTCTCTTTGTTTACTATTGCAATAATTTGTTCTTTTGTTTGTTCTCTTTTGTGCAAATCAATAAAATAATGTTAGATCAATCCTCTTGATTTCAGTATCTTTAAGAGGTCTAAGCAAAGTCAACTCCATTCAATGGTGTAACGGGACTCATTCTCAATTCAGAAAAAACTAATATAGTGTAATTTCATAATAAACAGATAATCCGATTGAAATACAAATAATTCCGGTTGACCAGGTGAAAATTCTAGGTATTATACTTTCAAATCACAGACGGAAATGCGAGTTTAATTATGTCTTTCATATTAATGATATCCTATTTAAGACAAAATGAAAAAAAAAAAACTAAGTTCACTTAGTAGGAATATGTATAAGGATTAAATACATACAATACAATAACTCTATTAAAATCTCAATCAATCCTAAACTTGCATATGAATTAGAAGTTTGGTGTATATTCATCAATAACTGATGTAAACAATGATTACATTTTGTGAAAATAAATAATCGATCTATCGACAATTCCTGCCTACAAAACTACTTCATCCCATTGTATCCATAGTACTGGGCAAATGTCCTCCCACTCAAACAATATATAGAAACTAGATTAACCAAATATGACACTTAGCAAAACTTTCAAAAAATCGAAACATTTATAAACCACATGCCCTAGAAGCTCTTTTAATCTCAAAAATGGATATCATCTTAGATAATGCAAAAAAAAACTTTTCAAAGATTTTTCCTATGTGGTAACTCAATATTTTCCACCCATATATAAATAAATATAAATACACTGCGTGACATTGAAAATGGAACACCAAGAAATAGTGGCCAGAAAATTATGCAAATTTCAGGGTAGACGCGCCTAACCGAGTTATGCAAATGATGTAAAATGCGCAGCTCTCGTGCGCACATGAAGTAAGATATAAGGGAATGAACTTGCAGAAAGGACAGTATTCGTGTCGTTATTTCTTCAAGGAAAATCATTGTAGAAATTTTGTTCTTGTGTCAAAAGACACGTGTAATAACAGAGAATGCCAGGTCATCGTAAACGGAGGCAGTTCAAGCAGACAGACGCTTTTACGAGGGGCATGGTGATCGGACTGAAAAGGGCAGGTTGGTCCATACGTCAAATCGCAGCTGATACACACCTTGGTGCGTCCACGGTGTTATTATTCTTTACAGAAATATAAAACTTGCTAATGGACGTTTATATATATACTAGCGGGTGTACCCGGCTCCGCCCGGGTTTAACTCGAGGGAATGTTTGTAGTCTAGTATGTTGATATAAATAAATCTATCTGAATATTAGGAAAGGTCAGGTAATTTTTTTGTAGGGTGATGCTCTGAAAAAGAACGCTATACCACTTTATCACTAAACAAATTGGTGGGTCAAAAATAAGCAACCTAAACAATCCATTAGCTTTGCAAGATAAGAAAGGAAATAGAGAAATGCATGCAAAATTCTCAACACAAATCAAAATCTTTAATCCTCAGAAGTAATGTATATTAGGTAGGATGAGGTTTATTTTGTTTCTATTACATTACATGGAATAGATTTTTTTTTCAAATAAAATTTACTGACCTCTTTGTTCACTGAAACCTAAACAATGTGTATGTTAGACCACTCTTTGTTCAACCTTACACATTGTTTAGGTCTCTTATTAGGTGCAAGATGTATACTTATGCTAAAATGGTAATTTGGGTAAACATAGGTAAATTCATGTTGGGCCAGTATTGTTCAGCAAGCCAACACAGATATAACATTACGGTATGAAGCAAATTGTGCTAAAACTAATATTTCCAATCCAATTATCAAAAAAATAACACATACTATGTAATATAAACACATGTATGTAAAATAAACACAATAAAATAACCAATAATTAAAAACCATAAATTTTTCTAACACAGTATACTTCTTAAGTAAGAATACCTTACCATGAAGGTTTAAAACCCTACACATTGAAACATGTGAAAAATGTAGCATGTGTGTATGATGGGCTTGAAGAGAAAATATTCAAAAAAGATATTTATTGAAACTTCTGTAATACCACACCAAATATGCATATTTACAGTTACAACAGTTGCAGATCTTATTAGCGCTTTAAAAGGGACAACCATATATGAGCAAAGCATCTATGTACATTAGAGGACATTAGAAACATAGAGGATGTTGGCCAGAGAGCAAAGAGAAAATAGGTTCTGGAGGGGACTCAATAGCAGGTAGAGAAACTCTACCTTGTTTACAACAGAGGCCAAAGGGTTCATCTTTAAATCTCAAAGCAGAGCAAAACTGGCATACCCGAGACATTTGGCCTATATCGACAGATGAATCAGCTTTATAATCAATATGGGCATTATACTGCAAACCTATAAACGGCTTATGAGTCCAAAGCTGAATACGCTGAACAGGAACTTGCATAGTTTGTGTAGCTGCGACGCGGGCTTCAGAATACCTAAGACGGCGAAGCGCACGACGCGTCTCACTTTGAAGTGGTGTCTCAATAGCTCTAGCATTCCTATATCTCCTGGAAGCAGCCGTATTCCTACCAAGTAAACGTCGGCTGTGGCGAGGCATATTCTGAAAAAAAATTTAGATTGAGATTAATAACAAAAACTTCAAAACCAGCAATTTCTAAACAAAGCATAAAAATTTCCTGTCTTTTTGAGGTAAAAATCAAAATTTTTAATTTTTTATTCAAAAAATTACCTTCAGATATGTTAAAAAGATTTTAAAAAACTAAAATCATAATATTACATTACCAAAAAATTAATGTACAAAACCAGTTATCATTAAAAAGCTTCAAAAATAGACCAACCGCTGGATACGGCAATGAAAAAGCATGCTTTTTTGAGGTAAAAAATAGAAATAATTTTCTAAAATACAAAATACAACCCCTATATGTTAAAAAAACTATAAATAATCTAAATATAAAATATTTAATCAAATAAATTAAAATATCTTTAAATAAATTTTGAAAAAGGACTTCAAAAAGACAAATAAATGAATCCGTAAAAGAAATCCCTTGCTTATTTAAAAATATAAATAACCTATTTTTTAGATACAACCCATATATTAGTAAATTAAATTTTATTGCCCTCTATCGTTAAAATTTTACACAAATAAATTTACTGGCAATGCGTTTCTTTTTAAAATCTCTACAGACCTTACTGCAATGATATGGTTTAATGAATGAGAGGGCTTGGCTCATCAGTAGTGAACCCTCTCAGCGGTTTCGCCAAATTAATCTCTAGACCGCTCTACTATTGTATTGGACTGGTTTTGTTATGTACCCTGCATTTTCTATGGAAGGCAGCTAAATGGTGTTTAGTGAAAGTTCAGTAAATTTATTTGTGTAAAATTTTAACGATAGAGGGCAATAAAATTTAATTTACTAATATATAATGGTTATGAAAATATGTTTTGCGCGGAAGAGCTTTGCTCGATGCAATACCTTGAAATTTATATGTATGTACCTCTACAGACCTATAAGCTTATGTCCATAGTTCACTAAACACCATTTAGCTGCCTTCCATAGAAAATGCAGGGTATATAACAAAACCAGTCCAATACAATAGTAGAGCGGTCTAGAGATTAATTTGGCGAAACCGCTGAGAGGGTTCACTACTGATGAGCCAAGCCCTCTCATTCATTAAACCATATCATTGCAGTAAGGTCTGTAGAGATTTAAAAAAGAAACGCATTGCCAGTAAATTTATTTGTGCAAAATTTTAACGATAGAGGGCAATAAAATTTAATTTACTAATATATAATGGTTATGAAAATATGTTTTGCGCGGAAGAGCTTTGCTCGATGCAATACCTTGAAATTTATATGTATGTACCTCTACAGACCTATAAGCTTATGTCCATAGTTCACTAAACACCATTTAGCTGCCTTCCATAGAAAATGCAGGGTATATAACAAAACCAGTCCAATACAATAGTAGAGCGGTCTAGAGATTAATTTGGCGAAACCGCTGAGAGGGTTCACTACTGATGAGCCAAGCCCTCTCATTCATTAAACCATATCATTGCAGTAAGGTCTGTAGAGATTTAAAAAAGAAACGCATTGCCAGTAAATTTATTTGTGTAAAATTTTAACAACCCATATATGTATAAAATATAATAAATAAACTGTATTTAAAAGATCAAAGCAATAATTAAAAAATTCCATAAGAAAATTTAAAAAAGGCCCTCAAAATGACCCATAATTGAACACAATGAAATTGTTTGCTCTTTTTTGCGATTAATAATTTAAAAAACCCAAATATTTTAAAAAACACAACACCTATATGTTATATATTTGCCTTATTCTGTCTGTTTGTCTGTATGTCTGAAGCTCACGGATAGAATGCGCGCCCATTGGCTGCCAGCGAACACGTGGCCTCCCTGCCCCCCCTCTAGACAACCCTGTTATCTGTGATGCATCCACCTGTCTATACAGACCACCCTGTCTATAGCGGCCACTCTAGACAACCCTGTTATCAGCAGTGTGCTACATCCACCTGTCTAAACAGACCACTCTGTCTATAGCGGCCACTCTAGACAACCCTGTTATCAGCTGTGTGATACATCCACCTGTCTATACAGACCACCCTGTCATAGCGGTCACTCTAGGCAACCCTGTTATCAGCTGTGTGATACATCCACCTGTCTATACAGACCACCCTGTATATGGCGGCCATTCTAGACAACCCTGTTATCATCAGTGTGTTAAAATCACCTGTCTATACAGACCACCCTGTCTATAGCGGTCACCTTAGGCAACCCTGTTATCAGCAGTGTGATACATCCACCTGTCTATACAGACCACCCTGTCTATAGCGGTCACCTTAGGCAACCCTGTTATCAGCAGTGTGATACATCCACCTGTCTATACAGACCACCCTGTCTATAGCGACCACTCTAGACAACCCTGTTATCAGCTGTGTGATACATCCAGCGGTCTATACAGACCACCCTGTCAATAGCGACCACCCAAGACAACGTTTTTAAAATATATTCGCACTCGGGTAAACCCCGGGCGTTGCCCGGGCCTTTCGTCTAGTATGTTATATACCACAAATAATTTGTATTTGAAAGATCTAAATAATTAAATAAAAATTTCTTAAGAAATATTTGAGAAGGGCCTCATAATGACAATCACATAAACATATCAATAAAATATCTTGCATCTTAGTGAAAAAAAAAATAGAAATAACCCAAAATTTGTTTACAAAACAACCCATATATGTGGAAAACACCATAAATAATCTACTTTTAAAATATCTAAGCAATTAATTAAAATTTTGTTAAGGTCTTCAAAAAAGACATAAATTTGAGCACATTAATGAAATTTCAAGCTTTTTAGTGAAAAAAAATAGAAATAACCCAAATTTTTTTTACAAAACAACCCATATATGTGGAAAACACCATAAATAATCTGTTTTGAAAATATCAAAGCAATTAATTAAAATTTTGTTAATGTCCTCAAAAAGACATAAAATTGAGCACATTAATGAAATTTCAATCTTTTTTTGTAAAAAATAATATTAATAACCTTAGTCTTATAAAAATACTAACCACGTAAGTTAGAAATAGCATATATAATCTGTATATAAAATAAAAAAGAAATAAATTAAAATTAGCCTAAAAAATTATCTAAAATATTAAATTGATCTCATCAAGTAAGGCTTCAACTTTTTTTGGTATAAAATATGAAAACTATAAAATAAAAGTATCTTACCATGTATAAAAGTTATTAAAAAATATATAAAAAAGATTAAAACTAATTTTCCAAGAACCGCAAAAGTGTAAACACTTTTGAAAAGCCTAAAAATTTATCTAAAAAATAAAATTGATCTCATCAAGTAAGGCTTCTACTTTTTTTGGTATAAAATATGAAAACTATAAAATAAAAGTATCTTACCATGTATGAAAGTTATTAAAATATATATAAAAAAGTTTAAAACTAATTTTCCAAGAAGCGCAAAAGTGTAAACACTTTTGAAAGTGTAAACACTTTAACTCTGTTGAATATTTTTGTATTTTATCGATAACAGCAAAGTTATGTATGTTAAAGTTAGGAAAAATATTTTAATGTTAAGCAAAACCTGCTCCATCTCGTTTTACATAAATGTTGAAAATTTGGTCGAAATTGATGCATTGTTACGAAAGTTTTTAGTGATGCCCACTTATGAAATTTGCATTTTATTAATATAGATATCGTTATATTAAAATAAATACACTAAAGATCAAAATATAAAACAAAATCACCAAATAAAAATAAATGTTTCAATATTTGGAGAGTAGCCATAAAATCCTTATATCAACGACTTATACAAATTGTGATCCATATATTCAAGGAGAGAATTCTAAATATTTAATAAAATACAAAAGTATAATAAAATGTTTTATTTAAAATATCTGAAAATAATCATACCTACTATATTTATTCTTTTGTTTCTTCTTTTTTTCACACGACTCCTCTGAAAATCCTCTTCTTTCAGATTTACAAACCTTTTTCTTCGATTTTTCCTTTATTTTAGTCTTTGAATAAAATTGACGTTTTTTCATTTTTTTTTTAAATCAGGGTAAAGAAGAGGTATTCGGGATCAAGGTCAGGATTACTGGGGTACTAAAGTGATTCCGTGTTTGTCCATATTTATTGGTGCAAAGTGGAGGTCGGTGGATGACTGGTCTAAACCAGGGGTCTGCACCAGTGGCACTTCAGTTCCATACGCAAATATT
>CP092867.1:89446744-89465736 GCA_030710605.1 Cordylochernes scorpioides | reverse complement strand
GATGAAGTTTCGACCCTCGTGGTCACTATTTTTTGCCGCCTTGGGGCTTCGGGCTCTAGGTGTGCTTGGTGCGTCCTTGGTTCCTTCGCAGGCGGCGCGCTGTACCAGATTCGGCGGGCTGCTTGCGTGTGTCGTCTAGATGTCGTCCTGTGTCTTTTTATGTGCCTTTAAAAGCTTACCTGAAAGCTTGTAGAAGGCGGAATAATTGATACTACAAAAAATGCAATTACTCCTAGATGAAGTTTCGATCCTCGTGGTCACTATTTTTGCCGCCTTGGGGCTTCGGGCTCTAGGTGTGCTTGGTGCGTCCTTGGTTCCTTCGCAGGCGGCGCGCTGTACCAGATTCGGCGGGCTGTTTGCACGTGTCGTCTAGATGTTGTCCTGTGTCTTTTTATGTGCCTTAAAAAGCTTACCTGAAAGCTTGTAGAAGGCGGAATAATTGATACCAAAAAATGCAATATAACAGCGGTATGGTAGATTAAACTGGCGAAACCGCTGGGAGGGTTCACCACTGATGAGCCAGGCCCTCCCTTTAATTTTTTCATCACAGTAAGGACAGTAGAAATTGTTTTATTTTAAAAAGAATATTACGCCTCTAAAATAGTTTTATAATTTGATAACAGATGGCGCTCTAGTACATCGTAACATTATTGTTCTAATAAAAGACACAATTTGATATTTGCGGAAGAGCGATTGCTCGAAGCATATTATATATTTATAATTATATTTAATTCTTCTCTCCTAAAAGCTTATGTCCATAGTTCTTCTAAAATACCCATTCCAAGAGTCTTACAACAGTCACCTATAAAAGGAAGTTCCAAAAAATGCAATATAACAGCGGTATGGTAGATTAAACTGGCGAAACCGCTGGAAGGGTTCACCACTGATGAGCCAGGCCCTCCCTTTAATTTTTTCATCACAGTAAGGACAGTAGAAATTGTTTTATTTTAAAAAGAATATTACGCCTCTAAAATAGTTTTATAATTTGATAATTAAAATATGCAAAAAAAAATTATATCAACATTTCTAAAAAAGGTATTTATAATATTATTCACGACAAAAATATCAAGTTTTTATTCAAAGCACCTACGGAGAAATGGACAAAAGATTATCACCCTATATCTGTGAGAACTCCTGCAACTGTCAAAAAGTGAAAAAATATATTACAGAAGAAAATCCTATGCCAGAAAGAGATATAGCCAAATTAATAGGAACATCAGTGTCAACAATAAATAAAAAAAATAAATAAAGATTTAGGTTCATAAATTGTTTCAGAGCCATATTCGTCAGCGACACACTATCAGCAGATATTTTAATAAAAATTTCTTGGCTGCTGATAGATGGAAATTTATTGTTACATATGACGAAGCATGGGAATATTTAGCTGATTGCGACAGAAAAAGAGCTATATACTATCAAAAAAGGGTGGAAAAATCTAGGCCAATTTGGATGAAGGAATGTACCGAAAGGATTTATGGTGGTATGCGGTATATCATATGAAGGAAAATTTAAAATAAGAAAAGTTGAAAGAAATGCCAAAATAAACTCGGAGTACTATCAATACAACATTTTAGAACCTATATTTTTAAATTATATTCCCTCTATCTATGGAAAACAGAGCAACAAAATCTAGTTTCACCATGATAACGCCACAAGTCATACCGCATCTTCAACCCAAGCTTATTTGGAAGATCTAAGGCAAAGAACAGGAATCAACACTATTCCAAAGAAGAGAACACCTGTAAAATCTCCTGATTTAGCCCCGATGGATTTTTGCACTTTTGGATGCCTTAAAAGAGCACTTGGAAAGAGACACCCTAGGACAAAGGAAGGTCTCTGGAAATTGGTAAAGGAAGAATGGGATATTTTGAGTATGACCATGATCAGAAAGTGTCTGCTATCGTGGAAAATCAGGTGCCGTTCTGTAAATAAACAAAAAGGCTTCCAAATAGAACATTTGAAATATTTCAAATATGGTGTTAATTTTTAATATTTTATAATAAAACTTGTTTCCTATACGTTTGAACACCCTCTGTATATAAAAAAACAGTAGAAAAAATAAAAGATAAGTGGGTCAGGTGTTGATATTAAAAATAAAAAGCACATGTGCTCGTGGTCAGGAAATGCCTTCTTTATATTTATATATATATGTGAGAAAAATATAAAAACATATATAATAAACTCTTGTATTTAGTAAACGAGCGCCAAGTTTTTGTCTCTCAATAATCTCTCTGAGAACAAATCAGCATCATTAAAGTTGTTTGAAACTTTCAAATATTTCCACATTCTCCTTAATAGTGTGTGAAAGTAATTATGATTCAGGTCCCATTATCTCAACCCGCCTCACTGAAAACCTACTTTAGAATCGTGTTTATATATAATTCCACAACATTCTGCCTGAATAAAACCTTCTTTTTACACCTCTGTTCAAACTAAAAGGTCAACGCTACAAAACTAACATGATTCTTTCGAAAATAAATAATTTCTACTGCCCTTACTGCAATGGAAAAATTAATTCGAGGGTTCACCACTGATGAGCTAGAGCCTCCCATTAATTTTTCATAACAGTAAGGACACTAGAAATTGGTTAATATTTAAAAGAATCATACGCGTCTATAATAGTTTCAAATTTTCATAACAGATGGCGCGCTAATGCATCATAATATAGTCATGATGATAAATATGACATATCATTATAACTACAATCATATTTTTATATTTCATTTTATATATTATTAGCGGTTGTGTACCCGGCTTCGCCCGGGTTTTATCCGAATGAAACTTTGCCTAACGAATATTATTGATAATAATATTCCGGAACGCACAGAATATTATGATAATAATGAAAATAATATTCGTTACATTATATATTTATATAATATATAAAATATATTTTTCGAGCAAACATATCTACTCTCTCTACTGAATAGATTTTTAAATATATTGTAACATAGTATTTATTAATTTTATTATTTTTTATTTAACAGAGTGGTCATTTTTATGTTTTACATCTTGCGACTCTGTAAATTTCCCTCGTGGCTTATCTTTTGTTTACCTTTGTTAGTTTTGTCCTTCCCTGAAATAAATTTTGTTTCCTCCTGAAGTTTTTGTCTTCCCTAATTTTCCACGTGGCAATATATATATATATATATAAATAAAAATATCTAGAGATATACTACATGATCTTAGCCAAAAGGCCGAGAAACGATATCTATATATATAA
Organism: Cordylochernes scorpioides; assembly: GCA_030710605.1. Lineage (NCBI taxonomy): Eukaryota > Metazoa > Arthropoda > Arachnida > Pseudoscorpiones > Chernetidae > Cordylochernes > Cordylochernes scorpioides. The sequence goes on along the minus strand of CP092867.1, from coordinate 89,462,513 downwards.
AAATGAATGTTTGTATGTTTGTTGGTCTGTCTGTTTGTATGCACGGTATACGAATTCGCAGTAGTTCACTAATTCAAACCAAAATTTCCATACATAGGTAAAAAATAACGGGGATGACGATAGGCTATTTTAAAAAATATATAAATCAATTATTAAAACTATATATTCAATTTATTCTAATTAGCTCACGAGCAGCGCCCTCTAGAACGCGGTGGACCTGACGGCGGGGCGCGCCCATTGGCTGCCGGCGAGCTCGTGGCTTCCCTGTGCGCGCGCATGCGCCGGGAAACCACTTGCTCGCCGGCAGCCGACGGGAGCAGTCACTTGCTCGCCGGGAGTCAACGGGCGCAGTCGTTTGCTCGCCGGTAGCCAACGGGAGCAGTCACTTGCTCGCCGGGAGACAACGGGCGCAGACATTTGCTCGCCGGCAGCCAACGGGCACATGTTTAATGTGTTTGAATAATACATTTAATCATGTAAACCCGGGCGTTGCCCGGGTCATTCGTCTAGTTTTATATATAGAGATGACCTGGCTTAGTGTGTCTTCTGCTCGAGTGAATGCTTCGCTGGTAGAATTTTGTTCCTGCCTACTAAAAATGATTATCTGGCTTGGCCCGTGGTCTGCTTTAGTGAATATTCCCCTAAAGAATTTTGTTTATGTCAATCAAGCATGATACAGCAATATTGTCATCATCATTTCTGACTAAAATGATATTGTTTCTCAGTACTTGGTTAATTATAATTTTTCTTGCTTAAAAGTGCGACAAAAAAACTCTTTCAGATTTAACTCTGTCCTCTGCAAATTTCAGCGAGATTAGTTACATATTGAGGGCGTACATAGCCGACAAAAATATATATATATGTTCCCGGCTCGCCCGAATTTTACCCGAGTAAAGGTTTGCCTAACGACCATTTGTTAAAACGATTCTAGCAAACATCCAATCCCTACTGAATCTATACTTGTCTATACTCTCGATAATTTGAAAATTTCCCGGCCCCTTGAAAAATACTCGATAAGTTGAATAAAATCAATATTAATTGGTCCACTCGGTAATTTGAAGTTGAAGGAATAGTATCTTGCCACAAACGAACATTTGTAAATAACTGTATTTAGCGAATGTGCCCTACTTCGCCCGGTTTTTACCCGAGTAAAAGTTTGCCTAACGAACCTTTGTTAAAGCGATTCTATAAAACACCCAATCCACCTATATATAGATTTATGAACGTATATAAATATTTTTATATGCGTTAAAATATATTTTTTGAACACATAATATTTTTGAAAACATTTATTAAATTTTAAATAAGATATTCTCTCTAAATATATATTAATATTGAAATACCAAGTTTTTTTACGTTATTGGAATATTATATTACTAAATTCTCAAATTAAATATTAAATTTATTATACTCGGAACACATTTTAGCATTTTTACAATTTATAAATGTAATTTCACCTGATGCCGCTAGAGGCGCTGCTTGCGAGTAAGGGTAGAAATTTGAAAAATAAAATTGCAACGAATATTTATTTCAAATCAAATTCAAACCAGAAACCTTCCCAGTAATAAATAACTTCCTGAAGTTTCACGGCGATTCGATAATTTTACCTTTTTAAAACATTCACGTGTAAACAAACTAACAAACTATGTGTAAAATTATTAACCAATCAAATTCATTTATCGTCGCGACCAGTGCGGCGCCAAGCGGTAAAAAGCTGGAACTAACGCTTTTTGGTTTTACGTTAAAAAAAAAAGCACATTAACCTTATTTGTTTTTTGAATAGCCTATATGTTAAACGAAATATTCAGCTACCTACATGCGAAATTTCATAATGATTGATTCTGTAGATTTTGCGCAACGCAATAACAAACATCGATTTTGGATTTCATTTTTATAGATATAAGATATTTCAAATTATTTAACTTTAGAGAGAGAATAATACATAATAAAAATATTATTTGTTAAAGCATCATTTTAGAGGCAAACATTCATTCTAGAAGAACTTGGGCAGTCAGGGTCTAAATATATATAGCGAATAATATTTAACTTTAAACAATATTTTATTCTATACATAAACACTAAAGTGAAAATTCACTCGGATAAAAACTTGGGAGGGCCCTTTTCTTCGGCTTTTTATACCTGTTTCAATCAAATGGGTTCTATTATTTTATTAGGTGACATATTTAAAAATAATAAATAAAAAAAAAACAATTATCATGGACAGTGGGTATGTTGAAAAATTCTGAAAGTCATTTTTATATACCCTGTTTTTATATATCTTGAATAAAAACGAGGATATTGAATGGCATAGGTATTCATTTATATTGGAGAATAGATAAAATAATTTTGTTGAACATTATATCATGAAGATCAGTTTTACTCATTAATTTACATTTTGTAAATTAAATATCCATTTGTGAAATATATAGATATTTTACGCAGTTTACCTTTAGTTTTATTAAAGTAAAACTGTACAAAGGCTCATAACTGGCTGTCGTTCTACACCTGTTTGTAGAACAGGCTATTATATTATAGTATTATTATAATGATGTATTATATTAACAAACATAATTCAGCAATACATATTAGCATCACATTTTATGAACCCAAATAAGTAATTTAGCCCGATATCTGGCTATTATCAATCTATGTGATCAAACTACTTAAGTTTCTGAAAATCCTTTTATCTCAAAATTGTTAATTAGTTATTAGTTGAATTTTGAGTGAATAGGTTATTTTAATAGTTTATATTTCAAATTGCATTTTACCTATACACCTACTCGATAAATTCATATATATAACATTTTTATATACAAATTTATATATATGTATTTATATTAGGAGTTTGATTGAAAAGAGTTGAAGTGAAGTTTGAACTTTCATTTTATAAATAAATAGCCCGTGTTCTATAGAGTATATGTTTCACACTGAATAAATTTATTTCCTCTCCATAAAAAATTATGGTCTTGTGTTTCCTATGTTCTGTCGAGTGAATGAATTCGGAAGAATTTTGTTATTGTCTATCAAACATGAAACAGAAATATTTCATCATTATTAATACCTAAAATAGGTAAATTAGTCGATTACTCGGTTAATTTGAATATTCCTGGGTGAAATATCCCTGGAATTAAAATTCACAGGATGCATTATTAACAAACATATGCAGTAATATTAGGGCATCAGGTTTTATGAAAAACAAAACAATAAACACCCCAAAGCTGCCTTCCATAGAAAATGCAGGGTATATAACAAAACCAGTCCAATACAATAGTAGAGCGGTCTAGAGATTAATTTGGCGAAACCGCTGAGAGGGTTCACTACTGATGAGCCAAGCCCTCTCATTCAATAAATTATATCATTGCAGTAAGGTCTGTAGAGATAATATTTGATGATATTTAAAAGAAACGCATTGCCAGTAAATTTATTTGTGTAAAATTTTAATAAAGTTTATATATATATAAATATATATCTGATATTTAACTCTATTTTCAAATTATGGGGACGAATTCATTCCAGATTTATAATGTTTTTTTTCACAAAAAATGCAAATAAGGTATTGGTTTAATTTGAATAGGCTTTTAATAGCCTATGGTTTATTAGCTTGAACTTCATCTAAGCACCTATACTTGTTAAACTCATAAAATATTTATTAGAAGTTTTAATGGAAAATAGTGAAGTTTCCCTTCAATTTTTTTTCTATACACTGCTCGAGTGAATGTTCCACAGAAAGAACCTTGTTGATGTGTCAATTAAAAACTATACATCAATTAAATATTATTAATTATACATCTAATGAATCGTGATATAATAGTACAGTTTCAGCTTGCTCTAAACTGGCATTATATAAACAAGTTAATTTTTTTTTTTTATATAATGTTTCATTACAATTTATCCATTTTAACATTCTTATATCTAGATCAATTAGGACGAGAGCGCTCATATCTTGTTTCAAAATATTTACTCTTCCAATAATCCGAGGCTGTGGATAGAATTGCCAGTGGATAAATAGTGCTTGTAGCGGATGTTCCTTAGCAGAGGTGACAAGGTAGGCCACGTCGAAATACTGAAAGATATCAAAATATAAGTTTGATCCAAGATAGGCCCTGATACTTCGCGATAGAAAGAGAAAGTCTATAGAGTTCCTAGAAACGACCGATTGTTGCCATTGCCGGCCCAGTGCCCGCCGGGGAAGCCTCTATGAACCTCGGATCTGGCTACCTCCTGGTGAAAACTTGTCCTGTCACGACAACTGGCCATAGGTCTGCCACCTAGGCCATGGTTTAGCGATGACGATTTGACTATGGGTCATTTTTAGCCGAGCTGGCGATTGGTCTTAGGCATATCTACTGTTGGTCGTCTTGGCAGGACTCATGACGTCAGGGTTGACCAGATCGCCAGAGGTAAAATGGCTACCCCAAATTTTAAATAAAAAATAGAACTCTACGATATCAATTATGTGCGCGTTGTGAGTGATTTATTGGCGTGTTTTGAGTGGTATAATGATTTATTGTTTGTGTGGTATAGTGGTATGTATTGTGAGTGTATTGGTGTGTAATTGTGAAACTGAATGTGCATAGAGAGCCTGTTGTGAATATGTATTGAGAATGTAAAAGGAGCTATATATATCGAAAAGAGAGTATAAATTATAAAACAACAATATTATCGATATAAAAATAAAGTAACAGTAAATAACAAGTGATCACATTTTCTCAAAATATTGAGGTAAATTTATTACCCGAGAGACATGCCGAGTTCGCGAGTGCAGTTAAACTCTAGACATCATAGTCGTCTAAATATACGATTCCTAGTTGCTGAAAGAACCAACACCTCAGTTCACCAGTCTGGAAAACCTATATGATGGTATGTCAAGGAAGGAACATTGTACAGAATGATTTGATTGGACCAAACGATACTATTCACCATTGAGGAGGAGATACTGTAAGAAACCATCCATTCACCAAATTACCGTTTAAGGTCCACTAGGCAGACTCAATACGAATAGTTGTCATGGCAGATACCTAGGACCCCAATTGGTGATTTTGATATTAATGATAAAGAAAGGCCAGGTAGACCAACCTCTGTAGTGACGGATCAAAATTTAGCTCTGACGGAGGAATTAATAAAGAACAACCGGACATAATGACGATTTATCAAATAATGTAATATTTTCTCTGTCTAAATGACTTCATTAAAACGTTTTAATGATATTGGATGTCGAAATACATGCTCAAAATACGTTTCAAAACTTATAAACGAGAAATGATACAAATTCGGAGAAAGAGATTCGTTTAATCCTCATGGAGAATTTTTCTCGAGAAACTTCTCAGGTGTTTAAAATATGCGATAGTATATCATTTGATTTATTATTATGATCCTTATTAAAATGCCAATTAATTCAAAGAACCCATAAATCATCGCAATTAAAGAAAAATCAAAGCTTTCCGTTTCCAAGACAAGATTTCTAATAATTCTTATATATAGAGGATTGTTTTTTTATGTGTTCTTATATAGCATTTCAGTTTACTAGTTTGTCAATATAAGAAATATGTTATTATCAAGTGTGTATTATTTATTGACTAAACCTTGTATAGGGTATAATACACCTAGGTAAGAGGTTATAAAATCGAAGCAGTCGTTCTAAGGATGAGGACAAAAGTTCGACACCATGGCTACAAATGGTTGGCCTATTTGCCTGAATGTGCCAAAGCTGGTGTTCTGGCTTATTAATATTTTTTAGAATTTGTTCATTTTGTCAAGAAATAATAAATAGTTAATTATTTTAAATAAATTTTAAAATTGTCATCTCTTTTCGCATATATAAATCAAAAGAAAATGTTATAAAACATATACGGAATATACTACCAATATCTAACTAGATGAAATCTCTCACTATAAGCTAAAATACCTGATATCAGGTTATGAGTCTCCAAGTTGAAATTGAAGACGCTCAAAATATAAAAACCTATTAAAAACGATGAGTGTGAAACTGAAAAGATGGACTCCATCTCTCTTCAGTTTTCTCCCAAAACAATTATTAAAATAACTGTGCGGTTCCAAATGTCTCAAGGAACTTCAAATAACGTTATAATTATGATTATTCATTTATTAAATGGTAAATGGCCAAAAGTTATAAAATAAATTATTTTAAGAAACTTATTCCCGAATTGACAAATAAAAGACAAGAGTAGCTATGTCTAAGCGATCATTTTTGACAACAACGACCCGGGACAAAGAAACCCATAATGTAATTTTTTTATGTAAATATTCACAATTCTTTCACAGGTCCAAGCCAATAGGTGCAAATAACCAATCATTAGCATGGAATAAGAGCTGAACAACAACAACACATGCGATATTCCCCCTTATCCTGTACTTGTGACAACCTCGACAGTATTGAAACCTCTGCGAGCATTATGGTCTTGTGATGGCACTGATTGTGTGAATTAGCTTTTATATTGAATATATTGAGGTGAGGGCTATTATCATAATTAATTTTATTTAATCACATTATATTATCGTAAAGGTAGAGGCTGCCTGGCCGCCATTCATATTTATATTAAAAATTATATTAGTTTAATTTTTGTACGTTTCTACCAAAATAATGTTGTGATTTTTAATGTTTTGTAAATTGAAAACACTCACACAAAAAAATACGTACATAAAAACCCAAAATTTATTTTTGGAAATATTGGACGCCTTGCCATATTCCAATTATTTTTATCCCGACGAAGAGAAATTTCGATAAAAATATTCTTCTGGTTGAAGAGTTTTTAAAATGAAATACGCCGCTGAGTGGGTTGAAGGAAGATCACGGTCGACCACCGACCACACTCCGCCGACGTACGCTTGGATTCTATAATGTGGAATTCTTACAATTTCTATAAGGTGTTCTAGTTTTGGGATTTGAAGCACAGTTGTTTGTGACATAACAGCGTTTTTTAGTTATATACCCATTTGTTTTCTCAAAAAGTGTCAATAATTTGGGTCAAATTAAATTTTCGAAATATATATTTTGAGTCTATTTTTATATATATTCTAAATATATCTGCCTACATTCAAATATTGATTTGAAACAGATTTCCGTCTAAAAAGGCTCACAAAGAAGCTTAAAAAGGATCACACAAAAAAAAAAATTCATTTATCAATATCTCTGTTGGCTCAACGCCAACCCTTTTCAAAGTGCAACAACATATATATATTAACAACAAACTCAGAGGCACATAACTCCAATAGAATAAAGTTTTACAAATAGCTTTGCCTATACTCAATGGGGAGGGGAAAATATTGAAAAAAAATTACAAACATAATATGCATGTATTTCGTAAACAAAAATAAGTGTGTTAATATTTTAGATATTAACAATAAAGCCTATTCTATGTTTACATTTATTTTTACTATGTGTAAAAATATTTTTATGAAAAGAATAAAAATAAATTTATATGTAAAAGAAAAAATAACTGATAAGATCTATTCATTAAGACCTCAAAGAATAATCCAGAGGGAATAGACCAAGCATTTTGTAAAGTTTTTTTTCTCCATATGCATAAGTTGGCAGCACTCTTTAAACATGTTAAATCTTAGTAAAATGAGGCATTCATAAACTAACCTTACTGATTGACTCCTTACAGAACCTTCCTCAGAAACGGTTGATAAAATTCTCGGCATCTTCTGGATCATGTTAAAAGTTTTGTTTTATATTTGAAATGTCGTTCACCATCTTTCTCTTATAAAATATGCTTTTCCTAATTCAAAATTACTTAAAATAACAAATATTCCTTGAAGGTTGAGGTTAATTCGGGGGATCATTTAAGAATATAAAATATTCCATATGAATGACATTCAAATCTTACAGCTATGATGGGCATTATCATGAGTTGATCAACACAGGTAATTATATGTTCCTATATAATGGATCAGGTTGCCGGGGTTTCAAGGTCACACAAAAGGTGGTGGTTTAACTTTTACTCCGAGGACTCGGTAAAACTTCCGAGAGATTTGCAATAAGACGGCGCAAACAATAATTATACAAGGTTCTCGCAAAGGTTCGTGAACACTTGCAAAAAAAAATTGAAATACCAATATTAATAGCCGTTATGTATATTGGCTTTTTATTATGTATAAAGTAATTGTATTATGTATTATTATGTATATTTGCCGTGAAAATATTAGTCGTCAAGTAATAATAAGAACAACATTTTTAGAAAAACACGAACCTTTGGGACAACCTTATATTTCGAATAGCAGAAGTAGCTGATGAAATAGAATAAATCACAAAATCACTTATCTGTATTTATGTAAGAGATAGAGAACAACCTCAGTTCTCAAATTTAGAGACTTTATTAATTGAAGCTAAATCGGGGATTATAGGAGAGGAATATTTGATAGACTTTACAACGAAAGGCAAACTTTCATGTAATCATGAAGACCAGTCTAAAGTAGCTCGCCGATGTTATAAAAGAGAAGACTTCCATTCTTTTGAATAATTTGAGAGCCGGCCAATATTTCTGAAGACAAAAATAATCAGGGCCCACCGCCATGGCCACCAGTTGGGGCATCTGGAATAAGAAAAAAAAAAGTTTTGCCAAACGATCCAGAAAGAATATATGATTGTAAGAATCGCCGATACAGTATTGTAGTTTTACATATAATCTTATTTACATATTATTCCAAGGAATTATGTAGTAAAATAAAGACTTCAGTCTTGTAGAAAACGGCAGAATAATATTTACCTGGGAATATCTTTAATTTTAATTATGCTTATAAAATACTGGTCCCCTCTGGGCGTAGAGATATTGTTAACACACTAATTAGAAAATATTTTTCAAGGCTATTTATAGAAAAGATTTACAAATGATGCTATTGGTATTAATTACCTTCCCCATAATTGGGATAAGTCCTATGATCCGGATTATTTCGATTCCTCATTATCGCTGATGACATTTCTAGTCCACATTAATTGGGGCAATTAAGCGTTCGTTCCATCCAGTGGAAACTGTTGCCCATATAGCGGGTCTCTCGAATACAAGGTAAGGGATGTTTCAACAACCATGTAGCCCATTACATAATTTATAAAGAGGAATGAGATATAACGGGGATAAGATTCTTTATTTGAGCGATATAATCTTGGTAAGTTTTCGGACTATGACGTCCTTCAACAGGCTGTAATACGAATACAAGTACTAAAGCAAAATTATATACATATATATGTCATTAAAAAAGACGTATTCTAGTTACGTTACCATTCATGCAGTCGTGAAGGGTAAAAATGAATGATAACTTTCGTCCCAAAAAATATTTATTATATTGATTATTTTAAAGCAAACAGTTTTTGCATACCTACAACTAAAATGTTATTATCTATTTACAAAAAAAAAATAATATTAGGTTATATTTCTTTTGTTAAGGATTCCTTTTCATTTTATAATTTAACTCTGTGATTATAGAATTTTAATTATTTTATGAATAATGAGTTGGGAGGACTACACAATCCACTTAATTTCCAGCTCCAACTAACATCGGAAAGAAGGGCAAAAGATCATATAATATCATCTCTGTATGATAAACTTCTTGATTTCCTGGAAGATAATTCTTTGACAATAGTTAATGGAAGATCTAGAGGGGATAAAGATGGAGATTTTACGTACATATCTGAAAGAGGCTCTTCGACTATTGACTATTGCATACTCTCACAGGGTTCACTACAAATTTTACTGAACTTCAAAGTCGATGACCAACTGTACTCTGACCACCACCCTTTGGTTTTAACGATTAAAAGGCCAAAACATCAATGAGAAAAAAAAAATCAAACGGGAAAATTATAATATTACGAGATATAGATGGTCAGCCGAGGGACTCGCAATGTTTAAAATGAAACTGGAAGAATTGCGGGAAAAAAAATGTCATCTGCAAAAATAACGTACTCAATTAAGGGCGGCCCCAGGAAATCTAAGCCGTGGTTCGATAAGGACTGCTATGATATGAAAAAAACTGGCAAAAGAAAGTCTGAAGAAATATCGTAGAACAAATAGATTGGAAGACAGGGAATGTTATGCTTTTTCCAGAAAGAAATATCTCGCTTTATTGGATCTAAAGGAAAGGCTTTGATAATGAAAAACAGAAAATACTCAGAAATGCTAAAGACTCAAAGACCTTCTGGAAAACTATTGCGCTCTACAAAAGCACATCTACAATCCAAGGAGAAATAGCTATACAGGACTGACTGAACTTTTACCGCGAACTAATGACTACAGAGAAAATTTTGAGAATTTGTAATTTACATAATGTGATTTCTCAGAACGATCCTATATTGGACTCAGAGATAACCAATGCAGACATATACAAGGAGATAGCTGGTTTGAAGAGTAACAAGGCATGCGGGCCCGATGGCATCCCCAATGAAGTATTAAAAATACTCCCTGATTCGTACATACTGCTGTTGAAACAACTCTACAATAGTGTTATGACGACTGGAAAATACCCAGCAATTTGGACTAATTCCACAATACACCCAATCTTTAAAAATGGTAATAAGAACAGCCCCTCCAACTACCGAGGTATTGCACTGATTAGCAATGTATCAAAGCTTTTCACTTCAATCCTAAGATCAAGACTGGAGGAATGGGTCGAGGGAAGAAGGGTTATACCGGAAAACCAAGTGGGATTTAGAAGAGGAAGATCATGTATTGACCACATATTTACACTAACTACTTCAATCCAACTATCATTAAGAAAAAAGAGGGGAAAACTATATGTCTTTTTTGTCGATCTAAGGAAGGCATTTGATACTGTACCTCACTCAATACTTTGGAAAAAACTTTACAACCTAGGCATAAGTTACCAATTCATAAGTACGATCAGAAGTTACTACGAACAAGCAACGATAGCTATCAGATGGAAGGGATCATTTACGGAAAGTATTAAGATGAACTCGGGAGTCCTCCAGGGAGAACCACTTTCCCCACTGCTCTTTATATTATTTATCACGGACTTAATCGAAATTTATAATAATTCAGACCTGCCGAGTGTATATTTGCCAGAATTTGGAGATATCCATTTATTATAATAACGAATAGATTTATTAATTTATTGCTGTACGCCGACGACATAGCTATTATAGGTGAGTCCAGGATGAACCTCCAAAAGAAGATCAAAATACTGAAAGAATATCTCGATGAGAACTTAATGACACTAAATCAGCCCAAGTCAAAGATTATGGTGGTCCGTAATGGAGGTAAACCCTCAAATAAGGATAGATGGTTCTGTGGAATGATAAACCCATAACAATAACTTCAAGATATACATACTTGGGATTCCCTCTGACACCAACAATAACAACTACTCACCCGGAAAATTACTTTAAAGGAAAAGCACTTACAGCAATTAACGCCACACACCCAATATTAATAAAATCAAAAGCAAAGTCAATAAATTTATCAAACTCTTTGATACAATAGTGAGAGCTGTCCTGATGTATGCCACTCCATTGTGGGCAACAGAGCATAAAGGCTTACTGGACAGTATACAAGACATATTTATCCGTAGGTTCCTGAATCTGCCCAGATACACTCCAGGCTACATAATCAGATTAGAAACCGGTCGTATCTCATTGAGTGTAACAGCTTTAAAATTAACCCTGAAGTATTGGCTGCGGGTGTTGAATATGACAGTGACAGATTGCCGCGTATATGTTTTAATAGAACACGGGAACTGTCTAATGCTTCGGGCACACCCATCGGTTTCATTAAAAAGCTCACCGATCTCCTAAACAATATCTTCTGTATATATCGTATTTCCTTTGTCTCACTGCTTTGTTCTTATGCATATCTCTGGTGAATCCTGTATAGGGTCAATGACCCTAAATAAAGGCTTTTTGTTGTTGTCGTTGTTGTTATTTTATGAATAATACAAATCATATTTTTATTATGTCATATATATATATTAAAAATAAAAAAGGCATATCCTGACCAGGAGCACATGTGCTTTTTAGATGGCAGAACGCCATCTAGTGGAACCGAAATCAACTAAACATTGATTTAGCCTGTTCACTGATATTTGGTCAACCCGATTTCTTGATAGATTAAGAAAACTATCAAAAAACGCGTTTCGCGCTGTTGGCGTTCGTCAGCGTGGAGTAGGCTGTACCACTTGTATAAATACGCTTAACATGTGAAAAAAGAATTGAAAAAAAAAAGTATATTCTATATTATTTTCTTTCACACACAACGAATATATTAAGAAAAAATGGGCATCTCCTGCTCGTGAAACTTAAAGTTTTCGATCGCTTGCGTCATCTTTCAGAATGAATATCGACTATTTATTGATTTTTAATTACAGCAGAACCTCCCTTTAGCGGACACTCCGCTAGCGGACACCTCTCCACAACGGACAGTTTTCATTTGCAAAATTAACATTTTTACAATTTAACAACTCTCCAGTAAGAGAACATCTCTCCTTAAAGGACACTTTAGCTCTGCAATTAGGTGTCCTTTACAGGGAGGTTCTACTGTATTCCAGAATTGACCAAATATTAAATAATACTAAATATTTGGCCAATTCTGTGGAATAATTAAACATCAACGAATAATTGATATTTATTCCGACAGATGGCGCAAGCCATAGGCAAATTTTAAATGTACAATCAGGAGATGCCTTTTTTCTTAATTTATTCACCCGATCCCAGTACAATTTCCTTTGTGTACTAGTTTTCATGCTGTTTTATTATTGAAAAATCCAACAGCTGTAATTTCGATAAGAATAATAAATGTGTCGGTCCGCAGCGGCGACTCCTCCTACCGGCCAGTTCAATCTCCAGCCCACTCTATTATTGTATTGAAACTGCTTTCTTGTTCGTTAGTAATTAATGTGACGGCTCTCATCGAACTTGTCTACCGTTGTATTACATCGCCCTATATACATTGTAAGTTGACATAGTGTCAAATAGTGGTAAACAACACGCATATGGGGGGAGTCCGACCTCACCTCCTTTCCCTGGATCCTTGGAATATTCGACCAAATTCTGGTTCGTTTCCCAGGTGACTAACGGGGCAACGGCATCCATTTTCCAATTCCTGGGATAGAGATGCATGGGGACATCTGAGACTCTACATTGGACACGACAACAACAACACGCCTATTCACGCCGAAAAATATTCGGCATATTTAAATTTAACTATTTAGCATTCATATATAGAAAGACTAAACGCTATTATCCCTGTATTTTATTTTCATGTGTCTAGTGAGTTTTAGAAAAAAATATTCCGAAATCTGCCACTAAACTGTCCGATCCAATAACCCGCGGGGAGAGAGAAAGCAATATTCACTCGGGTCCCAACTTAATCCCTGAGTTTTTATATTTAAATTTCCTCGCCTCGTGGTGGTTTTATTGCCTTCACTTTAATATGTAGCAGTTGTTTGTGATTGTTTGCTTGGTTTGTCACAGGGCGGAGTAATTCTGGATATATATTTATGAGAGTTATATTTTGTATAATATAGTTTCGTGTACATTATCGCGTATATGGTTCTGGATTATTTATGTATATATCTCTATATATAAAAATGAATGTTTGTATGTTTGTTTGTTTGTCTGTCTGTATGTCCGGTATACAAATTCGCAGTAGTTCACTAATTCAAACCAAAATTTCCATACATAGGTAAAAAAATACGGGGAAGACGATAGGCTATTTTAAAAAATATATAAATCAATTATTAAAACTATATATTTTTATTCCGAAAATGATGATGACGATATTGCTGTATCATGTTTGATTATCAGATACAAAATTATATCGGGAAAAATTCCAAAAAGCAGAGACCACGGGTGAAACCAGTTCATTATTTTGTACGCAGGAACAAAATTCTAACAGAAAAACATTCATTCGAGCAGAAAACAAAAGTTAGATCATCTTTCTATAAAAATATCGCTTCTCAGACACAAAGTTTGGAGCGGGACGTTTCACAAGAGTGACATCCACGGCGCCAATTTATAATTGTAACGAATAGTATTTGAATAAAAACATTTAATCGGGTAAAACCCGGGCGTTGCCCGGGTCATTCGGCTAGTGTTATATAAAAATATTATTTTATTTTAAATTATAATTTCATAGATTCAAATACTCTGCTAAATCGACCGCCAGAGGTCACTCTTCCCCTATTAAAAACTCGTTGTTGTTTTATCCCAATGGCCGGCTCAAAACTTTTGTACATTATGTAAATAATCTTTTGTTTTCCTTATTCTACTCGCCTTGAGCCAGGCATTACTTTTATCAAATTGTTTTTTATATATATTCCTTTAACTAAATTAAATTTACTGATCAAAACTATTTTTCATTATCATACTTTCAAGATTATTAACCACGACTCCATTTCCATACCATAATCTTCAACATGATCTAAATTCAAGCAGAAAATCTCATTCATCTTAATTTATAACAAATATATATTTAATACGTTTAAGTTGTATTTTGTAATGAATTTGTGTGTACATTGTTATTGCGTTGGTTTGTAGAAAGTAGTTGTTTAATTTCTTATAGATTGCTTATATCTATCTATAATCTATCTAAAAATTGTTATCATCTTCCAAGTTTCAATATTGTGTACATTGTTGTTATGTTAGTTAGTTGAACTCAGTCCTTTTCTTATTCTAATATTCTTATAGAGAAATCTACCTACATATTGTTCGTCCTGCTAAGTTGTATTGTTGTCGTTCGAGTCGACAAATATTATTGTTCTTCCTATAACCACTGTGTTAGTCAGCCGAAATCATTGTTGTTTTTTAATTAACCATGGCCTTTTACTTTGGAATAACCTCGTTATTCTATTATGCAGTTTGCATATTTGTGTGTACATAGAACTAATTGTTGTTTAGAATTACCCAGAGGTTTCTTTGATACAAAATAATTATAGAATAATTAATAATTTTACAATTATGTGAACAATTCTAAAATGTTACCATTATATTTTAGTGTAAATATTACTGTTTCTTTGTGTCTATTGGTTGCTGATCTGGTTCAAATGGGATGCATTTCTCCATCACCACCATTTATCTACAGGAGATATTACATCTTCATATGCCTTAATCTCTATCATTTCTTTATTGTTTAAGATGTGAATGGCACTTTTCAATTTTTAATTTAATAAACATTTGAATGCCTCATTTCAAAATTACTAATTTGAGAAGTGTTTTTGAATATTTGATAGCATCGTAAAAACTAACCTTTATAAATTTGACAAATTAGGTTCTCAGAATTAAGATTCAAGTTTAAAGATCCACTTGCGGATTGATATCAACCACACACGTCACAATATATCTAATAGATACTTCTTTAAATTAAATAAAACATGCATTTTTCACAACCATTTTCGCACGTTCTTTCAAAGAAACAAAAGGTGAGACGAAGTAAGAGCAAAATCTTACTAACTTGTGTACGATCGTTAAGGTACGTAAATATGTTCTCTATCCTGCAAGAAATATTAAGTATAAATAAAGAACCTCCATTTTTATTTCAAAGCCTTTGCTGTGTGGAAATAATTTGAAGGATATTTGGAAATCAACAATTCAGTTAAACCTACAATAAACAAGTCCCATAGAAAGTCAATGTCAATTTTCTAAGGATAAATCCGCTGGGGATTGACCCAATATTCTTACGGACGGTGGTTTGCCACATTCCTCACTTAATTGGATTGTTGCAGGGACATTATTGTATCACATGCCATCTCTGTTCAACACCTCATACACCATCTTATATATATATATATATAATACAATATAATG
>CP092867.1:89340303-89446644 GCA_030710605.1 Cordylochernes scorpioides | reverse complement strand
AAATTTCCCTCGTGGCTTATCTTTTGTTTACAATTCATAGTTTTACCCTTGCCTTAAATAAATTGTTGTCTCATCCTGAAGTTTTTGTCTTCCCTAATTTTCCACGTGGCATTTTGGTAGAGTTGCTGGGTAGGTTAGGGAAGACAAACTGAAGATCGCCGAGAATATGAAGCCATGGGTGCTGTGATCTACATTTTTAGAGACTGGCTCCAGGATTCCACCGCCGTGTCAAAGCCAAGACTTCCTTCCAAGATGATGATGTCCCTATAGACGACGATACGACGACAAAGCCGCTCTTCACGCCGCAAGAAAAAGGACGCAAAGGTACTAGGGACAAAGGTCCAAGACTTCGATGGAGTCCTTGGAAGAAGCACGTCAAATCCACGTCAGTATCTACAATAATTGCTAGCTGTGGGTCACAGCTCCCATAGGGAAGAAGCTATGTAACATAGTATTTATTAATTTTATTTTTTTTTTATTAACAGAGTGGTCATTTTTATGTTTATATCTTGCGACCTCTGTAAATTTTCCTTGTGGCTTATCTTTTGTTTACAATTCAGAGTTTTGTCCTTGCCTGAAATAAATTGTTGTCTCATCCCGAAGTTGGTCTTCCCTAATGTTCCACGTGGCAATATAACTTTAATGTAGATCTCGTTGGCTTCCAATATATTTTATTTTCAAAGTTAAATGCTGGCAACATCTACACACAAATAGACATAACAAATATAAATTCGATTATGAAATTTTATTATCAATAGAATATGCTTTGAAAATAACGAAAACTATTTGATGTAGATCAATCAACTCTGTAACATTATAATTGTTACATTGTTATTGGCGTTGTTCTTACGCCGGTAGGGCAGTTTGTGGTTTGGCGTTATCTTGTTTCAGAAAAATGCATTTTCTGTTCACACCACAAAGCCAGATACTTCATTCTCAAAACAATATACAACGGCTCCAGCTGTTCAGAATACAGATTGGTATTAATGGATTACGCACAGCCTATAATGATATACACTCATGGACAAATCTTGAAGATATGGAAAGTATTCGATTTCGCCGATCGTCTGTTTTTTGAAGGAGACCCAGTCGATTTTGTTCACACTTGGGCTATCTAGGGTCTTCAATAAAGGTCACTGTGTATCAAATATATTTCAGAGTTATTGTCTCAATCTCGGTATACATATTAAAAAGTAACAACTTTCTTAAGTTTTCTCCATGAGTGTATATAAAAGAGAGTAGTATTTTACCCAATGCGCTTGCAGCCACGCGCGTTCGGGATTAGCATTCGGTTGAACTCTATATTTCGAGCAATTGAGATATGCAAATACGAACAAAATTCTGTAATGCTTCCTTATTGCTGAGGCAGCCAAACCTAAAGAAACCTTTCGTTCTCTACTGAACCACCCTCCATATAGCCCGAATATTCTCAAAGCAACAATCATGTATTTTGACATTCCAAGAAAACGCTAAAAGGATAGTTATTTCGATAGGACGCTGAGATGGATGCTGCAGCGGAAAGATTCGCTAAGTTCTGAACCTAAGAAGTTTGGTGAGAAAAGGCCTGTACATCATTGGCAGATAGGTGTAGGCTATAATTTGATTAAAGACGAATAATCCTTTCAATAATTATAATAACGAAAAGATTCAAAAAGGATAAGTTTCTTTATTTGAAAAATAAATTCGAGCTTTCGGGCGTAGGCTGCCCTTCTACAGGAATATATTATAACTGTAAATACATGACTACTTAAAATTATATCCATTATTCCTGTAGAAGGGCAGCTTACGCCCGAAAGCTCGAATTTATTTTTCAAATAAAGAAACTTATCCTTTTTGAATCTTTTCGTTATTATATAATTTGATTAGTTATGATATATATGTTTTTAATATACACGTTGTATTTTTTATTGTAATATTGTAGATGATTGTTATTGCTTGAACACTTTCTTTATTCGAAATAGAAACAAGTATAGTGTTGTACTTGGTATAGAGGTAGTGTAGTAATGGAAGGTAAATTAATCAATTTATTAATTTATTATTAAAATATATCGACCTCAAGTCATATATATAACATTAAAAGGCTAATTTGTTAATTGCGTGTTGTGGAAACAGCCATTTTTATAGTCTCTTAACTCTGTCAACTGTAAATTTAGACTGGCCAAACGCTGTGGAAAGGTGAACGGACCAATTTTTTCAGTTTAATTTGGGAAATTCTTTCTATTCTTATACACATATGTTTGGGCCTTTAATATTTAATTATTTACTCCCTTCCTTTTAAAATTTACAAATATTTTATTCCTTTTAAAGTGTAAAAAAAAAAGAGATATTTTCGAAGTAATTTCTAAACCTTTTTAATTAAATGGAGAATGTTTTCTAGAGATTCTTAAATGGATATGTCTGTTGTTAGGAAATATTTGAGTGTTCAAGTATAAACGCGGATTTAGAATATTTCATGCTTTCTACCTGTTTAATATGTTCCATACCTGACACGAGGGGGGAAGATATTTACCGACACGTGGTGAAATTGAAGATTTCCATCTGAACGAGGTATCTTTACAAATCAACAAATGTAATTCTGGAGATGGAATCTTCCAAATTATAAATTGGAACAAAACAATGTCTCCGAGGATAGTTTCATGTTTTATTTAAACCATCTCTTAAGCTTTCGGGTATCACAAAGCCGTCTACGGGAGTTGTATACTTGGTGGTTGTATACTTGGTGGTTGTATACTTGGTGGTTGTATACTTGGTTGTATACTTGGTGGTTGTATACTTGGTGGTTGTATACTCCCGTGGAAGGGTTTGTGACAGCCGAAAGGTTGAGAGATTGTTTAAATTAAAAAAGAAACTTATACTCGGAGGCAGTGTGTTGTTAAAATGTAATTCTTAATTATTTATCTATATTTATATCTCAATAGATTAATAGGTCAATACTACTGATATGAATACAGTTAAACCTGTCTATAGCGCCTCCTCTAAATAGCGTCTTCCTCTCTATAGCGCCCGATTTTAAACATTAAAATGTAAACATTGGTACGGTTTTTGAATCTATAGAGTACGTAGCACGTTTTATCGGGATTCAGACACAGCGAATGCCGTGTCTGAATCCCGATAAAAAGTGCTACGTACTCTATAGATTCAAAAACCGTACCAATGTTTACATTTTAATGTTTAAAATCGGGCGCTATAGAGAGGAAGACGCTATTTAGAGGAGGCGCTATAGACAGGTTTAACATTTTACATTAAAAGTGACCTGTCTATAGCACCCCATCTCTATAGCACCCTATTTTGTTGAGTCCCAAGAGGGGGCTCTATAGACAGGTTTATCTGTATTTCTATTGAGGAAAATAGATTATATTTTTCTCAATATACATCTCAGCATTTAAATAAAGAGAAGGTTTTATAAATTTCATGGAAATATTTTCTCCTTTTCTTTCACTTCCATATAAGCTTCAGTAGATCCTTTAAGTATATTCCTAGAATATACACTGCAAATATAATTATAATCATTATAATATGTAAGAAAAAGTTAAAATGGATTTATTTCGCAATATTTATTACATTACTTTAAATTTCATCCATGAAGCCTGATTATATAATGTAGATAAGAAAACTATTCAATCAAAAATAAGGTAAACTGTAGTTACAAGGTAATTTACAATGTTACAAATGTTCTACCAGAACCTCTGTATGAGATTACACAGCTAGGCAGAGTTCGTCACACTGAAACAAACTTGACACAGAAATAAATAAAAGGGAGCCATGGCAACATGGAAACAGTATCCTCCCTCTCAGATGAGACCTAAACCAATATGACATTAGATCACCATCTCCTTCGGTTTCCACATTTATTTGCCTGGAATCAATACCGAACAAATATAAATATTTTAAAATGTCATTAGCAATGGAAATTATTCTAATGTAATTTTCTAATTTTAAATTAAGCGTTTTCTTTTGTTTTATTATTATTTTTTTTTGGTTCGAAAGTGTTTTTTAATGTTATCGAATTGTTTTGGTGTAATTAATTCTTAGCAAACGAAATAAAATTATTTGAATATTTCTCAAAATAAAGCTCTTTATTTGGAAATGTTTTTCTTAATAATTTTTGAAGTGTATCAAATCAAGAATTTTAAATATTTTGAAATAGAATAAATGGTTGTTGTATTAATATTTATTTTGATCATTAGATTTAAGTTAATAAATACATTTTAATTTGTACCTACTATAAAAATATTGTTTTTTATAATAATTAGTGGTTGCTGTTGTGCATAAATTATATTGGTTGGTATATCATTTTTCACAAAATAATGTATAATAGGAGAGGAGATTGGACCTTCTAACGAAAATGCAAGAAAATGCCCAAACTCTCTATCTCCATCATTTATATTTATGTAAATAGTCGTAAAGATGAGGCTGCCTGGCCGGCATTCATAGTTCTTCAAATTAAAGATTTACTGGCCGAAATATCTTCAATTTGAAGAATTATGTAAATAGTGTCAAATATTTTTAATTTTTCCATGTCCCATACCTTGTAGGAGTATCGTGAGCCGCTACGATAACCGTAAACAGGGAACTGTGGCTGACTAACGGAGCAATGGCACCCTCCTTTCCATGGACTTGGACAAGACACCTATACTATATAGATTTAATTATCTCATTTTTCAATTAATCAATATAGCATGCAATATATAATAGATATGTGAGGATATACCAATAAAATATAGGAAGATGTTCATATAAAGGTTAAAAATTTATAAGAGGCAGTTTATTAACTCTATTGAAATATAGATAGATTATTGAATTGATATACAAGTACCTATTTATGTAAGTTTATTTTTGATATTTAACTAAGGTTCTTAGTGGACCATAGTAAAGTAAATAAAAATAGAAGAAGAATCATACCATTATTTTAATTAAATGCAGCCTCCAATTTATATTATATGAAAAGGCATACCGTTCATAAAAATGAATATTTGTTAATTTATTTACAGAAGAGTCAAAATTTCATTTTTAAAAAAATATCAAAATAGTGAATAAATATAAAATAAATGTTGTTGAATGTGTTTTTCTGGATTGTATTTTCCAAGATTAATGAGATAAATGTTTTGAAGAGAGATATTATATATCAATATTAGTTTTGTCTGAATCAAACTGAATGCAACAGCTCTCCAAAAAGAATACACAATGTCAACATAAAATGTCATCGTCTTTCCAGTTGGAGATAGGGCCATTTAAAACTGAATGTTCGACACCAGGAGTTCGCGATGTGGAGTTATTACATCCGAGTCGAAGAGTCAATTTTAGAAAGTCATAACCTTACTGGATGAACAATAAAATATATACCGGCTAATCATGGAAATATAGCTTTCGAGAGAGGAGGTGTTTTCTTTTGATCCCAACGTCATAAATAAAATAAAACTTTATAGCCCCGACAACCCCACGTCAATTTCAGATTTAAATTATATTCAGCCAAATCTTCCTATTTCCCTCATTTTCAAAAAATAACGTAATTCATTTCAAAATAATTTTCTGACAAGAAATTTCTTTGTTTTTCTTAATTTGATATATTAATAAAACATTTTAGAGAGAGGGATTAATATTGAAATTACTTTATTACAATGTCCAAATATGGTTATATAAGGTTAAATACAGAATAATTATGAATAAATAAGATTATGCAAGTATAATTTTATATTATAATTATAGATTACTAGCGGGTGTACCCGGCTCCGCCCGGGTTTTACTCGAGGGAATGTTTGTAGTCTAGTATGTTGATATAATAAATCTATTTGAATATTGGAAAGGTCAGGTAATTTTTTGTAGGGTGATGCTCTGAAAAAGAACGCTATACCACTTTATCACTAAACAAATTGGCGAGTCAAAATAAGCAACCGAAACAATCCATTAGCTTTGCAAGATAAGAAAAGAAATAGAGAAATGCATGCAAAATTCTCAACACAAATCAAAATCTTTAATCCTCAGAAGTAATGTATATTAGGTAGGATGAGGTTTATTTTGTTTCTATTACATTACATCATCTTTAAATCTCAAAGCAGAGCAAAACTGGCATACCCGAGACATTTGGCCTATATCGACAGATGAATCAGCTTTATAATCAATATGGGCATTATACTGCAAACCTGAAAACGGCTTATGAGTCCAAATCTGAATACGCTGAACAGGAACTTGCATAGTTTGTGTAGCTGCGACGCGGGCTTCAGAATACCTAAGACGGCGAAGCGCACGACGCGTCTCACTTTGAAGTGGTGTCTCAATAGCTCTAGCATTCCTATATCTCCTGAAAGCAGCCGTATTCCTACCAAGTAAACGTCGGCTGTGGCGAGGCATATTCTGAAAAAAAAATTAGATTGAGATTAATAACAAAAGCTTCAAAACCAGCAATTTCTAAACAAAGCATAAAAATTTCCTGTCTTTTTGAGGTAAAAATCAAAATTTTTAAATTTTTTATTCAAAATAACCTTCAGATATGTTAAAAAGATTTAAAAAAACTAAAATCATAATATTGTTACCAAAAAATTAATGTACAAAACCAGTTATCATTAAAAAGCTTCAAAAATAGACCAACCGCTGGATACGGCAATGAAAAAGCATTCTTTTTTGAGGTAAAAAATAGAAATAATTTTCTAAAATACAAAATACAACCCCTATATGTTAAAAAACTATAAATAATCTAAATATGAAATATTTAATCAAATAAATTAAAATATCTTTTAAAAAAATTTGAAAAAGGACTTCAAAAAGACAAATAAATGAATCCGTAAAAGAAATCCCTTGCTTATTTAAAAATATAAATAACCTATTTTTAGATACAACCCATATATGTAGAAAATATAATAAATAAACTGTATTTAAAAGATCAAAGCAATAATTAAAAAATTCCATAAGAAAATTTAAAAAAGGACCTCAAAATGACCCATAATTGGACACAATGAAATTGCTTGCTCTTTTTTGCGATTAATAATAAAAATCCCTAATATTTTAAAAAACACAACACCTATATGTTATAAATACCACAAATAATTTGTATTTGAAAGATCTAAATAATTAAATAAAAATTTATTAAGAAATATTTGAGAAGGGCCTCATAATGACAATCACATAAACATATCAATAAAATAATTTGCATCTTAGTGAAAAAAAATAGAAATAACCCAAATTTTGTTTACAAAACAACCCATATATGTGTAAAACACCATAAATAATCTACTTTGAAATATATAAGCAATTAATTAAAATTTTGTTAAGGTCCTCAAAAAAGACATAAAATTGAGCACATTAATGAAATTTCAAGCTTTTTAGTGAAAAAAAAAAATAGAAATAACCCAAATTATTTCACAAAACAACCCATATTAGTGGAAAACACCATAAATAATCTGTTATTAAAATATATAAACAATTAATTAGAAATTTTGTTAAGGTCCTCAAAAAAGACATAAAATTGAGCACATTCATGAAATTTCAATCTTTTTTTGTATAAAATAATATAAATAACCTTATTCTTATAAAAATACTAACCACGTAAGTTAGAAATAGCATATATAATCTGTATATAAAATAAAAAGAAATAAATTAAAATTAGCCTAAAAAATTATCTAAAATATAAAATTGATCTCATCAAGTAAGGCTTCAAATTTTTTTGGTATAAAATATGAAAACTATAAAATAAAAGTATCTTACCATGTATAAAAGTTATTAAAATATATATAAAAAAGATTAAAACAAATTTTCCAAGAAGCGCAAAAGTGTAAACACTTTAACTCTGTTGAATTTTTTTGTATTTTATCGATAACAGCAAAGTTATGTATGTTAAAGTTAGGAAAAATATTTTGATGTTAAGCAAAACCTGCTCCATCTCGTTTTACATAAATGTTGAAAATTTGGTCGAAATTGATGCATTGTAACGAAAGTTTTTAGTAATGTCCACTTATGAAATTTCCATTTTATTAATATAGATACTTGTGTATTAGAAAGAGAGAGTACACAAAAACGATATTCTACTTATATTTACTATATGGATATTACTCATTCCAAAAGCAATTAAATTGCTTAGCACTGTCGCTGTAGAGCTCTCGAGTTTGAAAACTATCAACGGGCAGTTCATATTTGCCCTTTATTTTAGAGGACTTTTCATTTATATTTATATTTGGGTCAGTACAAGTTCTTCAAATTTAACATAGAGTGAAACATGTTATTGTCTCTCTTGAATATCTTCAACTGAAATCATTCAACTAATAGCCAAAATCAGGAAGTATTGTGGTGAAAGATCTTCTCTTGATCAAAGTGAACCTTTCTTCTAGATTTCTGCCATCACAGTCGTAAATAATTTCAACTTTAATTTCGTTTATGTTCGGAAATTGACCAATCAGGGTACAGACAGCAACATACTAACGTGAACCAACAGCGCGAAACGCGGACGTGATCGGCCTTTCTCATTCATCCAAGAAATTATTTGTGAAATTTTGGGAAATAAATCAACGTTCCGTTGATATATTCACAAGTTAGGTAGCAGAAAGCGGGGAGCTATATTAAATAGCATTGAAAGCGCAAATTTTTGGGTTTCAAAATGAAACAAAACTCTTACTGTCCTTGCTGTGAGGAAAAACATTGGGCTCGACTTGGTTCACCACTGATGAGCCAAGCCCTCCCAATGTTCCTTTTTTGAAAAAAAAAGGAAAATATTCGTGCGTAATATGTATATATATATATTTAAAAAAGATGCATATATTGGATTTCTAATTATTTATATGTATATGTGTGTGTATGATTTATCTATTGTAAATAGATGGCACATTATTGCCTTGGGTTTAATTGAAAAACACTTTCAATAGATGCTATATTTAATATACATAATAATACAACCTATTTTTGAAAATGATATATAGCTTATATGACAATTTAACGAGCTCGGCCTCATCTTAATAGAAACGTAGATATGAAGTTGGCATACCAATATATTAACTTTATTTTCTATTTTAACAAAATCAAAGTATAAAAATACGTATACACGGGATATAAACGTGAATAGGCGTGTGAGAATTATACCCGAGGATTTCCTATAGTCTCAATCGATAATCTAGGATTATAATGTCCGATATTTGAGGCAGATTGTCGGGAATTGTACTTTACAGCCTTCGCGATGTACTTTCTCTCTAAATGATTCAGTTGAAGCGGCTTATAAAGCCCAGACGAGAAACAAGACAAAATAAAAGATGGCGTCTAACAAAAGCCCAATAGGATGATTGCATTCTGAGTTCCCCATTGAGGCGATTTCCAAAGGTCTTCTTTGTTATTGGGCGTTTCTTTTGTGCTTCCTATTGGCGTTTGGAAGAAGGCTGCGTTGTTTCCTTAGGATACTATTTATAGCCAAGACATAGTAATCATAGCCAATCATTTGCCCTAGGTATAGATGTTTTAAGAGCTAATTTTGTAACATATATAGCTGAACATTAATAAATACTTGTATTTCTAAGAAAGATGTGGCACGAAAAAAGACAAATTGTTATTACAAATTATATTTTTTCATTTAATTCCAATCTATATAATTATAAAAGTATCATAATATCACATTTTGTTATATCTCATGTATTTCTTTGGATTAATTAATTATTGATAAAACATAACTACTTTTCTTCTTTTTAGGAGCAATATTAATTTAATAAAATTATTTAAAATACCTGGAAATGTGAAAAGTATTGTTAAAATGTATGTGAACCTTTTATTCACATAATATATTAATTCCGGTAAAACTAAACGTTTTAATTTAAAAAGTAAATAGAATAATATATAATAAATATATAGAAGTCATGAATTTAAATGGCATTACTAAGGAATTTATAATCGTCAGATTTCTCTTTACTAGAATAGTTGTGATTTTATTCTTCTCTCAGTAATCATAATATAACAAAATGAATTTATATATCTCGAAAATGGATTCCAATAAGTGCACACCACAAATCAACGTATTACCAATAAATATAATGTTGTTTCAGCGGATATATTAAAGTAGCACTAAGATAAAGCACACATCTTTTAAACCTGACACCACACAGTTGGACCTATAACAAAGGGATGCTTACGTCGTCTGCCCAGAATCGTTGGTCCAATCTATTTGATGATGTAGACAGCCCCTATCACAATTCACAGCGTTCTCTATTGGTATGAACTCTTGACAGGCCACACAGAGTAGAAACATAAGTGTGATAGATGGATTAAGATAGTTCAGATAAATAATAATGACTGTTTTTGTCGAATGAAGTTGTAAAAAAGCACTGCTTATAGAGCCAAGCGTTGATTAGAATAGACACGTATGGTTAAAATAGTTGTTACAATGTTTATTTATTAACGATGGCAGGTAATATGAATCATAGATAGGTTGATAAATGTGTTATATTGAATCATTTCAATTTGTAGCCGACCTATATGTCTCTCTATTGGCGTCTCTATAAAAATATATCATTTTTCTTTATATTTTCACTTGTAATTGTAAATATGTATCGGAGAAGGGTTAAAAGGGATGAATCTAAATGTATGTGATATAGTTTGAATTTGAAATTGAACAGGAATCAGGTGGATACATTTTTTTAAAAATGGAAACTTCTAGTTACATGATTAGGAGGTACATATTTATTAATAGTTTGACTTTATTAGGTAGAAATATCACAGGGAAAAATACCTTTTAAAAATATTAACACTTTGTTATAACCCGCTAGTAGTTAATGAAATAGATATGAGAAAAATAACTCACCCTTTTAATGCTGTGCTTTCTCAACTTCTTGAAGTAGAGGAGAGCTTCAGATCCTGAACTCTTTAAAATAGAATCTTCAAGTGATGGCTTAGCATCAACATTGATATTCACTTTGGAATTCATTTTCTTCAGCTCATAGGAAGAATAACTTCTTAGGTCCATTGAAGTCAAATAAAATTGAAAAAAAGCACAATTTGGATTATAGATTATAAACACAAGGTAATAAGACCAAATCCAAATAAATAAATAGTGTGTGACGTTTCGGTAACAGCATTGTTACCATCTTCAGACAAAAGTACTGAAAGTAGTTATTACGTTTTTCTGTTTATTGTGATATTTTCCTTATCGGGGTCCCAAGTGATTTTTACATATATAACTGTAACTCGTTTTTAGTTTTATTCTGCAAAGTCTCGGAGGTAATTCCAAAATATTACTATAGTATTTCGTCTAGTACTCTACTAATAAAGGTATTTCAATATGGATCTCTATCAGAGGAACTACCTTTGTATCACCAGTGGGTTCAAAGCTCCCACACAAATTTTACCGCCATCAATCAATTGATTATTTTATTCCAAAGAAAACTCTACCGTGTGTTCTAGGAGGCTAAAAGAATCCCAAAAAAGGATTTCGGTATGGAAATTTATTCAGCCCCTGGAAGTGGCCCAAGACGGTGGCGTTATATATTGTTCCATTCTACTACAATCCCCTTCTTGGGCAGATAACATTTATCTAGTTCGTCTCGCCACGGTTTCTAGAATATTATGTTTGAAGAATATAGAGTTAATTTTGTTTTAAAAATTAATAAGCTACCTATATATTCGATTTTAACGATTTTAGATTTAAGAATAGTTTTTATTCGTCCCGTCACAAATAAATACTTTTATCTAAACTTGTGTTTCAATGATTGATTCGAAGGTATGGCCCTATATTTTGGAATTCAATTATAACATATAAAATCCTCCTTGATATTCAGTTTATTATATTCAGAATATCAATATATCAATGCGTTACTATTTGTCCCCACAGTTATAACTTTTTAAAAATATTCGTGGGGGGGGGGGGGGGGGGGGGTTTAAACGAATGTGTGTATAAAGACGAGAGATGTATTGGTAATAAACATTATTTAGGTTAAAATGATAGAAAAGAGAACTACTGTATTTGGGACGACAAAGCTGGACTGATCGGAAGAAACTATGAAGAAATGAATAGAAGAACTTAAGATAGAGAAGCTTGGCTAGGATGAAACCAATATTTATTCAAGAGCAGAGAACGTGAAGAAAAAAGTGTAGAAACATTTCATTTCAAGTATATTCGATTCAAATTAAACACGGCAAAATTCTTATTAACAGAAATTTCTACTAAAAGGTAGAGAGAGCGCTTTAATATCTACAAACCGACTTACAGAACAAAACACAGAGGATGAATAGTAGAAAGAAAAATATTCTCATATACTGAAACTAGCGGGTATGTCATTGAGCACCTCCATAAACTCAGCAGACAAACCTCTATGAAAGTCATTACTCGCCCTGCAGTCAGACTGATAGCATCTACAATTCAGTGTAGAATATTTGATTCAGCCTAAAACCATGTTTATAACGTCGACCATCTAGCAGGAAATATAGGACTTCGTTTGCAGCGAAGGTGTAGACATATATTATGCAGTATAGAATATATTTGACTCGACCTACAGCTTGCTGAAGACATCGGACATCCAGTATGAAAGATCTGTTTCGACTTACAGTCTGTTTGAAGATATCTATATTCCAGTATAGAAGATTTGACTCAATATATATATATACAGACAATTTCAAGACATCGACTATTCAGTATAGGAGATCTGACTCGACCTACAGCCTGGCTGAAGACAACAAACATCCAGTAAAGAATATTTGATTCGAC
This sequence comes from Cordylochernes scorpioides, assembly GCA_030710605.1. Lineage (NCBI taxonomy): Eukaryota > Metazoa > Arthropoda > Arachnida > Pseudoscorpiones > Chernetidae > Cordylochernes > Cordylochernes scorpioides. The sequence continues at coordinate 89,433,980 of CP092867.1, read as the reverse complement.
CTACAAACCGGCTGAAGACAACAAACATCCAGTATAGAATATTTGATTCGACCTACAGCCTGGATGTAGACATCATACTTGCAGTATAGAAGATTTGATTCGACCTACAGCCTGGCTGAAGACAACGAACATCCAGTATAGAAGATTTGACTCGACCTACAGCCTGGCTGAAGACAACGAACATCCAGTATAGAAGATTTGACTCGACCTACAGCCTGGCTGAAGACAACGAACATCCAGTATAGAAGATTTGACTCGACCTACAGCCGGCCTAGAGACATCGACCATCGATCCAGTTCAGATCAAATATTTGAAGAGAAGCGGCTCCCGGGAGATTTCTTTGTTCGCCGTCTTTGTGGCGCCAAGGATCCTGCTGTTACATCCGAGCAGCTTCGGTCGAGAAACCCAACAGAAGACGAAATATATTTAAAATATCGCTACACACAAGAGTGTTTAATAAATTTTTAAAATCAGTCTTTAAATTCCTGAAAATATTTTCAAAAAATGTTCACAAGGGAAAAATAATTAGCGTTGTACTTCTAGACACTGTAATATCTGAAAAATTCCTTTCAAAAATCAAAATATCATGGAATTAGACATGCTTATTACCAATGAAAACAAATTATATCTCGACAATAGAACGTATATATTATATAATGAGCAATTTAAGGAAGACGGATTACTCAGGATTACTATAATTCAGGATTGCTCTATTAAGTCAAAAATTAAAAAGTACCATAGACTTTATTCATAGTAAAATTTTGCAATTTATGAATATGAGAGATTCAATATACACCCATAGGTTACCAAAATATAAAAGAAAAAATAATGCGAAAGTTTTTGCAGAAACATTTTCTGCAAGATAGGCAAAAGTCACCTAAGCGGATTAGGACTGCATTGAATGTAAGATATAACTGAAACTTTGCTTAAACTACAATTTTCCACTTCTTTTCTCCCTCAGAATTTATCATTTAAATTTTCAAAGAATGCGCGAATAGACTTCCACCCCCGGATCTATCAATCCCTAACCTATTTCCGTCTACTGAGTGCAGATGTTAGCGACTAGATTGACTCATTTATAATTCCGGGTATGAACGTCTTTTCAACTATATGCGAGCATTTAATACCTTCCTATATGTACCTAATTCCAAATTGATATTAAGAAATCATTTGTGAATTTATGGGAAAGAGAAAACTTGGTTTACACCCTAGAAATTCATAAGTATTCAAGTATAATCCCATTGAGGCACATCAACTGAAAACATAATGAAGATTAACTAACTTATAAAAAGGCTGTAACACACTTACAGAAGCGGAACTATATTTTTGAAAATCCGGCAAAATATAAATTCTTAAACGTCCTCCATTATATCAAACAGAAAACAGTCCTTGTGTACAAGGGAGATAATATGTGATTTGAGAGAAAAAATAATGAAGGTAAAGCTTCTTATATCATTTTATTTATTTAACTCAAGTGAGAGTTTTCGGGCCTTTGAGCCCTTCTAAAGGAGTAATATTAGCTATACCAAGTATTCATACCTGACATTACCACTGTCGAAGGGCTCAAAGGCCTAAAAGAAAAGGCTTGAGTCAATTAAATAAATCGTATAAGAAAGGTTTACCTCTCTGTTGATGATAGTTTCTCTCAAATGATCTGATGTTAGGGAATATAACTTTTGAAAGGAAATAATAGGCTCCAATGTTTGTGTGGTCATTTCATACATCCTAATGAAGCCATTCCCATTCATAGAAAAATATCCATAGGTATTGATTCCTGTATGTGTGTAAATGGTAATATGAATATAAATCTTACTAAGCATTTTAATATGAATTGATATTTAGGTATAAAACTACATTTCAATTATAACATTTTAGTTATTTTTATGAAAGAGAAGCATGTTAATTTATTTTATCTATATACTGCGTGTATATGCTGCATTCCCATGTAAATTTCTAACTCCCACGAATACAATGTATTTCCATGTAAGTTCCTAATTCTCAAAATTTCTCCTAAAGAGCTATCAGCTATTCTCTATCTCAGCGGTCACTTATATCTCTCCATCAGCGAAGGACTTCAAGAGTGAGAAAGAATTTGGTGACACTTTAATTTTTTGGATTGTTGCTGAATTCGTGTACCAGGTATGTAAGGATCGAAACGTACTTTAAAAAAAATCCACCGCGCTTTTTATTATAGATGAAGTATTGCTTCTGCTTTATATGACCAATCAAATTCTAAACATAATTCTGATTCGTTGCAAAAGCTCACCTAAAATATTCTAACAAAAGGTCGATATATTCTAAGGATAAAATAATACGTATATGATAAAGTAGCGCGCCATCTATTAGGTTAATTCGAAACTATTATAGACGCGTATGTTTAATTTTTAAAAGAATTAAACGCGTTATTATAGTTTAGAATTATCATAAAATAAAATGTTTCAACAACTTTCTCTAGCAATGAAATTAAATACACAGGGATATACATTATACGTGTATAATGGCAATAATAATTCGAGAAGTGATCAAAAATCAAATAATTCTCCCCGACAAAATTGATTCAAAAACTATGCGCGGATCTTTGAACTGTCTTTGCAATTTATCAGACCGGAGTCGGTGAATAACAAAATCCTAATATTATTTAGAAAATTTAGAACGCTCTCCTTGAGATAATGACTTTGGTACTCTTTAGTCTTGTATATTTTTATATGATTTACAATAGTCATGTGGCCTTTATATTGTCATAACAAGACGTGTAGCTTGGGAACCCGCTGGACCGATTTAACACATTCGTACTGATCCGAGTTCAGATTGCTGAAATGGTCAGGTTATTGGCGCATAGTGCTTGTACTTTTGGTTTTAAACGAGAGAGAGAATGAGAATCATAGGCGTCAAAAATAGTTCAAATTTCGATAAAAGATGGCGGGCTGATGCAACTTACTTATTTCTTTATTGAATCTTTCACTAAAATATCCATATAAATTTGCACACAGATTGTAATTCAGATTAGATGATATAAAATATAAATTAATGAACGCTCTGCTCAGTAAAAGGGCGAAGATGATTTTCTCACAAGATGTTTAGCGCCAGATGTAGTCGGCAACACGGAAATATTATCAGATTCCCAATATATATTATTGTTTCTCTTTTTTATTATATATATATATATATAATTCTTTCTTATATAATATGGGTATAACTGCTTCTGTTTTAAAATGTAAATCGACGCAATTATCCCCAGCCGGGATTGTTTGTGTGTTGAAATAAACAAAGGCGCTGTGGAAGATATAAGAACCTTAGATGTAACCATCCATCATACGGATAGAAACGCGTGTTTTTACGTTTAAAATGAAAGAGTAGGCACTTGTTGAGGTTAGCTGGAGATATAACAAAAATTAAAATGAAAAGGTATCTGCCTGAACATAAACATTAAAGTTTTTTAAATTATCCCTAGTACACGTTGGTACAGGTCATTATAATCATCATGGTGGGTAGTTAGAGATTACTTTTACTGTAAGTGCACCACATGTCTACATATGTGAGAAGCAGCTCGACTTTGCACTTACAAATGTTGTCAGAGCCCCGTTTTGCTACTTGCACTCGCTGGTGGGGTTGGACTTTTGCAAGAATCGGGGACCAGTGGAGCATTTTTTTTTTCAATTAGAAAAGTGCACGATGATATTAAAGAATAAAACTTCACTTCGGGAACTTTTAACTTCAAATTGAAAAGGGGACGATAATTCTTTTATATGTTCAATAGATATTTTATTTATATCTTCTCTCAATATTTCAATTCACCTCTCATTTCTCTTAAATTTATATACGCAATTGTAATAATGAAAGTTTTTTAAAATATTTACTATTATTTATAAATATATTCATTTTAAAATGATTATAGCGCTATATATAATGAATAAATATATATTAATTTATCAAACTACTATAAATTGTCTTCTCAATTTTGATAGTACAAATTTCTACGGTCGTTTGGGAAGAGGAACTTCATATTTGAGGTATTAAAATAATTAGCACAAAATAAGTGTATAATTTATATATATATATATATATAGACACGAAAATATTTAATAAAATGGATTCATATCTGTTTTTTATATTTTCAAATAAAAGGTGAGATTCCCATAGACGTGGTGGAATTTATCGTGAACCGAGCCTATGACCAGAACGGTCAATTCCAATCCCTTGGGAACTTTAGACGATTCCCATAGGAGGGCAAAGTCAGAAACCGATTTCTTTCAATCGTCCCTCCATAGATTGGCTTAGCAATATTGGCTTGGTGGTCGACCATGACACATTCACGACACATTGCTCTACCTAAAAGACAACCATATGTACAAATATTTAATAACTTTGTAACTTCCAAGATTTAAAGCTTGAAAACGGTCTATAAGAATTTAATAACATAAAAATATTTTACCATTATCTCGATTTGTAAATTCTAAGTTTCATTTCGATCACACATGGACAACCATGGGATATATATATACACACATATAGATCCTTTTATTTTATATATATAGAATTGAAACACATAACAAAATTTTTAGAAATTATTGATTTAAAATATATAAGTTTTATTTAGATCTATAGATGACCCCTCTCAATTGGTTTCAAAAATAAAAATCAAGTATAGTGTGTTATATGTTTACACGTGTCGCTAACAAGACTTGTGGAACTTTAAAAAAAGTCTTTAAAAATATATTCAAATATTGTTTAAAATTTATAGTTTACTATAGTGGTTAAACTCGGGAAGAAATATTTCACAACCTAGTCTTCAAAATTCCCAAATCCCTGTCACTTCTAGTTGACTACCTTATCAGATGATGGTATATTCAGGAATTTGAAAAGTTGAATATATGTGGGGTATAATTCGGGTAAAACAGAAAATATTCTTTTTTGAGAGTTTATCTTCTCCTTCGCTGGTAGAAAAGCTTGAATAGAAAACTAGAGAATCCCCAATCATTTCTTGAGAGTTAAAACAGAAATATTTAAATAAATGAATGGATATATCATTCAATATGAACAATTAAACGAAAGATATTTAAAATAAAATAGCCACATGTACCACCTAGCCACAAACACTCAACTGTTTATTTTAGGGTCCATGTGTCTGGTGGTGGATGGAAGGTTTCCATGAGTTAGATCTTAGAAGAAGCTGGGCGACCATCCTACCTAGATATTGGGGGTCACTAATAAATATTTAATACAGTAGAACCTCCTTGAGAGAGGAGACTTGCGCTAGAGGAGATCTCTCTATAAAGGATAGTTTTGTTTGCAAAATTACTATTTTTACTATTTAGCAACTCTCCGGTAAGAGGATAACTCTCCCTAAAGGACACTTTGGTTCTGCATTTTGGTGTCCTTCCAGGGAGATAGTTCTACTGTATTATAAATTATGCTGAGTTATCAATTCAATTATTTATATGTTCCTTGTTATTCCTTGAATATATCAATGGCATGTATCATACCACACAATCTATAACATAAGTACGGTACACTCTTGTTGTCATTAAGTAGGTGCGACAACACTGGATGATTTAACCTCGCTTTGGGGTAGACAAAAGTTTGATGATAATTAATTTCAATTTTAATTCTCACTAAAATATAGTTTCTATGTGATATTTATTTATATTCAGAAATTATATATATATATGGTAATTTAAACCAACAACCCTATATTGTATACTACTTATAACAAGATTGTCATGTTGTATATAGAAACACATCTATAAATAATTATACGCATGATTGACATGTGTCATTGCATCACCATATGTAATGTACTCTGTACAACTGAGGATAAATAAGTAAAACTATGTAAATGATTAAGAGCTGAGTTAAAGCAAGATTGAGAAGTTCACAAACGTCTAAAATCGAGAGAGAAATCCAACAACCTTAAAAAGGAATTCGGCAGCCCGTTGCCATCAAGGTCAAAGGGTGCAGAATGCCGCAGACGTTCTAAGTCCAAATTCTCACATGTCTCCCCCCTCGGCAAAGATATAAAACCTCGGTTTTAGCCCAACTTAGAGTCAGACAGTCAGACTTCACCGTCGGCGTGAGCCCTTGTTGGTTGCAGCCAGGTCCACCTCATCGACCATGTAAAACAGTAAGAAACCTTCTTTCTCCATCTTGCTCTTAGCTCGACTCCTATCTGTTCATGGAACTTTCCTACTACAACTGTGTCTCTTCGTTTTTTGTGTGTGGACATTCCCAAGCTTTCCACTCTGCCTCGACCACGACTGCCTGTACTCTGTGAAAACTGTTAAAGGTCTTCCAAAGTGCAGAGAGGTACTGGAAAACTCTCCACGCCCTGACTGTCCCTCTCGGTTACTACAGGTTTGACCCTCGGTTACCACATATATATAAAAGACGAATATAAATTTGATCAATTTCCTCCCGGCACACAAAATTTCCATCTATATTTTAGCCATAGATATGGCCCAGCCACTTTGCCAGCTAAACAACTCTTTGGCAGATTGTTAAGATTCCATTAGATCTCGTGTGGATCTCCTGGAATAAAGTCCGCCCTAGACTGACGAGGGCCATTAGCCCGAAACCATGGTCTCTAGGTGGACGCTTTTCAGTTTGCCAAAGCTGGTGTTGTGGCTTTGTCACCGACCCGAGGCCGCTAGTTTGCGGCGACGGTCAATAGATGGCGTCAGGTTTTGACGTCTATTTTGACAGGAGAGGCGACCCTTGTCTCTTTAGATCAATTTCCTCCCGGCAAAATTTCTATCTATAATGATACTTTTAGAATATATATCACATATCTTCCAATTAGTTAGAACCGATACCTTATAAGATCCTACCCTACTATTAAAATTTACACTTTATATTTACTTCCACCCCATATTTTGTTTATAAACTATTTGTATTTAAACTATAAATGGTGCCCTCAAAATAAATATACAAAGAGCGGTCAACTGGGGGCAGCTTGGAGCAGAGGAGGAAAAATGCCAACGCCCAGACAGATGGACCCCCTCCAGAGACTTTTCATAGACGACCCCTGTAAACAGGACAGGTTTTTAGCAGGGGATCGGGAGTATGTTCTAGAGTGTGTACAACGGCAGACCGCTTCTGTCTCTCTCGCTATGTCTCGGTGATAGGCATCCAAGTTTGTGTCATGGCCTCTACCTCTGTCCCGTGGGCTGTCCCCGATCACTTTCGGTGTTAACATATAGCTCTGCCTCTGCTTTTTATTGTCCACGTGTGGGAAGAACATCAACACTCGCCTCACGAACACGACTGCCAGTTTAGCCATACGTCGACATTTGCAACAATATTTCATATACAAGGGGGGATCAATAAATAAGGTGAATTATCTTATTTCTTGAAATTAAAAAAGCAAAAATAATTTAAACCACAGGATATTAAAATATAACATCGAGAGACTATATAAGGTGTTCTGTTCTTTTTTTCCCACGCGCGGCGCGAGACTTATAAATAAACTAAAATGGAAGCTCCCTTGAAGGATTGCACCACGCTTGAACAACGTGCAGTTATTCGTTTCTTGAATGCAGAAGGTATTCAAACATCTCAAATATGCCAAAGAATGAAAAATATCTATGGTGAGTCTTGTTTGTCTCAAAAAACATTTATAAATGGGTTAACGAGTTCAAAAATGGACGAATTACATGTACCGATATTGAGCGACCTGGACGACCAAGTGTTACAGCGACGCCAAGCACGATAAATGCGGTTAAAAACTTAATTTTGGAGGATAGAAAAATATCCATTTTTATTATAGCCGACAATTTGAATATAAGCTATGGAACTGTGCACACCATTATTAAAGAACAATTGCAATTTAGAAAAATATGCTGCAGATGGATTCCATATTTCCTTAATTTGGACCAAAAACTTAACCGTATTCGGGTTTCAAAGGCTCTGTTAAAGCAGTATGAAGAGGAAGGTGATCATTTCCTTGACCAAATTGTAACTGGAGATGAGAGTTGGTGTTATCATTATGATCCTTCGACAAAATGTGCATCTATGGAATGGAAACGAGGCGACTCTCCAAGACCAAAAAAAAAAAAAAAAAATCAGGTCTCAACGTTCGGCTGGTAAAGCTTTGTTAACAATTTTTTGGGATGTTGATGGACCAATCTGTCTTGATTTTTTATCCTCAAGGCAACGTATGAACAGCGACCTTTATTGTGACATTCTTGTAAATAAGCTAAAGCTCGGTATAAGAAACAAAAGAAGAGGAAGCTTTGTAAAGGTGTTCTCTTCCTTCATGATAATGCAAGGCCGCATACATCATGTAAAACTGTATCTACAATCATTAAATTAGGTTTTGAAGTTTTAGAACATTTTGCCTATAGTCCAGACCTAGCCCTCTCTGACTATTTCCTTTTTGGACTACCAAAGAAGGAGTTAAAGGGAAAGCGATTTGACTCGGATGAAGATGTTCAGAAAGTGGTGCAATATTTTTTTCACACGCTTCCTAAGAGTGCCTATAAAGAGGGTATTTACAAGTTTCCAGAACGATGGAGACAATGTATAGAAAGCCAAGGTGATTATTTTGAATAAATCAAGTCCTAAATTTTAATATCGTTCTTATTTTTTAAAATAAATTATAATTCACCTTATTTATTGATCCCACCTTGTATATAGAAAACAAACCTCTTACGTTTAAAATTAATATAAAAATATATAAATCCAAAAATTATCTTAATAAAGAGTATTATATATACAGGGTGTACCAGGTAAATTGGGACTAACTTTGACAGTCCATAAAACAAAAACTACTTGAGATTAAAAACTTGTTTTTTTTTTCATTACGTAGCCATATTCATGTAAAATGCAACAGTACATGTGTGCGCAGTGTAGTGATGAAGAGTAACCGAGAATTTGAAAATCGAGCTGCCATCATCGTTGCTCTGCGCGCCGGAAGAAGCCCCAAAGAGATAGTGGATTTTCTTAAGTTGCCCAAAACCACTATTTATCGTGTCAAGAAGCAGTTTGATGAGGCCGACAGTAACAAAGAGGGGATAGCTACAAGGAAAAAGCACTCGCGTCGATCGGACAGGGTAAGAGGCGAAGAATTTGTCAAAAATGTCAAGGAGAAGATTGATGGAAACCCTGGGAAGAGCATGAGGGCCATAGCCAAGGAAATGGACGTTGGCTCTATGACAATTGTCAGAACTATCCATGAGGACCTTGGTCTCAAGTCTTATGCCCTTCGGAAAGGTCAGTTGCTGACTGAGAATATGAAGAATAACAGAAAAGGAAAGGCTGCTGCCCTCCTCAACAACCTGAAACACGACTCTTTTGGCATGCTAAGGTTCTTCTCTGACGAAAAGAACTTTGACGTGGACCAAAAGGTAAATCCCAGGAATGATCGCTGGATCTGTAAAGACCCCTCAGAGATCCCTGTCGTGATGCACACGAAATTTCCTGCCTCCGTAATGGTCCTTGGCGTTATCAGCAGTGAAGGTGATGTCATGCCTCCCCATTTCTTTGAGAAGGGCCTTAGGATGAACGCTGACACCTACATCAATGTTCTGGAGACCGTTGTGAAGCCTTGGATGGACATGGTGGCCGCAGGAAGGAAGTATGTCTTCCAACAGGACTCAGCTCCAGCCCATAAGGCAAAAAAGACACAATCGTGGCTGACACTTAACGTCCCTAGTCACTGGGGTCCTGATATTTGGCCCCCTAATTCTCCAGATTGCAATCCCCTCGACTACTATGTATGGGGCGTTGTTGAGAGAGATGTCAACAAAGCTCCTCATACCACCATCCAGTCTGTCAAGAAAGCAGTTCACACGGTGATGACCCAAATGGACAAGGTCATCGTCGCTAAGGCCTGTGCTTCATTCCGCACTCGCCTCGAGACTGTTGTAGCTAATAATGGAAACTACATTGAATAAATAAAAACTATATCCTTTTATCTACTACTGTGTCAAATTTCATTCAGATATTTTAATTTTTACTTCCAAAAAATTTCAGTTAAAATACCATTGTTGAAATTCCCAATTTACCTGGTACACCCTGTATACTCTATAACAAAAAATCGACGCACCAAGAAGCAGTTGTCCGATTTATATGAAAATACGTATACAAAGAGGTTTCGACCAAACATGCAAATTATTGAAATTTGGTGGCCGAATTATGCAAAGCAAGAGCTCCAGCGCATCTGAACTGCGCATCCAGCACGAGCATTCTAGACTCAATATTCGGCGCGGCACGAGCTGATTTTCAGAATTTCCGTTTAATATTTTAGCAGTACGCCTATTTCTACTGTATCAATGCCTCGCCGAAAGATTCGTGCTCATTACGAACATATGTCAGAGTTTGAAACTGGTCGTGTCATTGGATTGAAAAAGGCTGGTTGGTCTAATCGACTAATCGCGCGACATCTGTGTCGAAGTGATGCGGCTATTAGGCGATGTTGACAAAAGTGGGTCAAGAACGGAAGTATGCAACGTCAGGACGGCAGCGGTCGACCAAGGGCAACAACAGAACGGGAGGACAGATCAATTGTAGAATGGCTGTCGCAGCACCGGAATCCACGTTAACTACCATCCAACGTGTGACCGGCATACAAGTGTCCAAAATGACCATCAACAGGCGACTGAGAGAGCGGAATCTAAGAGCTCGCCGACCGTTACGATGCCTACCCCTCACACCCGTGCACCGACAAGTCCGACTACAGTGGTGTCGGGAGCGATCAACTTGGACCTGCGTTGACTGGGGACGTATAGTCTTTAGTGACGAGTCCCGTTTCTTACTGTGTCCTGACGACCGTCGCAAACGTGTCTGGAGACGTCCTGGACAGCGTGTGGATCCTGGCCTTACTGTCGAACACCACACAGGTCCACAACAGGGCGTTATGGTCTGGGGTGCCATTTAATTTGATAGCAGGACCCCATTGGTAGTCATTCCTGGCACCCTGACAGCACAACGGTACGTAGATGACATTCTACGGCCTGTTTTGTTTCCGCTCCTCTCACATCACCCCGGGCTTACTTTTCAATTAGATAATGCCCGGCCACACACGGCACGTGTTACTATGGATTGTCTTCAATCTTGCCGAACTCTTCCGTGGCCAGCAAGGTCGCCTGATCTCTCGCCCATAGAGCACATCTGGGACGTGATGGGAAGGCGATTGCAACCATCCCGGAATGTTGATATTTACCCGACAGTTGGAGACAATTTGGCAAGAAATCCCGCAGCACACCATCCGGAATCTTTATCAGTCCATGACACGTTGGGTGGCAGCCTGCATCCAGACCAGTGGGGGTCCAACGACATATTGACAATTTCAATTTGTGACGATCAAACTTTGAAATAAAACAAATTAATTGTTCTGAAATTTTAGTCGTTTTTTCCCCTATACATGCTCTTTACATACACCAATTTTAGTCCTAATCTGACAAATCCTTCGTGGTGCGTCGATTTTTTAAATTCAAATTTTTGAATTCTATATATTCTGTTTTCATAGAATCCTCACTGTTTTAATGCTTGGTATTTAAGATTTAGAATACATTTATAATTTATATATTTTTATTCAATTAAGATTATAATTACACAAGCATAACATTTAAATATATATATATATCCTGCCTAACCATTCTCTATACTAACTATATAACATTAAGCGATCTATTTACATTTTGTTTTGGTCACTGGTCCAATATTTTTATTTTCACAGACCAAATTATAAGATTAATTTACAGATGAAAAATATGCAAAATAACCAAACAAATATATACATCAATTTGATATTTATTTAAAACAAATGAATAACTATATACATCAATTTAATATTTATTTAAAACAAATGAACAACTATATACATCACTCACAAATTGCAGATTGTGATTAACTTTCCTGATCCAGAAACTCGAAAACAGAATAAATGTTTTCCAACAATTTCTAAATAATATAAGGACGGAAGCGAACACGTTGGAGAAATCCATTCATGCCTACAGGACTCAATCACTTGAGGCCTGAGGAAAACCTACTTCCGTATTTTATTTAAAAGGCCTTTTGTAAAAATTCGTCGTTTTACTTTTATAAATGATTTGTGCAGGTAGCTTTCACAGAGGAGAGAATTATTGTTCAAGTTTGGAAGTACCAGGCATGTGTAGGAGGAACTGCTAATTTAAAGAACAGAACGACAGGAGAAAATGTCAGTCTACTTACTTCATCAGATGTCGATTATGGAATCTTCCATGGATCTGAAAGATCTAATAAATAATCCACATATATATGTTAAATGTGTAGTCATAGGAATTTGGAAGGCACTTTGTCAAATGAACGTGTAAAAATGTCTCAAGACTTTTCTATTTAAGAATGGAAATCTTGGAGAAAGTTTTACATGTATAGATACCTAATTAGAATTGTGTAGGTTCCCTCTATATAATTTATCATCAAAAGGCATTTTGTCGAATTAAAGCATGGGATAATAGTTTTGGAGGTATTCTACTTGAGGCTTGAAATTTCCGAAGATTTAAATTTTAGAGAATAAAGGGTTACATGAACATATTGGTAACTTTTATGTTTATTGCTTATATATTTGTAGTTATTTAGTTGATAGAAAGCTGAGTGTTTCAAAATTAAGAATTTTCCACTTGTGTTGTGGAATTTGCCAAGAAAGTATCTACATAATATCTGGCTATGTTCCCACCAATATTTATATCCGCAGCCATTCAGAGACGGACCTACGTCGAGCTGACGTAAGGACATTCTTGGACGATGCAATGATAGATCGTACGGACCATGGCAGCTGAGCCAACCATTCTCTACTTCCATCTATTGGCCTATCCTCTTGTCGTTTTCACAACACCACACACAGAGCAAATTCTAATTATAAATATAAACGCCGAAACCCTATCCAAAAATAAAATTCAGGAACACACATACACAGTAGTGTAGTACAGTAGTAAAGTATAAAAGTCGAAATAATAGTACAAATGTGAAATTGTACTGGGATAAGGTGCATAAATTAAGAAAAAAGGGAATCTTATATATATATATATATATATATACTAACCGAAACTTGAGTTATTGAAATGCGCGCCTTTTTGATTACTAAACATAAATATTGGGTAGGTACATAGGTTTTGCTGAATTTTCAACAAAACCATTAACTCAAATTGGTAATTCCAAGCTATTTGAGACGACAAATGATGACTGAGTCGTCCACACTGAAGTCTTACCCAACATACTAACTGCTATATCGTCCATTTCCACGACTGCCAGAAGTGTCAAGTTGTCGTAATTTGATGATCGACCTTTATCTTCCTTATCTGCGAGGTTGGTATCACCCGATCTCTCTCTCTATCTCGACTTTTTTTTTTACTGATTATTCGGTCACCAAAAACATCATTCAGATCGCGAAATGACTGTGATTCTTTCCACACTTTCCTGAAGTCGTATAGCATAATAAGGCGAATATGGATATTTTTATGCAAAAAAATTTCATAGTGCCTATTTTTAAAGTATAAAAGTCGAAAAAATCCGAAAAATAATACCCCAATATATATATCATTTATTATATTTGAATTAGACGCGATAACCCCTCAAAGGATACTTGCGTCAAGCAACAGCACTAAATTCAGAAACCTATTTTACATTACAATTGATGGATTATAAGGTTTGAGTAGAAGTTTAAAGAAGAAGAGAAAGTAAAGGACATTGAAATCAAGCTTGATTCCACATCCTACCTAGAAACAATCATTGAAATAGAAAAAAATTCCGGGTTAAAAAACCTTAAAAAGAGAAAAATAAGAGATATATTTACAGAAATTTCTAAATTTTAAATATCATTCCTTACTATTAATAGACATATAAAGATCACCATACATAATCTGCGACGCCAAAGCATCAAAGATGGCTATTGTGGAATTTCAGCCGCTAAGTTCGCCAAAGATGTCTACCATTGACATAGACCTTTGACATATCTTGGCATCTTAAACGTTCCATATACAATTCCGTTCAAACCTTCCGTGTACTCGATCTTGTTCCCTTTGTAATGTTCCATGAGTATCCTTGTTAGTTATCTTCTATTGACAGCGTCGAAATTCTGAGTCGGATCTTGCCAGAAAAAACTTTTTTTTTTCCGATTTCATAGATCACTCAAATACAAAAACAACATGTTCAAATTTTTTCGTCTAAAACATATATTTTATCGTTACATATATACGTGTATCCTGACCGCGCTCACCTGAGATTTTTGGAACAGAAATCACCTAAACGTTGAATTAACCTGTTCCAAGAATTTTGGCCTACCCATTTTCTAGATAAATCAAGAAAAGTCGCCCACGAACGCGTTTCAGGCTGTTGTCTCTCGTCAGTGGGGTGAAGGCTGTACCTCTACGACCAAAATTGTTTTGGTCCCAGAAGTTTCTTGAAAAATAAAAATGGGTATTTAGGGCCAAACTTGCGTAAATGCGCTGACCATGGGAAAAAAAAAATATTTTTTAAATATTCATTTTGATGCACCTGTCTTACCTTTTAACTATATTTATATATATATATATATATAAAAAAACAGTAGAAAAAAAAAAAGATAAGAGGGTCAGGTGTTGATATTAAAAATAAAAAGCACATGTGCTCGTGGTCAGGAAATGCCTTCTTTATATTTATATATATGTGAGAAAAATATAAAAACATATATAATAAACTCTTGTATTTAGTAAACGAGCGGCAAGTTTTTGTCTCTCAATAATCTCTCTGAGAACAAATCATTAAAGTAGTTTAAAACTTTCAAATATTTCCACATTCTCCCTAATAATGTGTGGAAGTAATTATGATTCAGGTCCCATTATCTCAACCCGCCTCACTGAAAACCCTACTTTAGAATCGTGTTTATATAGAATTCCACAATCTTCTGCCTGAATAAAACCTTCTTTTTACACCTATGTTCAAACTAAAACGTCAACGCTACAAAACTAACATGATTCTTTCGAAAATAAATAATTTCTACTGCCCTTACTGCAATGGAAAAATTAATTGGAGGGTTCACAACTGATGAGCTAGAGCCTCCCATTAATTTTTCATTGCAGTAAGGGCAGTAGAAATTGGTTAATATTTAAAAGAACCATACGCGTCTATAATAGTATCAAATTTTCATAACAGATGGCGCGCTAATGCATCATAATATAGTCATGATGATAAATTTGACATCATTATAACTACAATCATCTTTTATATTTCATTTTATATATTTACTCGCGGTTGTGTACCCGGCTTCGCCCGGATTTTATCCGAATGAAACATTGCCTAACGAATATTATTAATAATAATATTCCGGAACACACAGAATATTATGATAATAATGAGAATAATATTCGTTACATTATATATTTATATAAAATAAATTTTTCGAGCAAACATATCCACTCTCTACTGAATAGATTTTTAAAAAAATATATATAAATAAAAATATATAGAGATATACTACATGATCTTAGCTAAAAGGCCGAGAAATGATATGTTATATGTATATAGAGATGACCTGGCATAGTGTGTCTTCTGCTCGAGTGAATGCTTCGCTGGTAGAACTTTGTTCCTGCCTGCTAAAAATTATTATCTGGCTTGGCCCGTGGTCTGCTTTAGTGAATATTCCCCTAAAGAATTTTGTTTATGTCAATCAAGCATGATACAGCAATATTGTCATCATCATTTCTGACTAAAAAGATATTGTTGCTCAGTACTTGGTTAATTGAAATTTTTCTTGCTTAAAAGTGTGACAAAAAACTTTTCCAGATTTAACTCTGTCCTCTTCAAATTTCAGCGAGATTAGTTACATATTGAGGGCGTGCATAGCCGACAAAAATATATAAATATGTTCCCGGCTTCGCCCGATTTTTACCCGAGTAAAGGTTTGCCTAACGACCATTTGTTAAAACGATTCTAGCAAACATCCAATCCCATATGAATCTATACTTGTCTATACTCTCGATAATTTGAAAATTTTCCCGCCCCTTGAAAAATACTCGATAAGTTGAATAAAATCAATATTAATTGGTCCACTCGGTAATTTGAAGTTGAAGGAATAGTATCTTGCCACAAACGAACATGTGTAAATAACTGTATTTAGCGAATGTGCCCTGCTTCGCCCGGGTTTTACCCGTGTAAAAGTTTGCCTAACGAACATTTGTTAAAGCGATTCGATAAAACATCCAATCCACCTACATATAGATTTATAAACCTATATAAATATTGTTATATGCATTAAAATATATTTTTCAAACACATAATATTTTTAAACACATTTATTAATTTTTAAATAAGATATTTTCTCTAAATATATATTAATATTGAAATACCAAGTTTTTTCACAACGTCATTGGAATATTATATTACTAAATCCTCAAATAAAATATCAAATTTATTATACTCGTAACACATTTGAGCATTTTTACAATTTATAAATGTAATTTCACCTGATGCGGCTAGAGGCGCTGCTTGCGAGTAAGGGTAGAAAATGTGCAAAATAAAATTGCAACGAATATTTATTTCAAATGAAATTCAAACCAGAAACCTTCCCAGTAGTATATTAAATAAATTCCTGAAGTTTCACGGCGATTCGATAATTTTACCTTTTAAAAATATTCACGTGTAAACAAATTAACAAACTACGAGGTGTGTTCAAAAAGTATCGCGACTTTTGTGTTTTTTCAAAAATTATTTATTTATTCATGAATACCTATTTTGTCCCCTTCAAAGTAATCCCCATGAGATATTATACACTTGTGCCAACGGCTTTTCCAATCTTCGAAGCACTTCAAAAAATCATTTTTTAAAAATTTTTTCAGCTCCTCCTTCGATGCCGTCTTTATCTCGTCAAGCGTAGCGTAACGTCGTCCTTTCATGGGCCTCTTCAGTTTAGGGAACAAGAAAAAGCCACATGGGGCCAGATCTGGGGAATACGGTGGCTGCGGCATCATTAGTGTGTTGTTTTTGTCCAAAAAGTCGCGCACAAGCAACGATGTGTGAGCAGGAGCGTTATCGTGGTGCAAAAGCCAATTTTTGTTCTTCCACAAATCCGGGCGTTTCTGGCGGATTGCTTCGCGCAAATTGCGCATGACTTGCAGGTAATATTCCTTATTGACCGTTCTACCCTGTGGCAAGAACTCATGATGCACCACGCCCCTGCAATCGAAGAAAACTGTCAGCAAAACTTTCACATTCGACCGAACTTGGCGCGCTTTTTTCGGTCTTGGTTCGTGCGGCAGCTTCCATTGAGATGATTGAGCTTTGGTTTCCACGTCATAACCATAAACCCACGCTTCGTCACCAGTTATGACCCTCTGGAGCAAATTTGGGTCGTCGCGGACAGAGTCCAACATCTCATTAGCAATGTTCATGCGATGCTGTTTTTGGTCGCAATTGAGCAATTTTGGTACGAATTTCGCGGCTACCCGTCTCATGCCCAAATCATTGATAAAAATCGAATGGCACGGGCCAATCGATATGTTTAGGTCCTCAGCAACTTCTCTAACGGTGATTCGACGATTGGCCAATATCATTTTCTCCACTTCATTAATTTTTTCGTCTGTTGTTGAAGTGCTCGGGCGTCCGGCACGCTCTTCGTCGTTCACATCTTCTCGGCCTTCTGAGAACATTTTGTATGCCACAGTCCAATTCGGAATGCATCCGCGCACTTAATTTCGTTTTTCACACAAAATTTGATACAGGTTCTTTGATCATTTTTTTTAATAGGTAAAAATCGAAGACGATCCAAAACACCTGCAAGCAAAGCAGCTGTCAACAATTAAGTGAACATTCAAAATGGCCGAGCTTGTCGGCATAAGTGAGAGACATGAGTACCAACATAAAGCCACAAAAGATCGAAATTCGAATATACGTAACCCGCGAAAATTCAAAAGTCCCGATACTTTTTGAACACACCTTGTATATGTAAAATTATTAACCAATCAAATTCATTTATCGTCGCGTCCAGTGCGGCGCCAAGCGGTAAAAAGCTGACACTAACGCTTTTTGGTTTTTTATTTAAAAAAAAAGCACATTAACCTTATTTGTTTTTTGAATAGCCTATATGTAAAACGAAATATTTAGCTACCTACATGCGAAATTTCATAATGATTGATTCTGTAGATTTTGCGCAACGCGATAACAAACATCGATTTTGGATTTCATTTTTATAGATATAAGATTTTTCAAATTATTTAACTTTAGAATGATACATAATAAAAATATTATTTATTAAATCATCATTTTAGAGGCAAACATTCATTCTAGAAGAACTTGGGCAAATCAGGGTCAAAATATAGCGAATAATATTTAACTTCGAACAATATTTTATTCTATACATAAACACTAAAGTGAAAATTCACTCGGATAAAAACTTGGGAGGCCTTTTTCTTCGGATATTTATACCCGTTTCAATCAAATGGGTTCTATTATTTTATAAGTGACATATTAAAAAAAAAATAAATTTCCAAAAAAAAAAAAACAATCATCATGGTATGTTGAAAAATTCTGAAAGTCATTTTTATATATACACTGTTTTTATAAATCTTGAATAAAAACGAGGATATTGAATGGCATAGGTAGTCATTTATATTGGGAGAATAGATAACATAATTTTGTCGAACATTATATCGTGAAGATCAGTTTTACTCATTAATTTCATTTTGTAAATTAAATATCCATTTGTGAAATATATAGATATTTTACGTACTTTACCTTTAGTTTTATTAACGTAAAACTTTACTAAGGCTCAGAACTGGCTGTCGTTCTACACCTGTTTGTTGAACAGGTTATTATATTATAGTATTATTTTAACAATGTATTATATTAACAAACATAATTCAGCAATACATATTAGCATCGCATTTTATGAACCCAAATAAGTAATTTAGCCCGATATCTGGCTATTATCAATCTATGTGATCAAATTACTTCGTTTCTGAAAATCCTTTTATCTCAAAAGTGTTAATTAGTTATTAGTTGAATTTTGAGTGAATAGGTTATTTTAATAGTTTATATTTTAAATTGCATTTTACCTATACACCTACTCGATAAATTTATATATATAATATTTATATACAAATTTATATATTTATTTATATTAGGAGTTTGATTGAAAAGAGTTAAAGTGAAGTTTGAACTTTCATTTTATAAATAAATAGCCTTGCTTCGCCCGTGTTCTATAGAGTAAATGTTTCACTGAAAGAATTTTGTTCCTCTCCATTAAAAATGATGGTCTTGTGTTTCCTATGTTCTGTCGAGTGAATGATCCTCGAAAGAATTTTGTTATTGTCTACCAAACATGAAACAGCAATATTTCATCATTATTAATACCTAAAATAGGTAAATTAGTCGATTACTCGGTTAATTTGAATATTCCTAGGGTGAAATATCCCTGAAATTAAAATTCCTAGGATGATTAATTAACAAACATATGCAGTAATATTAGGGCATCAGGTTTTATGAAAAAACAAATCAATAAGGTTTATCTGATATTTAACTATTTTCAAATTATGGGGACGAAATAATTCTTGATTTCTAATGTTCTTTTCACAAAAAATGCAAATAAGGTATTGGTTTAATTTGATTAGGCTTTTAATAGCCTATAGTTTTTTAGCTTAAACTTCATCTAAGCACCTATACTTGTTAAACTCATAAAATATTTATTAGAAGTTTTAATGGAAAATAGTGAAGTTTCCCTTTTAATCTTTTTTTCTATACACTGCTCGAGTGAATGTTCCACAGAAAGAACCTTGTTGATGTGTCAATTAAAAACTATACATCAATTAAATATTATTAATTATACATCTAATGAATCGTGATATAATAGTTCAGTTTAAGCATGCGCTAAACTGGCATTATATTAACAAGTTATTTTTTTTTTAATATAATGTTTCATTACAAATTATCCATTTAACATTCTTATATATAGATCAATTAGGACGAGAGCGCTCATATCTTGCATCAAAATATTTTACTCTTCCAATAATCCGAGGCTGAGGATAGAATTCCCAGTGAATAAATAGTGCTTGAGAGCGGATGTTCCTAGCAGAGGTGACAAGGTAGGCCACGTCGAAATACTGGAAGATATCAAAAAATAAGTTTGATCCAAGATAGGCCCTGATACTTCGTGATAGAAAGAGAAAGTCTATAGAGTTCCTAGAAACGAACGATTGTTGCCATTGCCGGCCCAGTGCCCGCCGGGGAAGCCTCTATGAACCTCGGATCTGGCTACCTCCTGGTGAAAACTTGTCCTGTCACGACAACTGGCCATAGGTCTGCCACCTAGGCCATGGTTTAGCGATGACGATTTGACTATGGGTCATTTTTTTATCCGAGCTGGCGATTGGTCTTAGGCATATCTACTGTTGGTCGTCTTGGCAGGACTCATGACGTCAGGGCTTGACCAGATCGCCAGAGGTAAAATGGCTACCCCAAATTTTAAATAAAAAATAGAACTCTACAATATCAATTAAGTGCGCGTTGTGGGTGATTTATTGGCGTGTTTTGAGTGGTATAATGATTTATTAGGAATAAATTAACACAAAGTAATAACGCGCCATCTATACATATAAAACAAAAGGATTTAAAAGCGCGAATGTTTCTTTTATACATAAAACGAACTTCTACTGTGAGCCGGGCCCTCCCAATATATTTTTTCATCGCGGTAAGGACAGTAGAAGTTCGTTTTATGTATAAAAGAAACATTCGCGCTTTTAAATTCTTTTGTTTTATATAATGATTTATTGTTTGTGTGGTATAGTGGTATGTATTGTGAGTGTATTGGTGTGTAATTGTGAAACTGAATGTGCATAGAGAGCCTGTTGTGAATATGTATTGAGAATGTAAAAGGGGCTATATATTGAAAAGAGAGTATAAATTACAAAACAACAATATTATCGATATAAAAATAAAGTAACAGTAAATAACAAGTGATCACATTTTTCTCAAAATATTGAGGTAAATTCATTACCCGAGAGACATGCCGAGTTCGCGAGTGCAGTTAAACTCTAGACATCATAGTCGTCCAATTATTCGATTCCTAGTTGCTGAGAGAACCAACACCTTAGCTCACCAGTCTGGAAAACCTATATGATGGTATGTCAAGGAAGGAACATTGTACAGAATGATTTGATTGGATCAAACGATACTATTCACCATTGAGGAGGAGATACTGTAAGAAACCATCCATTCACCAAATTACCGTATGTGGTCCACTAGGCAGACTCAATACGAATAGTTGTCATGGCAGATACCTAGGACCCCAATTGGTGATTTTGATATTAATGATAAAGAAAGGCCAGGTAGACCAATCTCTGTAGTGACGGATCAAAATTTAGCTCTGACGGAGGAATTAATAAAGAACAACCGGACATAATGACGATTTATCAAATAATGTAATATTTTCTCTGTCTAAATGACTTCATTAAAACGTTTTAATGATATTGGATGTCGAAATATATGCTCAAAATACGTTTCAAAATTATAAACGAGAAATGATACAAATTCGGAGAAAGAGATTCGTTTAATCCTCATGGAGAAACTTTTTCGAGAATCTTTTCAGGTGTTTAAAATGTGCGATAGTATATCATTGGATTTATTATTAGGATCCTTCTTAAAATTCCAATCAATTCAAAGAACCCATAAATCTACGCTATTAAAGAAATATCAAAGCTTTCCATTTCCAAGACAAGATTTCTAATAATTCTAATATATAGAGGATTGTTTTATGTGTTCTTATATAGCATTTCAGTTTGCTAGTTTGTCAATATAAGAAATATGTTATTATCAATTGTGTGTTATTTATTGACTAAACCTTGTATAGGGTATAATACACCTATATGACTATTGATTTCAGAAATTCCCCCGTAAGAGGTTATAAAATCGAAGCAGTCGGTCTAATAAGGAGGACAAAAGTTCGACACCATGGCTACAAGTGGTTGGCTTATTTGCCTGAAGGTGCCAAAGCTGGTGTTCTGGCTTATTATTATTTTTTAGAATTTGTGCATTTTGTCAAGAAATAATAAATAGTTAATTATTTTAATAGATTTTAAAATTGTCATCTATTTTCGCATATATAAATCAAAAGAAAATGTTATAAAACATATACGGAATATACTACCAATATCTAACTAGATGAAATCTCTCACTATAAGCTAAAATACCTGATATTAGGTTATGAGTCTCCAAGTTGAAATTGAAGACGCTCAAAATATAAAAAAAAAACTATTAAAAACGATGAGTTTACACTCTATTGGCTTGGACTTGTGTGAAAGAATTGTGAATATTTACATATAAAATATATTTACATTATGGGTTTCTTTGTCCCGGGTCGTTGTTGTCAAAAATGATCGCTCAGACATAGCTACAAACACTCTTGTCTTTTATTTGTCAATTCAGGAATAAGTTTCTTAAAATAATTTCCATCTCTCTTCAGTTTCCTCCCAAAACAATTATTAAAATAACTGTGCGGTCTAAATGTCTCAAGGAACTTCAAAGAACGTTATAATTATGATTATTCATGTATTAAATGGCCAAAAACTATAAAATAAATTATTTTAAGAAACTTATTCCTGAATTGACAAATAAAAGCCAAGAGTGTTTGTAGCTATGTCTAAGCGATCATTTTTGACAACAACGACCCGGGACAAAGAAACCCCTAATGTAAATATGTTTTATATGTAAATATTCACAATTCTTTCACACAAGTCCAAGCCAATTGGTGCAAATAACCAATCAGTAGCATGGAATAAGTGGTGAACTACAACAACACATGCGTATATTCACCCCTATCCTGTACTTGTGACAACCTCGACAGTATTTAAACCTCTGCTAGCATTATGGTCTTGTGATGGCACTGATTGTGTCAATTAGCTTTTATATTGAATATATTGAGGTGAAGGATTTTATCATCATTAATTTTATTTAATCACATTATATTATCGTAAAGGTAGAGGCTGCATGGCCGGCATTCATATTTATATAAAAATTATATTAGTTTAAATTTTGTACGTTTCTACCAAAATAATCTTGTGATTTTTAATGTTTTGTAAATTGAAAACACTCACACAAGAAAATACGTACATTAAAACCCAAAATTTATTTTTGGAAATATTGGACGCCTTGCCATATTCCAATTATTTTTATCCCGACGAAGAGAAATTTCGATAAAAATATTCTTCTGGTTGAAGAGTTTTTAAAATGAAATACGCCGCTGAGTGGGTTGAAGGAAGATCTCGGTCGACCACCGACCACACTCCGCTGACGTACGCTTGGATTCTATAATTCTTACGATTTCTATTAGGTGTTCTAGTTTTGGGATTTAAAGCACAGTTGTTTGTGACATAACAGCGTTTTTTAGTTATATACCCATTTGTTTTCTCAAAAATGTTAATAATTCGGGTCAAATTAAATTTTCAAAATATATATTTTAAGTCTATTTTTTTATATATTTTAAATATATCTGCCTACATTCAAATATTGATTTGAAACAGATTTCCGTCTAAAAAGGCTAACAAAGTAGCTTAAAAAGGATCACACAAAAAATATTTATTTATCAATATCTCTGTTGGCTCAACGCCAACCTTTTTCAAATTGCAACAACATATATATATTAACAACAAACTCAGAGGCACATAACTCCAATAGAATAAAGTTTTACAAATATCTTTGCCTATATATATATATACTCAATGGGGAGGGGAAAATATTGAAAAAAAAATTACAAACATAATATACATGTATTTCGTAAACAAAAATAAGTGTGTTATTATTTTAGATATTAACAATAAAGCTTATTCTATGTTAACATTTATTTTTACTATGTGTAAAAAATATTTTTATGAAAAGAATAAAAATAAAATTATATGTAAAAGAAAAAATAACTGATAAGATCTATTCATTAAGACTTCAAAGAATAATCCAGAGGGAATAGACCAAGCATTTTGTAAAGGTTTTTTTTTCTCCATATGCATAAGTTGGCACTCTTTAAACATGTTAAATCTTAGTAAAATGAGGCATTTATAAACTAACCTTACTGATTGATTCCTTACAGAACCTTCTTCAGAAACGGTTGATAAAATTCTCGGCATCTTCTGGATCATGTTAAAAGTTTTGTTTTATATTTGAAATGTCGTTCACCATCTTTCTCCTATAAAAATATGCTTTTCCTAATTCAAAATTACTTAAAATAACAAATATTCCTTGAAGTTTGAGGTTAATTCGGGGGATCATTTAAGAATGTAAAATATTCCATATGAATGACATTCAAATCTTACAGCTATGATGGGCATTATCATGAGTTGATCAACACAGGTAATCATATGTTCCTATGTAATGGATCAGGTTGCCGGGGTTTCAAGGTCACACAAAAGGTGGTGGTTTCACTTTTACTCTGAGGACTCAGTAAAACATCCGAGAGATTTGCAATAAGACGGCGCAAACAATGATTATACAAGGTTCTCCCAAAAGTTCGTAAACACTTGCAAAAAATTGAAATACCAATATTAATAGCCGTTATGTATATTGTATTTTTATTATGTATAAAGTAATTGTATTATGTATTATTATGCATTTGCCGTAAAATATTATTCGTCAAGTAATAAGAAGAACAACATTTTTAAAAAAACACGAACTTTTAGGACAACCTTATATTTCGAATAGCAGAAGAAGCTGATGAAATAGAATAAATCACAAAATCCACTTATCTGTATTTATGTAAGAGATAGAGAACAACCTTAGTTCTCAAGTTTAGAGACTTTATTAATTGAAGCTACATCGGGGATAATAGGAGAGGAATATTTGATAGACTTTACAACGAAAGGCAAACTTTCATGTAATCATGAAGACCAGACTAAAGTAGCTCGCCGATGTTATAAAAGAGAAGACTTCCATTCTTTTGAATAATTTGAGAGCCGGCCAATATTTCTGAAGACGAAAATAATCAGGGCCCACCGCCATGGCTACCAGTTGGGGCATCTGGAATAGGAAAAAAAAAGGTTTTGCCAAACGATCCAGAAATAATATATGATTGTAAGAATCGCCGATACAGTATTGTAGTTTTACATATAATCTTATTTATATATTATTCCAAGGAATTATGTAGTAAAATAAAGACTTCAGTCTTGTAGAAAACGGCAGAATAATATTTACCTGGGAATATCTTTAATTTTATTTATGCTTATAAATTACTGGTCCCCTCTGGGCGTAGAGATGTTGTTAACACACTAATTAGAAAATATTTTTTCAAGGCTATTTATAGAAAAGATTTACAAATGATGCTATTGGTATTAATTACCTTCCACATAATTGGGATAAGTCCTATGATCCGGATTATTTCGATTCCTCATTATCGCTGATGACATTTCTAGTCTCACATTAATTGGGGCAATTAAGCATTCCATCCATCCAGTGGAAACTGTTGCCCATATAGCGGGTCTCTCGAATACAAAGTAACGGATGTTTCAACAACCATGTAGTCCATGACAAAATCTATAAAGAGGAATGAGATATAACGGGGATAAGATTCTTTATTTGAGCGATATAATCTTGGTAAGTTTTTGGACTATGACGTCCTTCAACAGGCTAATACGAATACAAGTATTAAAGCAAAAATATATACATATATATATATATATAAAATGGCATATCCTGACCAGGAGCACATGTGCTTTACAGAAGGCAGAGCGCCATCTGGTGGAACAGAAATCAACTAAACATTGATTTAGCCTGTTCCCTGATATTTGGCCAACCCAATTTCTTGATAAATCAAGAAAAGCCATCCACGAACGCGTTTCGCGCTTTTTGGCGCTCGTCAGCGTGGAGTAGGCTGAACCATTGAGACCAAAAAAGATTTTTTGATCCCAATGGCCTCCTGAAAAACCAAGAAATGGGTATTTAAGAATTATCAAGAATATATTTATCAAGAAATTGGGTTGGCCAAATATCAGGGAACAGGCTAAATCAATGTTTAGTTGATTTCTGTTCCACCAGATGGCGCTCTGCCTTCTGTAAAGCACATGTGCTCCTGGTCAGGATATGCCATTTTTTATATTGATTTCAACACCTGATCTTTTTATCTTTTATTTTTTTATTTCGTTTTTTAATATATATATATATTAAAAATAGAAATGGCATATCCTGACCAGGAGCACATGTGCTTTTTAGATGGCAGAACGCCATCTAGTGGAACCGAAATCAACTAAACATTGATTTAGCCTGTTCACTGATATTTGGTCAACCCAATTTCTTGATAAATTAAGAAAACCATCAAAAAACGCGTTTCGCGCTGTTGGCGTTCGTCAGCGTGAAGTAGGCTGTACCACTTGTGTAAATACGCTTAACATGTGAAAAATAAAAATAGAAATATGAAGAGTAATGGCGAACGGAAAAATAAAAGTGTCCCGCCCTGGACACTTTTATTTTTCCGTTCGCCATTACTCTTCATATTTTCACCCTTTCATACTTCATCCTTAAAGTTAGAAATAGTCGTTATTTCTCTTTAAAATAAATTTCGATTTTTGTTTAAAAGAAACATTCGCGGTATAATTGCAATTTACGTTTTACAATCATCAGCCGCGTTATATTGTATGTGAAAAATAATAGAAAAAAAATATATTTTCCATTATTTTTTTCACACACAACAAATATATTAAGAAAAAATGGGCATCTCCTGCTCGTGAAACTAAAAGTTTCCGATCGCTTGCGTCATCTGTCAGAATGAATATCAACTATTTATTGATTTTTAAATACAGTATAACCTCCCTTTAGCGGACACCTCTCCACAACGGACAGTTTTCATTTGCAAAATTACCATTATTACAATTCAACAACTCTCCAGTAAGAGAACATCTCTCCCTAAAGGACACTTTAGCTCTGCAATTAGGTGTCCTTTACAGGGAGGTTCTACTGTATTCCAGAATTGGCCAAATATTAAATAATACTAAATATCTGGCCAATTCTGTGGAATAATTAAACATCAACGAATAATTGATATTTATTCCGACAGATGGCGCCAGCCATAGGCAAATTTTAAAAGTACAATCAGGAGATGCCTTTTTTCTTAATTTATTCACCCGATCCCAGTACAATTTCCATTGTGTACTAGTTTTCATGCTGTTTTATTATTGAAAAATCCAACAGCTGTAATTTCGATAATAATAATAAATGTGTCGGTCCGCAGCGGCGACCCCTCCTACCGGCCAGTTCAATCTCCAGCCCACTCTATTGTTGTATTGAAACTGCTTTCTTGTTGGTTAGTAATTAGTGTGACGGCTCTCATCGATCTTGTCTACCGTTGTATTACATCGCCCTATATACATTTTAAGTTGACATAGTGTGGTCAAATAGTGGTAAACAACACACATATGGAGGGGGGAGTCCGACCACACCTCCTTTCCCTGGATCCTTAGAATATTCGACCAAATTCTGGTTCGTTTCCAAGGTGACTAACGGGGCAACGGCACCCATTTTCCAATTCCTGGGATAGAGATGCATTGGGACATCTGAGACTCTACATTGGACACGACAACAACAACACGCCTATTCACGACGAAAAATATTCGGCATATTTAAATTTAACTATTTAGCATTCATTTATAGAGAGACTAAACGCTATTATCCCTGTATTATATTTTCATGTGTCTAGTGAGAGTTTTAGAAGAAAATATTCCGAAATCTGCCACTAAACTGTCCGATCCAATAACCCGCGGGGAGAGAAAGCAATATTCGCTCGGGTTCCAACTTAATCCCTGAGTTTTTATATTTAAATTTCCTCGCCTCGTGGTGGTTTTATTGCCTTCACTTTAATATGTAGCAGTTGTTGTGTTTGTTTGCTTGGTTTGTCACAGGGCGGAGTAATTCTGGAAATATATGTATGAGAGTTATATTTTGTATAATATATTTTCGTGTACATTATCGCGTATATGGTTCTTGATTATTTAAATATATATATGTTATATAAAAATATTATTTTATTTTTTAAATTATAATTTCATAGATTTAAATACTCTGCCAAATCGACCGCCAGAGGTCACTCTTCCCCTATTAAAAACTCGTTGTTGTTTTATCCCAATGGCCGGTTCAAAACCTTTGTACATTATGTAAATAATCTTTTGTTTTCCTTATTCTACTCGCCTTAGGCCAGGCATTACTTTTATCAAATTGTTTTACATATTCCTTTAACTCAATTAAATTACTGATTTAATTTTTCATTATCATACTTTCAAGAGTATTAACCACGACTCCATTTGCATACCATAATCTTCAACATGATCTAAATTCAAGCAGAAAATCTCATTCATCTTTATTTATAACATATATATATATATATTTAATACGTTTAAGTTGTATTTTGTAATGAAT
Organism: Cordylochernes scorpioides; assembly: GCA_030710605.1. NCBI lineage: Eukaryota > Metazoa > Arthropoda > Arachnida > Pseudoscorpiones > Chernetidae > Cordylochernes > Cordylochernes scorpioides. Next base: position 89,405,654 of record CP092867.1, on the reverse strand, counting down.
TTGTGTGTACATTGTAGTTGCGTTGGTTGGTAGAAAGTTGTTTAATTACCTATAGATTGCTTATATCTATCTATAATCTATCTAAAAATTGTTATCATCTTCCAAGTTTCAATATTGTGTACATTGTTGTTATGTTAGTTAGTTGAACTCAGTCCTTTTCTTATTCTAATATTTTTATAGAGAAACCTACCTACATATTGTTCGTCCTGCTAAGTTGCATTGTTGTCGTTCGAGTCGACACATATTATTGTTCTTCCATTAACCACTGTGTTAGTCAGCCGAAAACATTGTTTTTTTTATTAACCATGGCTTTTACTTTGGAATAACCTTGTTATTCTATTATGCAGTTTGTATATTTGTGTGTACATAGAACTAATTGTTGTTTAGAATTACCCAGAGGTTTCTTGGATACAAAATAATTATAGAATAATTAATAAATTTACAATTATGTGAACAATTCTAAGATGTTACCATTATATTTTGCTGTAAATATTACTGTTTCTTTGTGTCTATTGGTTGCTGATCTGGTTCAAATGGGATGCATTTCTCCATCACCACCATTTATCTACGGGAGATATTACATCTTCAAATGCCTTAATCTCCATCATTTATTTATTGTTTAAGATGTGAATGGCACTTTTCAATTTTTAATATAATAAACATCTGAATGTCTCATTTCAAAAACTACTAATTCTGAGAAGTGTTCTTGAATATTTGATAGCATCGTAAAATTTAACCTTTATAAATTTGAAAAATTAGGGTCTCAGAATTAAGATTCAAGTTTAAAGATCCACTGGCGGATTGATATCAACCACACACGTCACAATATATCTAATAGATACTTCTTTAAATTAAATAAAACATGTATTTTTCACAACCATTTTCGCACGTTCTTTCAAAGAAACAAAAGGTGAGACGAAGTAAGAGCAAAATCTTGCTAACTTGTGTACGATCGTTAAGGTACGTAAATATGTTCTCTATCCTGCAAGAAATATTAAGTATAAATAAAGAACCTCCATTTTTATTTCAAAGCCTCTGCTGTGTGAAAAGAATTTGAAGGATATTTGGAAATCAACAATTCAGTTAAGCCTACAATAAACAAGTCCCATAGAAAGTCAATGTCAATTTTCTAAGGATAAATCCGCTGGGGATTGACCCAATATTCTTACGGACGGTGGTTTGCCACATTCCTCACTTAATTGGATTGTTGCAGGGACATTATTGTATCACATGCCATCTCTGTTCAACACCTCATACACCATCTTATATATATATATAATACAATATAATGCGGCTTATGATTGAAAACGATTTTGAAAATTATTCCGCATGTGTTTCTTTTGAACGAAAAATCGAAATTTATTTTAGGGAGAAATAACGACTATTTCTAACCTTAGGGATGAAGTATGAAAGGATGATTTGTGAAGAGCAATGATAAATGGAAAAATAAAGTGTCCAGGGATGGGAATCGAACCCACATTGTTCCGCTTACTGGGCAGATACCATGTCCACTTTCACATCCCTGGACACTTTATTTTTCCGTTTATCATTACTCTTCACAATTCATCTTTTCATACTTCATCCCTAAGGTTAGAAATAATGGTTATCTCTCCCTTAAATAAATTTCGATTTTTCGTTCAAATGAAACACATGCGGGATAATTTTCAAATGTAGTTTTATATATATATATATATATATATATATATATATATATATATATAATAATAAATAGTTATTTAATTTTATAGTCCAGTTTTGTATTAAAATTATCTTCACTATTATGATCATTTAAATACAAATTATAAAATTTGTAAAATGTTATTAATTTGTAGATAGAGAGAGAAAAAAAAAAAAAAAAAATCCATTACTTCTTTTACATCCTCAAGTTAATTATATATTTATAATTAATAACAATAAAAAAAATTAACAAAGTAACGTCTATTACATCGGCTTTTACACGTCATTCAGACATACTCTAATCCTATATATAGAATAATCGAAGAGATAATATATATAATAGTTAGAAAAAAAGAGAGAAAGACAGAACCATGCACTTTTAATCAAACTAATAATAAGGGAAAAAAAAAAAAAAAAAAAGAGTTTTATAAAGAAGGTAGATAAAATTGTTAGTATATATATATATATTTTTTTATGATTTTATGTTTTATCCTTTTTTTTTTTTTTTTTTTAAAGATTTTTAAAGGTTTTTTTATTTTATAATATGATTATAAATAGTTGTATTTAGTAATATATCTATAGTATGAATTAACATTTTTTATAAGTTTGGATATTATGTTTTGAAACCCTAATGGTAGACCAGACATACACAAAAAACTTTAAATTGAAATAAATTGGAAAAAGAGATCTGCTGAAACGGGGATCATCAGATAAAATTTCAGCGACATTTCAACCCCTCCTTTATTATGTCATAGATCTCTTTTAAACCGTATTTTATGTGTTAATATTAAGTTGTTTCAGTGAAATATTTAAATGAACATATAACAGATACCAGTGTTAACAAATTCAAACTGTAAACCTACCTTGACCGCTGCGTCCTCCATTGTGTATATCTATTTCTGGCTTGCACATGTCGCGGGAGGGGAATGTCCCCCCACATTTCAAATTTAGACCTTTTCTTCAGAATTTTTTTGAACAACAAGAAAATTAAAGAAGATAGGAAAAATAGTTAAAGGAAGAAAGCTAAGTTTTATAATCTTTACAGATAGTTATATCAAAATAACTGATTTAACACTTAATCATCTTTTAATATTCCTTTAAAAAGGCAAATTATAAGAGTTTAATAAAGCTATTAATTGTGCAAGTTCATCTTTATTTAACTTCCATTTTCCTCCCCAGAAATTGGAGATTAAACAAAAATGAAATATATACTTTAAAACTTTAAAAATCTTGTGAAAAAATCTTTTAATCAGTTATTTAATAAAAGTTTAATTAACTGTTAAAGATTATAAATTTGTTTTAGTTAATATTAAGAGAAATTATAGAAAGTTGATTTCATAAATGGATAATTCCATTTATTTTTTTTTTAAATATTTTATAATTGATATACTGTTGAAATATTTTACTTGTTTGATACTAAATTTGTTTTTAATAAATTCCATGTTTAAATTTTTAACATCTTCTATGAAATTATCTAATATATTATTTATTCTATAAAATCTTAGAAACTGACCATAATATATACCTTTACAGCAATTTAATGATATATTAGAATTCATGTTACAGTATTTTATAATATTGAAATTATAATTACTCTTTTTATTATAAACTCTAACAGCACTATTTGTAAGGTCTATATTCAAGTCTAAAAAGTTAACTTTTTTGTTTCTATAAATTTTTTCATTGTTCTTAAGTTTCAAGTATTTAGGATATATTTCAGGTATTAATTTTTTAAACAGTGGATTATTAAATATTATTATGTCATCTACATATCGGAATATTTGCCAATTAATATTATTTTGTAGAAAGTATTCTCTTTCGTACCAGAACAATATTAAATTTGCTAGTAACGGACTAGAAGAAGTACCCATGGGAACGCCTTCTGATTGAATATATATTTTATTTTTAAATTCTATATAGTTAAAATTTAAAAATGTTTCCAGTAGAGTTTTTGCTGTTTTAAGATCTAATTTAAATGTTTTATATTTGTTATGAATAATTTTAATGTAGAAAGTTTTGTCATTAATTAATTCATTAAATAAATTGGTTATTTTATTATTTAGATCTCTTAAATTTATTTTAGAATATAGGTCCTCAAAGTCAAATGTGTGTACTGTTTCAATATTTGTCCAATTGTTCATTAAATAATTAATGATTTTTTTATTTGAGTCGATAAATTTATAATTATATTTATTAGTTAATTTATTTATAATAAATTGTAGTGTTGAGGCTAATTGTATATCAATATTTTTTATGACTGAATTTATACCAGATGTGATTGTTCTGAAAGAAATAGGTTTTTTGTGTAGTTTAGGAATTATATAGAACTTTGGTATGTTTGGATTTTTGTGGTTATTATAAATTTTTAGTGAATTTTCAACATTTTTGATGTCTTTTTTGATTTTTGTGCCTGTAGTTCTAGCAAAAGTGTATTTATGATTATTATCAATTTCCTTTTTTAGTATATCGTGGTATAGATTTTTACAAATTAAAGATAAATTATTGGGACATTTATCTATAGGAGTGATAATATAGTCCTTCTGTAAATTAATTATATTTTCTTTGAAAGAAGGAATGTCTGAATTGGGTTTTGTGTATTTAAGTGTATTATTATAATAATTTAAAATTTCCTTATTATAATAATTTTAAATTAGATCTTAAAACAGCAAAAACTCTACTGGAAACATTTTTAAATTTTAACTATATAGAATTTAAAAATAAAATATATATTCAATCAGAAGGCGTTCCCATGGGTACTTCTTCTAGTCCGTTACTAGCAAATTTAATATTGTTCTGGTACGAAAGAGAATACTTTCTACAAAATAATATTAATTGGCAAATATTCCGATATGTAGATGACATAATAATATTTAATAATCCACTGTTTAAAAAATTAATACCTGAAATATATCCTAAATACTTGAAACTTAAGAACAATGAAAAAATTTATAGAAACAAAAAAGTTAACTTTTTAGACTTGAATATAGACCTTACAAATAGTGCTGTTAGAGTTTATAATAAAAAGAGTAATTATAATTTCAATATTATAAAATACTGTAACATGAATTCTAATATATCATTAAATTGCTGTAAAGGTATATATTATGGTCAGTTTCTAAGATTTTATAGAATAAATAATATATTAGATAATTTCATAGAAGATGTTAAAAATTTAAACATGGAATTTATTAAAAACAAATTTAGTATCAAACAAGTAAAATATTTCAACAGTATATCAATTATAAAATATTTAAAAAAAAATAAATGGAATTATCCATTTATGAAATCAACTTTCTATAATTTCTCTTAATATTAACTAAAACAAATTTATAATCTTTAACAGTTAATTAAACTTTTATTAAATAACTGATTAAAAGATTTTTTCACAAGATTTTTAAAGTTTTAAAGTATATATTTCATTTTTGTTTAATCTCCAATTTCTGGGGAGGAAAATGGAAGTTAAATAAAGATGAACTTGCACAATTAATAGCTTTATTAAACTCTTATAATTTGCCTTTTTAAAGGAATATTAAAAGATGATTAAGTGTTAAATCAGTTATTTTGATATAACTATCTGTAAAGATTATAAAACTTAGCTTTCTTCCTTTAACTATTTTTCCTATCTTCTTTAATTTTCTTGTTGTTCAAAAAAATTCTGAAGAAAAGGTCTAAATTTGAAATGTGGGGGGACATTCCCCTCCCGCGACATGTGCAAGCCAGAAATAGATATACACAATGGAGGACGCAGCGGTCAAGGTAGGTTTACAGTTTGAATTTGTTAACACTGGTATCTGTTATATGTTCATTTAAATATTTCACTGAAACAACTTAATATTAACACATAAAATACGGTTTAAAAGAGATCTATGACATAATAAAGGAGGGGTTGAAATGTCGCTGAAATTTTATCTGATGATCCCCGTTTCAGCAGATCTCTTTTTCCAATTTATTTCAATTTAAAGTTTTTTGTGTATGTCTGGTCTACCATTAGGGTTTCAAAACATAATATCCAAACTTATAAAAAATGTTAATTCATACTATAGATATATTACTAAATACAACTATTTATAATCATATTATAAAATAAAAAAACCTTTAAAAATCTTTAAAAAAAAAAAAAAAAAAAGGATAAAACATAAAATCATAAAAAAATATATATATATATACTAACAATTTTATCTACCTTCTTTATAAAACTCTTTTTTTTTTTTTTTTTTCCCTTATTATTAGTTTGATTAAAAGTGCATGGTTCTGTCTTTCTCTCTTTTTTCTAACTATTATATATATTATCTCTTCGATTATTCTATATATAGGATTAGAGTATGTCTGAATGACGTGTAAAAGCCGATGTAATAGACGTTACTTTGTTAATTTTTTTTATTGTTATTAATTATAAATATATAATTAACTTGAGGATGTAAAAGAAGTAATGGATTTTTTTTTTTTTTTTTTCTCTCTCTATCTACAAATTAATAACATTTTACAAATTTTATAATTTGTATTTAAATGATCATAATAGTGAAGATAATTTTAATACAAAACTGGACTATAAAATTAAATAACTATTTATTATTATAATTAATTTAGATTTAGCTTGCTAATCTAATCAAATCTAACTGATATAAGTTATCATTATTATCAGTTTGCTCCTTAAATTTTTTAAAATTAGAATCACTGTTATAATTTTGTTATATAGTTTCTACACTATATATATATATATATATATATATATATATATTGTTGCAGGGGCATTATTGTTTATAATCACATGCCATCTCTGTTCAACACGTCATAAACCACTGCACACACACACATATATATATTATATTTAAAAAAAAAGTTGAGAGTTTCTGCTTGATATTTGATTCATGTTGAGGATTATTGTAATGGTGGTGCAGTCGTGGCTATAATAATAATAATAGTCTTGATCAGAGGTTTCTTTAATTGAGCTAAGTGATATATATGAAAAACATAATTTGATTAACGTACTGCCTGGCTTAAGGCGTAAGAATAAAAAAATGAAAAGCGTATTTACATAATGTACAAATGTTTTGGGCCGACCAACGGGGAAGAACAACAATGAGTATTTATAGAGAAAGCTTGACCTCTGGCGGTCGATTTATACAGAGTATTTATATCTATGAAATTATAATTCTAAATAAAATATTTCAATATAACATTTTAAATAATATCTTAATATAACATATATATATATGTGTTTGTGAAAAATATATACAAATAAAAAGGTCAGGTCTTGATATTAAAAACAAATTATGAATTCACTCACCGCTAACATGAGCTTTTTTAGATGGCAGAGCGCCATCTAGTGGAACGGAAATCAACTAAACTTCGAGCTAACTTGTTCCCTGACATTTGTCCAACCCATTTTCTTGATATATCAAGAAAAGCCAACCACGAACGCGTTTCGGACTGTTGGCCCTCGTCAGCGTGGTGCAAGCTGGAATAATTAAAAATCAACGAATAGTTTATATTTATTCCGAAATATGGCGCAAACCATCAGCAACATTTAGTTGCACGATAAGGAGATTCCTTTTTTTCTTATTTATGCGCCATATCCCAGTAAAATTTAACATTTGTTCTTTTTTCACCTTTTCTCAAGGTTTTTTAAATGGTTGAAAAGAGTTTAAAGAAGACAGAAATGTGGATCAGAGTTCTAAATTAATGAACCTTCAGATCAGCCAAAGAATAAAGATCTCGCTCAGTTTCATCTATCGATTCAAATATTGACATTTGATACATTGAAAATTTATTTCATTTCAAAAAGCATTAAATGTCTATTTTAACATGTTTAGCATTTTGGTTCAGATATATGACAGACGAATGTTCATGTTAATTCTAGTGCGTAAAAATTCACCAAAGTATCTGTCGCATGTGGGCGTCTACACTAGTATATTAATAAAGTGCCATCAATAATAAATAGAAAAATATTAGGACGTCCAATTTATTAAGAGTGAATACGCCTGAAACTTTTAACTAATTAATCACTGAATTTTAGAACAATTTCATCTCTCAAAATTCATAAAATGGTCGACATTATATAAATAATTAGACAATTATAATTAAAATATGAATTGATACTAAAAATAATATACCTATGAACCTTAACTTTGAACTTTAAAAGTTTCCTTTAACTTTTTTTCTATTTTTTTTTAAATGACCATTTCCAAACTTCGGTAAAGAAACACTGAAGTTGAGGTAGCTAAGACCTCTTCTAACCGAGGGCTCCGTCAAATGAAAATCAATTTTATTTAGAAACACAATCGATAGTATAAAAGTAAAGATATTTTTAAAATATTAGGAGTAAATAACTATTCACACAGGTTGTCTATAAGGCATATTTTATGTGTAAATAACCTGAATTATATTAAATAACATGTGGCAATAAATGTTTTGGGTGGAAGTAGGTATTTGTCTCATTAAGAGTTTTTGCCATCGGCTGTGGTGGAATTTCTATTCTTTTAACAAATTGCGTTGAAATATTCAGCTGTAGAATAGCGGGCAGAAATATTTCAACAATTTTTCTAAATGAACAGGAGAGTTGTATAAGTGAGTTACTCCGAGCGGATAACAAAGTGAAAAAACTCGGCCTGGGAGAAAAGCTTTGTTAATGAATCGACAATGTACGGCGCAGGGTGAATACTGGGAGAGATCTAGGTTTAGGTGCTATAGTGTAGAGATTTATTTAGGTAACTTGGGTGTGCTGAGGAATTATTTTTATAAAAAAATGTGCCAGTCACGTATACAACGGAGAAATTAGTTTTATTTTAATAATATCGACACATGAAAATTCATAACTATTATAGACGCGTATGAATTTTTAAAAAATAAAACAATTTCTACTAATCTTACTGCAATTAAAAAATTAATGGGAGGGCCTGACTCATCAGTGGTGAAGCCTCCCAGCGGTTTCGCCAGTTTAATCTACCATACCGCTGTTTTATTGCATTTTTCGTTCTTCCTTTTATAACGAAACTGATGCTAGAGTCTTGGAATGGGTATTTTATATGAACTATGGACATAAGCTTTGAGGACAGAAGAATTACATACAATTATAAATATATAATATGCTTCGAGTAATCTCTCTTCCAGGCCCTCCCATTAATTTTTCATTGCAGTAAGGGCAATAGAAATTGTTTTATTTTTAAAAGAATCATACGCGTCTATAATAGTTTCGAATTTTCATAACAGATGGCGTGCTAATGTATTATAATATCGACACAATCCAGATGAAATATTACTCTTAGGGTGAGTATTACTTGAGTAGTATTTGACCTAAATTGTGTCGATAATTGAAATAAAACAATTCTCGCATCCCTTATATTTACCATCAAAGAATAAGAAGATCAAACATCAGAGTCCAACTATGAGAGGAAAAAAATATTATTATCAAAATATTCCATAAATACATCTTTGATATAAACGTGTTTTCCAAAGGTCAAGATAAGATAATAATAATGAAACATTCTACAATATTACCAACATAGAAAAGAACTTGCTAGAATCAAACCGACGATCCAATATACATTTTCGTTTTTCAAATGAATTCAAAAATGATTGGCTAATTAAGATCACAAGATAGTGAACAGAAAAACCTACACATATATACATGAAAAAAACAATAGAAAAATAAAAGATAAGTGGTCATTGGATAAGAGTCATGTGTTGATATTTAAAACAAAGAAGGCATATCCTGGCCACGAGAACATGCCATCTAGAAAGCACATGTGCTCGTGGCCAGGATGTGCCTTTTTTATTTTTAATATATATACATATAAACATAATAGGCCGTATATTATATTAGATTAGTTTGTATACATATGTCGCTAAATGTTTTAAGAGTTCGAGTTTACAACATGAGGAAAAATATAAACTACATCCTTTCTTATATCTATAAAAATGAAATCCAAAATCGATGTTTGTTATCGCGTTGCGCAAAATCTACAGAATCAATCATTATGAAATTTCGCATGTAGGTAGCTAAAGATTTCATTTAACATATATGCTATTCAAAAAACTAAAAAAGCTAATGTGCCTTTTTTTTAAACGTAAAACCAAAAAGCGTTAGTTCCAGCCTTTTAACGCTTGGCGCCGCACTGGTCGCGACGATAAATGAATTTGATTGGTTAATAATTTTACACGTAGTTTGTTAGTTTGTTACACGATAAATGTTTTTAAAAGGTAAGATTATCCAATCGCCGTGAAACTTTAGGAAGTTATTTAATATACCACTGAGAAGATTTCTGGTTTGAATTTGATTTGAAATAAATATTCGTTGCAATTTTATTTGCAAATTTTTTACTTTCACTCGCAAGCAGCGCCTCTAGCGGCATCTAGTGAAATTACATTTATAAATTGTAAAAATGCTCAAATGTGTATAATAAATTTCAAGCCTTAATCTTAGATAAAATCCAGGATACCTTTTTCAGACGTTTTCTGTGCCTTCCAAGCTATACTCCGGGCTATATTTTGAGGGCCGAAACAGGAAGAAACTCTCTTGATATCACAGTGAAAAAAACTAACTTAAAAATCCTGGACTAGAATTCTGAAAATAGACGGCAGAAGGCTACCTTCAATTTGTTTGGCTCATTTCTAGGACATTTCAATTTCTTCAAAACAGAATATCGGACTGGTAAAAAGTATAACAGAGCTACTTAATAACACGGGCTTCCCATGGCTAGTTGGAAGTACAGACCTCAATATTCTACAAAGATACATCCCCCTAATTATTAGAACGGCAACCGATCAGTCCTTGCAGCTGGATTATGTAAGAATAAGAAAATCAGTACTCTACTCTCACTATAAATACTTCCATTCATCACCTACAATTGAATGCTATCTGAATGACAATATCCCCCCTAACCTTAAAGAGAATCATTGCACAAGTAAGAAGCCTTTTTGTTGTACAGAGAACTAATCATGTTTCACTATTGAAAACTAAGACCATAAAATGCACCTTATGCAACGGTGAATTTAGTCTCGATTTTCCACACTACATGTTCTACTGTACGGCAATGGAAGAAGAAAGAGAAATTCTTCGTCGAGAGACCGGCTATAATAGCAATTTGCCTTATGTTTTAATGACAAAAGTCGTAAAATCAAGACCCTTTGCATTCTGTGTTTTCCATAATATTATTATCAATAATATTCGTTAGGCATACTCTCACTCGGTTAAAACCCGGACGAAGCCGGGTACACATCCGTTAGTATATCTATAAAAATGAAATCCAAAATCGATGTTTTTTATCGCGTTGCGCAAAATCTACAGAATAAATAAATATTAAATTTCGCATGTAGGTGGCTGAAAATTTCGTTTAACATATAGGCTATTCAAAAATCTAAAAAGGTTAATGTGCTTTTTTTAAAATGTAAAATCGAAAAAACGTTAGTTCCAGCCTTTTACCGCTTGGCGCCGCACTGGTCGCGACGATAAATGAATTTGATTGGTTAATAATTTCAAACGTTTTTTTACACGATGAATTTTAGTTTGCTTGCACGATGAATATTTTTAAAAGGTGATTATATATATATATATTTAAACTCTTTGGAGATAATAGTAATCGATCGTTATCAAATTTATACGCCCCCGGAACCTGGGTTAATTAAAACTATTGTGAAATTTCGCACGTAGGTAGCTTAGGGTTTGGTTTAGCATTCAAGCTAAAAGTGCAAAAATTGAATTTCGAATAACTTTTTTTTCCTTTTTAGAAGGTATAAGATTTTATTTAATTTTTCAGTAATATTAGTTATTTAGTATATTCAAAAATTAAATTAATTCAAAATATTATTTATTTCGCAGCTTATTCATATATTTTTGTGATGATGCAATTTTTGCTGGTGGCGTGATCGTAGCCAACCAATAGGAGAGCGCCATTCCAAAAAAAAACAAAAAAACAAACGGTGACAGAGATGAAAACTGAGGAATTGATGACGCTCGTAACTGTATATAGAATTTTGTCAATATTTTGTTCATTATTATTGCCCTACTGTAGTTTCATCTCAATAAATAATTTGCTTTTCCCCTATTTAATTCATTTGCATAACTCTATTCTTGAGAATTGTTATTTTATGGTGTCAACATTTCTGGTTCAATTTAAATTTTTGTTAGCCTGCAACACACCTTATTATAGCTCATTGCATTTTCAGGATAAATTTGCTGTTTTGAATTTTACACCATTAGTATTTTTATGACTGCAATTTCAGCAGAAAGTTAATTCTGCATACGCATAATATATACACAATTGTATTATAGTTGTTTCTATACAATTATTTATTCAGTAATTATTTTTATTATATAAGTCTGCAGAATTTCAAAAAATTGCTTTGGGTTATGTACATTAAGAATATGTAAAAAAATAAAGGAAAAGTTTTACAAAAAAAAAAAAATGGAGCACCATTTCTCTCTCATTTAATTCAATAAACGCTTCATGTATGATTTTTAGAATTGTATTATTTTTAGAATTGTATTATTTTTAGGCATATTGTTTTTAAAAAATTATGTTAGCAAGACAAGGAATGTTGCTAAGTTAATGTACTATTAAAAAAAAACACCAACCCATGAAACGTTAGCTCCAGTCTTTTACCGCTGTTAGAGCTAATAAATGATTTCGATTGATGCTTACCTTTACATGATGTTTGTTTTTAGACTAAATTTATTCCAATCAAGATAACATTTTTTCATGCTTTCAAAAGTTAATATTATATGTTTAACGTTTCATAATACTTTTCAGATTGCAGTCTTTGGAAATAATATTGCTTTTTTCCCATCCTGCAGGTCAACATTACACTGCAACATGCTATCATAACTCTGGCTTTTGGCATTGATATTTATGTATTGTGAAAGTACTGCTAGCAAAGTAGTTTGCTACCTTAAGCTCTGGAGAGAATATAATGTATCTACAGATCCATCGTGTGGAAATCACACCATAGTAAAAAAGAACGCATGTAGCTGGTAGACAAATTTGTGCCCTGTGTGAAGCTAGCGTTCAAAATTCAATTTTTTTCAAAGATATATACATTTTTAGGTAAAGAAATTGAGGTATATATTTTGAAATATAGATAAGAATCACAAGGAAGCAAGCCCAAATCCAAATAAACAAATTAAGTGTGGTTTCAGTAACAGCATTTTTACCATCTTCAATCAAAAGTACTGAATACATTCAGTAATTTTGTCTTAATATGGTAACAATGCTGTTACTGAAACATAACACATAATTCGTTTATTTTTATTTGGTCTTGCTTTTTTGGTATTTTAAAAATTGTCTTTGACTATTAGAAAATGATGCAAATTTCCTATTTATATTATATACCATTTTAAAAAGTACATTCTTTTGTAAAAATATCCAATTTCTCACTCTTTTCTAAAACTGCCAACAATAACCTAATAAAAATGTATCCAAGTCCGGGTATTTCAGTATTGCAGATAATTACATTTATAAAAGTTGCTTAACTATTTAGAGATGTAAGCGCCGGATTAGGTGCCCTTAAAAATGATTAATCTGGCTATTTCTTCTTGAACAGCCGAGAGTGAAGTGGAGAAAGTGAAATTTTCAGGTTGCGAGGACCATTTTCCTTTATTCACACTAATCATTAGATTTTTTTTTTTTCATTTTTTAGATACCAAAACCCAGTTTGGTTACTTGCACTCACTGGAGGGGTTGGACATTTTCAAGAATCAGGGGCCATTGGGGCAATTTCTTTTCAGAATAAAGTTCCCAAAGCTGGATTCGATGATTCCGGGTCGTGGTTTTTAAAAATTAACAGTTTAGACCACTCCTCCAAAACTGCACTCTATTTATTATATGTGTTTGGGAAATTGATCTTATATTTCAGATTCTTTTTACCAACATTTTCAATTTTTCTATTTGTGGTTTATCTCCATTGTGCTGAAAGAAAAAAAAAATCATTACTATAAGTAATGCTTTAAAAATTTTTAAAACAGTTGGGGCCTTTATTCATCATGAGTAAAACCCACTCGAACAATACCCGGGCGAAGCCGGGTCCAGTCGGCTAGTATATAATAAATTTAACAATTTTTGACGCGTTAAGCAATATGTAATCAAATATACTCTCTGCCAGTGTGGCAACAACAGGACCCCGTTTGGTGACCTGCACTCATTGGTGGTGCTGGATTTGTGTAAAAGACTCTTGAGTCATTGATTTATTAAACTGTTTCATGCGGTGGTCGCCGGATTGTAACACCATTGTATCACCATGAACCTCTGTGTCAGGTCTGAATCTTCATTCACAAAATAATATTTTATATCCAGCACTGAATTTTATATTGTATATGTTATAATTTATCCTCAATTGGAGAGAGCGAGATAACATATCATATATATATCCTCAGAATTTTATGATTTATCTTTAAAAATTTTAATTTTGAAAAAACTACAATAAACCTCTATTCAAATATTACTAACTAGACGAATGGCCCGGGCAACGCCCGGGGTTTACCCGAGTGCGAATATATTTTAGAAACGTTGTCTTGGGTGGTCGCTATAGACAGGGTGGTCTGTATAGACAGGTGTATGTATCACACAGCCGATAACAGGGTTGTTTAGGGTGGCCGCTATAGACAGGGTGGTCTGTATAGACAGGCGTATGTATCACACTGCTGATAACAGGGTTGCCTGAAGTGACCGCTATAGACAGGGTGGTCTGTATAGACAGGTGGTTGTAACACACTGATGATAACAGGGTTGCCTAAAGTGACCGCTATAGACAGGGTGGTCTGTATAGACAGGTGGATGTATCACACAGCTGATAACAGGGTTCTCTAGAGTGGCCGCTATAGACAGGTGTATGTATCACACAGCCGATAACAGGGTTGTCTAGGGTGGCCGCTATAGACAGGGTGGTCTGTATAGACAGGTGTATGTATCACACTGCTGATAACAGGGTTGCCTAGAGTGGTCGCTATAGACAGGGTGGTCTGTATAGACAGGTGGATGTAACACACTGCTGATAACAGGGTTGTCTAGAGTGGCCGCTATAGACAGGTGTATGTATCACACAGCCGATAACAGGGTTGTCTAGAATGGCCGCTATAGACAGGGTGGTCTGTATAGACAGGTGTATGTATCACACTGCTGATAACAGGGTTGCCTGAGGTGACCGCTATAGACAGGGTGGTCTGTATAGACAGGTGATTGTAACACACTGATGATAACAGGGTTGCCTAGAGTGACCGCTATAGACAGGGTGGTCTGTATAGACAGGTGGATGTATCACACAGCTGATAACAGGGTTGTCTAGAGTGGCCGCTATAGACAGGGTGGTCTGTAAAAACAGGTGGATGTATCGCACAGCTGATAACAGGGTTGTCTAGAATGGCCGCTATATACAGGGTGGTCTGTATAGACAGGTGTATGTATCACACAGCTGATAACAGGGTTATCTACAATGGCCGCTATATACAGGGTGGTCTGTATAGACAGGTGTATGTATCACACTCCTGATAACAGGGTTGCCTGAGGTGACCGCTATAGACAGGGTGGTCTGTATAGACAGGTGATTGTAACACACTGATGATAACAGGGTTGTCTAGAATGGCCGCTATATACAGGGTGGTCTGTATAGACAGGTGGATGTATCACACAGCTGATAACAGGGTTATCTACAATGGCCGCTATAGACAGGGTGGTCTGTATAGACAGGTGGATGTATCACACAGCTGATAACAGGGTTGTCTAGAGTGGCCGCTATAGACAGGGTGGTCTGTAAAGACAGGTGGATGTATCGCACAGCTGATAACAGGGTTGTCTAGAATGGCCGCTATATACAGGGTGGTCTGTATAGACAGGTGGATGTATCACACAGCTGATAACAGGGGTGTCTAGAGTGGCCGCTATAGACAGGGTGACCTGTATAGACAGGTGGATGTAACACACTGCTGATAACAGGGTTGTCTAGAATGGCCGCTATAGACAGGTGGATGTGACACACTGCTGATAACAAGTTTTCGCCGGCAGCCAATGGGCGCGCATTCTATCCGTGAGCTTCAGACATACAGACAGACAGAATAAGGCAATTATATAAGTAGATCGCCTCACCTTACAATATACCAGCAGATATGTATGCTATATAAAATATAATTTATTTATATATTTTAGAACAAACTACTCTGTAACGTTGGCCGGCTCAGATATTTTATAATAAAGTAAACACGAATTTAATATTCTATTTATTTTTCTTCACGCCTCAAATCAGTTATTTCTTCTTAAATTGTAATTAGCACAATTAAAGCAAATTTTAATTCAAAAGTGTTTTTATTGTATTTTCCACGACCTATAAAACTACCAAAATGCCATTGTTAAATCACTCATGTAATAAAAAAAAGCAAGCTAATAATATATATCTCAACAAAATTTATTATAATAGCAAGCCGACAATAGCACAACATGTATATGTGTCAAACAGGTTAAATAAACACAGTAAATCAACAACTCCACACTTCCATCAAACCGCCCTGACCCTGGCAACAGAGGAAAACTATTCGCTCCAATATCCCCTCATATTTGCCCAGCCACTTTAGCCCAAAACCTCCAAACATATTTCACACACATGAAATATTCAGTTCAAACATTTCTTAAATTGAATATAAATTTTTGTGAATTTCTATTTCTCTGCTGAATATATTATATTTCTATTCAATATAATTTAAATAGGCAATAATTCCTATATATGTTTAATATAGGTGTTTTTATACTCTATTATATCATTTTACATAGGTTAAATAATAGAACTATTTTTATCATGGAAATCTACGCTTTCTTTCTATTCCCCCTGTTCATTCGTGTAATGAAATAAACCTCGATGGAGCTTGTTTAGAAGAATTAAATTTTATAGATAGAGGATAGAGAGAGGTTGTTATATAAAATATCATTTTGGTCGGGTTATATATTGTTGGTATAGAAATTAAATAACACCTTTTTTTATGATTGTAATCTATTTATAGTACGCATGTGTTTTTTTTGGAATAAAATCAACGTTATTGTACAACAATCAATTAAGTTCTCATCACTCAGAATAGCTTCCCACTGTCCTTACAGCAATAGAATAAATTGGAACGACTTGACTCACATAAAGGCTGAACTCTCTCAGTAGTTACTCCAGTACCCGAATGCATGGACAATATATAACTACTAGCCGAATGACCCGGGCAACGCCCGTGTTTTACCCGATTGAATGTTTTTATTCAAATATTATTTGTTACAATTATAAATTGGCGCCTTAAATAAATGCATATATTAGTTAATAACTATAGCCTATGTGCTTTATCTGTCTATGTACTGTTGGCTTCCGTAGGCGTCTCTTACTGGGAAAAAGAAAGAGAGGATTCCATTTAGTTATTAACTAATATATGCATTTATTTAAGGAGCGACCCCGCTCCAACACAAGAGTTACAAACACGGAAAAGCGAGTGGGGGGGGGGGGGGGGGGGGGGCAAAGGTGGCGTGATCGTAGCCAACCAATAGGAGGGCGCCATTCCAAAAAAAAAAGCAAACGGTGACAGTTGATTAGGAGATGAGGAATGACGCTCGTAACTGTATATAGAATATACAAATGCTTGCAGCGAACATTGCTCTTAGTCAACAAAACATAAATAAACCTATTTTAATATAAGGTTCATATAGAAAAATAAAATCTTAATTTTCAAAAATTAAAGATATATGTTTTCATCATGAAAAAAACCTTATTATTAATTAATTGAAAAGAGATAGCTATAACCACAAACCTCTTATAACCGCCCCAATTCTATGAAGGTTGATCTTAGAGAAGATAAAATATGTTGATAGGATGTTGCTTATTCTCTAACTAGGTGTAAACCATGGGCAAGTTAGTTTAGACTAATGATAAAACATTGCTATTTGAAGAAAACACTAGAATTATTACCAATCACCTATATTTACTCTCGCAAAACTGAAAATTGTGTCTGAATATTTTATTCTAAAATATTTCTTCTTCAGAGAATTGATATAGAAAAAAATTCAATTTATATATATAACTATCGGATGTACCCGGCTTCGCCCGGGTTTTATATACATATATAAACTATATAATAAAAATAGTATAGTAAAAAAAATATACTATAAACATATTAAAAAATATATATATTTTGATAATTTGAAACTCGTAAATTTGAATCTCTCGATAAAGTGATCATTTTTTCCCGGTCCCTGTGTGCCGTGTCATCCTGAATTTTGTATTTCCTAATTTTCTACATTACAAAATAATTGTTTTATCTAGTGAACATTTTTTCCCGGTCCCTTAAAAATACTCGATAAGTTGATTTCGATAATTTGAAACTCGTAAATTTGAATCTCTCGATAAAGTGATCATTTTTTCCGGTTTTACCCGAGTAAAGGTTTGTCTAACGAACATTTGTTAAAACAATTCTCTATAAACATATAAAAAAATAATAGATTAATTTTGATAATTTGAAACTCGTAAATTTGAATCTCTCGATAAAGTGATCATTTTTCCCCGGTCCCTGTGTGCCGTGTCATCCTGAATTTTGTTTTTCCTAATTTTCTACATTACAAAATCATCGTTTTATCTAGTGAAAAAAATTTCCCGGTCCCTTGAAAAATACTCGATAAGTTGAATAAAATCATGGTCGTTTATGGAAGATGGACGTAGTTCCCAGAGGTCACCCGCGAGGCTTTTTTCTTGTCTACTTGGCAGAGCTGTGTCACCAACTTTGCCCCCGCGCGCCAGGACCTCTTGATCCCTCTGATTGGTCGGTGGGAACTTGGACTGTCCAACCGGCCGGCGGCCGGACGATTACATTTTCTCGACGGAGGGGGGGCAGACCTAAGCCTATCTCCGTCGCAAGGTGGCGCTGCTTGCGAGTTAAAGCTACACATATGCAAATAACTCTAAGGATATTAAAGATATTCAAGAAATTATTTTTCGAAAACCTTTCCGGGGATATGCCTAATAATATCCCAAAATTTCACGGCGATTGGATGTATGGTTTTTGAATCTATAGAGAACACACACACACAGACATTCATTTATATATATATAATATATTATTATTAAAAATAAAGAAGGCATTTCCTGAGCAAGAGCACATGTGATTTTCAGATGGCAGAGCGCCATCTAGTGGAACAAAATAAACTAAACGTTTATTTAGCTTGCTCCGTGATATTTGGCCAACCCAATTTCTTGATAAATCAAGAAAAGCTATCTCTTTTAAATTAATTAATAATAAATTTTTTCATGATGAAAACCTAAATCTTTAATTTTTGAAAATTAAGATTTTATTTTTCTATATGAACTATCTACCTTATATTGAAATAGGTTTATTTGTGGTTTGTTGACATAAAAGCAATGCTCGCTGCAAAGCATTTCTTGATTTCTCAAGAAGCTTCTGGGAACAAACATATTTTTGGTCGCAGTGGTTACAGCCTACTCCACGCTGACGAGCGCCAACAGCGCGAAACGCATTCGTGGATGGCTTTTCTTGATTTATCAAGAAATTGGGTTGGCCAAATATCACGGAGCAAGCTAAATAAACGTTTAGTTTATTTTTGTTCCAACAGATGGCGCTCTGCCATCTAAAAGCACATGTGCTCGTGGTCAGGAAATGCCTTCTTTATTTTTTAATATAAACACCTGACCCACTTATCTTATATTTTTTCTATTGTTTTTAATATATATATATATATATTCGGGGAGGGTCTGGACCTATTAGCCTTTTTATAATTTTGAGAATAATTTTCTTCGTGAAATATTCTCTTTGAAGTTTTATTCTTAATACAAAATTTATATAAGATATTATTGGAAAATATTTCTTTTTAATTTTCGATAAAATGGACCTTTATTATCAGTGTGTGATATATTTAAACATTATATTTCAAGAAGAGCTGGTTCAATGCATTTATTCTCATAAAATATTGCATCAACTATAAAAATTTATGTACATTTTCTGAAAATTAGGACCTTAATAGTCGTAATGAGTAAAATAATTGATATTTCAAAAGGTAATGTAAATTTATTGAGATGCACAGCTTTATTCAATATTTGATGTGTCCTCCTTTTCCACGTGTGCGAGCAGCTACACGGTCAGGCCTTGGTATACAATGTATTTTATAACTTGTGATATGCTAGACTAAGCAATTTCAAATTTTTGTCGAAGGTGTTGAGGATTATATGGCTAGGAAGATTGCCA
The DNA here is from genome assembly GCA_030710605.1 of Cordylochernes scorpioides. Classification (NCBI taxonomy): domain Eukaryota; kingdom Metazoa; phylum Arthropoda; class Arachnida; order Pseudoscorpiones; family Chernetidae; genus Cordylochernes; species Cordylochernes scorpioides. Next base: position 89,385,778 of record CP092867.1, on the reverse strand, counting down.
TATTTTACCCTCCATCATGTCTCATACATTCTCAATTGAGAAAAAATCTGGGGAACATGTGGGTCAGGAAAAGATGTCAATATTTTGAAGGCAGACTTGTAAGATGTTGGCTGTATGTGGTCAGATATTATCTTGTTGGAAAATGTTATAATTAGTCTGATTAAGAAATGGTAACATAAAATGTTACAATACATCTTCAATTTTTAACCGATGAGTTATTGTGCCTTGATTTAAGACTAAAGAGGTCCTACTATCATAGCTTATGCCACCCGATTCCATGAAACCAGGGGTTCCATTCCACAATACAGTCCTGATGGCATATTTCTTGGGCCCTAGGTATAACATTCCGTCAATAAATCCCAAACTGAATCTGGCAGAATAAATGTCAGGATGCCATTTCTTAAAGACGTCTCTGTTCACACCGCCTGTCGCTTCTTTGTCTGGCAGACAGTGGAATTTTTAATAAATTGCGGTGACTACGGAGTTTTGTTTCGAAAGGATGGCTATTAATGGGGTTTAAAGATCGTCCAGCTTCATTCTGCACATGTAGAGCTGCTAGAATCATTGGTACAGCCGTTGTACTCTCTGCTACAACCTTCCTTCTAATCCTCTCTCCCTTTGTTGTTACTCTAGGACGACCTGAGCCAGGTTTCCTAGAGCTATTCTCTTTTTTCTGACCCCTTTTGAGACCAAACACACACAACAGTATTTTTATTGCAGCGTCTTCTTTCATCGCAAGTTTTCAAGTCGAAATTTTACCTTCTCCGAGGCCTTTGATTTGCCTTTTGTAAAATCAGAAAATTGTTTATATTAGGCCATTTTGCCTGTCTTGGCATTTTTTCGGGTTAAAGATGAGATGATAGAATAAATAAACAAAAAATTAATGATATACTAGGAGGCTATTTAAAAATATATGATATATTATATAAATTTATATATACTATTTCATGAATAAACAACACTATTTTATGCACTTATATTCTAGTTACGGTTTCAGAAAATTTGATCATTTACATACCTTAATGTTCCTATTAAGTATGAATATTTTCTGAAAAATTTGCTTTAGTGTTTATATTGTTTTGTGGCACCAGTGTATTTTTATTTAAAGGAGATACTTTATAAGAGTCAAATTCTTTAAGCCTTTTGCCACACTAGATGTAGAATTGAGAGGTTTTCCAATTTTTTTATTATTTCGTTAAGGATCCAATAAGAGAATTTGTCGCGGACGGAAAATATATGTTTTACATTTAAAGAGGTCTTAGAAATTTCTTCGATTTGACAAAATGGTTTTAAATCTTGTGGGCCGTATCTCTGGCTCGTGAACAAATTTCTGAAGTCAAAGACATATCGAATTTGTCAATGGATATCACAATCAATTCTCTAAACAGTTCATAAACCTCAGTAGATATTTACCTACATAAAAAAAACTTATTCTACCAAAAAAGAGACAAAATTGGTGTTATTTTTAGTGTACCTTTATAGCATAGTGCACACCTTTAAAATGATTTCAATTTAAATAAATATTGTCACAAGGGTAAAACTTTCGAATTAATTAAATTCATTTTAATTAGTCTGTAAAGAAATTCCCAACAAGAAAAATGTTCTTGTATTTTCGAAGGCGTTAATTTAGCAAGGGAGTTAATTAGACACAGATTGCTAATGGGAAAATAATAACAAAAACACCAAGTTGTTTTAAAATAATTAGCGCTAAGAAATATAGCGAGTAGTTAGCGGAGTTACTTCAAATGGCAGGTCTAGTGTCTCTGTGGCAATTTACCTGTATCCCCACATAGAGCTATTTCTTCTATTCACAGATAAAGCAGCTAGTTTCTTTATTAAAATTGATCGCCAGTTTTCGAGTATTCTTCACTCTTCTACGAACCAAAGTTGATTACTAAGAGGTTGTTTGTATAGAATATATCCCGATGAGTGTACATTGTAAAGATATATGTTGCATATAGTTCTTTGAATTTGTTGAATATATTTACATAATTCATATCTAGTTATATTTATTCATTCATTTACATGAACAGCGCAATATGCCGCAAGAACACGTCTGTTGTAGTGATTATAGTTATTTATATTGTGTGTGTGTGTTGTATGAATATAAAGTGAATAGAGTCAATTTATGATCAAGATTTATGCCGATTCACGTTATCACGTTCCAATTTAAAGCTGACTGCTAGAGAACCTATTTGAACATTCTAGCTTCGGTCTATTAGAATATATCAAATGAAATTTACAGAAATGTTATGACCTGGAATATATTGAAATAGGTTTTCTTTATAAGGCTCCTAGCTCTCAATGATATGTATTGGATTCTTACATGTTCATTTATTGGCTTACAATATTTTAAAAATTTCAAGTTCAGTCGAAACATATTATTTGCATATCAAATTTGGCAATTTGCATCATTTTATTGGTGTTTCATTTTTTTTTGTCTTTGAGCGCATATTTTAATAAATTCGACGAACATATTTTGTAATAAAATGCTTCTATATGAAATAAAACTTCCGAACTCTGACTCTTCAAACGGCCTATTTTATAAAGGTCTTATGTCAAAGTTTATATGCCTGCCTTCGTTTATGTGTTTTCGTAGATTTACATATTTTAAAATATTGTAACATATAGGAAATTTGTATTTTCGTATAGATGTTGTTTAACCCACCTATTGAAAACACGATAAAATAAGAATTCAAAGTTTATAGTAGAATCGATAAAAATTGTTCATTGTCTGCTATAAAAAAAAGAAGGCATATCCTGACCAAAAAGCACATTTGCTTTTTAAATGGTAGAGCGTCATCTAGTGAAACAGAAATCAACTGAACATTGATTTAACCTGTTCCCTGATATTTGGCCAACCCAATTTCTTGATGACAAATTGATTTGTGGATTGCTTTTTCTTGATTTATCAAGAAATTGGGTTGGCCAAATATCATGGAACAGGTTAAATCAATGTTTAGTTGATTTCTGTTCCACTAGATGACGTTCTGCCATCTAAAAAGCACATGTGCTTTTAGGTTAGGATATGCCTTCTTTATTTTTTGATATCAACACCTGACCTTTTTATTATTTTTTCTCTATTGTTTTTTCATTGTCTGCTATAGTTAAAATAGAGACTTTGTGTAGAAAGGGGAATAATTTTGTTCGATATGATGGAAAAGATATTCGCTATATTTGAAATAAAATGGATACAAGGATTTAACTTTGTAATTTGGTAAGGATATATATTTATAGTGAGAAAGTTATTGCTTCCTACAGACTTCAACTTTAAGACAAGACATTTCTATCTATGGAATTGAAAAGGTCAATCTTTTGGCATCCATTTTAGATCTTATTATAAAATAGAATCAACATAAATTTTAGTCAAAATTCGAAACTATTATAGACGCGTATGAATATTTTAAAAAATAAACAATTTCTACTGCCCTTACTACAATGATAACAGATGGCGCGCTAATGCATCATAATATTTTTTCGTATTCAATTCCCACGCAATTGATATAATAACAGATGTTTTCTGTTCAGTGCAATTCTTTTCCTCCCAAAACTCCTATTTTGAATGAATCCAATCTGTAATATTTATTTTATTGATTCTTTCAAATTATTTTTTGTTTTATTTTTTCGATTTTTCTATTACGAGTTAATGCACATTTGTTGCATATTCGTCGATGGCTTACAATATTATATGTTAAAATAAAAAAAAAATACATCTCCTGATCACTTACATGAGTATGTTAAATGGCAGAACACTATATATATATATATATATATACCCACAATATTTGGCAGAGCGCCATCTAGTGGAACAGAAATCAACTAAATGTTTATTTAACTTGTTCCCTGAAATTTGGCCAACCATTTTCTTGACAAATCTATAAAAGTCAACCACGAACGCGTTCCGGGTCCCAGAGGATTCTTTAGAAATCAAGAAATGGGTAATTAAGGTCAAACTTGCGTGAATACGCTGAACATGTAAAAAAAAAATAATAAATAACATAATAAAAAAAGGCCAGGTGTTGGTATAAAAATCAAAAAGGATTATGCTGACAAGGCTCACATGAGCTTTTTACCCTGCATCGCGCTGACAAGGGCCAACAGACCGAAATATGTTCGTGGTTGATTTTTCAAGAAGGGTTGGCCAAATATCAGGAAGCAGGCTAAATCAACGTTAGATGATTTCTGATCCACTAGGTGGGGCTCTGCCATCTAGAGAGCTCATGTGAGCGTGGTCAGGATGTACCGTTTTTATTATTTTATTACCAACAAATGACCTTTTTTGAAATTATTTTTCATATATTTTATTTTTGTCACACGAACAGCGTATTTACGCAAATTTGGCCCTAAATACCCATTTCTTGTTTTTAAGGAAGCCTCTTGGAACAAATATTAGGTCGTTGAGGTACAGCCTCGAAAGTCAACAGCTGAAACGCGTTCGTGGTTTCTATTTTTGTTGCTTACTGTTGGGATGAGCAACAGAACAACTCAACTTGTTGGTTAAAGCAAACCGTTAGCATCCTTTATCGAAATATGTCTTTACATTTGTGTTTCTAGAAAAAGAATATTCGACACATTTTAAAACTCTCTGATTCAAAGAAATAATCCAGAAATTTTCCGAGAAATATTTCTCAAAAAATGCTGATTAAACATTAGTAAATTAGCATATCTCTATAAATATCCTAAACATTTTCTAAATTAATATTGAAATATTTACTATAAAAAAAGCTTATATCAATAATGTATAAATATTTAAATTTTAGAACTTATGTAACTATTCTCATCAATGTTTTAGATATAAAAGTTTAAAGACTTTACAAGTTTGATTCCGCGGTCTGAGAAGTTGGCAAAAAGATCAATGGCTGGAAGTGCTGATGCCAAACTTGTCTGCTGGTGATGCTTGACTTGTCACTTAACGTTTTTCATTATGTTTCAAACATTATGGTTTTATATTATATTAAAATTGTTAATATAGGCAATAATCGATTTTATGCTTATATAAAATAGTTTGCATATCACACCACAATTTTCTTTATATATTTTATATGTGTAAAATATATAATGAAAAATATTAAAACCTTATAATAGAGATTATTTCTTTAGACAACCGGACGTTGGAGGCAGGTAAGTGTACCTAATTCTCAATCCTATTAACAGACTGGTATTAAAGTATATCGAACTAATCTGTATCCACAACGAATCTATAATTTAACTTTATACGCAAACAACGACCACTGAAAGGCGACAATATTATATTGTAAAGTGAAGAAATATAAACATCAAGATGACACAGCAATTTATTTAAGGCACAAGCACAAATTAAAATGGATAAAATACAAGAGAAGCAATAAGGAAAGTTTACGCCGAGTAATAAATATATAAGCATCAAAATTAATAATCTGTACATAAAATATACATTGCTACAATTACATTGTTTATTAAGAAAATAGTATCCTTTAGAAAATTAGCTTCTTCAACTTTCACCATAATAGACAATGGGAAAGGCACATTTTGCGAAAGATCTTAGAAACAATTAATAGATTGGATGAAACAACTCTGGAGAGAGGTATAGGAGTGATTCAGTCACGGGAAACTACCGGAGAACCACGAGAAACAGGATGCAGCCCTTGTTTTCTCCTGGGTGAAGAGATACTATGATCGAAAAACACTGCTGGCCATAGTCCCGACATACCATGGACTACGTACAAGTTTCGTCAACTCGGGCCGATGTAAACAACTAGGGGACATTTTAGACAGATTTATCCGTTGTCCATAATAGCCCCTCCCTTTTTTAATGCTGATTTCTGCTAGCACTGGTGCTTACCTGGGCGTTAATATAGATTAATATATTTTCTTTATATATACTATTACGTAAAATGGATAATCAAATGTAATATAATATTATGGTAACGCCAAATATTTGTACTATAAAGGAATATGACACAAACGGATATTTCGATGCACTAGCGCGCCATCTGTTATCAAATTACAAAACTATTTTAGGCGCGTAATATTCTTTTTAAAATAAAACAATTTCTACTGCCCTTACTGCAATGGAAAAATTAAAGGGAGGGCCTGGCTCATCAGTGGTGAACCCTCCCAGCGGTTTTCGCCAGTTTAATCTACCATACCGCTGTTATATTGCATTTTTGGAACTTCCTTTTATAGTGATACTGATGCTTGACTCTTCGAATGGGTATTTTAGATGAACTATGGACATAAGATTTTAGGACACATTAGTATCACTATAAAAGGAAGTTCCAAAAATGCAATATAACAGCGGTATGGTAGATTAAACTGGCGAAACCGCTGGGAGGGTTCACCACTGATGAGCCAGGCCCTCCCTTTAATTTTTCCATTGCAGTAAGAGCAGTAAAAATTGTTTTATTTTAAAAAGAATATTACGCGTCTAAAATAGTTTTGTAATTTGACAAACGGATATTTCGGAAGAGTGTCCATAATCTAAAGCTAAGAAACGTGATCTAACAGTGTTTATAATAAAATAATCATTGGCGATTCCAAAATTGAATGGCTTTGACTAGGATATATTAAAAATAAGGTAAATAAATCTAATTATATTTATATTAAAAAGAGCGAAACTAGATCTGTAAAAAAAAAACACTTTTTCCTTAAATTTTAGCCTTAGGCAAGGTGGAATGAAACAAATTGTGAGGCATTCATGACTGAATGAAAGATGTTGTTTTCATCGATCTTTCATTCGTTCAATCATGAATGCCTCACAGTTGTTTGATTCCTCCTAGCTTAAGGCTAGAATTGAGAAAAAATACATTTCTTTACAGATCCAGGTACGCCCTTTTTATATAAACTTATTTGATGGATCGCCTTCTGACTCAAACTAATCATGTTTGCTTTAACGCAGAAAAGCAAACTTTGAAGTAAATTTAGATTATTATCAAAAGTGAATCATCAAGTATGTATATTCCAAGAAGACATATGCAGCATGTTAGATAACAGAACTAAACAAGCGGGTAAAGAGGAATTGTAAAGTGTGTGCCGTCAGCTGGCGGAGACATTGGGTGGAGACATCGCTACCAGTCAGGACAAACTGACGGCTCTTCTGGACTAAACAACTCTGTATATATGGCAAGTTATTTGCTGTTCTAAATCGCGGGTATGTTCATAAAAACTAGTTATAACTCTTTAGGTTCACTCTTTTTATTTTAAAATAAAATTTGCATACTTTCGGCATAATTGATAATAAATGGGAAGGCCTGGCCTATCAGTGGTAAACGCCTTCTTGAGCGATGCCATTAGTTTATTTTGTATCGGAGACTTGTTTCTCTACTCTCTGCTGTGAATATGGCCTCCGACTTTTACAACGGGCATAGTCAAAAGAATCTAAGTGAATGTCAGCGTTAAATGGTGGAAATAAGCATTGGGGGAAGTACAAATATATACAATTAAAACCAAAAATATGTCTCAGATATTATCTTCAAATTAATTCTATTTTCAATTTGAGAGGGCTAGATAAAACCGTGTAGTTTTCACAATATTTCAATCTAAGTAAATGCCTGCAATTGAATAGTATGTTTGATTATGACATAAGTTAGGGTTTTATATACGGCTATAATAATTATAAAATTTTACTAGATAGATTAGAAAATGATAATATATAATATATGCTCATTGTGTATACAGTAAAATCTGAATATAAATATTTGTTTGTAGGTGTTTGTCCCGTATACGTTTTTCCACACAAGTTCAATCAATTTTTCCCGCAAACAATAGTGGCCTAGCTCCAGACGAAATTTGACATGACAATGTCAGGTGGGAAAGGAGTCTGCAGCAGATTTTCTACGCCTGAATGTACAATCTTGACAACAGCGTAATTTTAACTACTACTATAATAATAATGAAACTTTGTATGAGGAATACTATTGTTTGAAACAAAGGTGTTACTTGAATAGAAATGTGTCTTCATTATATCATTCCCAGATCTCTCCACGAGCTAATTTTATATAATTCTATATAATGCGGCTGTGATTATAAAACGACTTTTAAACAAGTTTTGCAGCAAATGTTTCTTTTTACAAACGAAAAATCGTAATTTTAATTATTTAAGTAGAAATAACGACTATTCCTATCCTTAGAGATGAAGTATGAGAGAAATTTTATCTATCCATTCATACTTAATCCCTAAAGATAGGAATAGTCGTTATTTCTCCTTAAGATATTTAAAATTACCATTTTTCGTTTGTAAAAAGAGACATTCGCGGTTAAACTTGTTAAACGTCGTTCTAATTTTATATATTTCGAATGAAAATCACCATGATCACTGAAGGAGTCTTTAGTTCAGAATATAAACAACGAACGATGTCGAGCCTAATGTCACTCCTTTTAACAATCTCTAGTTTAAAAATATAAAAACAGTAGAAACAAATGCGTTTCTTTATTCGTTAAAAGCGCAAGCTTTCGAATCTTTATAATCCTTTCACAAACATAGCTTTATTTTTTACAGAAAAATATTTACATGCCAGTATTTTGGATTATTTATTTAAAACATATTTTGTCTTATTCTTACTGAGAAGATGGGCATCGCAGTCAAGATTCATTGCAGTCACTCACTCAACTCAGGCAATTTCAAGGGTTAATGCGCTGGGGGCGGGTACCTCGGGGGTTGAGTGGAAAAGCTGCCATCTATTTAAACTATATTGATTTTAAAACAACTAAATGGGTTTCAAAAAAAAAATCAAATCAAATGCCTATAGACTAATATAAAACAATTTTTGCCATCACACACACTTTTTGCCTGTGGTTTATGTGTTACTTCTGTATTGCTATTCTATGGCACTTCTACTATTTATTGAAAATAAAGATACTTCGGCCAGTAAATATTTTTATACTATTTATTATTGATGTACTTTCAGTATGAAGGAAATTGCACTCGGGGGAATTCTCGGGCGAAGCCGGGTCATTCGTCTAATAATTCTAACATTGTAAATAAAAGATAAATATGAAAGTTAATATTCTGAGTTATGATTATTATTTTTTAAAATTTATTTCGGTGAATGTGTGTGTGCCATATAATTTAGATTTATACCATATATAAAATAGCGACGTGTAAAAGTGGAATATGAGTATTTTCTTGATTCAATGGTCAATTTTGCTGGGTAGTGGGCTAATAAAATATGGAAGTGCTGGCACCACACTATTTCTTAGGGAATTTATTGAGGAATTTTATAAGAGTTGGATATTTTAATATGGGGTGAAATATTGGTAATAAATTCATAGTTTATGGCCCGGAAGTAGGTTACTCTGAAATATTTGGAAATACTGAGTATAAATATATATAGCCAAACTAGCTGGTGCTAAAGAAATCCGATAGATTCAAGATTTCATTAGAGTCGGTAAGAATTCTAAATAAATAAATATATATATTTTGCTTTCACGTGGAACAGGCCATGGTGTAATGATGGTGGGTAGAAGTAGGCGACTGCTTTTACTGTAGGTGCACCTCATGTCTACACATGTGAAAAGCAGTTCGAATTTGCACTTACAAATGTGTCAGAGCCTCGTTTGGTTACTTGCACTCGCTGATGGAGTTGGACTATTGCAAGAATCGGGGGGTCATTGGAACATTTTTTTTTTTTTTTTTTGAATCAGAAAAAAGTGCCTAATACAGAAATCGAACCCGGGTCGTAGCGGTCGAAAACCAACAGTTTGACCATTCTTCCACCGACCCCCCCCCCTGTAAATATAGAGGGCGTTAAGGGCTCTTAGTTTTTCTTCTTAAATTGAACCCTAACACATTAACCTTTCGTATTTGTTTCAAAGTTAGAAGCTAGGTATGCAGATAACATCAGAACACAGTCCTAACTTATGCCACGAAACCTTTAAGAATGATAAAACCCAGAACGTGTCTGTAATCAAAATCAATATCACACCCCCCGTTAAAATTTTCCATTGCATAAAAAAGAGACTATGCGACAGTTACCTATAATATGAAACAACCTAATAAAATATTATTCATAAATATTACTTTGAAATAAAGTTGATTTACAAAGTAAAAATTATAGATAAAAATAGCACTATAGTACAAAAAAAAAGAAAAAAGATCCGAGATTTGAACCCACATATCTTTATTTAACACCTCAATTCAGTACCTCGATGTAACATCTGATCTAAGGCAATTTTCTGCCTCAACGCTGGGTGGCTGCTTGAAGCTATTTGACTAAACAGCCAATAAACGGAATATGTATCGTATTATGTAAAGGGCTAGAAGAGCTGAAATTTAAATAGTTTCCTGTGTGAGTAGGTTTTATTTAGATGTCAGATTCTATGTGAAATTGTTTTCTTTCAAGGTGAATATTCAAAACTTATGGGCATATCTTAGGGCATCATCTCAATTGACTAACATAGCCCCCTATGTTCCAATCTTCTCGGTTGGGAAATTGAGGAGAAATTTCCTGCTCGAACCTAGAGGACGTGTATCAGGGCAATTCGCAATATTTACAAATACATACCTCATTGGGTATGTGGAATGACGAGTTCACGCAGATCCTGTGGTGAAATTGCAATAAGTATACTTCTAGGGGAGGTAGTCAATTTTCAGGTTTTTATCCTTGGTACGTTTTGGCTTCCATTTCAGGCGTCATTATCGTCGATTACTGCTCACATAACCCGTTCAGTTCAGTTAGAAAACAAATATGAAACTGAAAAGTTGAAAACAATACAAACTGCAACTGACATGAGGTGTATCTGACATTCTATCAGGCGCTACTCTACCATAGCTGCGTTTAATAAGTCTCGATATAAGTGTCTGAATAAGAAATATATATTCAAATAATTGCGTCTATTTAGTACATTTCGCAATAGACAATGAAATAGGTTCAAATAAAAAATTCAACATACCTTAAGATTTTTCTTTTTACTTATATCAAATTTTTTAAACCATGGCCTTTTTATCAAATAGTTCCTTTTTATTCAAAATTAAATAAAAGTGTATAAATTATATATTTTTAATATTAAAATTATCTTGTTCTCCAATAAAAACAAATGAACGAAAATTCCCAATGAGTTCCCAATATATAACCAGCTATCAAATATACACTCTATAACAATATATATGACCACCAAGAAGGAGTTATCCGATTAATATGAAAATACGTATACAAAACCGTTTCGACCAAACTTGTAAATGATTAAAACTTAGTGACCGATTTATGCCAAATAAGAGCTCCAGCGTATCTGAACTGAGAATCCAGCACGAGTACTCTAGACACAATATTCGGCGCGGCAACGTGCTCATTATGAACCTAGGTCAGAGTTTGAAAGAGGTCGTGCCATTGGATTGAAAGAGGCTGGTTGGTCAGATCGACTATTTGAAGACATCTGTCGAAGTGACACGGCCATTAGACGATGTTGGCAAGAGTGGGCGAACAACGGAAAATACAACGTCAGGATGGCAGCGGTCGACCAAGGGACACAACAGAACGGGAGGCCAGAGCGATCGTCAGAACGGCTGTGGCAGCACCGGATTCGACGCTATCTACCATCCAACATGTTACCGGAACACAAGTGTCCTAAATGTTGAATTAACGAATTGTCTTCAATCTTTCTGAACTCTTCCGTGGTCAGCAAGGTCGCATGATCTCTCAGCCATAGATCACATCTTAGATGTAATGGGATTGCAACCATTTCGGAATGTTAACTATTCAACCCAGCAGTTGGAAACAATTTGACAAGAAGTCTAGCAGCACACCATCCAGAATCTTTAGTAATCCATGACACGCCGGGTGGCAGCCTTCATCCAGGCCTGTGGGGTCCAACGACATATTGACTTTCTCAAATTTTGTGGCGATCAAACTCTGGAATAAAATAATTTGTAGTTCTGAAATTTTAATTATTTTTTTTTAAACATGTTCTTCACATTATCTTTTAAAAATTCTGTTTATAATGATAACTACACTCAAAAAATCTACGCACCAAGAATAAGTTGTTCGATTTGGACAAAATTGATTTTTCCTTAAACATTGTCTTCACACACACCAATTTTGTCCGAATCGAACAACTCCTTCTTGATGCGTAGATTTTTTTTAGTGTAGTTATCAATATAAACAGAATTTTAAAAAAAATCCATAGTTATGGTATTTTCTGCGAATATAGATTTTATTAAGAGAAAATATAATTTATATGAAATTATAAACCACTAAGGCGCATATTTATTTACGAAAATAATCAATTTTACTACCCTTATTACAATTATTAAAAATTGGGATACGCGGATTCAGATTCGCTCAGAGCTCTTGCTTTGCATATATCGATTACAAAATTTCAATCATGCATGTTTGGGCGAAGCGTCTTAGTGTATGTATTATAATAAAAGTGGGACAGCTTCTTCTTTCTGGGTCGATTTTTTTATAGAGTGTCTCTCTATCGAAATTTTTAACTGTTCATAACGTGTATGATTCTTTGGAAAAATAAACAAGTTTTATTCGCCAATATTGCAATAAAAAATAATGGGAGAGCCTAGCTCATCAGTGGTAAACCCTCGTAACTGTTTCGACACTTTACTACACCATATAGAATAAAGACATATAGCCCCACCCTTATTTCAGTCAAGATCGAAGTGAAATGTTTATAAAAAAAAAAAGAAACGTACGCGAGTAAATAATTTATAATTTGGAATGCAAATGACGCGCTTAAAGTATGTAATTAAAATGTTATGTGTGCGGGTTAGCACGTTTTACAATTGAGTAACCTAAACTCTGGTCAGATCAGGTTGTTCCATAAATAATGGCCGTTTATGGAAACACATTTTTGAAATGAAAATATGTACATAAATAATTTGGAATTACTTGCAAATTATACATTGTTCTGAGCTTACCAATAATAATAATACCAAATAATACCAAATAATACCAAACAATACCAAATAATACCAAACAGTTTCCTATCTCATTAGAGCATCAAGGTCTTATATACACTCTACATATATTTTCTTCGATCAGCATTTCTATTTGTTTCTCTCTCGATGAATATAGGAAAGTTAACTAATAATTTGCACTTTTATCCCATAAATCTTACCTTGAATATTAAAATGGTAATTAAATATTTACATAATTTATGATACCTTAATTATAAATAATTTAGAAATTCAATTACGAAGAAAAAATGAAGAATAAAATATTATACAACATGTTTAAATTATAATTACATTTTTACTTACACAACTACCTATTACCTGTCATCCATACACAGAAAACTCCATTAAAATCCAATCAGGATAATTATAGTTATTGGCACAATGTTTCTTTATTCCGTTCAAAATATGGCGAAATGTAATTATAAAGTTTTTGAACAGCTCACTTTGAAACGTATGTTTAATATACTAGCATATCAAAATTCGAAACTATTATATGCGCGTATGATTATTTTTAAAAACCAGTATTTGCATATATCTATCTCATATTTCCTACTTCTTTGTGTTTATTTATATAGATTTGTTCGAATTCTGAAAAAAACTGAGTAGCGTAGTTGTCGAAAGGTTGTTATAAATTGTTTTATTCCAGAGTTTGATCTCCAAAAAATTTGAGAAAGTCAATATGTCGTTGGACCCCACAGGCCTGGATGAAGGCTGCCACCCGGCGTGTCATGGATTACTAAAGATTCTGGATGGTGTGCTGCGGTATTGTCGTTATATAAACTCCTCACTTCGCTATTTTCATTTAAAATTATATATACAAGTATAGGTACCAATAACAATAAGTCTATATCTATAATATACAATTTATATCTAGTTCTCAAATACTTTTATATTTAAAAACGAAGCAAATTGTCGTGAAATAGTTTCATATATATTTATAGATCCCCTCTCTTGTGATACCCATTAATCCCTCTAAAAATTATCTTTCTACTTTAAAATTCTATATTCCTGTGGAAAATCTCAATATCTCTTCAATCTGGCCTATTTTTTTATAAAATAACTCTAATCCTGATCAAATTTATATGAAATAAAGTAAGTAGAGGAGCTTCTTGATACCATTTATTATCGCTAGCTTTCGAACCTACAAGGTTCTTCATCTGGCATGGATAGCTTTTAAACTAACTAGCTTTTAAAAGCTATCCATGCCAGATGAAGAACCTTGTAGGTTCGAAAGCTAGCGATAATAAATGGTATCAAGAAGCTCCTCTACTTACTTTATTTCATATCAATCTGGCCTATGTTCTATATATAATTCAAATATTCTGTATATATATAAAAATAATTGTATATATATATGAAAAATGAAAGAAAATATTAAAAAGGTCATATATATATATGACATTCTTCACACTCATCCTTTCGATCAAAGAAGGAAATTTCTAACCCAGGTTGTCTCACACACCGCCGTCTAATAAATGTGCTGGATAGAGTTGCGGCTTACAAATTGGGTTTCTTCAATTTTCAGGCAGCAGACAATGTAATTAAAGTTGGTGCTAAATCCGAATAAATCTGTTTTAGTTAATTGGACTCTATTCGGCATGATGTAATCGGCAGGTTTGTTCTTTTGTGTCGTCCCACCAGTTTCTCCCTTCAGAGCTATCCTCTTAGAATGTAACAAGGTGGGTTCTCTTCGTTTAGGATGAACTAAAATCTCTTTGAACTTCTAAATATCATCAGGTTATTAAAATATTTACTTGATAGAGTGCGTGCATCATGTACATTGTTAAATGGCAATTTGTGATATTACGTATATTTAAGTATGTGTGGAGCTATTTATTTATTTACAGGTCGTCATCATTTGATATGGTTTACAAAATTATAAATTACAATAGGCTGTATCGCCAGATATATACTCTTGGAAAACAAATAAATTAGAATATTTATTCACAAAATTGATTTTTGCAAATAGAAAACCTTATACTCTCAAAATATTATTTCTGTTGTCTTATAGATCGATGCTTATACACCAACATTGTAGATTTTTGTTGTATGTAATATATATATTAAGTTCAATTTTAATTAATTGTTCCCACAGGCACTCGTGGAATATAAATTTCTCTTTTACTCTGTTCTTTCTCTTGTAAATCAATAAAGATAATGTTTGAACAATATTCTTTGAAACAGAATCTTTAAAAAGTCTAAGAAAAGTCAACAATTTTCCTAGTCCTTTTATTCAGCTTATATTAGATACAAAAAAAGGGCAATTTAGAAAATGTATCTGAAAATACTCTGGTTTGTGGGGAATAACGATAATTTCAGAGAGAGCATTAAGAGAGTGTATAGAAAATAAATTTCAAGAATATTGACTACTTTCGCTTGAAATAGCAATAAATGCTTGAATAATCATTATAATGTAATCACAGACACGCAAAAAGTATCTTTCTAATATTTAATTCTGTTGACTTAGACCTTTTAAAGATACTGATTCAAGAAGATTGATCAAACATTAACTTTATTGATTTAGAAGAGAGAACAAAATAAAACTTATAACATAGTAACCAAAGAGAAACATCTTACGGTTAGCGCCTATTTTCTTGTGACCTTACACACATACTCTGTGGGAACAATTAATTAAACTTGAAATATATATACAACAAATTCACATTATGAACACACACTACCAATGTATACAGGAATTGTATTCACAATGCTTATGAAACCGATGCAGTATCATAACTACGCTGCATATATATACATTTTATTTTTATTGAATATGTACTATAAACTTTCGATAATTTTTGGCATATTAAATATAAACAGTATTTTCATATTTATACATATGTGTTATTAAAATAAATATATTCTAGAAATAATTTGGTACATTTTATCTATATATATATATATATATATATATATATATATATATATATATATATGTGATGATTTAAGACCATGGAATTGTTGTAAATAGTCTAGATATCTACTACCACATGTTCCACCCCATGACTGTATATAACTTCTTATGTACTGCACATAGAAAGCCTCAACTAACATCAATCTGTACCGCGTAAGAATCTAATAAAGTATTGCAACTGCACAGATAGAAGGAATGGAGAGAGACAGGAGAAAATTAAGGTTAAAACTAATCAGGCTTAGGACAGAAGTCGAAGCAAGGCCTAGCAAAAGAGGCTTAAAACCAGCCCAACTATAAATAATTTACAAGTCAATACTTCCTGACAGGACCGGGCGTATCTGATATCGCGGAAACCATAAAAGCTAAGAGTAACGCCCCGTATTTCCGGGCCAAGACCGGACGTATCTTCCGTCAAAGGCAGTAGCAAAGACCAATCAGAAGACATCACCTAAGTAGGTCAACCAATAGCCTACGGCCACGTGAAAAAGTCCCACCAATTAGGAAAGAATCACCTAAATAGGTCAGCCAATTAGAAAGAAGCAAGGTCTTGGTGTTAAATCGAGGACCTAGAATTGTTAGTCTTCGCTTGGATCCCAACGGTAACACTTGCTCTAAAATCTCTCTCTCCTCATCCCATTCCTTCTTGACGTCAGACGCTTTTAGTGGAATCTGTTTGTTTATTTCACCTTTGGCCCAGCTGTGTCGCCTTCCACCACGACTGCACGGTAGAGTTGACATCGAGGTTCGTCTAGCATCAGGTAACACTGGTCCCAGAGGTCCCAAGATATCACAGACTCCCCCGTACCGAAGAGTCGACAGGATAGTGGACGCCACGGTACAAGTAAGCAAATAGACCACTGTCTGTACAGAAAGATGGAACAGGGAAGAGAGGAGGATTCAAAGGAGCCCATGAAGACCGATCCCGACTACGCAAGTGGCGACAACCCCACTTTTCCGAAGAAAGAAACCACCCTCGGTAGGACGCAGGAAGTTGTCCCCAGCCAGGAAGACGTCACACCCCCGCCGCCGGTGTCAGATGTCCTAGGGAGGTTGACGACGACGCTACATCAGCTTTCTGCCGTGACCGGACATCGCGAGAGGTGGAATCGCTACGATGGTTCGTACGAGGCGCAGAGCTTCTTCACCAACTACGACGCCCAAGCAGATCGGGCCCAACTACAATACTCTACAAGACTGAGAAAGCCAGCAAACCTCCTGCCAGCACCCCTCCGAGTTACCAACACGCGAGCGTATGTTACCTGCTCCCCCGACCTTCTCTAAACCACGAGCCCAGCGCAAGCAATGAACTCTTAACTGTCCCAAGGAACCTCCAACTATGACAACAGACCAGGCCTGTCCCGACATACAAGACAGCACCACAGTAGGTTCCTCCTTCTATAATTTTTATTGAACAATTTCTCGTTCGAACTGAACTGTCCAATAATGTAAACCTACTCTACTACTTTATACAGGAGCATCTATCGCTATAATTAGGCAGGATACTGTTAAAATAATAGAAATCAGTTTGTAAAAGAAAAATACCTGTCCATCCATTTAACTTAACTATTAACGCCATAGCTAACAATATTTTCATCATAGATTATATCTTTTTGATCTTAAAAATAGTTAACATAACGCAAAATCTAAAATTCCATATAATCGATACACCATTGCCTTTTGTCATTTTATTCCTTAATTCCATAAAACGATTTCTACTAATTATAAACTGTCCTCAGCTACTCCTGTATCAAGATAATGTATCCCTACCAACTACATTGTACCAATTCACCTCGTGCAAGCAACACGTGTCCCATGGACAGGTTAATACAACTGTCCCATTTACTAAATTTTCCCCTCCTGGAACGGGTTGCTCACACGTGGTGAACTCCAACACTCTTATTTAATCTTATTGTAATGTTCCTAATCCCATTTTCAACGCCTCTATGTCATTTTCTTTCATAGCTTTAGACAGAAATAACCTAAGTCACAGCCTTCCAAAACTATTCCAATCGTTAAATTCCCACATAACTACACTCCTTCCTTTTACATGCATAGTTAATCAGCGACAAATCTCTCTCAACAAAATAAACAACACCCTCTCACATCACTTTTTCCAATTGGCAACAAATTTTAAATGCGCGACTTCACACCCAAATCTAATTTCGAGCCACACAAGCTTTATTACGTCGCCCTACTAAACACACACACAAAAAATTATTTTTTTTCACATTAAACGTGTCATATCCACTAAAAATATAAAAATTCTCGATATGTTCGTACAACCAACAACCATGACTTTAGTAAATTTGTTATTCTTAGTAAAACAGGTTAGATTTTGTACAAAACAAAGACTTCACCTGACACCTTTTCATTTACAATTTTTTCGCTTCGTGTCACAGCGCCACACCACTAAACTCTTTCAATTTTCAGGCCAAAGACGCCTTCATCACGCCTGTGACACATTTATTTAACCCCACATTGTTCACGTCGATAGTCGCAATTTCATTCAATTCTAACCCGATATCAATGAATAACATTTTTACTAAGTCCGCCAAAAACCATTCGATTTAATATCAACAGATACAATATCCGAATTTTCGAAATACAAACACAAATCTAACAAATGCTTGAACACACGGAATAATTCAACTGCTGTATCTCCCTATATCAATCCCATAACGCTTATCACCAAACGTGACAAATCAAAACGCTTGTGCGTTTACAATTATAGAAATAATATCTCCGAGCGTAGTCCGAATTAACATACCCAATGTCACTAATTCATGGCCATCAGAAAACCGCGTTTACAAAGGTGGAAAACAACCACCAAGCAAGCTGCCCCATAAAGGGCCTCTGACCCAAATAAATATGCCCGCCAGCGCCGGAACTCGCTAATAATAAATTCGAGGGGAGATGAGCAAACAAACAGCCGACGTCTTGTTACGACCCACCGCTATCCCCCCGTGCTCTCTAATGAACTTTCGTCACCTATTAAATTAAATATTAGTGCGTGCCTTTTATTTTTAATCTACGCCGATATCCCATTTAGCTACAAATACCTTGTATAACACGTCCATTCTACTGTCACCAACAAATCAGTTCACTAACAGAATAACTAAGTAATTCAATAATAACCAGGTCTAGATTCTCTCGCCCTCAATTAACTTGTCCACTTAACATCGACACTTAGAATCGAGGACATTTTAAAGCTCTCTCTGCCCATCCTAAAAAAAAAACAGGAACATTACGTTTGGTCTACAACTTTCCATTCTTTCACGATATATAATTTCTATGTATAATCTTACTTGCTCTTCTTTCTCGATGAACATTTTTTAAAATTTTTCATTTTAATATCCTTTATATAATCATTATATAGCTCTTATAATTGTTTTTTTTACGTCAACCAATCAGTTTAGATTATTGTCATTTTATTTTATTTTTCTTTACCAAAACTTATTTACTTTTGCTTTATGACCCTATTCTATAATCAACTTTATATTTTATCTTTCATATCTAATAATCTCAAGTTTATATTTCATGCTTATATGACTAATTTGCATTTTGTCATTTTATATTTTTTTCTCACTTTATAAATTAGATGTTATTTACATTGTTTCATCTTCCGCTACCATGTCAATGCTATCGAGTATATTATTGCTCATTATTAATTTTCATTTAATATTTTCACTTTCTATTACCCCTTATATACTGCTGTAGTGTGTTAATCTTTGTATCATATCATCACTATTTTTACTTTTTTTTTAAAGATTACTTTGCATTTAACTTCGCAATTCTATTTTCGATTTTTCAAATCCTTTAACGCTATATGCAAAACCTTAATCTCGCAATTTTATATCTCAATTATATATTATTTTATAATCAAACTAAAAATCATGATCTAAAAACAGGGCAATCTTCAATAACCTCTTAAACAACCACTTTAAAGGTTACTTCTTAATAAATACTAACCCTTTTCCGCAGGAACTTTTAACTCCTTCGCAGGCTAGACTTGACCTACTTTGATTTCGTAATTAACAATCTTGCCACACCGTCCCCCAGATTTACCTTATCCCAACTTCTGGCTTGGATACGTGCAAATTGTATTTTTTTTTATTATTCCAGGGCACTCTCATGCCACACGCTGGCACATTTTTTTTTTATTTTACTCTTTTTCTCGCTAAGCCCCTGACGACTCTAATTAAAACTTTGATTTCTGGTCACTGATCTTCGCCCTCTTTATCCTGCATGCGTACGTCTTAACGACTAATTACTAAAACCCATAACAATCCCCTTATCTTACTTTTCGATTGTGGTACTGTAACTTTATTAGGTCCTTAAATTTACATGTGAAACATGGCCTAGGTTTTCCGCGCCGTGCACATTAAATGGTTTGGGACTTGAGTCAAAGTGACATTGCCTCAACCAAGTAATAACTAACCCCTCAACCCTTTCTAACGCCCATCACGAAGAGATCATGATTTTCCCATCCAATCGTTTTTTATTTTTACCTATCATCATTATATGCTCTCTATTAAATATTTTATTCATATTTTTATTTTTACTTGTATGTTTAATATTAGTTGTTTATGCTTTATTACCTCTTATGGATATACAGAAATCAACCCCATGTTATATACCAACTCACTTTAATTAATTTAAAAAAAAAATACTTCCTTAATAACAGTCTTCCTATTCCGCTCTCTTAAATCCCTCCATATGAACCCTCTCACATCCGGGGCCATCTGTGATGATTTAAGACCATGGAATTGTTGTAAATAGTCTAGATATCTACTACCACATGTTCCACCCCATGACTGTATATAACTTCTTATGTACTGCACATAGAAAGCCTCAACTAACATCAATCTGTACCGCGTAAGAATCTAATAAAGTATTGCAACTGCACAGATAGAAGGAATGGAGAGAGACAGGAGAAAATTAAGGTTAAAACTAATCAGGCTTAGGACAGAAGTCGAAGCAAGGCCTAGCAAAAGAGGCTTAAAACCAGCCCAACTATAAATAATTTACAAGTCAATACTTCCTGACAGAACCGGGCGTATCTGATATCGCGGAAACCATAAAAGCTAAGAGTAACGCCCCGTATTTCCGGGCCAAGACCGGACGTATCTTCCGTCAAAGGCAGTAGCAAAGACCAATCAGAAGACATCACCTAAGTAGGTCAACCAATAGCCTACGGCCACGTGAAAAAGTCCCACCAATTAGGAAAGAATCACCTAAATAGGTCAGCCAATTAGAAAGAAGCAAGGTCTTGGTGTTAAATCGAGGACCTAGAATTGTTAGTCTTCGCTTGGATCCCAACGGTAACACTTGCTCTAAAATCTCTCTCTCCTCATCCCATTCCTTCTTGACGTCAGACGCTTTTAGTGGAATCTCTGTTTGTTTATTTCACCTTTGGCCCAGCTGTGTCGCCTTCCACCACGACTGCACGGTAGAGTTGACATCGAGGTTCGTCTAGCATCAGGTAACACTGGTCCCAGAGGTCCCAAGATATCACATATATATATATATATATATTGTGAATTTTCAATTCATAAAACATTTAATCACTTTATATGATAATTTAAAATTACCTTATGTATTTAATTCGCATTTATTGTATCAGACTACTGAATATTGGGGCATTTTAATGTATATATATATATATTTTTATATTCAGATATAGTAAAATTAAGATTCACTATTATAAAATATCAAAACACCTTGCGCGATAAGTTTATTTATTAAAACTTAAAAAAATAAACTTATTGCACAAGGTGTTTTTTTTATGAGTATTTTGTGTTTATATATATTCATATATACATTAAGGTCACTGCCTTTAACATTATAATATCGCTGTTTATGTACTCATAGGATATTTAACTCATACTTAAATCATATTTGAATAGTCATATCAATGACAAGGTTGTTAGTGAAATAGACAGATTCATAAACATAAATGAAACAATGATGTTTGTGGTGTATATTTGAAACTATATTTATTAAAATGATTGTGCTTATTCACGTTTTGGCGCGTTAATGGGTAGAATTCTAATTGCTGTCTGACAGGTTCTCCAAGATTTAAATGCGGAAGATCATTGCTCGAGGCATTAGCTTGTAAATGATGTGTATATTTCTACAGTCAAGATTGTGCTAGGTCTCTCTCCACAGTTTATCTAAATATATCTGCCATGGGTTCCTCAGAATTCATTGAACCGGAATAAGAAAACAATAATTGTTGGTTGCGATAATTTCTTACTAGTGATCTCAATATATTGTTTAAATTGCGCTAGACCATAGAGTCTGTCTCATTCTAAATTTTTGAAGCAGCGTTTTAAAATTCTAGTGTGTCTATATGTATATAATTGCCGAAGCTAAAGCATGAACATGTTATAGGTAATTCTTTACATAAAATACAAAACCTTTTTGATACCATAAAAATAATATTTTTAACTTTATTTTTAACTATCAATACTCATTCTCTTCTTATATACCAATTTTATTTCACACATTATAGATATAACATATATATATTATATATATAACATATATATATTATAGATATATATGTGAGGTAGTTATAACACAGTAGTTCAGTAAACCTCCCTGGATCCAACGGTTCAACAACCAGAGCCACCGAGAGCCACACTAGTTGATCGCCAGCCTTCCCACTGCGCGAGGAGAAGAACACAAAACTTTCGTCAATTTGTTTTGGCGAATCCCCAAACAAGAGTCAGTTGTTGACAATGAGCCTCTGTGGTAATCACCGACCTTTAATAGTCCATTGTTTCTGCTCCCAGCCCAGGTGGTAGACGTTGTTGGGAACTACTCCCATGGTAGACCGTGGTAGACATGTGTGATATTCATGTGTAGGAAAATAATTTGTTGTTAGACCATTCTATCTACTGTGGGACATACCTGTTATGTTGATATGTACTACATTGTTGATATACCGTCCTATATCCGTTTGACATATGTGAATACTGCGATCACTTGTGTTTTTATATATCTTGTCTTGTGAAATGTAGGCGTGATGCAAATAAATATTCGTCTTTGTAACGAAATCTGGAATACAACGTGTTAGCGCAACAAGATGTTGAATTATAGCCTATAATAGAAATATTGATGACTATCATATCCCAGTGTATCTCAATAAAGAAGTCATCGATATTCTATACCTAATAATTGAAATGGCAATAAAATCGGTGGTTTCAAGATGCCAAAATTACACCGATAAGAAACTCCATCAGAATGGGGGGCAGCAATATATTGCTTTCTCTAATATCTCTAGATTACCGTTCTGTCCTGATATTTCCGAGAGAAAATTAATTTATTGTTATATTTCTTTATAGAAAAATACTTTCTTAATAAGATTTCATAAGATCCAATTTCGCTACCTAATACCAGGATATCAAGTTTGAATTAAATTTATAAATAAAATAAACAGGGTTCTAAAAATAAAACCCAAATATGAAACCAAAAATATTGTATCTATATAGACGTGAAAATTCCGACGCTATTATTTTGAATTTTTTTAAGAAAGCGCTGGGCTAAATATCGTTGGCATTACTTATGATTAAACATGCTGATATACTATCTCCAGTTTATTGCATAATTATTTAATATGGATGTTTTTAATTAGGTTATCACATATAGTTAAATGGAAATTTCTTGTTGAAAATATCCCAAAACCAGGCAAAGCAAATCAAGCAAAGGTTAGAGACCTAAATCACTTTGCAAGGGTATTGAAAGAAGACCCAACTTGCCCCCATTGACAAGATGAAGAACAAACCGTGGACCACTTCACCTCTACCCAACCTTCCAATACCAAAGATTCTTGGAGGCCACCCTCCTAGAGATCACCAACCTAAGTACAGCATCCCTAGAAAATCTCCCAAGAATGATATCTGCCTGGCGCCACACCTCATGAATTAGACTTCCACTGACATTGTAAATAAAACCAAGAAGGTGTCAGCCCGGGTAGTTGGTGACTTCTGTACGTGGTGGCTCTACTGGGTTGCCTAAATAAAAAATACCTAAATCTCTAAAATCAAATAATTCTGATTTTAAAAACATGATCAAAGGTAACGTCTTATATATAAAGGACAATATATTGAGCACAACATGAATCTGCAATATCAAACCAAAACTATAAACGCAATAGAGGGATCATAGAAATTACACTGAACCGCAAACAAAGCAGGTAATTATCAATGATAACTTAATTATTGCCGACACATTCGGTGAACACACATAGTGGTGAACCCTCCTAGCAGTTTCGACAATTTTATCCACTAGACCGCTATTTGGAGCTCTAATACCGTATTGGACGATTCTGCTTATATATGCTACACTGAAAGGTAGAATCTAATAAACGGCATTCAAGTAAACTATGGAGATATGCTTTTAGGACAGTAGAATCACGTAATATTCTTTGCATCGAGCAATGCTCTTTCAAAAACAGTAGGACAAAGCCAGTTAGGCATAAATTATAGGTCAAATAACGCGCCATCTACATATAAGAAAATAAACCTTTATTTTTTATTTATAAGTATAAAAATAAACGTTCGTGCTTACACATGTATGTTTATATATATATATGGCACGTTTTATTGTCCTATAATTTATTTATGCCTAACTGGCTTTGTCCTTTGTGTTTTCGGAAGACCATTGCTCGATGCAAATATTTATATGTTATTCTACTATCCTTAAAGCTCATATCCATAGTTTGCCTAAATACCATTTCTAGGATTCTTCCCTTCGGTGTAGCATATATAAGCAGAATGATCCAATACAGCATTAGAGCTCTAAAAAGCGGGCTAGTAGATTAAATTGGCGAAACCGGTAGGAGGGTTCACCACTGATGAGCCAAGCCTTTCCAATATTTTTTCATTGCAGTAAGGACAGTAGAAATTTGATTTAAGTGTAAAAAGAAACTCTCACTTTCGGTCTTAAATGTATTATTTTCTGAATGAAAGAATACTAAACTTCGCCCACAACTGTTGGAAATTTGACAAATATACACAGGGTGGAGAGAATTATCCCCATTACTATAGACTATTTTAATTAAATGATTCTCTGATTAGCTTTAAACCCCAAAATGATAATTTCAACTTGATATTCCTCAATTATTTGTTGAAATAAGACTAGAGGGACTAGAAGATACAAGTGAAAATAATTTATAATATGATATATTGATGCACTAGCGCGTCATGTGTTATAAAAATTCGAAACTATTATAGACCCTTATGATTCTCTTACAAATTAAACAATATCTACTGCCCTTACTGCAATGGAAAAATTAATGGGAGGGTCTGGCTCATTAGTGGTGAACCCTCCAAACAGTTTCGCCAGTTCAATCTACCACACTATGTTTTATATATGTAAAGTTTAATTTATTAATTGTTCCCACAGAGTATATGTGTGTAAGTTCACAAGTAAATTGGCGCTAGCTGTAGATTGGTTTCTCTTTGTTTACTATTGCAATAATTTGTTCTTTTGTTTGTTCTCTTTTGTATGAATCAATAAAATAATGTTTGATCAATCCTCTTGATTTCAGTATCTTTAAGAAGTCTAAGCAAAGTCAACTCCATTCAATGGTGTAACGGGACTCATTCTCAATCCATAAAAAAACTAATATAGTGTAATTTCATAATAAACAGATAATCCGATTGAAATACAAATAATGCCGGTTGACCAGGTGAAATTCTAGGTATTATACTTTCAAATCACAGACGGAAATATGAGTTTAATTATGTATTTCATATTAATAATATCCTATTTAAGACAAAAAAAAAACTAAGTTCACTTAGTAGGAATATGTATAAGGATTAAATATATACAAGACAATAACTCTATGAAAATCTTAAATTAATCCTAAACTTGCATATGAATTAGAAGTTTGGTGTAAATTCATCAATAACTGATGTAAACAATGATTACATTTTGTGAAAATAAATAATCGATCTATCGACAATTCCTGCCTACAAAACTACTTCATCCCATTGTATCCATAGTACTGGGCAAATACCCTCCCACTCAAACAATATATATAAACCAGGTTAACCAAATATGACACTTAGCAAAACTTTCAAAAGATCAAAGCATTTATAAACCACATGCCCTAGAAGCTCTTTTAATCTTAAAAATGGATATCATCTTAGATAATTCAAAACAAACTTTTCAAAGATTTTTCCTATATGGTAACTCAATATTTTACGCCCATATATAAATAAATATATATATATAATTGCCTTATTCTGTCTGAAGCTCACGGATAGAATGCGCGCCCATTGGCTGCCGGCGAACACGTGTCCTCCCTGCCCCCCTCTAGACAACCCTGTTATCAGCTGTGTGATACATACACCTGTCTATAGCGGCCATTCTAGACAACCCTGTTATCAGCAGTGTGTTACATCCACCTGTCTATACAGACCACCCTGTCTATAGCGACCACTGACCACCCTGCCTATAGCGACCACTGACCACCCTGCCTATAGCGACCACTCTAGACAACCCTGTTATCAGCTGTGTTATACATCCACCTGTCTATACAGACCACCCTGTATATAGCGGCCATTCTAGATAACCCTGTTATCAGCTGTGTGATACATACACCTGTCTATAGCGGCCACTCTAGACAACCCTGTTATCAGCTGTGTGATACATTCACCTGTCTATACAGACCACCCTGTCTATAGCGGTCACCTTAGGCAACCCTGTTATCAGCAGTGTGATACATACACCTGTCTATACAGATCACCCTGTCTATAGCGGCCACTCTAGACAACCCTGTTATCAGCTGTGTGATACATACACCTGTCTATACAGACCACCCTGTCTATAGCGACCACCCAAGACAACGTTTTTAAAATATATTCGCACTCGGGTAAAACCCGGGCGTTGCCCGGGCCATTCGTCTAGTACAGGGGTCTCCAAACTACGGCCCGAGGGCCACATCCGGCCCGCAGAGAGATTTTGTCCGGCCCGCGGAGACATACTTGAAAACTCCTTTTAGAGAACAAATATTTTTTATAGCAAATAAAATGTTTGTGATAAGTTGGATAAAGAAACACAGAATGGTAATGAGTAAAGACATGTATAATTTATGCAGTAAATTTAACTTCAGCATATAATAACTAACAAATTATTGAAATGAATCCAACTTACATTTTATACATTGTAAGTAATGAACAACACATACCTTATAACATGACATATGAAATGCTAATGAGATGTATGTAATTGAGATTTTCCACCGACAATAGTTTGTAGTTGTGGACTAATTTTACTTGTACCAATTATTAAAAGAGATTTAAGATGCTCGTCAGTTAATTTAGATCTGTATACATTTTTT
This sequence comes from Cordylochernes scorpioides, assembly GCA_030710605.1. Classification (NCBI taxonomy): domain Eukaryota; kingdom Metazoa; phylum Arthropoda; class Arachnida; order Pseudoscorpiones; family Chernetidae; genus Cordylochernes; species Cordylochernes scorpioides. The sequence continues at coordinate 89,358,628 of CP092867.1, read as the reverse complement.
GTGTACTTCATTTTGGAGAAGGTTTTCTCACAAATAAGTAGTACCAAAAACGGAAAACAGCCCACGAGCAAATTTATGCAAATTATCAAATTGTGTCAGTGGAAGACTCTTATAAAATTCCAACAAAGATGAGTTTTCATATTTGTTCTTAATTATATCACTGCACTGAAGATCAATCATTTCCATTTGAAGTTCCGGGGCTAGGGTTTCAATGTCAGCATCAAAAGGATTCTGAAAAATCTTAATTTGATTCGCAATGGCATCAAAGTCCGAGAAACGAGTATCAAAATTTATCTTCAAAGCACTCAAAGTTTCGATTGCAAAATCGATAGGAAACTCAGTCTCAGTAGTGTGGCTGAATATTTCACATGTTTTAAAATGTGAAAAACATTTACTTCGTAGTTGTGATTGAAACAGTATCAATTTCATCCGGAATGACTTGATATTAGTGTATAAATCAGGAAGATGCTGGTTTTCCTCCTTGCAATCTCAAATTCAGTTCGTTCACATGTTTTGTCAAATCAACATAGAATGCTAACTTCCATAGCCATGCGTTGTTTTGTAATTCAGTAAAAGGGCGGTGCTTTTCATTCAAAAAATTTCGATCACTGCTCGAAGTTCAAAAAAGCGCTGAAGGACTTTCCCACAACTAAGCCAGCGTACGGCAGTATGATAAGGTAAGTCTGTTTCTCCAATCTCTGCAATAAATTGTCGGAATTGTCGGTGATTCAGCCCAAAAGATCTGATGAAATTAACAGTTGATATGACTGGTTTCAGAACGTCAGACATATCCAAACATTTTCCGCACAAAGACTGTTGATGAATGATACAATGTAAGACTAATGGTTTTGAGCCGCCGTCATTTTCTACAGCCTTTGACACAAGAGCGACCACTCCTTTATCTTTCCCACTCATGTTTTTGCCTCCATCAGTTGTAATACATTTCAAGTTTTTTCCATCGAAGGTTCTTTTTATTAATGGCCATTTCAACTCCTTTAAAAATATCGGTACCAGTAGTTGTGCCATGAATACTATACATATCAAGAAGTTCTTCGTGCACTTCATAGCTTTTATCTACTTTCTAATATAAATCAACACCTGAGCAGTATCTGACACATCCGTTGACTCATCCAAGGCCAAAGAAAACCACTCAACATGTCCATTTTTGTCGAACAGTTGAGAGGATATATTTTCAGCGATGTTTTCTACCCTTCGAGCCACAGTGTTTGCTGACATACTGACAGTTTTTAATAATTTACCTTTTCAGGGCACATTTCTTCGACTACTGCAATTATGCATTCCTTGATCATTTCTCCATCGGTGAATGGTTTTCCACGTTTTGCAATTTCAAGAGCCACACGAAAGCTGGCACGAGTTGCCGCCTCTTGTTCAGTTTTGACTTTTGTAAATAAAGATTGCTGCGATTTCAATCCGCGCTTCAAAGCTTCGAATTTTTCTGTCCGCACAATTCCTGTATATTTTGAGTAATTTTGAGAATGTTTTGTTTCATAATGACGTTTCATGTTATATTCTTTGAGAACGGCTATGCTTTCATTGCAAATCAAACATAGCGCCTTGTTACTGGACTCAATTACGAAATACTGAATGTTCCACTGATCTTTGAATTTTCTGCATTCACTATCAATTTTTCGCTTCTTTTCCATTCTGCTAAATCACACACAAAAGCAACAATTAATAATAACATTTAATAACAAATAAACATAACAATTAATACAGGAAAATTAATAATATGCAGTGTTGCCATCTTGGCCCTCGGAACTTACTGGAGTAATCAGTATGGCCCTAAGGCTGGAAAGACCCCATCAGTATGGCCCTAAGGCTGGAAAGTTTGGAGACCCCTGGTCTAGTATATATATATTGAAAATAGAACAATCCATAAATAAATCTTTAATTAAAAAGGCATATATTTGAACAAAATATTATTTATTCTACCAATATATCAGTTGGCTTACCGCCAACCTTTTTCAAGGTATTATAACATATTAATGTGTGTCAACAACAATATATATATATATGTGTTGTGGTCCTTCATTGATCACCAACTGTATGTTCTGTACCAAAACAATAAAATAAATGCCCTTTTTTATGTGTTTTTAAATTCTCTAGGTATATACGTTGCTTTCCTATTTTACACACATATTACGCATAAAAATATATATATTGCATATAAATATATTGTTGTGTGTAAAAAAGTATCCGACCGATAGTACACGTGAACAGTAAAAATTATTTTAATTTTTGAATATTTCTAATTAATTATTTTTATCAGAGAAATGGCACCACAGAGATGAAGGGGATAAATCGTATTTGACCATTGACCATCGTTTCGCGGCAATGCGTTAAATACAACGTGCGAAATATAAACTAATCTTCGTCCTGTTTGGATTTCGAACAGGCGATTAGAACGTATAGCTACAGCTCCATCCCCTCCTACAACCGGCCCAGGGAGACCCCGAACATCAATGCCTTCCTGGACTGGACCACGAGTCCAGCACTGCACCAAATAAACCATCTGAGCATCACATCCCCGCCTTTGTCTCATCAATATATAGAAAAATAGTTCGAAAGAATGAAGCAGCCTTTTCCCATATATATAGTATATTTTAAACTGTATGACACTTTTGGCATATGTCACATATCTTCCAATTAGTTAAAGCCGATACCTTAAAATATTCTACCCTTCTATTGAAATGTACACTATTTCTATTTGCTACAACCCTTATATTTTGTATATATGCTATATCTTTATTAATAATACCTGTAAACCCCTATTTGTATTAAAACTAAAAATGTTGGCGTCAAAATAAAGATCCAAAGAGTGGCAGCTGGTGGCAGGGACAGAGGGGAGGAAAAAAGGCAACGCCCAGCCCATGTGGGGTCCCGAGGGACATCTTTATAGACGACCCCTGAAACAGGACAGGTTTTGGCAGGGGGTCAGCAGCAGATATTCTAGAGGGTGTTTCTAGGCAGGCCGCGTGACACAGACACTCTCTCTCTCTCTCCATGTCTCGGGGATAAGCATCCAAGTTTGGGTCATGGCCTCTACCTCTGTCCCGTGGGCTGTCCCCGATCCCTCTATGTGCTAACATCTAGCCCTGCCTCTGCTTCTTGTTGTCCGCGTGTGGGAAGAACATCAACACTCGCCTCACGTACACGACTGCCAGCTTATCCATACATCGGCATTTGCAACAATATTATATATATGATATAAGATTATATCTCGGTAAAAACGAAGGTTTATGCTGGATAAAATGTCAACACGCCAGCTTTAGTACGAAACAAAACGATTGTCAACAGTACTGTCAAAGTGGCCTTTTATTTACTGACTCGAATACACGGGATTTCACATATACAGTCGCATAGAAATTTATGTCTTTTTCGAAATGAAAGAACAAAATTTTATTTTGAAAGAATGCGTTTCTTCGAGGGCAATATATCTATTATATTAAAAACAAAGAAGGCATATCCTGACCACGAGCACATAAGCTTTTAGATGGCAGAGCTAGTGGAACAGAAAGTAACTTAACGTTGATTTAGCCGATTCCCTGATATTTGGCCAACCCAATTTCTTCATCTATCAAGAAAAGCCATCCAAAAATATCAGGGAAGAGTCTAAATCAACGTTTAGTTGATATCTGTTCCACTAGCTCTGCCATCTAAAAATCTCAAATGTTCGTGATGAGGATATGCCTTCTTTATTTTTAATATCAACACTTGACCTTTTTATTTTTCATTTATTTTTTTCAACTTTTTTATATTATACTAGCGGACGTACCCGGCTTCGCCCGGGTTTTACCCGAGTAAAGGTTTGTCTAACGAATCTCTCGATAAAGTGGACATTTTTTTCCCGGCCCCTTGAAAAATACTCGATAAGTTGAATAAAATCAATATTAATTGGTTCCCTCGGTAATTGGAAGTTAAAGGAATAGTATCTTGCCTTGGAATTGTATCATTATTCTTGTATGGATGTACCTGGCTTCGCCCGGGTTTTACCCGAGTAAAGGTTTGTCTAACGAATCTCTCGATAAAGTGAACATTTTTTCCCGGTCGCTTCAAAAATACTCGATAAGTTGAATAAAATCAAAATTAATTGGTTCCCTCGGTAATTGGAAGTTAAAGGAATAGTATCTTTCCTTGGAATTGTATCAATATTCTTGTCTCAAAATAAATTGCCGTGTCATCCTGAATTTTGTCTTTCCTAATTTTCTACATTACAAAATCATCGTATCATCATGATAATATTTAGAGCAGATTTTTGAAAATATAACAGATAAATTAGAATATTTATCTTGATTATTTTTAGGCGAAAAGTTATTTCAAAATTTTTTTCAAGCTAGAAACCTTCCCAATACTATAATAAATAACTTCCCAAAGTTTCATGGCGTTCCAATGAGTGGTTTGGTCAGGCATAAAGGACAGACAGACACACATACATTCATTTATATATATACATATATTTTTTTCACATATTATTATTATGAATATTGATAAATAAAATATTTTATTTTCATTTTATTATTATAAAAGTAAAATCACAAATATTTATCGCTCACATCAACACTTTATTCGCATTTTTTATTCTTTACAGAAATATAAAACTTGCTAATGGACGTTTATATATATATCGTTATATAAAAATAAATACGCTAAAGATCAAAATATAAAACAAATTCACCAAATAAAAATAAATGTTTCAAGGTTTGGAGAGTAGCCATAAAATCCTTATATCAACGACTTATACAAATTGTGATCCATAAATTCAAGGAGAGAATTCTAAATATTTAATAAAATACAAAAGTATAATAAAATGTGTTATTTAAAATATCTGAAAATAATCATATCTACTATATTTATTCTTTTGTTTCTTCTTTTTTCACACGACTCCTCTGAAAATCCTCTTCCCTCAGATTTACAAACCTTTTTCTTCGATTTTTCCTTTATTTTAGTCTTTGAATAAAATTGACGTTTTTTCATTTTTTTTTTTTAAATCAGGGTAAAGAAGAGGTGTATTCGGGATGAAGGTCAGGATTACTGGGGTACTAAAGTGCTTCCGTGTTTGTCCATATTTATTGGTGCAAATTGGAGGTCGGTGGATGACTGGTCTAAACCAGGGGTCGGCACCAGTGGCTCTTCAGTTCCATACGCTAATATTATCTAGTTTATGAAAACATATTCGAAACTATTATAAACGCGTATGATTCTTTTTAAAAATAAACAATTTATACTGCCTTTACTGCAATGATAAAATAATGGGAGGTCCTGGCTCATCAGTAGTGAACCCTCCCAGCGGATTCTCCAGTTTAATCTACCATACCGCTGTTATTTTTTTTTCATCGCAGTAAGGACAGTAGAAATTGTTTTATTTTAAAAAGAATAATACGCCTCTAAAATAGTTTTATAATTTGATACCGCTGTTATATTGCGATATGATAGATTAAACTGGAGAATCCGCTGGGAGGGTTCACTACTGATGAGCCAGGACCTCCCATTATTTCATCATTGCAGTAAGGGCAGTATAAATTGTTTATTTTAAAAAAGAATCATACGCGTTTATAATAGTTTCCCAATTTTGATAACATATGTCGTACTGTTGCATCATAATAAAAACATATGAAAATCGTTCAGAATCGATTACCGAGGACTAGGCACTCAGCCACTTGTACTCACCGTGACGTCAATGTCGTCTGTCCGTTTCTCGAATGACGTCGGATGTTTCTATGTAGGTTAAATTCGACACAAGACAATTTGGCGTCTTCACCAGTGTTTATACATGTTTATTTACATACAAATAAGATACTATATATGAATAAATTATATATTCCGTATAAATAAAAAAATAGATTAGTTATGTTTATCAAAACACTTTATTTTATATGCGAATACTTTTAATTGTTGGCAAGAAAATAATTTTGTGGCTCTTTGAAAATTTTGATATTTTGTAAATTGTAATTTTTGGCACTTCCAACCCAAAGGTTTGCCAATCCCTGGTCTAAACCATTGGTTTTCGAACGCTACGGCTCGGGATCGAATCCCGCATTGGTCTTTTTTTTTTCTAATTAAAAAAAATGTTGCAATGGCTACGATTCTTGCAAAAGTCCGATTGAAAGTAACCAAACGGGGCTCTGGCACATTTGTAAGTACAAAGTCGAACTGCTTTTCACATGTGTAGACATGTGATGCACTTACAGTAAAAAGCAGTCGCTAACTACCCACTATGATTATCATGGCCTGTACCACATGTACGAGGGATAATTTTAAAAATATTTTGGTACAATAACAGCCATATTCGGTCATGCATTGTCATAAGACAAGAGTCAATAGTTAAGATGGAGGTTTCTGACACACTGCTTTCCTCTAATGTCGTGGCAATACCTGTAGAACGCTATGTTGAGTGATGGACCTCACCATCGGGCACGAATTCATGTATTGATAAATGTTTGCCTGTGGGTTGGTATATAATCTCTACCGCTTATCCGACCAGATTTTAATAGGGAATTTCTTTGAAATGCCCTTAATTATGGTTTCGACTGCTTCTTTAAAATTCTACTTCAAGATTTAAACTCATTAGGAAGCTGTTTTTTTTTTCCTATTTTATAACAAAATACAAAGACGAGATTTTTATTTAAAATACGTTAACTTCTAAGTTATTAATAGACCTGTGCCTAAGTTAAGAGATTTGGAAAATTAAAGTGATTGAAATACTTCTAGAATCGGACATTGGAAGATTTTAGCAAGTACTTTTGTTTTCCGGAAAGAAACCGGTATTCTTTATTACCTAAATACTGATATATCAATCGTTTGGTCTCTATACAACAATTAAGTACAAAGATGAAATCTACTAGATTTATGAATAAAAATATAAATTATATTCCAGTTTTAATAAATAAGTATTTTTATAATTAGTGCAAACCATTGTATGGAGAGAAGTAAGTGTGATTAGAGCTGGGCCCTAATAGAAGAAACCATTCAAATTTAATTTTATAAAGATTTCAACGCACTATTTAATTAGAAATCCATTCAATAGAAACTATAATCGAAGACAATGTGTTGCAATAAAAATTGAATTTTCAACTTTAAAAATTAAATTAAAGAGTAGCATCGTAATTTTCCACCTGTTTAAGGCTTAATTGGGTTAAATAAGAGGCCTTGTGTATAAAATTAATTTGTCCGGAAAATAAATTGAGCAGGTAGTGAAAGGATTAATCTTCAGACGCATCATCCTTTATCATCTTTATTAATGAGAGCCGTTTTTGAGGAGAGGTTCTATTGAACGTGCGGCACATAGTTTCTTCAAATACTTCGCTAATTATGGAAATCTGAGGGAGACACCAGACAATGGGAGTTCTTTTGTCTTTATGGGCTCACAACCCGGGGCTATAACGTTACATTCAATGTGGTGGGACACAATAAGTCGTAACCAGGAGATATAACGTTACATTCTGCCTAAATTTGATGTGACACACTAACAATAAGCCACAACCGGGGCTCGATGTCGTATTCCACATTCAGAAGATTGTTTATTTAAAATAATAATGATGACAAATTCTATCCAATCATAACGCGAGAAAGACATATCCTAACGACGTTTTCACGAACCTTTTAGATAACAGCGCGCCACCTTAGTTGATTTCTGTTCCACTAGATGGCGTTCTACCATCTAAAATGTTTATATGAACGTGGTCAGGATATGCCTTTTTTAATTTCCTATATATATATATATATATATATTCTGAATAGTGAATTATTATTCCTGAGTTGCACATATGAAGGGAAATATTTGAATTTTACTGAATAAAATACGATATTTATTATATAAGTTATGTATTTTTTGAAGTCGATAACAGCAAGTTTGGCATCGACATTTGGCCTCAGATTGGGTAAAATATTTGTCAGAAGTTGACCTTGAAACACAGCGCGTTTTTTGTTTGAAAACATCCAGCGAGTTAGTTAAATACCACTAAGCCCCAGAGTGAGACATTGCGCATGCGTTGTGCCGAATAATCAGCAGCAGAAGTTGTACTTGTAACTTGGGAACGGAATCAAATTTTAAGTTATTCCTGCCGTCCCCGAGGTCGTCCTTTATCCTCCTTCACATTTAATAATCCGTTTGGTTATTTTGGTGTAGGCGTTCTCGAATCTTTTTATAGAAAATTTGTATAATTTAAATTTTAATCTTATGTAGTTCACGCGCGCGGCTTTTAAAAAATAATAAATTAACTGCTTTCATACACCTATTATATGAATTATATTTAAAATAAAGATTCAAAAATTGATATTTGAAATTAAAAGGTTATTTAAATTTTTTTGTTATATAAGCTGATCTAGAAGGAAAAAGGGAAGGTTCCGTTGGCTGAACTTGAAATACTACCACCGTAAATCACTTTCTAAAAACGGGTATTCGTAAATTTAGAAAGTTTCTAAATATAACTGGGGCTGTCTCTTACATTGAACGGTGCGGTGAATTATGTTGGAGAATTGTAAGAACCACGTGACTACCAAGTCTCACGTTGATTGGATAACGTCGTCTAAACCAGACGATAAAGTTACTCTAAATTACCAAATTTCTTTAAAAATCAGTAATAAAAATATATTTAGAACATCGTTAAAAATTAACTTAAAATGTAGAAATTATCGGAAAAACAAAAATAAATTTCAATTTTCATACAATTCGATGATATTAAACAATTATCATCATCATATTTTGCTTGTACAAAAGTCGAAATAAAGAGAAACAAGTAGAGATAGGATGTTTCAGATATATTCAGACGATGTGAATATATATTTATTATAATAATCATATATAAGAGCGTCCAAACATTTGTGTGTAATATGGGGATAAACAGCACTAAAACCTTTCCATGATTTCATTAACTTTCGGAAAATTTATTTATTAAAAAGCATTTGTTTTTTTAATTTAAAACTATCTTTGAATACCTTACATACAAGGCATATATATAGTCTTAAGAATCATTGAATGTTTTTCATTAGGTAAATTCCAAGGATTAATTCAAAAGAGAGAGAACATTTTTATAACTCTAATTATAAGGACATATTTCGGATTAAAAATAATTTATTTACCAATATTTCAGTTAACTGAACGCCAACCTTTTTCAAGGTATAACAACATATATGTAAATTAAGAAAAAGGCATCTCCTTATCGTGCAACTGAAAGTTGCTGATGGCTTGCGCCATCTATCGGAATAAATACCAACTATTCTCTTTTTTTTTCTAATTATTCCAGAATTGGCCAAATACCCATTCTTGATTAATCAAGAAAAGCTAACCACGGACGCGTTTCGGGCTATTGGCCCTCATCAGCGTGGTGCAAGCTGTACCGCAACGACCAAATAATTGGTCATTAAGGCATCCTGAAAAATCATGAAACGGGTAGTTAAGGCCAGAATTGCGTGAGACCGTGACACAATGTGAAAAAAAAAATAGTACAAATGTAATATTGTACTGGGATAAGGTGCATAAATTAAGAAAAAGGCATCTCCTTATCGTGCAACTGAAAGTTGCTGATGGCTTGCGCCATCTATCGGAATAAATATCAACTATTCTCGTTGATTTCTAATTATTCCAGAATTTGCGATAGATGGCGCAAGCCATCAGCAACTTTCAGTTGCACGATAAGGAGATGCCTTTTTCTTAATTTATGCACCTTATCCCAGTACAATATCACATTTGTACTATTTTTCATATATGTAAATATTTATGCATTTCATGCATATATCATTTTGCATATTCAGGCCTGTGATCGTCTCACACCAACTAAATATCCATTTTGCCATTATCTTCCGATTTCTTAACTTCTCTCGTATGAATTCATAACCGAGACTGTACTGATGAGGATCTTATCCCAAAATTAAAAAAAAAATAGTTTACTGGTTGTTTGTTATTTGGATTTTTCAAAGCTGGGGAGTGTTCTTTAATCCGAAATTTTTAGTTCTGTGTTTGCAGATAAAATCGAAATATTAATTGTTGAACGCATTAATGAAATTTTTCATATAATTGGGTATAAAGAAAAAAATCCGATCTTCCATACATACCTCTATATATTTCTGTAGAAGTTCATTATATAAATAGGTGAAGTATAAAAAGTACTTTCTCCGTATACACACCACTGAAATAAACATTGAGATCTTCCCCAGCTAGATACATCTACAAACAATCTCCACATAACACTATACATGTCTGTAGAAGTTTATTATATAAATAGGTTGAAGTATAAAAGTTACCTTTTCCGTATACACACCACTGAAATAAACAGTGAGATCTTCCCCAGCTAGATACATCTACAAACAATCTCCACATAACACTATACATGTCTGTAGAAGTTTATTATATAAATAGGTGAAGTATAAAAGTTACCTTTTCCGTATACACACCACTGAAATAAACAGTGAGATCTTCCCCAGCTAGATACATCTACAAACAATCTCCACATAACACTATACATGTCTATAGAAGTTTATTATATAAATAGGTGAAGTATAAAAGTTACTTTCTCCGTATACACACCACTGAAATAAACAGTGAGATCTTCCCCAGCTAGATACATCTACAAGCAATCCCCACATAACACTATACATGTCTGTAGAAGTTTATTATATAAATAGGTGAAGTATAAAAGTTACCTTTTCCGTATACACACCACTGAAATAACAGTGAGATCTTCCCCAGCTAGATACATCTACAAACAATCTCCACATAACACTATACATGTCTATAGAAGTTTATTATATAAATAGGTGAAGTATAAAAGTTACTTTCTCCGTATACACACCACTGAAATAAACAGTGAGATCTTCCCAGCTAGATACATCTACAAACAATCTCCACATAACACTATACATGTCTATAGAAGTTTATTATATAAATAGGTGAAGTATAAAAGTTACCTTTTCCGTATACACACCACTGAAATAAACAGTGAGATCTTCCCCAGCTAGATACATATACAAGCAATCCCTACATAGCGCTGGGGAACAGAACGTTCTTTGTCGAACACAACACTGGCTTCTTCTCCGTGTTCCAGATTCTGGAGACAGGATCGCCATCAGCGTCTTTCACAGTTTGCCCACTCCACATTGTGCTAAAGCCTAGTTTTCAAAATATATAAATTCGTTTTATATAATTTGAACTAAAATTATAGATGGTACATTATGTACCCTTCATATATGTGATAATGTAGCCTGTGCAGAGCTTGTGTTGATTCTCTTTGTTCTTAAATTGAAGATCCAGATGAGAAATATGCGTGAAATTATTTCAAGAAAAAGTCTCCGTGTTGTTTTAGTGAACACTACTTACTCAAGAATAGGTTTAGAAATACAGAAACAATATATATATTTAAATTTAAAAAGGCATATATTGAATTAAAATATCATTTTTTTACCAATAATTCAGTTGGCTGAACGCCAACCTTTATCAAGGTGTTATAACATATTAATGTGTTAAGAAAAAGGCATCTCCTTATCGTGCAACTGAAAGTTGCTGATGGCTTACGCCATCTATCGGAATAAATATCAACTACTCTCGTTGATTTTTAATTATTCCAGAATTGGCCAAATACCCATTCTTGATTAATCAAGAAAAGCTAACCACGGACGCGTGTCGGGCTGTTGGCCCTCATCAGCGTGGTGCAAGCTGTACCTCAACGACCAAAAAATTCTAGAATAATTAAAAATCAACGAGAGTAGTCGATATTTATTCCGATAGATGGCGTAAGCCATCAGCAACTTTCAGTTGTACTATAAGGAGATGCTTTTTTCTTGAATTATGCACCTCATCCCAGTACAATATTACATTTATACTATTTTTTCATATTAATGTGTGTCAACAACAACTCGGCGCCACATGACGTCAAAAGAATTAAGATATTTTGATCCAATATATGCCTTTTTAATTAAAGATTTATTTATGGATTGCTCTATTTAAAATATATATATATATATATACATATATTTAATCACAAATTTCACTATATAATAATTTTAAAAGCGCTTGGCGGATCAACTTGCGCACATGCGCTGAGAAGGTTTATCGCTGATGAATAAAACCTTCTAGATCCTCTTCATCTTCCGCTTAGTGGTTTCCGAATTTCGTTTTATACGATTTTGTGACCTTAAAAAATATTTTATCTTCAAAACTGCGTTTCAATAATTGGTTTTCGATATTCATTTGATAACCTTCCTATTGGCTAAATCAAAATTTAGTGTATTTATTGACAGCAACACTTATTGCTATACTGACTTGAAATTGTTATGCATAGATTACTATTTATAGAATTACACACGTCATAAAACCTGGTAAACCACCGGACTGAACTGTGTTAGGAGTCTACAAGGGAAAACACTTGGGTAACAATCATATGAGATGTAGAAAAATCCATGTCGACCACATTATTATGTCAATCACATCCAGCAAAATATTTTCTGTTTGAGCGTTTGAAAGATACTAAATTAATCACAGTTGACATTTATATTCCAGAATATTGCATAAAAATAGGGTTTTTTAATTAATCAAAAAGAGATATACATACGAACGCCTTTCAGACTGTTGAACCTCTTCAGTGTGGTTCAGGTTGTTCACAACACGGGCGTACAGAAAACACTACCTGAAAATCTCTCTCTCTCTCAAAGACTGATTATTTAAGGCAAATCATACGTTGGAACGCAAAATTATACGAAAAATAGAATAGAAGGTAAAATGTATTTAAAGAGGTAATATTCGGCTAATATCCTGGACAACCATTAGTTGCAAGATCAGGATATGCTTATATCTTAATTTGACCACTTGATCTTGTAATTTCTTTCTTTTCTTCTATTCCATTATGCTTGCTTTCACACACAGATTCACTCACAAAAATGGGCGAAGACACATGGCCTCTAAGAAGAAGAGGCATATCATTTAAAATTGCTGTCAACAAAGCCAGACAGTAATTCTGACCAAACATGGTCGAACAATTCAATTGTATAAATGACTTCCCCTATCCCCACTAAATTACATATAGCACTATAAAAACTGAGGTTCAATACCTCTAACATTTTATGGCGTTTTTGTTTGGTTCAGCACAATAACCGATCAGTTATTTAATCACTATGGTATTTTTTATTATCATCCACATCTCATCGATTATTGCCTTATTGATTTCCAATAATAGATTGTGGCGTTGTTTTTATGGTATTTCAATATACTACATATTCTCTCCCTAGATCATATGATGGGAAAACATCTCACTCTAATAGTGCAAATTAACGTGTTGTTGATGGCTTTAGCCACTTATCGGAGTAGACATAAACTAAGGTTGATTATTATTTTTACATATCTTGATCACACTCTTAGCTGTGCTTTTATTACTAATAGGAAATGTTATATTTGAACCTTTATTCACGATAAATTTGTGAAAAACGTTTAAAAATACAAAAATATTTTCTCTCACAATGAGTTTATTTTTATTTTAGAATGCTATTTTTAGAATCTCTCATATCTAATGAATATAATAAAATAAACAGAGGAAGATAGATTTACCATCACAATACAGATATCTTAGAAGAAATCAATAGATTAATGCTATAGATTCTGGTTGCCCTAAAATGTAAATAATCATATTCCATAGCAATTAATTTAGATATTTAAATAGCTATCATATCAAATTGATAACTTGCATTTTTAAATTACATTTCAATTTCAAAATTTCGGGTGTAAAAATCTACGCTGCACGCGTATATATTTGTAAATAATAATTGAAAGAAATAGTCGATGTTTTTTATTAAGTCCGTTGAAGAGCGATTATTGCTTGAAACCTGCATTCTAAAATGAAAATAAACTTATTGCGAATAAATAATTTTGTTTAAAAAAATACTTGAATCTTATAATGAGAAATTACACCTGTCTTTCAAAGGCAAACATTTTTTAATGTTAAACGTCTTTGCACAAACTAGAGAAATGAAGTGAGTTCTTGTGTGTGGAGGAGATATGATAAACAATTTCAGGTTGTTTGGCGCCTCACACCTTTAACAACTCAGTATCAATATCTTAGCAGCTTTTGGATCACAATATCCACGTCCTGTATGTACAAAGCAAAAGCCCAGCATGAAATACTTTGTTAGACATATTCATTCATGCTATATTTTAATAATGGAACAAGATCACCTGTTTCATTAAAAATATGGACAGGGGAAGATTGGATTCGTGAATTATGATTCCTTCATTAATTATATTGCCTTATTAGGGAGCATGCCTGTCCACTACGTCTGACACAATGGTGGCCGTTCCTTTATTAGGACTTTTACAGCCTTCTGCCACCAATCTGGTAGCTGGGGGTGTCGGCGCTAATTCTACATCGGACCTTTTTCGTCACATTGTAGTTTGTCTCTTTTGGACCTGTATCCCCTCATCTTTAAATTTTGCTCTGGAATTTAATATATATATAAATATACCACACAAAAATGTATTATACCCTTAATATGAATATTTTAGTAATAGTGTATGCTATGATATTTTTTATAAAAAAGAATATATATTATTTATTCGAGAGTTTTTGATATTTTTTGTTACACAGCACATTTCTCTTATTGCATCTCTATTATGTTATGTTAATAAATTGTTATTTATTTTTATCAGAATAAAATATCTATTATCATCCATAAAGGGTGCGTTCTCTTCATTTTCTACGAGTAATTATAGTAAAGATACTGGATAGAAAAACAAATTAAAGATCTTAGAGCAGACCTTGAATCCATAGGTACTGTCGAAGACATTTGACTCCAGGATTCCACCCCCATACAAAGCCAAGAATTCCTTCAAATAAGTCGATGTCTCTACAGACATTACGACGACAAAGCCTTTTTCACGCCGCAAGAAATTGAATCGTATGGCTATTGGAGAGAAATTTTCAAACTTCTGAGGAAACCCGCGACAGAACCTGTCAGATCCGCGCAATTAACAACAAGATTTTCGATCTGAGGGTTACAGCTTGCATAAGAAATAAGCTGTTACAAATTATATCATTTAATTAACAGACAATATTTTAATTTTGATTATTTTGCTTCATAGCATAATTCTTTTATAGTCTCTCTTTTATTTGATGTTAATATATTCTAGTAATTTTGTTCAGATAAAAATAAATTACCTTTTCATTCCTAAGATTGTCTTCCCCTATGTGCGACACAAATATATATGAAGTTATTATATACTTTATCAAGAGAGGTAACATTTCAAAGTGAGGATTATAATTTTATATAATTGTACAATAAATAGGTCAACGGTTAATACACGAATAGAGCCGTGTGTGGAGAAAATATGTGAAACTGCTAGGAGGTTTCCTCACTGATGCAAATATTTATTATTGTATCAAGGTTTGTTCTTGCGGAGAAACTGAACATACTGCTCATCACCTTATATTCGACTGTCCGAACTTTACAGAAGTGAGACATCGATTGTTCCCAGATCTATAAATGCTTTAATTCTCTTGCACAGCCACTTTGTCTATATATATTTTATGAACTCTGTCGATTAATACATGTAAATTTGTAAATATTTTATTCCAAGTTCTAATTCGTTTGTTGTTTTGTTTGTTTCCTCTCTATAATAGGCGCAAATATTTCAATATCGCACCTGGTTGATTAATAAATAAAAAAAGGTCAATGGAAGTAATTTTCAAATATAAAATAATTATTAGAGTTAACAAAAAGCATCAAAATCAAAAGGAGTTGAGATATTTAATTCACCACATAGTTCGAAAATGTATCCCTTCAAGGCTTGGTCTTTTTCAAATCACAGTTGAGAGTTTCAAATATTTCTCTCTACAAGATGCTTCTCTCACATTTGGCATATTTACAATTCCTCCAGAACCTCAAACAGACAGTAAAATGTATTCAACTGAGAGGAACCTATAATAAACATATGTTAATCTTTTAAAAAGGCGCTAAGAGTAATGCTAACTAGAGTAGTATTGCCCATATAACAAAGTATCATGGTGGTTGAATTAGAAAGAAAAAAGGGATTTATTTCTGGAATAAATGTCAAGGATCTTCATCAGAATATTGTTATTAATAAAACTTATCAAGCGTCAGTTATACTGAATTATGTTATGTTAAATAATTTATTAAAATTAAAGATAGTTCGGTCAGTAAATCTTATTATTATCTCGGCATTTCGACAAAAATATTTTGTCCTCGTCAGAAGCGTAGAGGCTTCCTGGCCGGCAATCATAGTTCTTAAAATTAAAGATACCTATTTGTTGAGTATAGTTCAATATCCTATTGACGAATTATTGCACCGTTTTTCTCGTGTAGAAGGGATTCCATGCCCGAAAGCTGGAAATTTATCCGAGTTAAAAAATGTTTGAAGAAAATCTTTCCTAGAAGATTGATGATTTCACCTTGATATTGAATATTTTTACCTTTTGAAAAGGAAACTTCTAACGGGATAATATTTGAGAAAGAAGTCTATGAGATATTTAGGTAATCATAGAGGAAATATATTTAAATTGATAAGCAAAGACGCTTAAAAGAAAATATGAGCCGTTGTAATAAGGCATTAGAGGAGATACAATTGTATGAAGATAGGAAGAAGTTTAATTGATAAAAATACATTTCTGAAAAGAAGACTCAATTCTATTTGATAACTTTTGTTCTACCCCTCTCAAAACCTAGGTTTAACTGTATGTCCGAGCTCTCAGAACTTGTAATTTGTTGTCGAGAATTAAGTTGGCATTCATCCCTTGTTCAGAGAGCCAACTCTCCAGGTCGGATAGTCATTAAAACTCTTAGAACAATGCAGACCCACAATATATCCACAAAAATGGCAGCTGTTTTCTACAAGGTGAGGGCTCAGGTAGATAATTTCTTATTGCTAAAAATAACGCCCATTCTAAAACAAACTGAAATAAACTTTTGTATATTTTTTAAAGAATTTAATCCGTTCTTATCATTGCCATTGGATTTTTTTTCAAATATTCCTCTTTCTTATGTTTATTATTTCAAGGTTATATGTTGTAAATAACTGTTTCATACTATGATTCCTTTTAACATTCATACTATTTAGAGGTCGAAACTCGAAAGCTCTCAATAAAATAATATTAAAAAGAGAGACTAGTTATTTAAATAATTCGGTACAAATAGTAGTATGTATAAGGTTTTTAGTTCATATTTAGATAATAAAAAATATATATAAATTATATATATTATAATAAATGAATGAAAGTACAGCATATAAAAAATAAAATGAATAGTAAATACATATATGGTGGCTTTGTCAAAGTGTAGACGTGACAAAGAACGTCGGGAACACCGACAGCAGAGGAGACATTAAGTTAGACTATATATATATCGAACAAAAGGTGATTTAATGAAATTAGAGAGAGGTCCCCGTGTCTGATCAATATTTAAATGAGGCGTGGCAAGGGAGTTAGCCGCCCGTCAGACTTTACAGCTCTCGACTTTACATTATCATCGGGTGTGTACTAAGTAGAAAATAACTGCTGATGAACAATAGGTTTCTTTGTTTAGAAGAATTGTTTGCTATTTTGAATGTCTTGTTGTTCTATGTGTCTCCCTCGCAATGGTAAATTAGATCAAAAACTACTTAATACCAATTTACGATTTATAAATTTAAACCTAATACTAAGAATCAAATTCAAAAGTTTAAATATTATTTTTCAAAAGCTTGAAAACGCTTTCGCGCGGAAAGTCTTTGCAGAAATTCGAGATTCTGAAAGGTTTGTTTGAACATTTTAACAAAACAGTGAAAACTTTGACATTTCAGGGTTTGGCTTGTTTACATTAATTGATCTGTACACAACTCCCCTTTAGAATAAATAATTTATCTATGAGAGTGTATTGATAGATATGTTTTTCATTTATTCAACATCATATTTTCCTGTTTTATATTGTCAACAGCTAGACATTATTCATAGTGTGGGCGGATGTTTCTCTAGCGGCGACAATCCGACATGTGACATAGAGATTAGAGCAACCAAAACGTCATTATCTCACATAACAATCACCTGCCCAGTAAATCCTCGCATACAGTTGCCATATAATTTTCACAATAGCTATCTAAGCGCTGAGGATGTATCTAGGAAGTATCTTCTGTCTACTTGTTGTCGAGAGAAGGAAACAGTATAAACATAAGAGCCTTCACTTTATCAGTGCTATTTACGTTTTTTTTTTGCTTATCCCTAGTATACTTGGTACAGGCCATGATAATCATGGTGGGTAGAAGTAGGCAACTGCTTTTACTATAAGTGTACCACATGTCTACACATGTGAAAAGCAGTTCGACTTTGCACTTACTAAT
>CP092867.1:89300930-89340203 GCA_030710605.1 Cordylochernes scorpioides | reverse complement strand
TATATATATATTTATTTATATATGGACGAAATATATTGAGTTACCACATAGGAAAAATCTTTGAAAAGTTTGTTTTGCATTATCTAAGATGATATCCATTTTTGAGATTAAAAGAGCTTCTAGGGCATGTGGTTTATAAATGTTTTGATCTTTTGAAAGTTTTGCTAAGTGTCATATTTGGTTAACCTGGTTTCTATATATTGTTTGAGTGGAAGGATATTTGCCCAGTACTATGGATACAATGGGATGAAGTAGTTTTGTAGGCAGGAATTGTCGATAGATTGAATATTTATTTTCACAAAATGTAATGATTGTTTACATCAGTTATTGATGAATTTACACCAAACTTCTAATTCATATGCAAGTTTAGGATTAATTTAAGATTTTCATAGAGTTATTGTCTTGTATATATTTAATCCTTATACATATTCCTACTAAGTGAACTTTTTTTTTTGTCTTAAATAGGATATTATTAATATGAAATACATAATTAAACTCATATTTCCGTCTGTGATTTGAAAGTATAATACCTAGAATTTTCACCTGGTCAACCGGCATTATTTGTATTTCAATCGGATTATCTGTTTATTATGAAATTACACTATATTAGTTTTTTTCTGGATTGAGAATAAATCCCGTTACACCATTGAATGGAGTTGACTTTGCTTAGACTTCTTAAAGATACTGAAATCAAAAGAGGATTGATCAAACATTATTTTATTGATTTACACAAAAGAGAACAAACAAAAGAACAAATTATTGCAATAGTAAACAAAGAGAAACCAATCTACAGTTGGCGCCAATTTACTTGTGAACTTACACATATATACTCTGTGGGAACAATTAATAAATTAAACTTTACATATATACAACATAGTG
Source organism: Cordylochernes scorpioides (assembly GCA_030710605.1). Classification (NCBI taxonomy): domain Eukaryota; kingdom Metazoa; phylum Arthropoda; class Arachnida; order Pseudoscorpiones; family Chernetidae; genus Cordylochernes; species Cordylochernes scorpioides. Next base: position 89,339,324 of record CP092867.1, on the reverse strand, counting down.
TGGTAGATTGAACTGGCGAAACCGTTTGGAGGGTTCACCACTAATGAGCCAGAACCTCCCATTAATGTTTCCATTGCAGTAAGGGCAGTAGATATTGTTTAATTTGTAAGAGAATCATAAGGGTCTATAATAGTTGAATTTTTATAACACATGACGCGCTAATGCATCAATATATCATATTATAAATTATTTTCACTTGTATCTTTTAGTCCCTCTAGTCTTATTTCAACAAATAATTGAGGAATATCAAGTTGAAATTATCATTTTGGGGTTTAAAGCTAATAAGAGAATCATTTAATAAAATATTCTATAGTAATGGGGATAATTCTCTCCATCCTGTGTATATTTGTCAAATCTCCAACAGTTGTGGGCGAAGTTTAGTATTCTTTCATTCAGAAAATAATACATTTAAGACCGAAAGTGAGAGAGAGAGAGTTTCATTTTAGACTTAAATCAAATTTCTACTGTCCCTACTGCAATGAAAAAATATTGGAAAGGCTTGGCTCATCAGTGGTGAACCCTCCCACCGGTTTTGCCAATTTAATCTACTAGCCTGCTTTTTAGAGCTCTAATGATGTATTGGATCATTCTGCTTATATATGCTACACCGAAGGGTAGAATCCTAGAAATGGTATTTAGGCAAACTATGGATATGAGCTTTAAGGATAGTAGAATAGCATATAAATATTAGCATCGAGCAATGGTCTTCCGAAAACACAAAGGACAAAGCCAGTTAGGCATAAATAAATTATAGGACAATAAAACGTGCCAGCTATATATATAAACATACATGTATAAGCCCGAAAGTTTATTTTTATACTTATAAATTAAAAATAAAGGTTTATTTTCTTATATGTAGATGGCGCGTTATTTGACCTCTAATTTATGCCTAACTGGCTTTGTCCTACTGTTTTTGAAAGAGCATTGCTCGATGCAAAGAATTTTACGTGATTCTACTGTCCTAAAACCTATCTCCATAGTTTACTCTAATGCCATTTATAAGATTCTACCTATCAGTGTAGCATATATAAGCAGAATCGTCCAATACGGTATTAGAGCTCCAAATAGCGGCCTAGTGGATAAAATTGTCGAAACTGCTAGGAGGGTTAACCACTGATGAGCCAAGCCCTTCCAATATTTTTTTCATTGCAGTTAGAACAGTAAAATAATTATTTGATTTATTTGTAAAAAGACACTTTCGTGCTTAAATGTTACATCTTCTTTTATATAGATGGGGCATTATTGTACTATAATTCTTTCGCGTTATCTTAGTTTGTTTTAATTCTACATATTAAATTGAAGGAGACGTTATTATTATTTATTTATTTTGATAATCACTATCGATAATTGCTACATTGCCGAATGTGTCGGCAATTATTAAGTTATCATTGATAATTACCTGCTTTGTTTGCGCTTCAGTGTAATTTATATGATCCCTCTATTGCGCTTATAGTTTTGTTTTGATATTGCAGATCCATGTTGTGCTCAATATATTGTCCTTTATATATAAGACGTTACCTTTGATCATGTTTTTGAAATCAGAATTATTTGATTTTAGAGATTTAGGTATTTTTTATTTAGGTAACACAGTAGGTTCCTGGAGCCACCACGTACAGAAGTCACCAACTACCCGGGCTGACACCTTCTTGGTTTTATTTACAATGTCAGTGGAAGTCAAATTCATGAGGTGGCGCCAGGCAGATTTCCTTCTTGGGAGATTTTCTAGGGATGCTGTAGTTATAAAACGAAAATTGAAATTATACCGCGAATGTTTCTTTTATAAAAATCGAAATTTATTTTCAAAGAGAAAATAGCGACATTTCTAACTTTGAGGATGAGGTATGGAAAGGTGAAACATGAAGAGTAATGGCGAACGGAAAAATAAAAAGTGTCCAGGGGCGGGAATTTTTATTTTATTTTTCCGTTCGCCATTACTCTTCATGTTTCACCTTTCCATACCTCATCCTCAAAGTTAGAAATGTCGCTATTTTCTCTTTGAAAATAAATTTCGATTTTTATAAAAGAAACATTCGCGGTATAATTTCAATTTTCGTTTTACAATCATCAGCCGCGTTATATTGTATTTTAAATGCTGTAGTTATGTTGGTGATCTCTAGGAGGGTGGCCTCCAAGAATCTTTGGTATTGGAAGTTTGGGTAGGTGACGAGGAGGTGGTCCACGGTTTGTTCTTCATCTTGGCAATGGAGGCAAGTTGGGTCTTCTTTCACTACCCTTGCAAAGTGATTTAGGTCTCTAACTTTTGTTTGATTTTCTTTGTCTGGTTTTGGGATAATTTCAACAAGAAATTTCCATTTAACTATATGTGATAACCTAATTAAAAACATCTATATTAAATAATTATGCAATAAACTGGAGATAGTATACCAGCATGTTTAATCATAAGTAATGCCAACGATATTTAGCCCAGCGCTTTCTTAAAAAATTTCAAAATAATATCGTCGGAATTTTCACGTCTATATAGATACAATATTTTTGGTTTCATATTTGGGTTTTATTTTTAGAACCCTGTTTATTTTATTTATAAATTTAATTCAAACTTGATATCCTGGTATTAGGTAGCGAAATTGGATCTTATAAAATCTTATTAAGAAAGTGTTTTTCTATAAAGAAATATAACAATAAATTAATTTTCTCTCGGAAATATCAGGACAGAACGGTAATCTAGAGATATTAGAGAAAGCAATATATTGCTGCCCCCCATTCTGATGGAGTTTCTTATCGATGTAATTTTGGCATCTTGAAACCACCGATTTTATTTCCATTCCAATTATTAGGTATAGAATATCGATCACTTCTTTATTGAGATACACTGGGATATGATAGTCATCAATATTTCTATTAGAGGCTATAATTCAACATCTTGTTGCGCTAACACGTTTTATTCCAGATTTCGTTACAAAGACGAATATTTATTTGCATCACGCCTACATTTTACAAGACAAGATATATAAAACCACAGCTAATCGCAGTATTTACATATGCCAAAAGGATATAGGACGGTATATCAACAATGTAGTACATATCAACATAAAAGGTATGTCCCACAGTAGATAGAATGGTCTAACAACAAAGTATTTTCCTACACATGAATATCACACATGTCTACCCGGTCTACCATGGGAGTAGTTCCCAACAACGTCTACCACCTGGGCTGGGAGCAGAAACAATGGACTATTAAAGGTCGGTGATTACCACAGAGGCTCATTGTCAACAACCGACTCTTGTTTGGGGATTCGCCAAAACAAATTGACGAAAGTTTTGTGTTCTTCTCCTCGCGCAGTGGGAAGACTGGCGTGCAACTAGTATGGCTCTGGTTGTTGAACCGTTCGATCCAGGGAGGTTTAATGAACTACTGTGTTATAACTATACCTCACATATATATCTATAATATATATATATATGTTATATCTATAATATATATATATATGTTATATCTATAATATATATATATATGTTATATCTATAATATGTGAAATAAAATTGGTATATAAGAAGAAAATGAGTATTGATAGTTAAAAATAAAGTAAAAAATATTATTTTTATGGTATCAAAAAGGTTTTGTATTTTATGTAAAGAATTACCTATAACATGTTCATGCTTTAGCTTCGGCAATTATATACATATAGACACACTAGAATTTTAAAACGCTGCTTCAAAAATTTAGAATGAGACAGACTCTAAGGTCTTGTGCAATTTAAACAATATATTGAGATCACTAGTAATAAATTATCGCCAATACAATTATTGTATTGTTCTCTTATTCCGGTTCAATGAATTCTGAGGAACCCATGGCAGATATATTTAGATAAACTGTGGAGAGAGACCTAGCACAATCTTGACTGTGGAAATATACACATCATTTACAAGCTAATGCCTCGAGCAATGATCTTCCGCATTTAAATCTTGGAGAATCTGTCAGAGAGCAATTAGAATTCTACCCATTAAAGCGCCAAAACGTGAATAAGCACAATCATTTTAATAAATATAGTTTTAAATATACACCACAAACATCATTGTTTTATTTATGTTTATAAATCTGTCCATTTCACTAACAACCTTGTCATTGAATCACTATTCAAATATGATTTAAGTATGAGTCACATTTTCCATGAGTACATAAACATAATGTTATAATGTTGAAGGCAGTAACCATAATGTATATATGAATATATATAAACACAAAAAAACTCATAAAAATCAAAACACCTTGTGCAATAAGTTTATTTATTAAAGGTTTTAATAATATCGCGCAAGGTGTTTTGATGTTTTATAATAGTGTATCGCAATTTTACTATATCTGAATACAAATATATATATATATATACATTAAATTGTGCCAATATTCAGTAGTCTGATACAATAAATGCGAATTAAATGCATAAGGTAACTTTAAATTATCATATAAAGTGATTATATGTTTTATGAATTGAAAATTCACAATATATATATATATATAAATATATAGAGAATGTACCAAATTCCTTTTAGAATATATTTATTTTAATAACAAATATGTATAAATATGAAATTACTGTTTATATTTAGTATGCCAAAAATTATCGAAAGTTTATAGTACATATACAACGCATAAAGTTCAAAAACAGGACATAATAAAGTTGATAGAATTCAATAAAAATAAAATGTATACATATGCAGCGTAGTTATGATACAGCATCGGTTTCATAAGCATTGTGAATACAATTCCTGTATACATTGGTAGTGTGTGTTCATAATGTGAATTTGTTGTATATATATATTTAAGTTTAATTAATTGTTCCCACAGAGTATGTGTGTAAGATCACAAGAAAATAGGCGCTAACCATAAGAAGATATGAAGTTTCTCTTTGGTTACTATGTTATAAGTTTTATTTTGTTCTCTCTTCTAAATCAATAAAGATAATGTTTGATCAATCTTCTTGAATCAGTATCTTTAAAAAGTCTAAGTCAACAGAATTAAATATTAGAAAGATACTTTTTGTGTGACTGTGATTACATTATAATGATTATTCAAGCATTTATTGCTATTTCAAGCCAAAGTAGTCAATATTCTTGAAATTTATTTTCTATACTCTCTCTTAATGGTCTCTCTGAAATTATCATTATTACGATAACGTATTTTCTAACGTGCCCTTTTTTGTATCTGATATGAGCTGAATAAAAGGACTAGGAAAATTGTTGACCTTTCTAAGAATTTTTAAAGATACTGTTTCAAAGAAGATTAGTCAAACATTATCTTTATTGATTTACAAGAGAAAGAATAGAGTGAAAGAGAAAATTATATTCCACGAGTGCCTGTGGGAACAATTAATTAAAATTGAACTTAAAATATATATTCCATACAACAAAAATCTACAATGTTGGTGTATAAGCATCGATCTATAAGACAACAGAAATAATATCTTGAAAGTATAAGGTTTTCTATTTGCAAAAATCAATTTTGTGATTAAATATTCTAATTTTTGTTTTCCAAGAGTATATATCTGGCGATCCCTCCAATTGTAATTTATAATTTTGTAAACCATATCAAATGATGACGACCTGTAAATAAATAAATAGCTCCACACATACATATAATATCACAAATTGTCATTTAACCATGTACATCATGCACGCACTCTCAAGTAAATATTTGAATAAATTAATGATATTTAGAAGTGCAAAGAGATTTTAGTTCATCCTAAACGAAGAGAACCCACCTTGTTATATTCTGAGAGGATAGCTCTGAAGGGAGAAACTGTTGGGACGACACAAAAGAACAAACCTGCCGATTACATCATGCCGAATAGAGTCCAATTAACTAAAACAGATTTATTCGGATTTAGCACCAACTTTAATTACATTGTCTGCTGCCTGAAAATTGAAGAAACCCAATTTGTAAGCCGCAACTCTATCCAGCACATTTATTAGACGGCGGTGTGTGAGACAACCTGGGTTAGAAATATCTTTCTTTGATAGAAAGGATGAGTGTGAAGAATGTCATATATATATGAACTTTTATCTTTTATCTTTTCTTTCATTTTTCATATATATATATATATATATTTTTTGAATATATATATATACAATTCTTTTTATATCTCTATACATAATATTTGATTTATATATAGAACATAGGCCAGATTGAAGAGATATTGAGATTTTTCACAGGAATATAGAATTTTTAAGTAGAAAGATAATTTTAAGAGGGATTAATGGGTATCACAAGAGAGGGGATCTATAAATATATATGAAACTATTCCACGACAATTTGCTTCGTTTTTAAATATAAAGGTATTTGAGAACTAGATATAAATTCTATATTATAGATATAGACTTATTGTTATTGGTACCTATACTTGTATATATAATTTTAAATTAAAATAGCGAAGGGAGGAGTTTATATAACGACAAGGTTTCGGCCTAACAACCTTTCGACAACTACGCTACTCAGTTTTTTTTTTTTCAGAATTCGAACAAATCTATATGAATAAACACAAAGAAGTAGGAAATATGAGATAGATATATGCAAATACTGGTTTTTAAAAATAATCATACGCGCTTATAATAGTTTCGAATTTTGATATGCTAGTATATTAAACATACGTTTCAAAGTGAGCTGTTCAAAAACTTTATAATTACATTTCGCCATATTTTGAACGGAATAAAGACACATTGTGCCAATAACTATAATTATCTTGATTGGATTTTAATGGAGTTTTCTGTGTATGGATGACAGGTAATAGGAAGTTGTGTAAGTAAAAATGTAATTATAATTTAAACATGTTGTATAATATTTTATTCTTTATTTTTTCTTCGTAATTGAATTTCTAAATTATTTATAATTAAGGTATCATAAATTATGTAAATATTTAATTAGCATTTTAATATTCAAGGTAAGATTTATGGGATAAAAGTGCAAATTATTAGTTAACCTTTCTATATTCATCGAGAGAGAAATGCTGATCGAAGAAGATATATGTAGACTGTATATAAGACCTTGATGCTCTAATGAGATAGGAAACTGTTTGGTATTATTTGGTATTATTTGGTATTGTTTGGTATTATTTGGTATTATTTGGTATTATTTGGTATTGTTTGGTATTATTATTATTGGTAAGCTCAGAACAATATATAATTTTCAAGTGTTGCCAAATTATTTATGTAAATATTTTGATTTCAAAAATGTGTTTCCATAAAAGGCCATCATTTATGGAACAACCTGATCTGGCCAGAGTTTAGGTTACTCAATTGTAAAACGTGCTAACCTGTACACATAACATTTTAATTACATATTTTAAGCGCGTCATTTGCATTCCAAATTATAAATTATTTACTCGCGTACGTTTCTTTTTTTTTTTTTTTTTAATAAACATTTTCCTTCGATCTTGACTGAAATAAGGGTGGGGGCTATATGTCTTTATTCTATATGGTGTAGTAAAGTGTCGAAACAGTTACGAGGGTTTACCACTGATGAGCTAGGCTCTCCCATTATTTTTTATTGCAATAAAGGCAGTAGAAAACTTGTTTATTTTTCTAAAGAATCATACGCGTTATGAACAGTTAAAAATTTCTGATAGAGAGACACTCTATAAAAAAATCGACCCAGCAAGAAGGAACTGTCCCACTTATATTATAATACATACACGAAGACGCTTCGCTCAAACATGCATGATTGAAATTTTGTATTCGATATATGCAAAGCAAGAGCTCTGAGCGAATCTGAAACCGCGTATCCCAATTTTTAATATTTGCAATAAGGGTAGTAAAATTGATTATTTTCGTAAATGAATATGCGCCTTAGTGGTTTATAATTTCATATAAATTATATTTTCTCTTAATAAAATCTCTTTTTGTAGAAAATACCATAACTATGGATTATTTTTTGAAAAATCTGTTTATATTGATAACTACACTCAAAATAATCTACGCACCAAGAAGGAGTTGTTCGATTCGGACAAAATTGGTGTGTGTGAAGAACATGTTTAAGGAAAAATCAATTTTGTCCGAATCGGACAACTTCTTCTTGGTGCGTAGATTTTTTGAGTGTAATTATCATTATAAACAGAATTTTTAAAAGATAATGTGAAGAACATGTTTATGAAAAAATTATAAATTGTTTTATTCCAGAGTTTGATCGCCACAAAATTTGAGAAAGTCAATATGTCGTTGGACCCCACAGGCCTGGATGAAGGCTGCCACCCGGCGTGTCATGGATTACTAAAGATTCTGGATGGTGTGCTGCGGGACTTCTTGCCAAATTGTCTCCAACTGCCGGGCTGAATAGTTAACATTCCGAAATGGTTGCAATCCCATTACCATAAGATGTGATCTATGGCTGAGAGATCATGCGACCTTGCTGACCACGGAAGAATTCAGAAAGATTGAAGACAATTCGTTAATTCAACATTTAGGACACTTGTGTTCCGGTAACATGTTGGATGGTAGATAGCGTAGAATCCGGTGCTGCGACAGACGTTCTGTCGATCGCTCTGTCCTCCCGTTCTGTTGTGTCCCTTGGTCGACCGCTGCCATCCTGACGTTGTATTCTCCGTTGTTCACCCACTCTTGTCAACATCGTCTAATGGCCGTGTCACTTCGACAGATGTCTTCAAATAGTCGATCTGACCAACCAGCATTTTTCAATCCAATGGCACTACCTCTTTCCTAGGTTCATAATGAGCACGTTGCCGCGCCGAATATTGTGTCTAGAATACTCGTGCTGGATTCTCAGTTCAGATATACGCTGGAACTCTTATTTGGCATAAATCGGTCATTAAGTTTTAATCATTTCCAGGTTTGGTCGAAACGGTTTTGTATACGTATTTTCATATTAATCGGATAACTTCTTCTTGGTGGTCATATATATTGTTATAGAGTGTATATTTGATAGCTGGTTATATATTGGGAACTCATTGGGAATTTTCGTTCATTTGTTTTTATTGGAGAACAAGATAATTTTAATATTAAAAATATATAATTTATACACTTTTATTTCATTTTGAATAAAAAGGAACTATTTGATAAAAAGGCCATGGTTCAAAAATTTTGATATAAATAAAAAGAAAAATCTTAAGGTATGTTGAATTTTTTATTTGAACCTATTTCATTGTCTATTGTGAAATGTACTAAATAGATGCAATTATTTGAATGAATATTTCTTATTCAGACACTTATATCGAGACTTATTAAACGTAGCTATGGTAGAGTAGCGCCTGATAGAATGTCAGATACACCTCATGTCAGTTGCAGTTTGTATTGTTTTCAACTTTTCAGTTTCATATTTGTTTTTTAACTGAACTGAACGGGTTATGTGAGCACTAATCGACGGTAATGACGCCTGGAATGGATGTCAAAACGTACCAAGGATAAAATCCTGAAAATTTACTACCTCCCCTAGAAATATTGCAATTTCACCACAAGATATGCGTGAACTCGTCATTCCATATACCCAATGAGGTATGTATTTGTAAATATTGCGAATGCCCTGATACAGGTCCTCTAGGTTTGAGCAGGAAATTTCTCCTCATTTTCCCAACCGAGAAGATTGGAATATAGGGGGCTATGTTAGTTAATTGAGATGATGCCCTAAGATATATGCCCATAAGGTTTGAATATTCACCTTGAAAGAAAACAATTTCACATATAATCTGATGATAAAATATTGATAAAGGTTGGCGTTCAGCCAGCTGAAATATTGGTAAAATAAATTATTTTTTGATCCAATATATGCTTTTTTAATTAAATAATCTGACATCTACATAAAACCTACTCACACAGGAAACTATTTAAATTTCAGCTCTTCTAGCCCTTAACATAATACGATACATATTCCGTTTATTGGCTCCTTAGTCAAATAGCTTCAAGCAGCCACCCAGCGTTGAGGCAGAAAATTGCCATAGATCAGATGTTACATCGAGGTACTGAATTGAGGTGTTAAATAAACATATGTGGGTTCAAATCTCGGATCTTATTTCTTTTTTGTTTGTACTATAGTGTTATTTTTATCTATAATTTTTACTTTGTAAATCAACTTTATTTCAAAGTTATATTTATGAATAATATTTTATTAGGTTGATTTATATTATAGGTATCTGTCGCAAAGTCTCTTTTTTATGCAATGGAAAATTTTAACGGGGGGTGTGATATTGATTTTGATTACAGACACGTTCTGGGTTTTATCATTCTTAAAGGTTTTGTGGCATAAGTTAGGACTGTGTACTGATGTTATCTGCATACCTAGCTTCTAACTTTGAAACAAATACGAAAGGTTAATGTGTTAGGGTTCAATTTAAGAAGAAAAAACTAAGAGCCCTTAACACCCTCTATATTTACAAGGGGGGGGGGGGGGGTCGGTGGAAGAATGGTCAAACTGTTGGTTTTCGACCGCTACGACCCGGTTCGATTTCTGTATTAGGCACTTTTTTCCTGATTAAAAAATATGTTCCAATGGCCCCCTGATTCTTGCAAAAGTCAAACTCCATCAGCGAATGCAAGTAACCAAACGAGGCTCTGACACATTTGTAAGTGCAAATTCGAACTGCTTTTCACATGTGTAGACATGAGGTGCACCTACAGTAAAAGCTGTCTCCTACTTCTACCCACCATTATTACACAATGGCCTGTTCCACGTGTACTAGGGATAAGCAAAAAAAAATATATATTTAGAATACTTACCGACTCTAATGGAATCTTGAATCTATCGGATTTCTTTAACACCAGCTAGTTTGGCTATATATATTTATACTCAGTATTTCCAAATATTTCAGAATAACCTACTTCCGGGCCATAAACTATGAATTTATTACCAATATTTTAGCCCATATTAAAATATCCAACTCTTATAAAAAATTCCTCAATAAATTCCCTAAGAAATAGTGTGGTGCCAGCACTTCCATATTTTATTAGCCCGCTACCCAGCAGAATTGACCATTGAATCAAGAAAATACTCATATTCCACTTTTACACGTCGCTATTTTATATATGGTATAAATCTAAATTATATGGCACACACACATTCACCGAAATAAATTTTAAAAAATAATAATCATAACTCAGAATATTAACTTTCATATTTATCTTTTATTTACAATGTTAGAATTACTAGACGAATGACCCGGCTTCGCCCGAGAATTCCCCCGAGTGCAATTTTCTTCATACTGAAAGTACATCAATAATAAAGAGTATAAAAAGATTAACTGGCCGAAGTATCTTTAATTTCAATAAATAGTAGAAGTGCCATAGAATAGCAATACAGAAGTAATACATAAACCACAGGCAAAAAGTGTGTGTGATGGCAAAAATTGTTTTATATTAGTCTATAGGCATTTGATTTGATTTTTTTTTAATACCCATTTAGTTGTTTCAAAATCAATATAGTTTAAATAGATGGCAGCTTTTCCACTCAACCCCCGAGGTACCCGCCCTAGCGCATTAACCATTGAAATTGCCTGAGTTGAGTGAGTGACTGCAATGAATCTTGACTGCGATGCCCATCTTCTCAGTAAGAATAAGACAAAATATGTTTTAAATAAATAATCCAAAATACTGGCATGTAAATGTTTTTCTGTAAGAAATAAAGCTATGTTTGTGAAAGGATTATAAAGATTCGAAAGCTTGCGCGCTTTTAACGAATAAAGAAACGCATTTGTTGCTACTGTTTTTATATTTTTAAACTAGAGATTGTTAAAAGAAGTGACATGAGGCTCGACATCGTTCGTTGTTTATATTCTCTGAACTAAAGACTCCTTCAGTGATCATGGTGATTTTCATTCGAAATATATAAAATTAGAACGACGTTTACCAAGTTTAACCGCGAATGTTTCTTTTTACAAAACGAAAAATCGTAATTTTAAATATCTTAAGGAGAAATAACGACTATTCCTATCCTTAGGGATTAAGTATGAATGGATGAATAAATGTTCTCTCATACTTCATCTCTAAGGATAGAAATAGTCGTTATTTCTACTTAAAATAATTAAAATTACGATTTTTAGTTTGTAAAAAGAAACATTTGCGGCAAAACTTGTTAAAAGTCGTTTTATAATCACAGCCGCATTATATAGAATTATATAAAATTAGCTAGTGGAGAGATCTGGGAATGATATAATGAACACACATTTTTATTCAAATAACACCTTTGTTTCAAATCAATAGTATTCCTCATACAAAGTTTCATTATTATTATATCAGTAGTTAAAATTACGCTGTTATCAAGATTGTACATCCAGGCGTAGAAAATCTGCTGCAGACTCCTTTCATATTTGACATTGCCATGTCAAATTTCGTCTGGAGCTAGGCCACTATTGTTTGCGGCCAGAGCCAAATTAAAAATCTAATCATGACTATTGTGCTCTAAATAATAAATTAAATAAATCACTATATCAAATAAATCACTATATATATATAAATCAATTAATTAAATCAATGAAATCACTTAATCACTATTGTTTGCGGGAAAAATTGATTGAACTTGTGTGGAAAAACGTATACGGGACAAACTCCTACAAACAAAATATTTATATTCAGATTTTACTATATTCACAATGAGCATATATTATATATTATCATTTCCTAATCTTTCTAGTAGAATTTTATAATTATTATAGCCGTATATAAAATCCTAACTTATGTCATAATCAAACATACTATTTAATTGCAGGCATTCACTTAGATTAAAATATTGTGAAAACTACAAGGTTTTATCGAATGCTATATTCTAGCCCTCTCAAATTGAAAATAGAATTAATTAAAGATAATATCTGAGACATCTTTATTGTTATAATTGTATATATTTGTACTTCCCCCAATGCTCATTACCACCATTTAACGCTGACATTTCACTTAGATTCTTTTGACTATGCCCGTTGTAAAAGTCGGAGGCCAAATTCACAGCAGAGAGTAGAGAAACAAGTCTCCGATACAATAAACTAATGGCATCGCTCAAAAAGGCGTTTACCACTGATAGGCCAGGCTTTCCCATTTATTATTAATTATGCAGAAAGTATGCAAATTTAATTTTAAAATAAAAAGAGTGAACCTAAAGAGTTATAACTAGTGTTTATGAACATACCCGCGATTTAGAACAGCAAATAACTTGCCATATATACAGAGTTGTTTAGTCCAGAAGAGCCGTCAGTTTGTCCTGACTGGTAGCGATGTCTCCACCCTATGTCTCCGCCAGCTGACGGCACACACTTTACAATTCCTCTTTACCCGCTTGTTTAGTTCTGTTATCTAACGTGCTGCATATGTCTTCTTGGAATATACATACTTTGATGATTCACTTTTGATAATAATCTAAATTTACTTCAAAGTTTGCTTTTCTGCGTTAAAACAAACATGATTAGTTTTATTCAGAAGGCGATCCATCAAATAAGTTTATATAAAAAGGGCGTACCTGGATCTGTAAAGAAATGCATTTTTTCTCAATTCTGGCCTTAAGCTAGGAGGAATCAAACAACTGTGAGGCATTCATGATTGATCGAATGAAAGATCGATGAAAACAACATATTTCATTCAGTCATGAATGCCTCACAATTTGTTTCATTCCACCTTGCTTAAGGCTAAAATTTAGGGAAAGTGTTTTTTTTTTACAGATCTAGTTTCGCTTTTTCAAATATAAATATAATTAGATTTATTTACATTATTTTAATATATCCTAGTCAAGGCCATTCAATTTTGAAATTGTCGATGGTTTTTTTAATTATAAACACTGTTAGATCACGTTTCTTAGCTTTAGATTATGGAAACTCTTCCGATATATCCGTTTGTGTCATTTTTCCTTTATAGTACAAATATTTGGCGTTACCTTAATATTATATTACATTTGCTTATCCATTTTACGTAATAATATATATAAAGAAAATATATTAATCTATATTAGCGCCCAGGTAAGGCACCAGTGCTAGCAGAAATCAGCAGTAAAAAAGGAAGGGGCTATTATGTACAACGGATAAATCTGTCTAAAATGTTCCCTAGTTGTTTACATCGGCCCGAGTTGACGAAACTTGTACGTAGTCCATGGTATGTCGGGACTATGGCCAGCAGTGTTTTTCGATCATAGTATCTCTTCACCCAGGAGAAAGCAAGGGCTGCATTCAGTCTCTCGTGGTTCTCCGGTAGTTTCCCGTGACTGAATCACTCCTATACCTCTCTCCAGAGTTGTGTCATCCAATCTATTAATTGTGTCTAAGATCTTTCGTAAAATGTGCCCTTCCCATTGTCAATTATGGTGAAAGTTGAAGAAGCTAATTTTCTAAAAGATACTATTTTCTCAATAAATAATGTAATTGTAGCAATGTATATTTTATGTACAGATTATTAATTTTGATGCTTATATATTTTATTACTCGGCGTAAACTTCCCTTATGGCTTCTCTTGTATTTTATCCATTTTAATTGGTGCTTGTACCTTAAATAAATTGCTGTGTCATCTTGATGTTTATATTTCTTCACGTTACAATATAATATTGTCGCCTTTCAGTGGTCGTTGTTTGCGTACAAAGTTAAATTATAGGTTCGTTGTGGATACAGATTTGTTCGATATACTTTAATACCAGTCTATTAATAGGATTGAGAATTAGGTACACTTACCTGCCTCCAATGTCCGGTTGTCTAAATAAATAATCTTTATTATAAGGTTGTATTATTTATCATGATATATTTTACACATATAAAATATCTCTTCAGAAATTGTGTGTGATATGCAAACTATTTTATAAAAGCATAAAATAGATTATTGCCTATATTAACAATTTTAATATAATAGAAAACCATAATGTTTGAAACATAATGAAAAACGTTAAGTTACAAGTCAAGCATCACCAGCAGACAAGTCTGGCATCAGCACTTCCAGCCATTGATCTTTTTGCCAACTTCTCAGACCGCGGAGAGAAAATTAAATAGATAGAATTATGTTAAAACAGTTTGGACGGATTCAAACTTGTAAAGTATTTAAACTTTTATATCTAAAACATTGGTGAGATAGTTACACAAGTTCTAAAATTTAATATTTATACATTATTGATATAAGCTTTTTATCGTAAATTTTTGAATATTAATTTAGAAAATGTTTAGGATATTTATAGAGAGATATGCTAATTTACTAATGTTTAATTAGCAGTTTTGAGAAATATTTCTCGGAAAAAATTTCTGGATTATTTCCTTGAATCAGAGAGTTTTAAAATGTGTCGAATATTCTTTTTCTGGAAACCCAAATGTAAAGACATATTTCGATAAAGGATGCTAACGGTTCACTTCAACCAACAAGTTGAGTTGTTCTGTTGCTCATCCCAACAGTAAGCAATAAAAATAGAAACCACGAACGCGTTTCAGCTGTTGACCTTCGAGGCTGTACCTCAACGACCAAAAATCTGTTCCAAGAGGCTTCCTTAAAAACAAGAAATGGGTATTTAGGGCCAAATTTGCGTAGATACGCTGTTCGTGTGAATAAAATAAAATATATGAAAAATAATTTCAAAAAAGGTCATTTGTTGGTAATAAAATAATAAAAAAGGTACATCCTGACCACGCTCACATGAGCTCTCTAGATGCAGAGCCCCACCTAGTGGACCAGAAATCATCTAAACGTTGATTTAGCCTGTTTCCTGATATTTGGCCAACCCTTCTTGAAAAATCAACCACGGACATATTTCGGTCTGTTGGCCCTTGTCAGCGTGGTGCAGGTTAGAAAGCTCATGTGAGCCTTGTCAGCATAATCCTTTTTGATTTTTACACCAACACTTGGCCTTTTTTATTATGTTATTTATTATTATTTTTTACATGTTCAGCGTATTCACGCAAGTTTGACCTTAATTACCCATTTCTTGATTTCTAAAGAATCCTCTGGGACCCGGAACGCGTTCGTGGTTGGCTTTTATAGATTTGTCAAGAAAATGGTTGGCCAAATTTCAGGGAACAAGCTAAATAAACATTTAGTTGATTTCTGTTCCACTAGATGGCGCTCTGCCAAATATTGTGGGTATATATATATATATATATATAATGTTCTGCCATCTAACATACTCATGTAAGTGATCAGGAGATGTATTTTTTTTTATTTTAACGTATAATATTGTAAGCCATCGACGAATATGCAACAAATGTGCATTAACTCGTAATAGAAACATCGAAAAAATAAAAACAAAAAATAATTTGAAAGAATCAATAAAATTAATATTACAGATTGTATTCATTCAAAATAGGAGTTTTGGGAGGAAAATAATTGCACTGAACAGAAAACATCTGTTATTATATCAATTGCGTGGGAATTGAATACTAAAAATATTATGATGCATTAGCGCGCCATCTGTTATCATTGCAGTAAGGGCAGTAGAAATTGTTTATTTTTAAAAGATTCATACGCGTCTATAATAGTTTCGGATTTTTACTAAAATTTATGTTGATTCTATTTTATAATAAGATCTAAAATGGATGCCAAAAGATTGACCTTTTCAATTCCAAGGATAGAAATGTCTTGTCTTAAAGTTGAAGTCTGTAGGAAGCAATAACTTTCTCACTATAAATATATATCCTTACCAAATTACAAAGTTAAATCCTTGGATCCATTTTATTTCAAATATAGTGAATATTCATTCCATCATATCGATACAAAATAAGTATCCCTTTCTACACAAGATCTCTATTTTAACTATATGAGACAATGAAAAACAATAGAGAAAAAATAATAAAAAGGCCAGGTGTTGATATCAAAAATAAAATTTGTCATCAAGAATTGGTTGGCCAAATATCAGGGAACAGGTTAAATCAATGTTTAGTTGATTTCTGTTTCACTAGATGACGCTCTGCCATCTAAAAAGCAAATGTGCTTTTTGGTCAGGATATGCCTTCTTTATTTTTTTATAGCAGACAATGTACAATTTTTTTTTATCGATTCTACTATTAAACTTTAAATTCTCAATTCTCATTAGGTGGGTTAAACAACATCTATACGAAAATACAAAATTTCCTATATGTAACAATATTTTAAAATATGTAAATCTACGAAAACACATAAAACGAAGGCAGGCATATAGACTCTGACATAAGACCTTTATAAAATAGGCCGTTGGAGAGTCGGAGCTCGGAAGTTTTATTTCATATAGAAACATTTATTACAAAATATGTTCGTCGAATTTATTAAAATATGCGCTCAAAGACAAAATAAAATGAAACACCAATAAAATGATGCAAATTGGCCAAATTTGATATGCAAATAATATGTTTCGACTGAACTTGAAATTTTTAAAATATTGTAAGCCAATAAATGAACATGTAAGAATCCAATACATATCATTGAGAGATAGGAGCCTTATAAAGAAAACCTATTTCAATATATTCCAGGTCATAACATTTCTGTAAATTTCATTTGATATACTCTAATAGACCGAAGCTAGAATGTTCAAATAGGTTCTCTAGCAGTCAGCTTTAAATTGGAACGTGATAACGTGAATCGGCATAAATATTGATCATAAATTGACTCTATTCACTTTATATTCATACAACACACACACAATATAAAGAACTATAATCACTACAACAGACGTGTGCTTTGCGGCATATTGCGCTGTTCATGTAAATGAATGAATGAATATAACTAGATATTGAATTATGTAAATAGATTCAACAAATTCAAAGAACTATATGCAACATATATCTTTACAATGTACACTCATCGGGATAGATTCTATACAAACAACCTCTTAGTAATCAACTTTGGTTCGTAGAAGAGTGAAGAATACTCGAAAACTGGCTATGTATTTTAATAAAGAAACTAGCTGCTTTATCTGTGAATAGAAGAAATATGTGGGGATACAGGCAAATTGCCACAGAGACACTAGACCTGCCATTTGAAGTAACTATCAGTAACTCCGCTAACTACTCTCTATATTTCTTAGCGCTAATTATTTTAAAACAACTTGGTGTTTTTGTTATTATTTTCCCATTAGCAATCTGTGTCTAATTAACTCCCTTGCTAAATTAACGCCTTCGAAAATACAAGAACATTTTTCTTGTTGGGAATTTCTTTACAGACTAATTAAAATGAATTTAATTAATTTGAAAGTTTTACGCTTGTGACAATATTTATTTAATTTGAAATCATTTTAAAGGTGTGCACTATGCTATAAAGGTACACTAAAAATAACAACAAATTTCTCTTTTTTTTTGGTAGAATAAGTTTTTCTTTATGTCGGTAAATATCTACTGAGGTTTATGAACTGTTTAGAGAATTGATTGTGATATCCATTGACAAATTCGATATGTCTTTGACAGAAACTTCAGAAATTTGTTCACGAGCCAGAGATAAGGCCCACAAGATTTAAAACCATTTTGTCAAATCGAAGAAATTTCTAAAACCTCTTTAAATGTAAAACATATATTTTCCGTCCGCGACAAATTCTCTTATTGGATCCTTAACGAAATCATAAAAAATGGAAAACCTCTCAATTCTACATCTAGTGTGGCAAAAGGCTTGAAGAATTTGACTCTTATAAAGTATCTCCTTTAAATAAAAATACACTGGTGCCACAATACAATAAAAACACTAAAGCAATTTTTCAGAAAATATTCACATACTTAATAGGAACATTAAGGTATGTAAATGATCACATTCTCTGAAACCGTAACTAGAATATAAGTGCATAAAATAGTGTTGTTTATTCATGAAATAGTATATATAAATTTATATAATATATCATATATTTTTAAATAGCCTCCTAGTATATCATTAATATATTTTTTTAATTTATTCTATCATCTAATCTTTAATATGAAGAATGCCAAGACAGGCAAAATGGCCTAATATAAACAATTTTCTGATTTTACAAAGGCAAATCAAAGGCCTCGGAGAAGGTAAAATTTCGACGATGAAAGAAGACGCTGCAATAAAAATACTGTTGTGTGCGTCTGATCTCAAAAAGGATCAGAAAAAGAGAATAGCTCTAGGAAACCTGGCTCAGGTCGTCCTAGAGTAACAACAAAGGGAGAGAGGATTAGAAGGAAGGTTGTAGCAGACAGTACAACGGCTGTACCAATGATTCAAGCAGCTCTACATGTGCAGAATGAAGCTGGACGATCTTTAAACCCCATTAACAACCATCATATCGAAACAAAACTCCGTAGTCACCGCAATTTATTGAGAATTCCACTGTCTGCCAGACAAAGGAGCGACAGGCGGTGTGAACAGAGACGTCTTTAAGAAATGGCATCCTGATATTTATTCTGCCAGATTCAGTTTGGAATTTATTGACGGAATGTTATACCTAGGGCCCAAGAAATATGCCATCAGGACTGTATTGTGGAATGGAACCCCTGGTTTCATGGAATGGGGTGGCATAAGCTATGAGAGATAGTAGGACCTCTTTAGTCTTAAATCAAGGCACTCATCGGTTAAACATTGAAGATGTATTGTAACATTTTATGTTACCATTTCTTAATCAGACTGATTATACCATTTTCCAACAAGATAATGTCTGACTACATACAGCCAACATCTCACAAGTCTGCCTTCAAAATATTAACATATTTTCCTGACCCACATGTTCCCCAGATTTTTTCTCGATTGAGAATGTATGAGACATGATGGAGGGTAAAATATGACAATCTTCCTAGCCATATAATCCTCAACACCTTCTGCAAAAATTTTAAATTGCTTAGTCTAGCATATCACAAGTTATAAAAACACTGTATACCAAGGCCTAACCGTGTAGCTGCTCGCATACGTGGAAAAGGAGGACACATCAAATATTGAACAAAGCTGTGCATCTCTCAATAAAAATACAGTACCTTTTGAAATATCAATTATTTTTCACATTACGACTATTCAGGTCCTAATTTTCAGAAAATGTACGTAAATTTTTATAGTTGATGCAATATTTTATGAGAATAAATACATTGAACCTGCTCTTCTTGAAATATAATGTGTAAATATATCACACACTGATAATAAAGGTCTATTTTATCGAAAATTATTTTTTTTTTCAATAATATATTATATAAATTTTGTATTAAGAATAAAACTTCAAAGAGAATATTTCACGAAGAAAATTATTCTCAAAATTATAAAAATGCTAATAGGTCCAGACCTTCCCGAATATATATATATATATATATATATATATATATATGAAAAAACAATAGAAAAAATATAAGATAAGTGGGTCATGTGTTGATATTAAAAATAAAGAAGGCATTTCCTGACCACGAGCACATGCCATCTAGAAAGCACATGTGCTCTTTAGATGGCAGAGCGCCATCTAGTGGAGCTAAAATAAACTAAATGTTTATTTAGCTTGCTCCGTGATATTTGGCCAACCCAATTTATTGATAAATCAAGAAAAGCCATCCACGAACGCTTTCGCGCTGTTGGCGCTCGTCAGCGTGGAGTAGGCTGTAACCACTGCGACCAAAACGATTTTTGTTCCAGAGGCTTCTTGAGAGATCAAGAAATGCTTGCAGCGAGCATTGATTTTATGTTAACAAACCACAAATAAACCTATTTCAATATAAGGTAGATAGTTCATTTAGAAAAATAAAATCTTAATTTTCAAAAATTAAAGATTTATGTTTTCATCATGAAAAAAAAAAGCATTATTAATTAATTTAAAAGAGATAGCTTTTCTTGATTTATAAAGAAATTGGGTTGGCCAAATATCACGGAGCAAGCTAAATAAACGTTTAGTTTATTTTGCTCCACTAGATGGCGCTCTGCCATCTGAAAATCACATGTGCTCTTGCTCAGGAAATGCCTTCTTTATTTTTAATAATAATATATATATATATATATATATATATATATATATATTGAAAATAGAGCAATCCATACTTAATTCATTAGATAATAAAAGGCATATATTGGATTTAATAAAATATTTATTTTGCCAATATTTCGGCTGGCTGAACGCCAACCTTTATCGAGGCATTACATTTTTGTATACACAAACTCAGCGCCGCATAGTGTTATGTGATATTATAACACTATGCGGCGCTGAGTTTGTGTATACAAAAAGTAATGCCTCGATAAAGGTTGGCGTTCAGCCAGCCGAAATATTGGCAAAATAAATATTTTATTAAATCCAATATATGCCTTTTATTATCTAATATATATTTATAAATTGAATTCTTCTCTCTATCAATTCTCTGAAGAAGAAATATTTCAGAATAAAATTTTCAGACACAATTTTCAGTTTTGCGAGAGTAAATATAGGTGATTGGTAGTAATTCTAGTGTTTTCTTCAAATAGCAATGTTTTATCATTAGTCTAAACTAACTTGCCCATGGTTTACACCTAGTTAGAGAATAATCAGCATCCTATCAACATATTTTTCTTCTCTAAGATCAACCTTCTTCGAATTGGGGCGGTTGAAACAGGTTATTGGTTATAGCTATCTCTTTTAAATTAATTAATAATAAGATTTTTTTTCATGATGAAAACATATATCTTTAATTTTAAAAAATTAAGATTATATTTTTCTATATAAACAATCTACCTTATATTAAAATAGGTTTATTTATGTTTTGTTGACTAAGCGCAATGTTAGCAAGCATTTGTATATTCTATATACAGTTACGAGCGTCATTCCTCATCTCCTAATCAACTCTGTCACCGTTTGCTTTTTTTTTTTTGGAATGGCGCCCCCCTATTGGTTGGCTACGATCACGCCACCTTTGCCCCCCCCCCACCCCCCCACATCATGCCTCCCCCACTCGCTTTTCCGTGTTTGTAACTATTGTGTTGGAGCGGGTCGCTCCTTAAATAAATGCATATATTAGTTAATAACTAAATGGAATCCTCTCTTTCTTTTTCCCAGTATGAGACGCCTACGAAGCCAACAGTACATAGACAGATAAAGCACATAGGCTATAGCTATTAACTAATATATGCATTTATTTAAGGCGCCAATTTATAATTGTAACAAATAGTATTTGAATAAAAACATTCAATCGGGTAAAACACGGGCGTTGCCCGGATCATTCGGCTAGTAGTTATATATTGTCCATGCATTCGGGTACTGGAGTAACTACTGAGAGAGTTCAGCCTTTATGTGAGTCAAGCCGTTCCAATTTTTTCTATTGCTGTAAGGACAGTGGGAAGCTATTTCGAGTGATGAGTACTTAATTGATTGTTGTACAATAATATAAAGTTGATTTATTCCGAAAAAAAAAAACACATGCGTACTATAAATAGATCACAATCATAATAAAAGGTGTTATTTAATTTCTATACCAACAATATATAACCTGACCAAAATGATATTTTATATAATAACCACTCTCTATCCGCAATATATAAAATGTAATTCTTCCAAACAAGCTCCATCGAGGTTTATTTCATAATACGAATGAACAGGGGGAATAGAAAGGAAGCGTAGATTTACATGATAAAAAGAGTTCTATTATTTAACCTATGTAAAATGAAATAATAGAGTATAAAAACACATCTATATTAAACATATATAGGATTTATTACCTATTTAAATTATATTGAATAGAAATATAATTCAGCAGAGAAATAGAAATTCACAAAAATTTATATTCAATTTAGGAAATGTTTGAACTGAATATTTCATGTGTGTAAAATATGTTGGGAGGTTTTGGGCTAAAGTGGCTGGGCAAATATGAGAGGATATTGGAGCGAATAGTTTTCCTCTGTTGCCAGGGTCAGGGCGGTTTGATGGAAGTGTGGAGTTGTTGATTTACTATGTTTATTTAACCTGTTTTACACTTATACATGTTGTGATATTGTCGGCTTGCTATTATAATAAATATTGTTGAGATATATATTATTAGCTTGCTTTTTTTATGACATGAGTGTTTTAACAATGGCATTGTGGTAGTTTTTAAGTCGTGGAAAATACAATAAAAACACTTTTGAATTAAAATTTGCTTTAATTGTGCTAATGAAACAATTTAAGAAGAAATACCCTGATTTGAGGCGTGAAGAAAAATAAATGAAATATTAAATTCGTGTTTACATAATTATAAAATATTTGAGCCGGCCAACGTTACAGAGTAGTTTGTTCTAAAAAATATAAATAAAATTATATTATATAGCATACATATCTGCTGGTATATTGTAAGGTGAGGCGATTAGTAAAATTTGAATAGAGGTTTATTGTAGTTTTTCAAAATTAAAATTTTTAAAGATAAATCATAAAAATCTGATGATATATATGTGATATGTTATCTCTCTCTCTCCAATTGAGGATAAATTATAACATATACAATATAAAATTCAGTGCTGGATATGAAATATTATTTTGTGAATAAAACATTCAGACCTGACACAGAGGTTCATGGTGATACAATGGTGTTACAATCCGGCGACCACCCCATGAAACAGTTTAATAAATCAATGACTCAAGAGTCTTTTACACGAATCCAGCACCACCAATGAGTGCAGGTCACCAAACGGGGTCCTGTTGTTGCCACACTGGCAGAGAGTATATTCGATTACATATTGCTTAACGCGTCAAAAATCATTAAATTTATTATATACTAGCCGACTGGACCCGGCTTCGCCCGGGTATTGTTCGAGTGGAGTTTAATCATGATGAATAAAGGCCCCAACTGTTTTAAAACTTATAGTAAGGAATTTTCTTTCAGCACAATGGAGATAAACTGCAAATAGAAAAATTGAAAATGCTGTAAAAAGAATCTGAAATATATAAGATCAATTTCACAAACACATCTAATGAATAGAGTGCATTTTTGGAGGAGTGGTCTAAACTGTTGATTTTTAAAAACCACGACCCGGGATCATCGAATCCAGCTTTGGGCACTTTGTTCTGAAAAAAAAAAATTCCCCAATGGCCCCTGATTCTTGAAAATGTCCAACCCCTCCAGTGAGTGCAAGTAACCAAACTGGGCTTTGGTATCTAAAAAATGAAAAAAAAATTTAATGATTAGTGTGAATTAAGGAAAATGGCCCTCTCAACCTGAAAATTACACTTTCTCCATTTCACTCTCGGCTGTTCAAGAAGAAACAGCCAAATTAAACATTTTTAAGGGCACCTAATCCGGCACTTACATCTCTAAATAGTTAAGAAACTCTTATAAATGTAATATATCTGCAATACTGAAATATCCGGACTTGGATGAATATTTTATTAGGTTATTGTTGGCAGTTTTAGAAAAGTGTGGCAAATTGGTTATTTTTACAAAAGAATGTACTTTTTAAAATGGTTTATAAAATAAATAGGAAATGTGCATCATTTTCTAATAGTCAAAGACAATTTTAAAAATACCAAAAAAGCAAGACCAAATAAAAATAAACGAATTATGTGTGATGTTTCAGTAACAGCATTGTTACCATATTAAGACAAAATTACTGAATGTATTCAGTATTTTTGTCTGAAGATGGTAACAATGCTGTTACTGAAACCACACCTAATTTGTTTATTTGGATTTGGGCTTGCTTCCTTGTGATTCTATCTATATTTCAAAATGTACATCAATATTTTTACCTAAAAATGTATATATCTTTGAGAAAAATTGAATTTTGAACGCTAGCTTCACACAGGGCACATGCGTTCTTTTTTACTATGGTGTGATTTCCACATGATGGATCTGTAGATACATTATAATCTCTCCAGAGCTTAAGGTAGCAAACTACTTTGCTAGCACCACTTTCACAATACATAAATATCAATGCCAAAAGCCAGAGTTATGATAGCATGTTGCAGTGTAATGTTGACCTGCAGGATGGGAAAAAAAGCAATATTATTTCCAAAGACTTTAATTTGAAAAGTATTATGAAACGTTAAACATATAATCCTAACTTTTAAAAGCATGAAAAAAAGCTATCTTGATTGGAATAAATTTAGTATAAAAACAAACATCATGTAAAGTTAAGCATCAATCGAAATCATTTATTAGCTCTAACAGCGGTAAAAGACTGGAGCTAACGTTTCATGTGTTGGTAATTTTTTTAATAGTACATTAACCTAACCTTCCTTGTCTTGCTAACATAAATTAAAAAACAATATGCCTAAAAATAATACAATTCTAAAAATCAACCATGAAGCGTTTATTGAATTAAATGAGAGAGAAATGGTGTTCCAATTTTTTTATTTTTGTAAAACTTTGACCTTTATTTTTTTACATATTCTTAATGTACATAACCCAAACCAATTTTTTTATAAATTCTGCAGACTTATATATTTTTTAAAAAAATACTGAATAAATAATTGTATAGAAAAAACTATAATACAATTGTGTATATATTATGCGTATGCAGAATTAACTTTCTGCTGAAATTGCAGTCATAAAAATACTAATGGTGTAAAATTAAAAACAGCAAATTTATCCTGATAAATGCAATGAGCTATCATAAGGTGTTTTGCAGGCTAACAAAAATTTAAATTGAACCAGAAATGTTGACACCATAAAATAACAATTCTCAAGAATAGTTATGCAAATGAATTAAATGGGGGAAAAGCAAATTATTTATTGAGATGAAACTACAGTAGGGCAATAATGATGAACAAAATATTGACAAAATTATATATACAGTTACGAGCGTCATCAATTCCACAGTTTTCATCTCTGTCACCGTTTGCTTTTTTTTTTTTGGAATGGCGCTCTCCTATTGGTTGGCTACGATCACGCCACCAGCAAAAATTGCATCATCACAAAAATATATGAATAAGCTGCGAAATAAATAATATTTTGAATTAATTTAATTTTGAAATATTACTAAATAACTAATATTACTTAATAATTAAATAAAATCTTATACCTCCTAAAAAGGAAAAATAAAGTTATTCGAAATTCAATTTTTGCACTTTTAGCCTGAATGCTAAACCAAAACCTAAGCTACCTACGTGCGAAATTTCACAATACAGTTTTAATTAACCCAGGTTCCGGGGGGCGTATAAATTTGATAACGATCGATTACTATTATCTCCAAAGAGTTTAAATATATATATATAATCTCACCTTTTAAAAATATTCATCGTGCAAGCAAACAAAAATTCATCGTGTAAAAAAACAAAGTTTGAAATAATAAACCAATCAAATTCATTTATCGTCGCGCCAGTGCGGCGCCAAGCGGTAAAAGGCTGGAACTAACGTTTTTTTGATTTAACATTTAAAAAAAAGCACATTAACCTTTTTAGTTTTTTGAATAGCCTATATGTTAAACGATATCTTCAGCAACCTACATGCGAAATTCCATATTGATTTATTCTGTAGATTTTGCGCAACGCGATAAAAAACATCGATTTTGAATTTCATTTTTATAGATAAACTAGGCGAATGACCCGGCTTCGCCCGAGAAATCCCTTGGGTGCAATTTCCTTCATACTAAAAGTATATCAATAATAAATATTAGAAGGGCCATAGAATAGCAATACAGAAGTAACACATAAACTACAGGAAAAAAGTGTGTGTGATGGCAAAAAATTGTAATATATTATTGTTTAGGTATTTGATTTAATTAATATAGTTGATATAATAATATATACTTATATTATATATAATATAATTGAGTTTTAAAAATTGTAAAAAAAAAAATGCATCGGCCGGGAATCGAACCCGGGCCGCCCGCGTGGCAGGCGAGCATTCTACCACTGAACCACCGATGCTTTAAACAAATGGCCATATTTAGGTATTCATTCCATTCCGGATTAGTCCGCGTAAAAAAAGGTTCTTCAAATTAAAAAAAGATATAGCCAAAAATACTAATCAAAATGCAGCCGAAAATTTTCCTCAGGTTTATAAAAAGCGGCATGCAAAATTTGGTACCAATTGGTTCAGTAGTTTTTGAGTTTATCGCGAAACAGACAGACAGAAATTGACTTTTATATATATAGAGACTAGCAGATGTGTACCCGGCTTCGCCCGGGTTTTATCCGAGTGAAAGTTTGCCTAACGAATATTATTGATAATAATATTCCGGAAAACACAGAATATTAAAATAATAATGCTAATAATATTCGTTACATTATATATTTATATAATATATGAAATATGTTTTTCGAGCAAACATATCCACTCTCTCTACTGAAAAGATTTTTAAAACGATATATATAAATTAAAATATCTAGAGATATACTACATGATCTTAGCTAAATGCCGAGAAACGATATTTTATATATAAAGATGACCTGGCTTCGTGTGTCTTCTGCTCGAGTGAATGTTTCGCTGGTAGATTTTTGTTCCTTATTATCTAGCTTTGCCCGTGGTCTGCTTTAGTGAATATTCCCCTAAATAATTTTGTTTATGTCAATCAAACATGATACAGCAATATTGTCCTCATCATTTCTGACTATAAAAATATTGTTGCTCAGTACTTGGTTAATTATAATTTTTCTTGCTTAAAAGTGCGACAAAAAACTCTTCCAGATTTAACTCTGTCCTCTGCAAATTTCAGCAAGATTAGTTACATATTGAGGCGTACATAGCCGACAAAAAATATATATATGTTCCCGGCTTCGCCCGATTTTTACCCGAGTAAAGGTTTGCCTAACGACCATTTGTTAAAACGATTCTAGCAAACATCCAATCCCTTATGAATCTATACTTGTCTATACTCTCGATAATTTGAAATTTTTCCCGGCCCCTTGAAAAAATACTCGATAAGTTGAATATAATCAATATTAATTGGTCCACTCGGCAATTTGAAGTTGAAGGAATAGTAATCTTGCCACAAACGAAAATTTGTAAATAACTGTATTTAGCGAATATACCCGGCTTCGCCCGGTTTTTACCCGAGTAAAAGTTTGCCTAAACGAACTTTGTTAAAACGATTCTAGAAAACATCCAATCCACCTATATATATATTTATAAACATATATAAATATTGTTATATGCGTTTTAAGTATATTTTTGAAACACATAATGTTTTTGAAAACATTTATGAAATTTTAAATAAGATATTTTCTTTAAATATATATTAATATTGAAATGCCAAGTTTTTTTACAACGTCATTGGAATATTATATTACAAAATCCTCAAATTGAATGTTAAATTTATTATACAACAACAACAACAATAGCCTTTATTGGGCACACGTGCCATACAGGATTCTCCCGGTAGGACAAAATAAATAAATAACAAATTAGCATCATAGTTATGTACAAATATTGGGTATTGACCTTGACCAATTATCGAGTTGGATCCGGTATCTGTGCTAAATATTTTGATTGAGCTGATTTCCAGTATTTATAAAAAGCGAATGCAAAGGGTCTGGATTTTACTACTTTTGCCATTAAAACATAAGGCGAATTGCTATTATAGCCGGTCTCTCGACGAAGAATTTCTCTTTCTTCTTCCATTGGCGTACAGTAGAACATGTAGTGTGGAAAATCGAGACTAAATTCACCGTTGCATAAGGTGCATTTTATGGTCTTAGTTTTCAATAGTGAAACATGATTAGTTCTCTGTACTACAAAAAGGCTTCTTACTTGTGCAATGATTCTCTTTAAGGTTAGGGGGATATTGTCATTCAGATAGCATTCCATTGTAGGTGTTGAATGAAAGTATTTATAGTGAGAGTAGAGTACTGATTTTCTTATTCTTACATAATCCAGCTGCAAGGACTGATCGGTTGCCGTTCTAATAATTAGGGGGATGTATCTTTGTAGAATATTGAGGTCTGTACTTCCAACTAGCCATGAGAAGCCCGTGTTATTAAGTAGCTCTGTTATACTTTTACCAGTCCGATATTCTGTTTTGAAGAAATTGAAATGTCCCACAAATGTGCCAAACAAATTGAAGCTAGCCTGCTGCCGTCCATTTTCAGAATTCTAGTCCAGAAATTTAAAGTTAGTTTTTTTCACTGTGATATCAAGAGAGTTTCTTCCTGTTTCGGCCCTCAAAATATAGCCCGGAGTATAGCTTGGAAGGCACAGAAAACGTCTGAGAAAGGTATCCTGGATTCTATCTAAGATTAAGGCTTGAAATTTATTATACACATTTGAGCATTTTTCAATTTATAAATGTAATTTCACTAGAAGCCGCTAGAGGCGCTGCTTGCGAGTGAAAGTAAAAATTTGCAAATAAAATTGCAACGAATATTTATTTCAAATCAAATTCAAACCAGAAACCTTCCCAGTGGTATATTAAATAACTTCCTAAAGTTTCACGGCGATTGGATAGTCTTACCTTTTAAAAACATTTATCGTGTAACAAACTAACAAACTACGTGTAAAATTATTAACCAATCAAATTCATTTATCGTCGCGACCAGTGCGGCGCCAAGCGTTTAAAAGGCTGGAACTAACTCTTTTTGGTTTTACGTTAAAAAAAGGCACATTAGCTTTTTTAGTTTTTTGAATAGCATATATGTTAAATGAAATCTTTAGCTACCTACATACGAAATTTCATAATGATTGATTCTGTAGATTTTGCGCAACGCGATAACAAACATCGATTTTAGATTTCATTTTTATAGATATAAGAAAGGATGTAGTATATATTTTTCCTCATGTTGTAAACTCGAACTCTTAAAACACTTAGCGACATATGTATACAAACCAACCTAATATAATATATGGCCTAATATGTTTATATGTATATGTTATATAAAAGTATTATTTTATTAAAAAAAAAATATTATTTCATAGATATAAATACTCTGTATAAATCGACCGCCAGAGGTCAAGCTTTCTAAATAAATACTCATTGTTGTTGTTCCCCGTTGGTCGGCCCAAAACTTTTGTACATTATGTAAATAAGCTTTTCTTTTTTTATTCTTACGCCTTAAGCCAGGCAGTACTTTTATCAAATTATGTTTTTCATATATATCACTTAGCTCAATTAAAGCAATATCTGATCAAGACTATTTTTATTATTATTCTATCAAGAATTTAACCACGACTGCACCACCATAGCATAATCATCAATATGATCCAAAACAACAGAAATCATATCTTTTTTTTTTTTAAATATATAATATAAGCCGACAGGATTTTATTTTAAATTTAATATAAGTCGACAGGATATCTGAAACTTGTGTGAACAATATCCCAAAAGCAATTTTTTTCAAATTCAGGTATGCAAATCTTCCAATCAAAAATAGTTAATTTCAATCAAAAATAGTTCATTTCAATCAAAAATAGCTTTCACAATCAAAAATAGTTCATTTCAATCAAAAATAGCTTAAACAATCAAAAATAGTTAATTTCAATCAAAAATAGCCTTCTAAAATAAAAAATACCAATCTTCAAACATAGCCATCTTAAGCAAACATAGTCTTCTCCAACCAAACATAGCTCATTTTTAATTATGCAAATCAAACATAACCTACCCCAATCAAAAATAGCCTTCTCCAACGAAAAATAGTCACCTACAAACAACCATAGCATCATAAAAAGCAACCCTAGTCATCCTCAATCAAACATAGACCAATTCAAGCGAACATAGCCATACTCAATCAAAAATAGCCCAATTCAAGTAAACATAGCCATCTCCACAATCAAGCATAGCCACTACAATCAAACATCTCCATCTCCTACCATTTCCAGCAACAAGCAGTCTTCCACCTAACACCAGCCATCTCCCGAGATCTTCAAATACAACCCAAGGTACTTTGTATCTACCATTTTTCACAGTTACCTTTAGTTTAACTTTTTAATTCTCATTCATGTTTACAATAGTTTTCAATGACTTATTTGCTTATAGTTACATCCCTTTTATGTCATTTCTCATAATATTTTGCCATTTAAATGAAACCACACCTTTTAAATGTTATTTTTCTTTAATTAAATAGTTTCTATAATATATCTCATGTTCCATATTATACCCTTTAAACATTTGCAATTAGGTTTAACCCATTTTCACCATATCAATTTTTTAACACAACACCATATGCAAAGCAGTCGGCCAAGAGGACAACAACAAAATATTATAAATTTTCACATATTCAATATCTTAATTACGAATTAACTATCTTCACATTATTTAAAACATTTCTACTATATGTTTCCTTGTTTAATCTCATTTCTTAATATGTTTTTATTTACAAAATTTGCATTTTTACCCCCTTTTAAATTTCTTTTTAAATGCCATAATTTTTTAATGTTTCTCATTTCGCCTAACTAATATGTAAATTTAGCGATACCAACATATGTAAATTTTAACTTTTGTTTTTGTTCACCTTGATTCTTTTTTTCAATACCCATTCTTTATTCCTACCATTACTTTTTAAAAAGTTTACATGTCCATTCCTTGTTTTCACATTTGCCTTTTTTTTTACATATTACACTTGCCTTTTATTGCTTTTTCACAAATGCCTTTTTTAAAATAATAATTCAATGTTTTTTCAATGCTATCATATTAATATTTTTCATTCATATGCATTTTATTTTTCCTACCTCATTTTTAATATTATATATGTGCATTTTTTTCTTGTCTCTATTTCCAATCTATTGGTTAATAACAAACCAATATGATTATGGAATATACCACATTTTCACTCTATACCACATTTTCACTCTATACCACATTTTCACTCTATACCACATTTTCACTCTATACCACATTTTCACTCTATACCACATTTTCACTCTATACCCACATTTTCACTCTATGCCACATTTCACTCTATACCACATTTTCACTCTATGCCACATTTTCACTCTATTCCACATTTTCACTCTATGCCACATTTCACTCTATACCACATTTTCACTCTATGCCACATTTTCACTCTATTCCACATTTTCACTCTATGCCACATTTTCACTCTATGCCACATTTTCACTCTATACCACATTTTCACTCTATACCACATTTTCACTCTATACCACATTTTCACTCTATTCCACATTTTCACTCTATGCCACATTTTCACTCTATTCCACATTTTCACTCTATGCCACATTTTCACTCTATACCACATTTTCACTCTATACCACATTTTCACTCTATTCCACATTTTCACTCTATGCCACATTTTCACTCTATACCACATTTTCACTCTATGCCACATTTTAACTCTCCACCAATAATATTTGTAATCATTCACACTTTATATCATTTTGTATTTTCCTGTCTATTGGTTACCATATAAAAACCAATATGATAAGTGAATATCACCTCTCACGTTATTTTCTTTCCATCAATCCTTTTATCTTTTTTTAAACTATATATTTTTTATCACCTTTCTCTCTACCCATACTTTCTTCACAGGGGGGAAATGTTATATAAAATTATTATTTTATTTTAAAAAAATTATTATTTCATAGATATAAATACTCTGTATAAATCGACCGCCAGAGGTCAAGCTTTCTAAATAAATACTCATTGTTGTTGTTCCCCGTTGGTCGGCCCAAAACTTTTGTACATTATGTAAATAAGCTTTTCTTTTTTTATTTTTACGCCTTAAGCCAGGCAGTACTTTAATCAAATTATGTTTTTCATATATATCACTTAGCTCAATTAAAGCAATATCTGATCAAGACTATTTTTATTATTATTCTATCAAGAATTTAACCACGACTGCACCACCATAGCATAATCATCAATATGATCCAAAACAACAAAATTCATATCTTATTTTTTGAAAAATATATAATATAAGCCGACAGGATTTTATTTTAAATTTAATATATATATATTTAAAATAAAGAAGGCACATCCTGGCAAAGAGCACATGTGCTTTCTAGATGGCATGTGCTCGTGGCCAGGATATGCCTTCTTTATTTCAAATATCAACACCTGACCCTTATCCACTGACCACTTATCTTTTATTTTTTCTATTGTTTTTTTCGTGTATATATATGTAGGTATTTCTGTTTTCTTAGCACTCTCTGATTAGCTGTTCCCTATCTTGTGATCTTAATTAGCCAATCAGTTTTGAATTCATTTGAAAAACGAAAATGTATATTGGATCGTCGGTTTGATTCTAGCAAGTTCTTTTTTTTTTTGTTGGTAATATTGTAGAATGTTTCATTATTATTATCTTATCTTAGATTTTTTTCCTCTCATCGTTGGACTCTGATGTTTGATCTTCTTATTCTCTGATGGTAAATATAAGGGATGCGAGAATTGTTTTATTTATTTATCGACACAATTTAGGTCAAATACTACTCAAGTGTAATAACTCACCCTAAGAGTAATATTTCATCTGGATTGTGTCTATATTATAATACATTAGCACGCCATCTGTTTTGAAAATTCGAAACTATTATAGACGCGTATGATTCTTTTTAAAATAAAACAATTTCTATTGCCCTTACTGCAATGGAAAAATTAATGGGAGGGCCTGGAAGAGAGATCACTCGAAGCATATTATATATTTATAATTGTATGTAATTCTTCTGTCCTCAAAGCTTATGTCCATAGTTCATATAAAATACCCATTTCAAGACTCTAGCATCAGTTTCGTTATAAAAGGAAGAACGAAAAATGCAATAAAACAGCGGTATGGTAGATTAAACTGGCGAAACCGCTGGGAGGCTTCACCACTGATGGGTCAGGCCCTCCCATTAATTTTTTAATTGCAGTAAGAGTAGAAGAAATTGTTTTATTTTTTAAATATTTATACGCGTCTATAATAGTTACGAATTTTTATGTGTCGATATTATTAAAATAAAACTAATTTCTCCGTTGTATACGTGACTGGCACATTTTTTTATAAAAATAATTCCTCAGCACACCCAAGTTATCTATATAAATCTCTACACTATAGCACCTAAACGTAGATCTCTCCCAGTATTCACCCTGCGCCGTACATTGTCGATTCATTAACAAACCTTTTCTCCCAGGCCGAGTTTTTTCACTTTGTTATCCGCTCGGAGTAACTCAGTTATACAACTCTCCTGTTCATTTAGAAAAATTGTTGAAATATTTCTGCCCGGTATTCTACAGCTGAATATTTCAACGCAATTTGTTAAAAAGAATAGAAATTCCACCACAGCCGATGGCAAAAACTTTTAATGAGAAAAATACCTACTTTACACTCCTAATATTTTTTAAATATCTTTACTTTTATACTATCGATTGTGTTTCTAAATAAAATTGATTTTCATTTGACGGAGCCCTCGGTTAGAAGAGGTCTTAGCTACCTCAACTTCAGTGTTTCTTTACCGAAGTTTGGAAATGGTCATTTAAAAAAAATCGAAAAAAAAGTTAAAGGAAACTTTTAAAGTTCAAAGTTAAGGTTTATATAGGTATATTATTTTTAGTATCAATTCATATTTCATTATAATTGTCTAATTATTTATATAATGTCGACCATTTTATGAATTTTGAGAGATGAAATTGTTCTAAAATTCAGTGATTAATTAGTTAAAAGTTTCAGGCGTATTCACTCTTAATAAATTGGAACGTCCTAATATTTTTCTATTTATTATTGATGGCACTTTATTAATATACTAGTGTAGACGCCCACATGCGACATGTACTTTGGTGAATTTTTACGCACTAGAATTAACATGAACATTCGTCTGTCATATATCTGAACCAAAATGCTAAACATGTTAAAATATACATTTAATGCTTTTTGAAATGAAATAAATAATCAATGTATCAATTGTCAATATTTGAATCGATAGATGAAAGAGATCTTTATTCTTTGGCTGATCTGAAGGTTCATTAATTTAGAACTCTGAGCCACATTTCTGTCTTCATTAAACTCTTTTCAACCATTTAAAAAACCTTAAGAAAAGGTGAAAAAAGAACAAATGTTAAATTGTACTGGGATAAGTTGCATAAATAAGAAAAAATGGAATCTCCTTATCGTGCAACTAAATGTTGCTGATGGTTTGCGCCAATTTCGGAATAAATATAAACTATTCGTTGATTTTTAATTATTCCAGCTTGCACCACACTGACGAGTTCAACAGATCGAAACGCGTACGTGGTTCTCTTTTATTGATTAATCAAGAATGGGTATTTGGCCAATTCTGGAATAATTAAAAAAACCAACGAATAGTTGATATTTATTCCGATAGATGGCACAAGCCATCAGAAACTTTTAGTTGCACGATAAGGAGATGTCTTTTTTTCTTAACTTAAGAAAAGGGTTGTAAATTTAAAGCTAGAAAATATCTAGAAGCGGACAATTATGGGAATAAAATTGTCGCCTGGGACAAAAATATTATTGGTCTTAGAGGTACAGCTTACACCACTCTGACAAGGGCCAACAGTCCGAAAACGCGTTCGTGGTTGGCTTTTCTTGATATATCAAGAAAATGGGTTGGACAAATGTCAGGGAACAAGTTAGCTCGAAGTTTA
The DNA here is from genome assembly GCA_030710605.1 of Cordylochernes scorpioides. Taxonomy (NCBI): domain Eukaryota; kingdom Metazoa; phylum Arthropoda; class Arachnida; order Pseudoscorpiones; family Chernetidae; genus Cordylochernes; species Cordylochernes scorpioides. The sequence continues at coordinate 89,304,146 of CP092867.1, read as the reverse complement.
GTTGATTTCTGTTCCACTAGATGGCGCTCTGCCATCTAAAAAAGCTCATGTTAGCGGTGAGTGAATTTATAATTTGTTTTTAATATCAAGACCTGACCTTTTTATTTGTATATATTTTTCACAAACACATATATATATATGTTATATTAAGATATTATTTAAAATGTTATATTGAAATATTTTATTTGATATTATAATTTCATAGATATAAATACTCTGTATAAATCGATCGCCAGAGGTCAAGCTTTCTCTATAAATACTCATTGTTGTTCTTCCCCGTTGGTCGGCCCAAAACATTTGTACATTATGTAAATACGCTTTTCATTTTTTTATTCTTACGCCTTAAGCCAGGCAGTACGTAAATCAAATTATGTTTTTCATATATATCACTTAGCTCAATTAAAGAAACCTCTGATCAAGACTATTATTATTATTATTATAGCCACGACTGCACCACCATTACAATAATCCTCAACATGAATCAAATATCAAGCAGAAACTCTCAACTTTTTTTTTAAATATAATATAAGCCGACAGGATATTTGCCTGTTTGTTCAATATGCCAAAAGCAAAATTTTTCAAATTCAACTATGCAAATCCTTCACCTAAAAATGGTTCATTTACTAATATGCAAATTATTCAATCAAAAAAATCCTCTCCAATCAAAAATAGACATTTTCACCTACAAAAATAGCTCATTTCAACCGAAAATAGCCTTCTCCAAACAAACATAGCCTTCATCACAAGCAAACATAGTCATCATCCGCTCCAACGCAACCAGCAAACAATTCCAGTTAACACCAGACAACTCCGGATATCTCCATCTCCAGCAGTTTCTAGCTACAAGCAGTCTTCTTCCATACAGCCATCTCCGAAGATCAACTCCACCCAACATCTGCAACACCAGTCAACTACAGCCAACTCCAGCCAGCATCATCCAACCCAAGGTACTTTGTATCCACCATCTTTCGTAGTTTTCCTCATTTTAACTTTGTTATCACCCATTATTTACAATAGTTTTCAATCGCATATTTGCTTAGATATATCCTTTTTGTCATATTATTTTTATATATCAATTATACCATAGCTGTTTTTTTTTTCCTTTTAAATAGTATCATACCCTTCAATCCTTTTAAACCTTATTTTCCTTTGTATAATTAGTTACTAAATATAACTCATTTTATGTTTTACTTTTAAATATTTGCATTTAAGTTAAACCATTTACACCCTTCAAACAATTTCAAGATATAGTACCATATGTAAAACAGTCGGCCAGGAGGACAACAACAAAATAACATTACCTATTTCCCACATCTTCAATATTTTATTATACTATCTTTAGCATTTAAAAAAAAATCGTATTTCTACTATATATTTTCGTTGATGACCACAATACCCTATAGCTTCACCTTTCTATCTTGTTTAGAATTCCCTTACTTTTAATATTTTCTTATTTAATCTCATTTAATAATGTTTTGATTTTAAAAATTTGCATTTTTGCCCCCATTACTTGTATCATGTGCAATTAATATCTGAAATCGTGCCTAACAAATATGTAAATTTAACGAGACCAACATATGTAAATTTCAACTTTTGTTTTGTCCACCTTGATTCTTTTTTCTTCAAAATGACCATTCTTTGTTCTTACCATTATTTTTTAAACATCTTTACATGTTCATTCTTTGTTTTCACATTTGCCTTTTGTACATAAACTTTGTCCCAACTTCTTCTTATAATCATCAAATGTTTTAGCATTGCCATATATCTTTTGCCAATTATTTTTCATATTGTTTTCAATGTTATTCATAATTTTTCATTTATATACTTTTGTAAATATCATGCATTTTTCTTATTTTTAATAATGCTATTTTCTCATGTTTTTCCCAATATATTGGCTCACATCAAGCCAATATGATCAAGGAATATCATCCTTTTATTTCTGATTTTTAATAATCATGCATTTTATTTTCTTTCTTCATTCTTATTATGTATCATCTTCTCATGTCTTTTCCAATCTATTGGCTCACAACAAGCCAATATGATCAAGGAATATCACTCTTTTATTTCACTTTTGATAATCATGCTTTTCATTTTCACACTCTACCAATAATGTTTGTAATCATTTACATTTTTATCATTTACCTTTTGTAATTTCCTGTCTCTATTGGTTAACAACAAACCAATATGATTATGGAATATCACATTTTTATTTTTCACTTTCTCCCAAACATTTTATTATCATTCATACTTTATATGATGTTATTTTCTTTCTAATCATTTTACCATTTTTTAAACTATATTTTTATCAATTTTCTCTGTACCCATATTATTTTCTTCACAGGGGGGAAATGTTATATTAAGATATTATTTAAAATGTTATATTGAAATATTTTATTTAAAATTATAATTTCATAGATATAAATACTCTGTATAAATCGACCGCCAGAGGTCAAGCTTTCTCTATAAATACTCATTGTTGTTCTTCCCCGTTGGTCGGCCCAAAACATTTGTACATTATGTAAATACGCTTTTCATTTTTTTATTCTTACGCCTTAAGCCAGGCAGTACGTTAATCAAATTATGTTTTTCATATATATCACTTAGCTCAATTAAAGAAACCTCTGATCAAGACTATTATTATTATTATAGCCACGACTGCACCACCATTACAATAATCCTCAACATGAATCAAATATCAAGCAGAAACTCTCAACTTTTTTTTTAAATATAATATATATATATGTGTGTGTGTGCAGTGGTTTATGACGTGTTGAACAGAGATGGCATGTGATTATAAACAATAATGCCCCTGCAACAATATATATATATAAAACTACATTTGAAAATTATCCCGCATGCGTTTCATTTGAACGAAAAATCGAAATTTATTTAAGGGAGAGATAACCATTATTTCTAACCTTAGGGATGAAGTATGAAAAGATGAATTGTGAAGAGTAATGATAAACGGAAAAATAAAGTGTCCAGGGATGTGAAAGTGGACATGGTATCTGCCCAGTAAGCGGAACAATGTGGGTTCGATTCCCATCCCTGGACACTTTATTTTTCCATTTATCATTGCTCTTCACAAATCATCCTTTCATACTTCATCCCTAAGGTTAGAAATAGTCGTTATTTCTCCCTAAAATAAATTTCGATTTTTCGTTCAAAAGAAACACATGCGGAATAATTTTCAAAATCGTTTTCAATCATAAGCCG
>CP092867.1:89284169-89300830 GCA_030710605.1 Cordylochernes scorpioides | reverse complement strand
TTGAAAATAGAACAATCCATAAATAAATCTTCAATTAAAAAGGCATATAACGAGTTTACAAAGTGGGAAGAGGAGCTTCTTTTTATTAGCATGCACACAAGCTTTCGGACATATCGTCCTTCATCAGGTAAGAGTAATAAACGCGCTGAGGATCCATATATACACAAAGCTGAAAAGAAAATTTACATAACTGCAAAAGATAAAAGTATTTAAAGATAAAAATAAGAACCAAATATGCTAAAAAGATTATAGGGATTAAATGCTAATAAATCTGGACTAAGTACATATGCACTATGAATGGTGTTAATCAAGGGCAGGTAAATGCAACCTATGGCTATTCACATAACATATGGTATTGTTCTGGTATATCTATATGCCTGTTGATGCTGTTTGTTTTTATTGACACAAATGCCTCTAGTAAAAGTCTTTGGTACTTATTATTGATATTGTTGTATAGAATGGATGGCTTTGTTAGATTGAATGTATGACCGGTTTGCATAGAATGACTGTAAATAGGGGAATTTAGGTTTTTATTAGAGATGTTTCTGGAATGCTCAACCATTCTGATGGCGACGGATCTACCCGTCTCCCCGACATAAGTGGCATTGCACTGGTCGCAAGAGACGGAATAGACAGCACCACCAGAACGGAGAGAACTCGCATGAAGGGAAGATCTGGTAATGGGGTGTCGGATTAGTGTGGCGATGTTAGGTGGGTTCTGGAAGTATGTTGTAATGCCATGTTGCCTTAAAAACCTGGCTATGGTGATAGACTGGGGGCAAAAAGGAAGGGAGCAAATATTTCTGTGTATAGCTGGAGCACTGTTGTGGTGAGGGTCATGCATGTGTTTAAGAATGAAGGGGGTCGGGTAGCCGGATTTGGATAAATATGAAAATATTTTAGCTTTTTCTATTGTTTGGAATAACGGGAGGGAACAATGAGTAAAGATACGTTTAGTGAGAGCTCTAACTGTATTGATTTTGTGTGGTGTTGGGCAATGTGACCGGAAGTTTGTGTGGTGTGGGGGTGTGTTGTTTTTATAGTATACTGTGGTATGGAAACTGCTGGGGGTGCGTATGACTAGTGTATCTAGGAAAGGTAGGACTGAGTGATTTTCTGTTTCATGGGTGAAGGCTATGTCTGGGTGGAAGGAGTTGAGGTCAGATAGGATGTGAGAGGCAGATACCTCACTTACCAAGCAAAAGGTATCATCGATGTACCGCCTCCATAGAAAGATGTCTGAAGAATGGCGTGAAGTGATCCATTGGTCCAGTGACCTCATGACAACCTCAGCCACCACGGTTGAGAGGGGGCTACCCATGGGGGAGCCCTTGGTCTGCTTGAAAAACTGGGTATCAAATGTGAAGGTGGACATGCCTAGGTGGACATATGTACTTAGTCCAGATTTATTAGCATTTAATCCCTATAATCTTTTTAGCATATTTGGTTCTTATTTTTATCTTTAAATACTTTTATCTTTTGCAGTTATGTAAATTTTCTTTTCAGCTTTGTGTATATATGGATCCTCAGCGCGTTTATTACTCTTACCTGATGAAGGACGATATGTCCGAAAGCTTGTGTGCATGCTAATAAAAAGAAGCTCCTCTTCCCACTTTGTAAACTCGTTATTAACCTTCAGTGAAGAGCAGTTCTACTTAAAAAGGCATATATTTGATCAAAATATTATTCAGTCTAACAATATATCAGTTGGCTTACCGCCAACCTTTTTCAAGGGATTATAACATATTAATGTGTGTCAACAACAATATATATATCTATTTTGTGGTCCTTCATTGATCACCAACTGTATGTTCTGTACCAAAACAATAAAATAAATGCCTTTTTTATGTGTTTTTAAATGCTCAAGGTATATACGTTGCTTTCATATTTATACACACATATTACGCATAAAAATATATAGACAAAAGAATTGCTATAAATTATTAAATAAAAACAAACGATAGCAATGCGTCTCTTTATACATAAAATTTTTAATATGCTAGCTTTCGGATATCCGAAAGCTAGCATATTAAAAATTTTATGTATAAAGAGACGCATTGCTATCGTTTGTTTTTATTTAATAAAAATATATATTGCATATAAATATATTGTTGTGTGTCAACAGGTAGCCGACCGATAGTACACGTGACCAGTAAAAATTATTTTAATTTTTGAATATTTCTAATTAATTATTTTTATCAGAGAAATGGCACCACAGAGATGACGGGGATAAATCCTATTTGACCATTGACCATCGTTTCGCGGCAATGCGTTAAATACAACGTGCGAAATATAAACTAATCTTCGTCCTGTTTGGATTTCGAACAGGCGATTAGAATGTATAGCTACAGCTCCATCCCCTCCTACAACCGGCCCGGCGAGACCCCGAACATCATGACCTTCCTGGACCAGACCACAAGTCCAGCACTGCACCAAATAAACCATCTGAGCATCACATCCCCGCCTTTGTCTCATCAATATATAGAAAAATAGTTCGAAAGAATGAAGCTGCCTTTTTCCATATATATATATTATATAATCTAAAAACTCAAATATTTCTATATATTAAAATATATATTTTATTTTATTCATTGATAAATTTGCTTTGTTATCATCGTTTTTAGAAAGACTATCAGTTTAGTTATATAGTTTTGTTGTAAATATGCGTAGTTAACATATCAATCCTTTTAAATCACTAATATAGGATTAACTTTATAAATTCTATATAATGTGAAAATAACTAATGTGTAATCTTTCCCCAAGTAATTGAAAATAAAAGCTACTTGACGGTAAATAATTATCTTTTTTTTATCACGACTGCACCTCAACCCTTTATCTTATCGATCCTTTGTCTTATAAAAAAATATTCATAACAATATATACATATATATAGAAGCAATGGGCGCTTCTCCCGCCGTCAAAATAAACGTCAGAATCTGACGCTATCTATTGACATTATATATTGTTATATAAAAATAAATACACTAAAGATCAAAATATAAAACAAAATTACCAAATAAAAATAAATGTTCCAATGTTTGGAGAGTAGCCATAAAATCCTTATATCAACGACTTATACAAATTGTGATCCATAAATTCAAGGAGAGAATTCTAAATATTTAATAAAATACAAAAGTATAATAAAATGTGTTATTTAAAATATCTGAAAATAATCATACCTACTATATTTATTCTTTTGTTCCTTTTTTTCACACGACTCCTCTGAAAATCATCTTCTTTCAGATTTACAAACCTTTTTCTTCGATTTTTCCTTTATTTCAGTCTTTGAATAAAATTGACGTTTTTTCATTTTTTTTTAAATCAGGGTAAAGAAGAGGTATTCGGGATGAAGGTCAGGATTACTGGGGTACTAAAGTGATTCCGTGTTTGTCCATATTTTTTGGTGCAAAGTGGAGGTCGGTGGAGGACTGGTCTAAACCAGGGGTCGGCACCAGTGGCTCTTCAGTTCCATACGCAAATATTATTTATTTTATGAAAACATATTCGAAACTATTATAAACGCGTATTATTATTTTTAAAAATAAACAATTTCTACTGCCCTCACTGCAATGATAAGATAATGGGAGGTCCTGGCTCATCAGTAGTGAACCCTCCCAGCGGATTCGCCAGTTAAGCCTACCATACCGCTGTTATACGCTCGTATTGCGGTATGATAGATTAAACTGGCGAAACCATTGGGAGGGTTCACTACTGATGAGCCAGGACCTCCCATTATTTTATCATTGCAGTAAGGGCAGTAGAAATTGTTTATTTTAAAAAAGAAACATACGCGTTTATAATAGTTTCGTATTTTGATAACTTATGTCGTACTGATGCATCATAATAAAAACATATAAAAATCGTTCAGAATCGATTACCGAGGACTAGGCACTCAGCCACTTGTACTCACCGTGACGTCATTGTCGTCTGTCCGTTTCTCGAATGACGTCGGATGTTTTTATGTAGGTTAAATTCGACACAAGACAATTTGACGGCTTCACCAGTGTTTATACATGTTTATTTACATACAAATATGATACTATATATGAATAAATTATATATTTCGTATAAATAAAAAAAATAGATTAGTTATGTTTATCAAAACACTTTATTTTATATGCGAATACTTATAATTGTTGGCAAGAAAATAATTTTGTGGCTCTTTGAAAATTTTGAAATTTTGTAAATTGTAATTTTTGGCACTTCCAACCCAAAGGTTTGCCAACCCCTGGTCTAAACCGTTGGTTTTCGAACGCTACGGCTCGGGATCGAATCCCGCATTGGTCTTTTTTTTTCTAATTAAAAAAAATGTTGCAATGGCTACGATTCTTGCAAAAGTCCGATTGAAAGTAACCAAACGGGGCTCTGGCACATTTGTAAGTACTAAGTCGAACTGCTTTTCACATGTGTACACATGTGATGCACTTACAGTGAAAAGCAGTCGCTAACTACCCACTATGATTATCATGGCCTGTACCACATGTACGAGGGATAATTTTAAAAATATTTTGGTACAATAACAGCCATATTCGGTCATGCATTGTCATAAGACAAGAGTCAATAGTTAAGATGGAGAATTCTGACACACTGCTTTCCTCTAATGTCGTCGCAATACCTGTAGAGCGCTATGTTGAGTGATGGACCTCACCATCGGGCACGGATTCATGTATTGATATAGGTTTGCCTGTGGGTTGGTATATAATCTCTACCGCTTATCCGACCAGATTTAAATAGGGAATTTCTTTGAAATATGCCCTTAATTGTGGTTTCGACTGCTTCTTTAAAATTCTACTTCAAGATTTAAACTCATTTGGAAGCTGTTTTTTTTTCCTATTTTATAACAAAATACAAAGACGAGATTTTTATTTAAAATACGTTAACTTCTAAGTTATTAATAGACCTGTGCCTAAGTTAAGAGATTTGGAAAATTAAAGTGATTGAAATACTTCTAGAATCGGACATTGGAAGATTTTTGCAAGTACTTTTGTTTTCCGGAAAGAAACCAGTATTCTTTATTACCTAAATACTGATATATCAATCGTTTGGTCTCTATACAACAATTAAGTACAAAGATGAAATCTACTAGATTTATGAATAAAAATATAAATTATATTCCAGTTTTAATAAATAAGTATTTTTATAATTAGTGCAAACCATTGTATGGAGAGAAGTAAGTGTGATTAGAGCTGGGCCCTAATAGAAGAAACCATTCAAATTTAATTTTATAAAGATTTCAACGCACTATTTAATTAGAAATCCATTCAATAGAAACTATAATCGAAGAAAATGTGTTGCAATAAAATTTGAATTTTCAACTTTAAAAATTAAATTAAAGAGTAGCATCGTAATTTTCCACCTGTTTAAGGCTTAATTGGGTTAAATAAGAGGCCTTGTGTATAAAATTAATTTGTCCGGAAAATAAATTGAGCAGGTAGTGAAAGGATTAATCTTCAGACGCATCATCCTTTATCATCTTTATTAATGAGAGCCGTTTTTGAGGAGAGGTTCTATTGAACGTGCGGCACATAGTTTCTTCAAATACTTCGCTAATTATGGAAATCTGAGGGAGACACCAGACAATGGGAGTTCTTTTGTCTTTATGGGCTCCCAACCAGTGGCTATAGCGTTACATTCAATGTGGTGGGACACAATAAGTCGTAGCCAGGAGCTATAACGTTACATTCTGCCTAAATCTGATGTGACACACTAACAATAAGCCACAACCGGGGCTCGATGTCGTATTCCACATTTAGAAGATTGTTTATTTAAAATAATAATGATGACAAATTCTATCCAATCATAACGCGAGAAAGACATATCCTAACGACGTTTTCACGAACCTTTTAGATAGCAGCGCGCCACCTTAGTTGATTTCTGTTCCACTAGATGGCGTTCTACCATCTAATGTTTATGTGAACGTGGTCAGGATAGGAATTTTTTAATTATATATATATATATATATATTCTGAAAAGTGAATTATTATTCCTGAGTTGCACATAGAGAGGGAAATATTCGAATTTTACTGAATAAAATACGATATTTATTATATAAGTTATGTATTTTTTGAAGTCGATAACAGCAAGTTTGGCATCGACATTTGGCCTCAGATTGGGTAAAATATTTTTCAGAAGTTGACCTTGAAACACAGAGCGTTTTTTGTTTGAAAACATCCAGCGAGTTAGTTGAATAACACTTAGCCCCAGAGTGAGACATTGCGCATGCGTTGTGCCGAATAATCAGCAGCAGAAGTTGTACTTGTAACTTGGGAACGGAATCAAATTTTAAGTTTATTTCTGCCGTCCCCGAGGTCGTCCTTTATCCTCCTTCACATTTAATAATCCGTTTAGTTATTTTGGTGTAGGCGTTCTCGAATCTTTTTATAGAAAATTTGTATAATTTAAATTTTAATCTTATGTAGTTCACGCGCGCGGCTTTTAAAAAATAATAAATTAACTGCTTTCATACACCTATTATATAAATTATATTCAAAATAAAGATTCAAAAATTGATATTTGAAATTAAAAGGTTATTTAAATTTTTGTTATATAAGCTGATCTAGAAGGAAAAAGGGAAGGTTCCGTTGGCTGAACTTGAAATACTACCACCGTAAATCACTTTCTCAAAACGGGTATTCGTAAATTTAGAAAGTTTCTAAATATAACTGGGGCTGTCTCTTACGTTGAACGGTGCGGTGAATTATGTTGGAGAATTGTAAGAACCACGTGACTACCAAGTCTCACGTTGATTGGATAACGTCGTCTAAACCAGACGATAAAGTTACTCTAAATTACCAAATTTCTTTAAAAATCAGTAATAAAAATATATTTAGAACATCGTTAAAAATTAACTTAAAATGTAGAAATTATCGGAAAAACAAAAATAAATTTCAATTTTCATACAATTCGATGATATTAAACAATTATCATCATCATATTTTGCTTGTACAAAAGTCGAAATAAAGAGAAACAAGTAGAGATAGGATGTCTCAGATATATTCAGACGATGTGAATATATATTTATTATAATAATCATATATAAGAGCGTCCAAACATTTGTGTGTAATATGGGGATAAACAGCACTAAAACCTTTCCATGATTTCATTAACTTTCGGAAATTTATTTATTTAAAAGCATTTGTTTTTTTAATTTAAAACTATCTTTGAATACCTTACATACAAGGCATATATATAGTCTTAAGAATCATTGAATGTTTTTCATTAGGTAAATTCCAAGGATTAATTCAAAAGAGAGAGAACATTTTTATAACTCTAATTAAAAGGACATATTTCGGATTAAAAATAATTTATTTACCAATATTTCAGTTAACTGAACGCCAACCTTTTTCAAGGTATAACAACATATATGTAAATTAAGAAAAAGGCATCTCCTTATCGTGCAACTGAAAGTTGCTGATGGCTTGCGCCATCTATCGGAATAAATATCAACTATTCTCTTTTTTTTCTAATTATTCCAGAATTGGCCAAATACCCATTCTTGATTAATCAAGAAAAGCTAACCACGGACGCGTTTCGGGCTATTGGCCCTCATCAGCGTGGTGCAAGCTGTACCTCAACGACCAAATAATTGGTCATTAAGGCATCCTGAAAAATCATGAAACTGGTAGTTAAGGCCAGAATTGCGTGAGACCGTGACACAATGTGAAAAAAATAGTACAAATGTAATATTGTACTGGGATAAGGTGCATAAATTAAGAAAAAGGCATCTCCTTATCGTGCAACTGAAAGTTGCTGATGGCTTGCGCCATCTATCGGAATAAATATCAACTATTCTCGTTGATTTCTAATTATTCCAGAATTTGCGATAGATGGCGCAAGCCATCAGCAACTTTCAGTTGCACGATAAGGAGATGCCTTTTTCTTAATTTATGCACCTTATCCCAGTACAATATCACATTTGTACTATTTTTCATATATGTAAATATTTATGCATTTTCATGCATATATCATTTTGCATATTCAGGCCTGTGATCGTCTCACACCAACTAAATATCCATTTTGCCATTATCTTCCGATTTCTTAACTTCTCTCGTATGAATTCATAACCGAGACTGTACTGATGAGGATCTTATCCCAAAATAAAAAAATAGTTTACTGGTTGTTTGTTATTTGGATTTGTCAAAGCTGGGGAGTGTTCTTTAATCCGAAATTTTGAGTTCTGTGTTTGCAGATAAAATCGAAATATTAATTGTTGAACGCATTAATGAAATTTTTCATATAATTGGGTATAAAGAAAAAATCCGATCTTCCATACATACCGCTATATATTTCTGTAGAAGTTCATTATATAAATAGGTGAAGTATAAAAAGTACTTTCTCCGTATACACACCACTGAAATAAACAGTGAGATCTTCCCCAGCTAGATACATCTACAAACAATCTCCACATAACACTATACATGTCTATAGAAGTTTATTATATAAATAGGTGAAGTATAAAAGTTACCTTTTCCGTATACACACCACTGAAATAAACAGTGAGATCTTCCCCAGCTAGATACATATACAAGCAATCCCCACATAGCGCTGGGGAACAGAACGTTCTTTGTCGAACACAACACTGGCTTCTTCTCCGTGTTCCAGATTCTGGAGACAGGATCGCCATCAGCGTCTTTCACAGTTTGCCCACTCCACATTGTGCTAAAGCCTAGTTTTCAAAATATATAAATTCGTTTTATATAATTTGAACTAAAATTATAGATGGTACATTATGTACCCTTCATATATGTGATAATGTAGCCTGTGCAGAGCTTGTGTTGATTCTCTTTGTTCTTAAATTGAAGATCCAGATGAGAAATATGCGTGAAATTATTTCAATAAAAAGTCTCCGTGTTGTTTTAGTGAACACTACTTACTCAAGAATAGGTTTAGAAATACAGAAACAATATATATATTTAAATTTAAAAAGGCATATATTGAATTAAAATATCATTTTTTACCAATAATTCAGTTGGCTGAACGCCAACCTTTATCAAGGTGTTATAACATATTAATGTGTTAAGAAAAAGGCATCTCCTTATCGTGCAACTGAAAGTTGCTGATGGCTTACGCCATCTATCGGAATAAATATCAACTACTCTCGTTGATTTTTAATTATTCCAGAATTGGCCAAATACCCATTCTTGATTAATCAAGAAAAGCTAACCACGGACGCGTTTCGGGCTGTTGGCCCTCATCAGCGTGGTGCAAGCTGTACCTCAACGACCAAAATATTCTGGAATAATTAAAAATCAACGAGAGTAGTTGATATTTATTCCGATAGATGGCGTAAGCCATCAGCAAATTTCAGTTGTACTATAAGGAGATGCTTTTTTCTTGAATTATGCACCTCATCCCAGTACAATATTACATTTATACTATTTTTTCATATTAATGTGTGTCAACAACAAACTCGGCGCCACATGACGTCAAAAGAATTAAGATATTTTGATCCAATATATGCCTTTTTAATTAAAGATTTATTTATGGATTGCTCTATTTAAAATATATATATATATATTTAATCACAAATTGAACTATATAATAATTTAAAAGCTTGGCGGATCAACTTGCTCACAACCGCTGAGAAGGTTTATCGCTGATGAATAAAACCTTCTAGATCCTCTTCATCTTCCGCTTAGTGGTTTCCGAAATTCGTTTTATATGATTTTTTGACCTTAAAAAAATATTTTATCTTTTAAACTGCGTTTCGATAATTGGTTTTCGATATTCATTTTGATAACCTTCCTATTGGCTAAACCAAAATTTAGTGTATTTATTGACAGCAACACTTATTGCTATACTGACTTGAAATTGTTATGCATAGATTACTATTTATAGAATTACACACCTCATAAAACCTGGTAAACTACCGTACTGAACTGTGTTAGGAGTCTACAAGGGAAAACACTTGGGAATAAATCGTATGAGATGTGAAAAATTCATGTCGACCACATTATTATGTCAATCACATCCAGCAAAAAAAATCTGTTTGAACGTTTGAAAGATACTAAATAAATCACAGTTGACAGTTATATACCAGAAAATTGCATAAAAATAGGGTTTCTTAATTAATAAAAAGAGATAAACACACGAACGCCTTTCAGACTGTTGAACCTCTTCAGTGTGGCTCAGGTTGTTCACAACACGGGCGTACAAAAAACACTACCTGAAAATCTCTTTCTCTCTTAAAGACTGATTATTTAAGGCAAATCATACGTTGGAACGCAAAATTATATGAAAAATAGAATAAAAGGTAAAATGTATTTAAAGAGGTAATATTCGGCTAATATCCTGGACAACCATTAGTTGCAAGATCAGGATATGCTTATATCTTAATTTGACCACTTGATCTCGTAATTTCTTTCTTTTGTTCTATTCCATTATGCTTGCTTTCACACACAGATTCACTCACAAAAATGGCGAAGACACATGGCCTCTAAGAAGAAGAGGCATATCATTTAAAATTGCTGTCAACAAAGCCAGGCAGTAATTCTGACCAAACATGGTCGAACAATTCAATTGCATAAATGACTTCCTCTATCCCCACTAAATTACATATAGCACTATAAAAACTGAGGTTCAATACCTCTAACATTTTATGGCGTTTTTGTTTGGTTCAGCACAATAACCGATCAGTTATTTAATCACTATGGTATTTTTTATTATCATCCACATCTCATCGATTATTGCCTTATTGATTTCCAATAATAGATTGTGGCGTTGTTTTTATGGTATTTCAATATATTCTCTCTCTGGATCATATGATGGGAAAACATCTCACTCTAATAGTGCAAATTAACGTGTTGCTGATGGTTTAGCCACTTATTGGAGTAGACATACACTAAGGTTGATTATTATTTTTACATATCTTGATTACACTCTTAGCTGTGCTTTTATTACTAATAGGAAATGTTATATTTGAACCTTTATTCACGATAAAATTGTGAAAAACCTTTTAAAATACAAAAATATTTTCTCACAATGAGTTTATTTTTATTTTAGAATGATAGTTTTAGAATCTCTCACATCTAATGAATATAATAACATAAACAGGAAGATAGATTTACCATCACAATACCGATATCTTAGAAGAAATCAATAGATTAATGGTATAGATTCTGGTTGCCCTAAAATGTAAATAATCATATTCCATAGCAATTAATTTAGATATTTAAATAGCTATCATATCACCTTGATAACTAGCATTTTTGAATTACATTTCAATTTCAAAATTTCGGGTGTAAAAATCTACGCTGCACGCGTATATATTTGTAAATAATAATTGAAAGAAATAGTCGATGTTTTTTATTAAGTCCGTTGAAGAGCGATTATTGCTTGAAACCTGCATTCTAAAATGAAAATAAACTTATTGCGAATAAATAATTTTGTTTAAAAAAATACTTGAATCTTATAATGAGAAATTACACCTGTCTTTCAAAGGCAAACATTTTTAATGTTAAACATCTTTGCACAAACTAGAGAAATGAAGTGAGTTCTTGTGTGTGGAGGAGATATGATAAACAATTTCAGGTTGTTTGGCGCCTCACACCTTTAATAACTCAGTATCAATATCTTAGCAGCTTTTGGATCACAATATCCACGTCCTGTATGTACAAAGCAAAAGCCCAGCATGAAATACTTTGTTAGACATATTCATTCATGCTATATTTTAATAATGGAACAAGATCACCTGTTTCATTAAAAATATGGACAGGGGAAGATTGGATTCGTGAATTATGATTCCTTCATTAATTATATTGCCTTATTAGGGAGCATGCCTGCCCACTACGTCTGACACAATGGTGGCCGTTCCTTTATTAGGACTTTTACAGCCTTCTGCCACCAATTTGGTATGTGGGGTTGTCGGCGCTAATTCTACATCGGACCTTTTTCGTCACATTGTAGTTTGTCTCTTTTGGACCTGTATCCCCTCATCTTTAAATTTTGCTCTGGAATTTAATATATATATAAATATACCACACAAAAATGTATTATACCCTTAAAATGAATATTTTAGTAATAGTGTATGTGTGTGTGTGTGTGCTATGATATTTTTTATAAACGAATATATATTATTTATTCGAGAGATTTTTGATATTTTTTGTCACACAGCATATTTCTCTTATTGCATCTCTATTATGTTATGTTAATAAATTGTTATTTATTTTTATCAGAATAAAATATCTATTATCATCCATAAAGGGTGCGTTCTCTTTATTTTCTACGACTAATTATAGTAAAGATACTGGATAGAAAAACAAATTAAAGATCTTAGAGCAGACCTTGAATCCATAGGTACTGTCGAAGACATTTGACTCCAGGATTCCACCCTCATACAAAGCCAAGAATTCCTTCAAATAAGTCGATGTCTCTACAGAAATTACGACGACAAAGCCTTTTTCACGCCGCAAGAAATTGAATCGTATGGCTATTGGAGAGAAATTTTCAAACTTCTGAGGAAACCCGCGACAGAACCTGTCAGATCCGCGCAATTAACAACAAGATTTTCGATCTGAGGGTTAGAGCTTACATAAGAAATAAGCTGTTACAAATTATATCATTTAATTAACAGACAATATTTTAATTTTGATTATTTTGCTTCATAGCATAATTCTTTTATAGTCTCTCTTTTATTTGATGTTAATATATTCTAGTAATTTTGTTCAGATAAAAATAAATTACCTTTAAATTCCTAGGATTGTCTTCCCCTATGTGCACACAAAATATATATGAAGTTATTATATACTTTATCAAGAGAGGTAACATTTCAAAGTGAGGATTATAATTTTATATAATTGTACAATAGATAGGTCAACGGTTAATACAAGAATAGAGCCGTGTGTGGAGATAATAGGTGAAACTGCTAGGAGGTTTCCTCACTGATGCAAATATTTATTATTGTATCAAGGTTTGTTCCTGTGGAGAAACTGAACATACTGCTTATCACCTTATATTCGACTGTCCGAACTTTACAGAAGTGAGACATCGATTGTTCCCAGATCTATAAATGCTTTAATTCTCTTGCACAGCCATTTGTCTATATAAAATTTATGAACTCTGTCGATTAATACATGTAAATTTGTAAATACTTTATTCCAAATTCTAATTCGTTTGTTGTTTTGTTTGTTTCCTCTGTAATAGGCGCAAATATTTCAATATCGCACCCCGGTTGATTAATAAATATAAAAAGGTAAATGGAAGTAATTTTCAAATACAAAATAATTATTAGAGTTAAAAAAAAATACATCAAAATCAAAAGGAGTTGAAATATATAATTCACCACATAGTTCGACAATGTATCCCTTCAAGGCTTGGTCTTTTTCAAAGCACAGTTGAGAGTTTTAAAAATTTCTCTTTACAATATGCTTCTCTCACATTTGCATATTTACAATTCCTCGAGAACCTCAAACAAACAGTAAAATGTATTCAACTGAAAGGAACCTATAATAAACATATGTTAATCTTTTAAAAAGGCGCTAAGAGCAATGCTAACTAGAGTAGTATTGTCTATATAACAAAGTATCATGGTGGTTGAATTAGAAAGAAAAAGGGACTTATTTCTGGAATAAATGAACAAGGATCTTTATCAGACTATTGTTATTAATAAAACTTATCAAGCGTCAGTTATACTGAAATATATGTTATGGTGAATATATATCTTAAAATTAAAGATATTTCGGCCAGTAAATCTTATTATTATTTCGACGTTTCGACAAAAATATCTTGTCCTCGTCAGAAGCGTAGAGGCTTCCTGGCCGGCAATCATAGTTCTTAAAATTAAAGATACCTATTTGATGAAATAGTTCAATATCCTATTGACGAATTATTGCACCGTTTTTCTCGTGTAGAAGGGATTCCATGCCCGAAAGCTAGAAATTTATCCGAGTTAAAAAATGTTTGAAGAAAATCTTTCCTAGAAGATTGATGATTTCACCTCGATATTGAATATTTTTACCTCATGAAAAGGAAACTTCTAACGGGATAATATTTGAGAAAGAAGTCCATGAGATATTTAGGTAATCATAGAGGAATTATATTTTAATTGATAAGCAGAGAGACGCTTAAAAGAAAATATGAGCCGTTATAATAAGGCATTAGAAGAGATACAATTGTATGAAGATAGGAAGAAGTTTAATTGATAAAAATACATTTCTGAAAAGAAGACTCAATTCTATTTGATAACTTTTGTTCTACCCCTCTCAGAACCTAGGTTTAACTGTATGTCCGAGCTCTCAGAACTTGTAATTTGTTGTCGAGAATTAAGTTGGCATTCATCCCTTGTCCAGAGAGCCAACTCTGCAAGTCGGATAGTCATTAAAACTCTTAGAATAATGCAGACCCACAAAAATGGCAGCTGTTTTCTACAAGGTGAGAGCTCAGGTAGATAATTTCTTAATGCTAAAATAACGCCTATTCTAAAACAAACTGAAATAAACTTTTGTATTTTTTGAAAAGAATTTAATCCGCTCTTATCATTGCCATTGGATTTTATTTAATATTCCTCTTTCATATGTTTTTATTATTTTAAGGTTATATATTAGTAAATAACTGTTTCATACTATGATTCCTATTAACATTCATACTATTTAGAGGTCGAAACTCGAAAGCTCTCAATAAAATAATATTAAAAAGAGAGAGAGACAAGTTATTTAAATAATTCGATACAAATGGTAGTACGTGTAAGGTTGTTAGTTCATATTTAGATTTAAAAATATATATAAATTATATATATTATAATAAATGATTGAAAATACAGCATATAAAAAATAAAATGAATAGTAAATACATATATGGTGGCTTTGTCAAAGTGTAGACGTGACAAAGAACGTCGGGAACACCGACAGCAGAGGAGACATTAAGTTAGACTATATATATATCGAACAAAAGGTGATTTAATGAAATTAGAGAGAGGTCCCCGTGTCTGATCAATATTTAAATGAGGCGTGGCAAGGGAGTTAGCCGCCCGTCAGACTTTACAGCTCTCGACTTTACATTATCATCGGGTGTGTACTTAGTAGAAAATAACTGCTGATGAACAATAGGTTTCTTTGTTTAGAAGAATTGTTTGCTATTTTGAATGTCTTGTTGTTCTATGTGTTTCCCTCGTAATGGTAAATTAGATCAAAAACTACTTTTAATACCAATTTACGATTTATAAATTTAAACCTAATACTAAGAATCAAATTCAAATGTTTAAATATTATTTTTCAAAAGCTTGAAAACGCTTTCGCGCGGAAAGTCTTTGCAGAAATTCGAAATTCTGAAAGGTTTGTTTGAACATTTTAACAAAACAGTGAAAACTTTGACATTTCAGGGTTTGGCTCGTTTACATTAATTGATCTGTACACAACTCCCCTTTAGAATAAATAATTTATCTATGAGAGTGTATTGATAGATATGTTTTTCATTTATTCAACATCATATTTTCCTGTTTTATATTGTCAACAGCTAGACATTATTCATAGTGTGGGCGGATGTTTCTCTAGCGGCGACAATTCGACATGTGACATAGAGATTAGAGCAACCAAACGTCATTATCTCACATAACAATCACCTGCCCAGTAAATCCTCGCATACAGTTGCCATATAATTTTAACAATAGCTATCTAAGCGCTGAGGATGTATCTTCTGTCTACTTGTTGTCGAGAGAAGGAAACAGTATAAACATAAGAGCCTTCACTTTATCAGTGCTATTTACGTTTTTTTTTTTTTTTGCTTATCCCTAGTACACGTGGTACAGGCCATGATAATCATGGTGGGTAGTTAGCGACTGCTTTTTACTGTAAGTGCACCACATGTCTACACATGTGAAAAGCAGTTCGACTTTGCACTTACTAATGCCAGAGCCCCGTTTGGTTACTTGCACTCGCTGGTGGGGTTGGACTTTTGCAAGAATTGGGGGCCATTGGAGCATTTTTTTTTTTCTTTGAACAGAAAAAAGTGTCCAATGCGGGTTCGAACCCGGGTCCTAGTGGTCGAAAACCAAACGGTTTACCAGCCTTCCACCGATTTACGTGAAATATACCTATTCATCTCTCTATTATAAAATAAATAAATCGTTTCCTTGTATCAATATTTATTAAAATTTTATTTTATATATTTTTAGATACATGCGTTTTATTTTAATTTTTAGATCCCATGAAGTGTCAATTGAACCAAATCTATACGCGTTATGTTCTGTAGGTATTTCCAATGTATCAATATTCGAATATACAAGAAATTTGAAGATTCATTGGTGCGTACTAGGAGACTGAGTAACATATATTTTTCTTTTTTTTTCTTCAAAAGTGAGGGTCGGTGTTGTTTGTCGAGGCGGCGTGGACGTAAAGATGCAGAAAAAGGCTGGGATTTATGAGCGGCGTCCAGGACATTCTACCAAGTTATTTTGGTCAGGTCTGGCAGCGGCTGCCTCCTTTGATACAGCACCGACCTGGATGCCCTCTCGGCAAGCTCTTCAAGAGATTGCTGATGATGGAACAAGCTTAGTGACATAGAGGCGTGCATACATTCATCTGATGACGCGCTTTATTTCAAGTCAACTTTGCCGAAACGTGCTTGATTCATTAGAATAATAATTTCCCAGAGATACCTACTAAAGCATTTAGAGATTTCAATAATACTTTAAAACGTTTTTGTGTGAAATTCTCTCTATTACAATTCGT
>CP092867.1:89243355-89278992 GCA_030710605.1 Cordylochernes scorpioides | reverse complement strand
ATTTATTTTATGAAAACATATTCGAAACTATTATAAACGCGTATGATTCTTTTTAAAAATAAACAAGTTCTACTGCCCTTAATGCAATGATAAAATAATGGGAGGTCCTGGCTCATCAGTAGTGAACCCTCCCAGCGGATTCGCCAGTTTAATCTACCATACCGCTGTTATATTGTTTATGTTTAAAAATAAACATACGCGTTTATAATAGTATCGCATTTTGATAACATATGTCGTGCTGATGCATCATAATAAAAACATATAAAAATCGTTCAGAATCGATTACCGAGGACGAGGCACTCAGCCACTTGTACTCACCGTGACGTCAATGTCGTCTGTCCGTTTCTCGAATGACGTCGGATGTTTCTATGTAGGTTAAATTCGACACAAGACAATTTGGCGTCTTCACCAGTGTTTATACATGTTCATTTACATACAAATAAGATACTATATATGAATAAATTATATATTTCGTATAAATAAAAAAATAGATTAGTTATGTTTATCAAAACACTTTATTTTATATGCGAATACTTATAATTGTTGGCAAGAAAATAATTTTGTGGCTCTTTGAAAATTTTGAAATTTTGTAAATTGTAATTTTTGGCACTTCCAACCCAAAGGTTTGCCAATCCCTGGTCTAAACCATTGGTTTTCGAACGCTACGGCTCGGGATCGAATCCCGCATTGGTCTTTTTTTTTTTTCTAATTAAAAAAATGTTGCAATGGCCCCCGATTCTTGCAAAAGTCCGATTGAAAGTAACCCAACGGGGCTCTGGCACATTTGTAAGTACAAAGTCGAACTGCTTTTCACATGTGTAGACATGTGATGCACTTACAGTAAAAAGCAGTCGCTAACTACCCACTATGATTATCATGGCCTGTACCACATGTACGAGGGATAATTTTAAAAATATTTTGGTACAATAACAGCCATATTCGGTCATGCATTGTCATAATGCAAGAGTCAATAGTTAAGATGGAGGCTTCTGACACACTGCTTTCCTCTAATGTCGTCGCAATACCTGTAGAGCGCTATGTTGAGTGATGGACCTGACCATCGGGCACGAATTCATGTATTGATAAATGTTTCCTGTGGGTTGGTATATAATCCCTACCGCTTATCCGACCAGATTTAAATAGGGAATTTCTTTGAAATGCCCTTAATTGTGGTTTCGACTGCTTCTTTAAAATTCTACTTCAAGATTCAAACTCATTAGGAAGCTGTTTTTTTTTTCTATTTTAGAACAAAACACAAAGACGAGATTTTTATTTAATATACTTTAACTTCTAAGTTATTAATAGACCTGTGCCTAAGTTAAGCGATTTGGAAAATTAAAGTGATTGAAATACTTCTAGAATCGGACATTGGTAGATTTTTGCAAGTATTTTTGTTTTCTTGAAAGAAACCGGTTATTTTTATTATCTAAATACTGATATATCAATCGTTTGGTCTCTATACAACAATTAAGTACAAAGATGATATCTACTAGATTCATGAATAAAAATATAAATTATATTCCAGTTTTAATAAATAAGTATTTTTATAATTAGTGCAAACCATTGTATGGAGAGAAGTAAGTGTGATTAGAGCTGGGCCTTAATAGAAGAAACCATTCAAATTTAATTTTCTAAAGATTTCAACGCACTATTTAATTATAAATCCATTCAATAGAAACTATAATCGAAGACAATGTGTTGCAATAAAAATTGAATTTTCAACTTTAAAAATTAAATTAAAGAGTAGCATCGTAATTTTCCACCTATTTAAGGCTTAATTGGGTTAAATAAGAGGCCTTGTGTATAAAATTAATTTGTCCGGAAAATAAATTGAGCAGGTAGTGAAAGGATTAATCTTCAGACGCATCATCCTTTATCATCTTTATTAATGAGAGCCGTTTTTGAGGAGAGGTTCTATTGAACGTGCGGCACATAGTTTCTTCAAATACTTCGCTAATTATGGAAATCTGAGGGAGACACCAGACAATGGGAGTTCTTTTGTCTTTATGGGCTCACAACCCGGGGCTATAACGTTACATTCAATGTGGTGGGACACAATAAGTCGTAACCAGGAGCTATAACGTTACATTCTGCCTAAATTTGATGTAACACACTAACAATAAGCCACAACCGGGGCTCGATGTCGTATTCCACATTTAGAAGATTGTTTATTTAAAATAATAATGATGAAAAATTCTATCCAATCATAACGTGAGTAAGAAATATCCTGACTACGTTTTCACGAACCTTTTAGATAGCAGCGCGCCACCTTAGTTGATTTCTGTTCCACTAGATGGCGTTCTACCATCTAAAATGTTTATGTGAACGTGGTCAGGATATGCATTTTTTAATTTTATATATATATATTCTGAATAATGAATTATTATTCCTGAGTTGCACATAGGAAGTGAAATATTTGAATTTTACTGAATAAAATACGATATTTATTATATAAGTTATGTATTTTTTGAAGTCGATAACAGCAAGTTTGGCATCGACATTTGGCCTCAGATTGGGTAAAATATTTGTCTGAAGTTGACCTTGAAACACAGCGCGTTTTTTGTTTGAAAACATCCAGCGAGTTAGTTAAATAACACTTAGCCCCAGAGTGAGACATTGCGCATGCGTTGTGCCGAATAATCAGCAGCAGAAGTTGTACTTGTAACTTGGGAACGGAATCAAAATTTTAAGTTTATTTCTGCCGTCCCCGAGGTCGTCTTTTATCCTCCTTCACATTTAATAATCCGTTTAGTTATTTTGGTGGAGGCGTTCTCGATTTATTTTATAGAATAATTTGTATAATTTTTAAATTTTAATCTTATGTAGTTCACGCGCGCGCGGCTTTTAAAAAATAATAAATTAACCGCTTTCATACACTTATTATATAAATTATATTTAAAATAAAGATTAAAAAATTGATATTTGAAATTAAAAGGTTATTTAAATTTTTATTATATAAGCTGACCTAGAAGGAAAAAGGGAAGGTTCCGTTGGCTGAACTTGAAATACTACCACCGTAAATCACTTTCTAAAAACGGGTATTCGTAAATTTAGAAAGTTTCTAAATATAACTGGGGCTGTCTCTTACATTGAACGGTGCGGTGAATTATGTTGGAGAATTGTAAGAATCACGTGTCTACCAAGTCTCACGCTGATTGGATAACGTCGTCTAAACCAGACGATAAAGTTACTCTAAATTACCAAATTTCTTTAAAAATCAGTAATAAAAATATATTTAGAGCATCGTTAAAAATTAACTTAAAATGTAGAAATTATCGGAAAAACAAAAATAAATTTCAATTTTCATACAATTCGATGTAATTAAAACAATTATCATCATCATATTTTGTTTGTACAAAAGTCGAAATAAAGAGAAACAAGTAGAGATAGGATGTCTCAGATATATTCAGACGATGTGAATATATAGTTCTTCAATAATCATATATAAGAGCGTCTAAAGATTTGTGTGTAATATGGGGATAAACAGCACTAAAACCTTTCCATGTTTTCATTAACTTTAGGAAATTTATTTATCAAAAAGCATTTGTTTTTTTTTTATTTAAAACTATCTTTGAATACCTTACATACAATACGGATTAATTCAAAAGAGAGAGAGAGAACATTTTTATAGCTCTAATTAAAAGGACATATTTTGGATCAAAAATAATTTATTTACCAATATTTCAGTTAACTGAACGCCAACTTTTTCCAAGGTATACCAACATATATGTAAATATTTATGCATTTTCATGCACATATCATTTTGCATATTCAGGCCTGTGATCATCTCACACCAACTAAATATCCATTTTGCCATTATCTTCCGATTTCTTAACTTCTCTCGTATGAATTCATAACCGAGACTGTACTGATGAGGATCTTATCCCAAAATAAAAAAAGAGTTTACTGGTTGTTTGTTATTTGGATTTGTCAAATCTGGCGAGTGTTCTTTAATCCGAAATTTTGAGTTCTGTGTTTGCAGATAAAATCGAAATATTAATTGTTGAACGCATTAATCAAATTCTTCATATAATTGGGTATGAAGAAAACATTCCGATCTTCCCTACATACCGCTATATATTTATGTAGAAGTCCATTATATGAAGAGGTGAAGTATAAAAGTTACTTTCTCCGTATACACACCACTGAAATAAACAATGAGATCTTCCTCAGCTAGATACATCTACAAACAATCTCCACATAACACTATACATGTCTGTAGAAGTTCATTATATAAATAGGTGAAGTATAAAAGTTACCTTTTCCGTATACACACCACTGAAATAAACAGTGAGATCTTCCTCAGCTAGATACATCTACAAGCAATCTCCACATAACACTATACATGTCTGTAGAAGTTCATTATATAAATAGGTGAAGTATAAAAGTTACCTTTTCCGTATACACACCACTGAAATAAACAGTGAGATCTTCCCCAGCTAGATACATATACAAGCAATCCCCACATAACACTATACATGTCTGTAGAAGTTCATTATATAAATAGGTGAAGTATAAAAGTTACCTTTTCCGTATACACACCACTGAAATAAACAGTGAGATCTTCCCCAGCTAGATACATATACAAGCAATCCCCACATAACACTATACATGTCTGTAGAAGTTCATTATATAAATAGGTGAAGTATAAAAGTTACCTTTTCCGTATACACACCACTGAAATAAACAGTGAGATCTTCCCCAGCTAGATACATCTACAAGCAATCTCCACATAACACTATACATGTCTGTAGAAGTTCATTATATAAATAGGTGAAGTATAAAAGTTACCTTTTCCGTATACACACCACTGAAATAAACAGTGAGATCTTCCCCAGCTAGATACATATACAAGCAATCCCCACATAGCGCTGGGGAACAGAACGTTCTTTGTCAAACACAACACTGGCTTCTTCTCCGTGTTCCAGATTCTGGAGACAGGATCGCCATCAGCGTCTTTCACAGTTTGCCCACTCCACATTGTGCTAAAGCCTAGTTTTCAAAATATATAAATTCGTTTTATATAATTTGAACTAAAATTATAGATGGTACATTATGTACCCTTCATATATGTGATAATGTAGCCTGTGCAGAGCTTGTGTTGATTCTCTTTGTTCTTAAATTGAAGATCCAGATGAGAAATATGCGTGAAATTATTTCAATAAAAAGTCTCCGTGTTGTTTTAGTGAACACTACTTACTCAAGAATAGGTTTAGAAATACAGAAACAATATATATATTTAAATTTAAAAAGGCATATATGGAATTAAAATATCATTTTTTACCAATAATTCAGTTGGCTGAACGCCAACCTTTATCAAGGTGTTATAACATATTAATGTGTTAAGAAAAAGGCATCTCCTTATCGTGCAACTGAAAGTTGCTGATGGCTTACGCCATCTATCGGAATAAATATCAACTACTCTCGTTGATTTTTAATTATTCCAGAATTGGCCAAATACCCATTCTTGATTAATCAAGAAAAGCTAACCACGGACGCGTTTCGGGCTGTTGGCCCTCATCAGCGTGGTGCAAGCTGTACCTCAACGACCAAAAAATTCTAGAATAATTAAAAATCAACGAGAGTAGTTGATATTTATTCCGATAGATGGCGTAAGCCATCAGCAACTTTCAGTTGTACTATAAGGAGATGCTTTTTTCTTGAATTATGCACCTCATCCCAGTACAATATTACATTTATACTATTTTTTCATATTAATGTGTGTCAACAACAAACTCGGCGCCACATGACGTCAAAAGAATTAAGATATTTTGATCCAATATATGCCTTTTTAATTAAATATTTATTTATGGATTGCTCTATTTAAAAGCTTGGCGGATCAACTGGCGCACAACCGCTGAGAAGGTTTATCGCTGATGAATAAAACCTTCTAGATCCTCTGCATCTTCCGCTTAGTGGTTTCCGAATTTCGTTTTATATGATTTTGTGACCTTAAAAAAATATTTTATCTTTTAAACTGCGTTTCGATAATTGGTTTTCGATATTCATTTTGATAACCTTCCTATTGGCTAAACCAAAATTTAGTGTATTTATTGACAGCAACACTTATTGCTATACTGACTTGAAATTGTTATGCATAGATTACTATTTATAGAATTACAAACCTCATAAAACCTGGTAAACTACCGTACTGAACTGTGTTAGGAGTCTACAAGGGAAAACACTTGGGTAACAATCATATG
Source organism: Cordylochernes scorpioides (assembly GCA_030710605.1). NCBI lineage: Eukaryota > Metazoa > Arthropoda > Arachnida > Pseudoscorpiones > Chernetidae > Cordylochernes > Cordylochernes scorpioides. The sequence continues at coordinate 89,272,789 of CP092867.1, read as the reverse complement.
AGATGTGGAAAAATCCATGTCGACCACATTATTATGTCAATCACATCCAGCAAAAAAAATTCTGTTTGAGCGTTTGAAAGATACTAAATAAATCACAGTTGACAGTTATATTCAAGAATATTGCATAAAAATAGGGTTTCTAAATTTATCAAAAAGAGATAAACACACGAACGCCTTTCAGACTGTTGAACCTCTTCAGTGTGGTTCAGGTTGTTCACAACACGGGCGTACAAAATACACTACCTGAAAATCTCTCTCTCTCAAAGACTGATTATTTAAGACAAATCATACGTTGGAACGCAAAATTATACGAAAAATAGAATAAAAGGTAAAATGTATTTAAAGAGGTAATATTCGGCTAATATCCTGGACAACCATTAGTTGCAAGATCAGGATATGCTTATATCTTAATTTGACCACTTGATCTCGTAATTTCTTTCTTTTGTTCTATTCCATTATGCTTGCTTTCACACACAGATTCACTCACAAAAATGGCGAAGACACATGGCCTCTAAGAAGAAGAGGCATATCATTTAAAATTGCTGTCAACAAAGCCAGACAGTAATTCTGACCAAACATGGTCGAACAATTCAATTGCATAAATGACTTCCCCTATCCCCACTAAATTACATATAGCACTATATAAAAACTGAGGTTCAATACCTCTAACATTTTATGGCGTTTTTGTTTGGTTCAGCACAATAACCGATCAGTTATTTAATCACTATGGTATTTTTTATTATCATCCACATCTCATCGATTATTGCCTTATTGATTTCCAATAATAGATTGTGGCGTTGTTTTTATGGTATTTCAATATATTCTCTCTCTAGATCATATGATGGGAAAACATCTCACTCTAATAGTGCAAATTAACGTGTTGCTGATGGCTTTATCCACTTATCGGAGTAGACATGAACTAAGGTTGATTATTATTTTTACATATCTTGATTACACTCTTAGCTGTGCTTTTATTACTAATAGGAAATGTTATATTTGAGCCTTTATTCACGATAAAATTGTGAAAAACGTTTAAAAATACAAAAATATTTTCTCACAAAGAGTTTAATTTTATTTTAGAATGATAGTTTTAGAATCTCTCATATCTAATGAATATAATAACATAAACAGAGGAAGATAGATTTACCATCACAATACCGATATCTTAGAAGAAATCAATATATTTATGCTATAGATTCTGGTTGCCCTAAAATGTAAATAATCATATTCCATAGGAATTAATTTAGATATTTAAATAGCTATTATATCAAATTGATAACTAGCATTTTTAAATTACATTTCAATTTCAAAATATCCGGTGTAAATATCTACGCTGCACGCGCATATATTTGTAAATATTAATTGTAAGAAATAGTCGATGTTTTTTATCAAGTCCGTTGAAGAGCGATTATTGCTTGAAACCTGCATTCTAAAATGAAAATAAACTTATTGCGAATAAATAATTTTGTTTTAAAAAAATATTTGAATCTTATAATGAGAAATTACACCTGTCTTTCAAAGGCAAACCTCTTTTAATGTTAAACGTCTTTGCACAAACTAGAGAAATGAAGTGAGTTCTTGTGTGTGGAGGAGATATGATAAACAATTCCAGGTTGTTTGGCCGCCTCACACCTCTACCAACTCAGTATCGATACCTTAGCAGATTTTGGATCACAATATCCACGTCCTGTATGTACAAAACAAATGCCCAGCATGAAATACTTTGTTAGACATATTCATTCATGCTATATTTTAATAGTGGAACAAGATCACCTGTTTCATTAAAAATATGGACAGGGGAAGATTGGATTCGTGAATTATGATTCCTTCATTAATTATATTGCCTTATTAGGGAGCATGCCTGTCCACTACGTCTGACACAATGGTGGCCGTTCCTTTATTAGGACTTTTACAGCCTTCTCTCACCAATCTGGTAGCTGGGGGTGACGGCGCTAATTCTACATCGGGCCTTTTTCGTCACATTGTAGTTTGTCTCTTTTGGACCTGTATCTCCTCATCTTTAAATTTTGCTCTGGAATTTAATATATATATATATTCCACACAAAAAAATGTATTTTACCCTTAATATGAATATTTTAGTAATAGTGTAGCTATAATATTTTTTATAAAAGAATATTTATTCGAGAGATTTTTGATATTTTTTGTTACACAGCATATTTCTCTTATTGCATCTCTATTATGTTATGTTAATAAATTGTTATTTATTTCTATCAGAATAAAACATCTATTACCATGCCTAAAGGGTGCGTTCTCTTAATTTTTTACGAGTAATTATTGTAAAGATACTGGATAGAAAAACAAATTAAAGATCTTAGAGCAGACCTTGAATCCATAGGTACCGTCTGAGACATTTGACTCCAGGATTCCACCGCCATACAAAGCCAAGAATTCCTTCCAATAAGTCGATGTCTCTACAGACATTACGACGACAAAGCCTTTTTCACGCCGCAAGAAATTGAATCGTATGGCTATTGGGGAGAAAATTTCAAACCTCTGAGGAAACCCGCGACAGAACCTGTCAGATCCGCGCAATTAACAACAAGATTTTCGATCTGAGGGTTACAGCTCACATAAGAAATAAGGTGTTACAAATTATATCATTTAATTAACAGAGGATATCAATTTTGATCATTTTGCTTCTTAGCATAATTCTTTTATAGTCTCTCTTTTATTTGATGTTAATATATTCTAGTAATTTTGTTCAGATAAAAATAAATTACTTTTTCATTCCTAAGATTGTCTTCCCCTATGTGCACACAAAATATATATGAAGTTATTATATACTTTATCAAGAGAGGTAACATTTCAAAGTGAGGATTATAATTTTATATAATTGTACAATAGATAGGTTACGGTTAATACACGAATAGAGCCGTGTGTGGAGAAAATAGGTGAAACTGCTAGGAGGTTTCCTCACTGATGCAAATGTTTATTATTGTATCAAGATTTGTTCCTGCGGAGAAACTGAACATATTGATCATCACCTTATATTCGACTGTCCGAACTTTACAGAAGTGAGACATCGATTGTTCCCAGATCTATAAATGATTTAATTCTCTTACACAGCCACTTTGTCTATATAAATTTTATGAACTCTGTCGATTAATACATGTAAATTTGTAAATACTTTATTCCAAATTCTAATTCTTTTGTTGTTTTGTTTGTTTCCTCTCTATAATAGGCGCAAATATTTCTATATCGCACCTGGTTGATTAATAAATAAAAAAAGGTCAATGGAAGTAATTTTCAAATATAAAATAATTATTAGAGTTAACAAAAAGCATCAAAATCAAAAGGAGTTGAAATATATAATTCACCACATATTTCGACAATGTATCCCTTCAAGGCTTGGTTTTTTCAAATCACAGTTGAGAGTTTTAAATAATTTCTCTCTACAATATGCTTTTCTCACATTTGCATATTTACAGTTCCTCAAGAACCTCAAACAGACAGTAAAATGTATTCAACGGAGAGGAACATATAATAAACATATGTTAATCTTTTAAAAAGGCGCTAAGAGTAATGCTAACTAAAAGAGTATTGTCTATATAATAAAGTATCATGGTGGTTGAATTAGAAAGAAAAAAGGGACTTATTTCTGGAATAAATGTACAAGGATCTTTATCAGACTATTGTTATCAATAAAACTTATCAAGCGTCAGTTATGCTGAAATATGTTATGCTAAATATATTTCTTAAAATTAAAGATAGTTCGGCCAGTAAATCTTATTATTATCTCGACGTTTCGACAAAAATATTTTGTCCTCGTCAGAAGCGTAGAGGCTTCCTGGCCGGCAATCATAGTTCTTAAAATTAAAGATACCTATTTGTTGAATATAGTTCAATATTCTATTGACGAATTATTGCACCGTTTTTCTCGTGTAGAAGGGATTCCATGCCCGAAAGCTGGAAATTTATCCGAGTTAAAAAATGTTTAAAGAAAATATTTCCTAGAAGATTGACGATTTCACCTTGATATTGAATATTTTTACCTCGTGAAAAGAAAACTTCTAACGGAATAATATTTGAGAAAGAAGTCCATGAGATATTTAGGTAATCATAGAGGAAATATATTTAAATTGATAAGCAGAGACGCTTAAAAGAAAATATGAGCCGTTGTAATAAGGCATTAGAGGAGATACAATTGTATGAAGATAGGAAGAAGTTTAATTGCTAAAAATACATTTCTGAAAAGAAGACTCAATTCTAGTTGATAACCTTTGTTCTACCCCTCTCAGGACCTAGGTTTAACTGTATGTCCGAGCTCTCAGAACTTGTAATTTGTTGTCGAGAATTAAGTTGGCATTCATCCCTTGTTCAGAGAGCCAACTCTGCAGGTCGGATAGTCATTAAAACTCTTAGAACAATGCAGACCCACAATATATCCACAAAAATGGCAGCTGTTTTCTACAAGGTGAGGGCTCAGGTAGATAATTTCTTATTGCTAAAAATAACGCCCATTCTAAAAAACTGAAATAGACTTTTGTATTTTTTAAAAAGAATTTAATCCGCTCTTATCATTGCCATTGAATTTTTTTTTTTAATATTCCTCTTTCTTATGTTTATTATTTCAAGGTTATATGTTGTAAATAACTGTTTTATACTATGATTCCTTTTAACATTCACAGGTCGAAACTCGAAAGCTCTCAATAAAATAATATTAAAAAGAGAGACAAGTTATTTAAATAATTCGGTACAAATGGTAGTATGTGTAATGTTGTTAGTTCATATTTAGATAATAATATATATATATATATATATATATAAATTATATATATTGTAATAAATGATTGAAAATACAGCATATAAAAAATAAAATGAATAGTTAATACATATATGGTGGCTTTGTCAAAGTGTAGACGTGACAAAGAACGTCGGGAACACCGACAGCAGAGGAGACATTAAGTTAGACTATATATATATCGAACAAAAGGTGATTTAATGAAATTAGAGAGAGGTCCCCGTGTCTGATCAATATTTAAATGAGGCGTGGCAAGGGAGTTAGCCGCCCGTCAGACTTTACAGATCTCGACTTTACATTATCATCGGGTGTGTACTTAGTAGAAAATAACTGCTGATGAACAATAGGTTTCTTTGTTTAGAAGAATTGTTTGCTATTTTGAATGTCTTGTTGTTCTATGTGTCTCCCTCGTAATGGTAAATTAGATCAAAAACTACTTTTAATACCAATTTACGATTTATAAATTTAAACCTAATACTAAGAATCAAATTCAAATGTTTAAATATTATTTTCCAAAAGCTTGAAAACGCTTTCGCGCGGAAAGTCTTTGCAGAAATTCGAGATTCTGAAAGGTTTGTTTGAACATTTTAACAAAACAGTGAAAACTTTGACATTTCAGGGTTTGGCTCGTTTACATTAATTGATCTGTACACAACTCCCCTTTAGAATAAATAATTTATCTATGAGAGTGTATTGATAGATATGTTTTTCATTTATTCAACATCATATTTTCCTGTTTTATATTGTCAACAGCTAGACATTATTCATAGTGTGGGCGGATGTTTCTCTAGCGGCGACAATCCGACATGTGACATAGAGATTAGAGCAACCAAACGTCATTATCTCACATAACAATCACCTGCCCAGTAATTCCTCGCATACAGTTGCCATATAATTTTCACAATAGCTATCTAAGCGCTGAGGATGTATCTAGGAGGTATCTTCTGTCTACTTGTTGCCGAGAGAAGGAAACAGTATAAATATAAGAGCCTTCACGTTATCAGTGCTATTTACGTGAAATATACCTATTCATCTATTATAAAATAAATAAATCGGTTCCTTGTATCAATATTTAGTTATATTTTATATATTTATAGATACATGCGTCTTATTTTAATTTTTAGATTCCATGAAGTGCCAATTGAACCAAATCTATACGTTATGTTCTGTAGGTATTTCCAATTTATCAATATACGAATATACAAGGATTTTGAAGATTCATTGGTGCGTACTAGGAGACTGAGTGACATATTTTCATCTTTTTTTCTTCAAAAGTGAGGGTCGGTGTTGTTTGTCGAGGCGGCGTGGACGTAAAGATGCAGAAAAAGGCTGGGATTTATGAGCGGCGTCCAGGACATTCTACCAAGTTATTTTGGTCAGGTCTGGCAGCGGCTGCCTCCTTTGATACAGCACCGACCTGGATGCCCTCTCGGCAAGCTCTTCAAGAGATTGCTGATGATGGAACAAGCTTAGTGACATAGAGACGTACAGACATTCATCTGATGACGCGCTTTATTTCAAGTCAACTTTGCCGTAACGTGCTTGATTCATTAGAATAATATATCTCCCAGAGATACCTACTAAAACATTTACATATTTTAATAAAACTTTAAAACGTTTTTTTGTGTGAATTTCTCTCTATTACAATTCGTAAAATAAAATTGTGATACATAATATCCAAAGGTGTCGACGTCTCCAAATATAATAGGTGGTGCATATGTATTAAATGGATCCCTAAATTATTGCATGTAAAAAGCAAGCTCTTAATGCAACTTGATTCATACAAGTGATGTGGATGAACTTAAAAAAATAATTAAATATGAGTGATTGAATATTAATTAATTTATTTTTCTATTGTTTTTTGACCAAGAAAAGGTAAATTCATTCTATCAAGAGATATGTAAATTTTGTTCGTTCAATTTTAATTTTAATTTTAGTTTTGCTTGGCTTGCATGTAAATATTCTTAAGGAAGAGAAATAAACTTTTTTTTTTCTTTTATAAGTGCAGACATATTTTGTTTGATATAAATTTATAGAAAATTATTTAAATAGCAAAATAACAATGGCGACGAGACTTTCGTTCGAACCTTATGTAATGAAAGAAGAACCTTTTGAAAATTATATTCAACGATTCAAACAGTACATTTTTGTGAATGAAATTGAAGGTAAGAAGATTGTTCCTTTTTTTATTATGTCTATTGGACCAAATACTTATGGTATTCTGAAAGAATTGATCTCACCTAGAGATGTTTGTGCATTAGAATTCGAAGAAATTGTTAGTGTTCTACTTACTCATTTTACACCTAAGCTAAATATCATTTTTGAAAGATATGAGTTCAGCCAATTGATTCAGGAACATGGCGAAAAAATAGAAGAATATGTCCTTAAATTAAAAAAACAAGCTAATAAATGTAATTTTGGCTTAAATATTGAAGAACACCTAAGGGATAAATTCATTGCAGGAGTTTCTAATCAAGTTATTTTGAAAAGATTACTGCAAGAGCCTGAGCTCACTTTTAATATGGCAGTAAATATTGCTACCACAATAGAATCGGTAGATTGTAATGTGTTGAAAATGAAGTCTTATGCTGAAACTAAAGAAATAAACAAATTACATTCTAAATGCAAGCATTGTGGAAAGATGAATCATCATTCGGACAGATGTTTTTTTTAGAAATTCTTTCTGCTATTCTTGTAAACAATTGGGACATATATCGACTGTTTGTCATTCAAAATCTAAGAATGGATATTTTCAACCAAGAAAGAGAGGAGTGTCTAGTGAAGCGTCTGCCCACGGAGAATCATTTTCGGGAAAGAATGGTGAGTCCATCAATAATATAGAATTTCTGACTAATAAATTTGAGAGTATTTTGTATGTCTTCGACATAAAATTCTTAGCAGAAATTGACACTGGTGCGGCTTTAACAACTATGTCAAAAGATCTATTTTTAAAATATTTTGAACATGTTAAATTATTTCCGTCTAAATGTTATTTAACCGATTATCAAGGAAAGGGCATTTCCTCTATTGGAGAATGTAAAGTAAAAGTAAGATATAAAAATAAAATAGGCCATTTAAACTTAATAGTAACAAATATTGAAAATAATAAATTTCTCATAGGAAAAGACTGGATAGTATATTTTGATATGGTACAAATTAATGTCCAACAAAATAATAATTTTGATACTAATTTTATTTTTAATAAATATTATAAACTTTTCGAAGATATAGTCTTGCCAATAAAAGATATTTCCGTACACATTAATGTAAAAAATAATTTTGCACCAAAATTTTATAAATTTAGACCTGCTCCCTTTGCTATTAGAAATTTAATTGAAGAAGAACTATTATTTTTATTGAATAATGATATTATTGAAAATATAGTGGATAGCCCAATAGCTTCACCGCTAGTATGCGTCCCTAAGAAAAACGGCAAAATTAGAATTTGTGCGGACTTTAAAAGAACCTTAAATCCATTTATCGAGGATGTTAAGTATCCGATACCGAACATCGATAATGTTTTACATTCATTTTTTGGTAAAAGTATATTTACTAAAATTGATCTTTCAAGCGCATATCATCAGATACTTCTAGACGATGAATCTCAAAAATTAACAGTTATTTCTACCCATAAAGGCCTTTTTAAATATAAAAGGCTGCCCTTCGGTATCATGTCCGGAGCGACTATTTTCCAAAGAACTATGGACAATATTTTTTCCGGTCTTAAAAATGTAATAATATATTTAGACGATATTCTTATAGCATCGTCTGATGTAAATGAGCATATTTCAGATATTGAAACAGTCATGAATAAATTATCGGATTTTAATTTTTCAATTAATAAAGAAAAATCTTTGTTTTTTGTTGATGAAATCAATTATTTGGGACATAGAATAAATAAAAATGAAATCTATCCCCTTGAGGATAAATTGGACAGTATAAAAAATGTCCTAAACCGAGTAACATTTCAGAATTGAAATCTTTCTTGGGCATGTTGTCATTCTACAGTAAATTCGTTAGAAATTTATCCATACATGCAAATCCTTTATTCTCTCTATTGAAACGAAGTTATAATTGGAATTGGAAAAATGAACATGATCAGGCTTTCGAAAAATGTAAAAATTTGATTAGTACAAAAACTTGTTTGACGCATTATTCGCAAGATTTACCTCTTTATGTTACTTGTGATGCATCAAATTATGGTATTGGAGGATATATTTCCCATATTGTAAACGGCATTGAGAAACCAATTAATTTTGTTTCAAGAACACTAAATGACACAGAAAAGAAATATTCCCAAATAGAAAAAGAAGGGTTATCAATATGCTTTACCTTAAACAGGCTAAAACAATTCCTTTACGGAAGAAAATTTATTATTAATACAGATCACAAACCATTACTAGCCATTTTTGGCGATAAAAATAATTTACCAGCCTTAGTGGTAAATAGATTACATAGATGGTCACTCTCAATATCAAATTTTAATTTTGAAATTAAATATACTTAGGGAACTGAAATACCTCTTGCAGATTTTCTTTCAAGATTTCCAAATCCTGAAAAAGGGGAGAAGGAAGAGGAAATGGGAGAAATATTATTAATAGAAAATTCGATATTAGATTACGTCTTGGTATCGTACAAAAACCAAGAAGATCCGACTCTTAGAAAACTATATAAGTTAGTCAAGTACGATAAGTATGATGTTGACTCAGAGGTAGATATAAAACCTTATAATAGAATTAAAAACGAGATAACAATAGTAAGAAATTGCCTATTTTTCGGAAATAGAATGATCATCCCCGATTCCTTAAGAGAATATGTTTTGAAAATCATCCATGAAAATCATATTGGAGTAAATAAAATGAAAACTCTGGCCAGAAGTTCTGTCTATTGGCCGGGAATGGATGAGCAAATTGAGAAACTGTCTAAAAGCTGTAGCACTTGTATGGAAAACACATCAAAGCTGCCAAAACAGGAATTTACCGAGTGGACTCCACCAAACAAAGTTTGGAAGAGAATTCATCTTGACTATTTCTATTTTGCGGGAAAAACTTTTTTGATATTGGTGGATGCGCATTCTAATTGGATAGAATGTCAAATGGTTCCAAATACATCGGCGGGATTCTGCATAGACTTTTTGAGAGAATGTTTAGCGAGATATGGTATCCCGGAGGTGGCGGTAATGGATAATGGGCCCCCGTTTAGAAGTTATGAAATAAAGACATTTTTCGAAAGAAATGGCATACATGCGATGTTTAGCCCCGCTTACCATCCGGAGAGCAACGGACTATCGGAAGTGTCTGTAAGAGAGATAAAAAAAGCTATGAAAAGAATTATTTCGGAGGAAAGAGAATTACCCCTTGAGTTTGCTTTGATTAAGGCTTTATATGCATATAGATTGAGTCCTTTGACTAGAACGGAAAAATCCCCTGCTGGAATATTTTTAAATCGCGAGATTAGAACGAAGATTTCCATGTTGAGCAAGAAATCAGTAAGAGTGGGGAGATTGAAAAATAAAAAACAGAACAATAGCTACAAAATAAATGATAGAGTAAGATACAGATGGATGGAAAGAGGAAAACCGAAATGGATGTTTGGGATTGTAAAGAGAATAGTGGGAAGCAACAGCTGTATGATAGAAACTGATGGAATAGAAAGGAAAGTACACACTAACTATATGAGGAGAAGTATGGAGAGAAAGGATGTTTCGTCATCAGAAGAAGGAATAAGCTACCCAAGGCCTCAGACGTCAAGTCCCCTGACTCCTGCTACAATAGTAGCAGAATCTACACCTGGACAACCGACTGAATCTACACCTTCCCGGAGATATCCACTACGAGAGAGGAGACCACCGGATAGATATGTACCTTAATGAGTATTGCTATCTTAAAAAAGGGGGAGTTGATGTGGATGAACTTAAAAAAATAATTAAATATGAGTGATTGAATATTAATTAATTTATTTTTATATTGTTTTTTGACCAAGAAAAGGTAAATTCATTCTATCAAGAGATATGTAAATTTTGTTCGTTCAATTTTAATTTTAATTTTAGTTTTGCTTGGCTTGCATGTAAATATTCTTAAGGAAGAGAAATAAACTTTTTTTTTCTTTTATAAGTGCAGACATATTTTTTTGATATAAATTTCTAGAAAATTATTTAAATAGCAAAATAACAACAAGGAGTTAAAGCATTTATTCCATAAATGTGAATGTATGCTCCAGATCAGTCCAATAATCAAACAATTCCAAAGGCCTTGATAATTGATGAAAGTGTTTGTAGAAAGATAACCTCGGGATTGAGCCACTTACAAATTCGAATAGCTCAAAAAAGTCATATCTTGTTCTAGGATAGAAAAACCATTAGGCTAATCCATATAAATAATACACTAACAGAGTTTTCAGTTGTAAGGTTTTATGCAATCTCTTCCGAAGATACTGAACTATACATAGCGATCTATAAGCCAACATTTTTGTTATTTTTTACTTCATGTGTACACTTTCTTTTATTCCCCGAATATTAGTGCTATTTTTATTTTTAAACTATTAAATTTTCCAAAAATAAATACAAATAATAATGATTTCCTACCAATAGAGTCAAGTTAACAACAATTTCGTGAGACGATTTTCAAATAAATAGACAGTTTATTAGGATTAATAATAACGATATATTTAATGAGGTTTTTAATGGGTATAGTAGAATAAACGATGGAAAATAATATTTAATGGCATAATGTACAATAATGTTCATAATGGTTGAATTCCGGCGTCGTTGTTTTTATTTCGGATCCCGTCACTGTATAGAGGGGAGGGTAAATGGAGCCAATTATTCGACACTACAACAAAGTGACAACAGTAGAACGTCGCGGTGAGGACACCACTGAGTGTTGATCTTTAATTAGGCTTGGTCTTTAATGAAGTATCAATTAATGGTGTATTTGTCTCTTTATGAATCATAAAATTCAACATCACTTAACTCTGTGTATTTAGAAATTTAAAATAGTTTATGTTTGGATGATAAAATATTTTTAACGGGTAATTATGTAAGGATATTTTTCTAGAAGGAATTGTAGCTATGGGGATCAAAATTACAGAGGAATCTGGTCAGTATTAAAGAGGGATCGTCATTTAGAACTTGATTATGAGAAAGAAAATTCTATGAAAATTGGAACTTTTAAAAGTGGTTTAGAAAGGTGTTCACTGTGTAAATGTATAATAGCACACCAGAATGATACTGTATGGCTTTTTGTGTGCATGCGTTTACATTAGGTATTCTAACACCTTATATATATATGTATATGGCAATATGAACCAACAAACTTTTGACCTCTCTTTCTTGGACTTATCCAGCATTTGAGGATATAAAAACCCCTAAAGACCCGCAAATAGATCGCTACTTCCAAGTCCGCGGTAACCTTTGTCAGTAGATTCATCAAGGCTTAACCATGCCATTATAGAACTGTTAGAAATCTCCATTTACTCCATACTATCCATCTCTTGCTTCTTATCTCAACACTTTCTGTTCACGGAACTTTCCTAGGGTAGCTGTGTCCATTTGTTTAAATGTGCTGTATTTACAATGAAAGATAGTCTATAACTCCTCACCTATATACCACGTATACTTAGATAAAGTCCAAAACATAAATATTAGGTTAGAATAAATTCTGCCATACCCCGGAATTATTTTATATTTTAATACAGAAATATAAATTTAAAATAGGTTTTTATCAATCAACTGAAATAAAAAAAAAAAACACAAACATAAAATTGCATTGATGTTTTCAAAGGCTTTATTTAAACTATTATATATATAGATGGCGCGTTGTTGCTTTATATTAAAAACTTTTCTTATATTTTATAAAAAAAAGGAAGAACTCAGCCATGTTTCGCTGTATTTAAAATGGTACTTATCCAACAAACCTTGGCCGAAGATGCCTGGGGAAGGTTCCAGGGAGAAAGGCCTTCGTGACTGACACAAGTCTTCGATTAAATGGTGGAGGAGAGAGGTAAACCCATTAGCTGATTGATTCCTGACGATCTATAACTAAAGAAAATTCTTCAACAGTTCGAGAATCTTTCTTTTCGTTCACAGAAAACTTCAATATTTAGATCGAATTCACTCAATCGATATTTGAGCTATTCCTAACCGATAATGTATGGAATAATTTATTCAGAAAACATATATATATAATACGGTATGTTTAAAGGTATAATATAGTTGAAATATATAACACAATTATTTGATTATACAACAGCTATAAACACGGAACAAAATAACTATGAATACAAAGTGATATGTCAATCTTACAAAATGGTAGAATCATTTCACTCTGTCGGAAATCTCAGTATATGTAACGAAATGCATATAAATTTGTATTTTTTACAAAGAGGTTTATGTACGTTTGCCATGATTACTGAAATAGTTAAAAGTAATCCTCTTTTTTAGAAAAGGATTCAAATATAACTCTAGTAAACACTAATATTTCACAAATAATTTCTCATCCTAGCTGAAGAGAGATTTCCGCCTGGACAAGGGAAACCGAGTCTTAGCGAAACTGGTGAGTTGTATAATTGGTGAATGCGGTCTTTTTCTGTTCATTAAAATATATACTACTCTGATCAAAAAGTTTCGACACTTTGCTCTTAAAATCCTAAAAGCTCAATATATTTTCTACCGGTTTGTGGCAAACGAAAGCGTTGCCCTTGGCTTGGAGACCTGCCAATTTTCAAAAATCACGCGCCACAACAGCGCGAGCAGCGGCTGTTCGAAGTGAAGCCATTTTGCCCGTATTCGATTTCGTTAGTCACCGAAATGGAGGATCAACGAATTTACAACAAGTTCTGTGTGAAAAACGGATTCAAGGGTGTCGAAATTTTCTGGATGTTGCAAACAGCCTACGGGGATGCCGTCATGAGCCGAAGACGAGTTTTCGAGTGGTACAAGAGCTTCAAGGAGGGTCGGGAAGAGACCGCCGACAACGAGCGTTCCGGGAGACCGTCCACATCAACCACGCCTGAAAAAGTGGACAAGGTGTTGGAACTGTTTTTTTTTTATAACTTATGAGCAAAGTGTCGAAACCTTTTGATCAGAGTAGTATTATATCATATATTCTAATGAGAAATGAATAAATTAAATATTCTATTAGTTTTCACGTAGATGTTTATAGGATTTTCTAATATGGTCCATAAAACTATTTTTTTGTTATTATATTCGATAAGTTTTCATCATTTTTTCTAAGGATACAGAAACTACGATAATGATAAATTTACGTGTTTCTCTCAATAGGATATCCAATATTAAACTCTTGCAGTTGAACTTTCCGGGCCAATCCTTTTCACTAAAGAACATACTTCAACTGTAGCTTCAATTTTTCATGAAATTTTATTTATATTCCGGTATTATACAGTACCTCCTACATCGAGCTCAAGACAGGGATGGCTGGCGTCGCATCGTAATACGTACAGTGGGTCACAACGTTCGATCGCGAATAAAATGATTTATACTAAAGTACCTCCATATTCAGTGAAAATTTGAGCTCTTCTCTCTCTCTCTCTCTACAGGTGCATATTAAAACCCTCAAAGCATTTCTTATGATCGCAGCAACTAGGGTATTTATAAATTGATGCCAATTGATACAGAAATGTTTGATATTTCAGCAAGACCGGCATTTCTCTGGATCAGATAAGACGTGTTGGGTCACCTGAGAAATCTCCGGGGAAGGTGTCAGGAAGGAGGAAGATCTGCTGTTGTCCTCTGGGACAAGTTTATTTGAGGAAGAGCCATTGTGTCCCGTGCTGGACTGCTTCCAGGCCTCATCGAACACAACTCCCTCACTATTGACTCACAGGCCACATACCCCTCGGTCCTTCACCTTCCTCGCAGCACCAGCGCGAACAACACAAATATCATCAGATCCAGCTGATTTTGGTGATAAAAAGAAAGTGATATGAAAAAATTGTTACTTCAAACGAACTTTTCCTCTGAAAATTTTCACTTAATCATAAATAAATCAATAAGATTATTCTCAGAAGCACAAGCTTTCAAAATCTCAACAGATGTAAGGTCTACCTAGAAGTGAGAGTAGTTCGTTACAGAATTTCTAGTCTATTGCTATTTATACTAGGAATATCTATTAAGCTACTCAGACCTATGATAGCTTGCGATTTACTCTGACAAAGGCTGTTCTCATAAATATTGTGGAAAACCTGCAGGTTGCATTGATGGTTTTCTTAAAGCACAGTAATTTTCATGAAGAAATTGTACTCTTTTGTTCGAAAGTAAAATTTGTTTATTCGTACTAAAAATAACATAGCGTTAATTCTTTTTTTTTGTTATTATTTTGAAATTAAGGACTTATTATGAAGACAAAATTTCCCGAAGCATACTACAACCCCTGGATTTTCGCTTAAGCCTATTGATATAACACCATTGATAGAAAGGGCCGAGTTCGGACATTTCTGTGGAAATACAAACGAAGTCTTAGTCTAAGGTTGTTATTGTTTAAGCAGGTATGACCTTTTTCTACCAATATAATATCTTCTCTTTATTAGAATATCATAAATAATTAATTCATATTCTGGTTAGAAGACATCAAGGATTGAATTATGTTGTGTTCAATTGATGATTAAGTTCTGAATTATACAAATATATATGCGAATTTTAAAAGCGGCTCACTACTTTTGAAAGAAATCACGTTTGATAATGGAAAATTAGTTCAGGTTTACACGTTTTCTTTAATTCGAACTTTTCATAATAATATTTTAATTAATATTCTATTCACTCTCTCATATATATCATGGTCGCTCTCCATATATTAGGATGCATTTTCCTTTCTAAACAACATCTTAATTATTTCATATATGTTATTTTTAAGGTGGAATATTTGTAGAAAATGTTCTGAAATCTCTCAATGTGAATAAACCCTCTTGATCATCTCGTATCTCTATGACCTGTTCAAGACTGAGATTCACGAAGACCTGTCTCAAATATATTTGAATAAAATAAGCAATAGGAGAGAGAATTTGCCGTCATATTATATCTATGTACACAATTAATATTAATTATTTTCTCTTTTACCTTACCTTCTATTGAAAGGATTTGGAAATGCCCCTATCTGTATAGGTATGGATCCTCTATTGGTATTAATCGATACAGAAAGACAAGGTCCACAGACCATAAAATTGAGATATCCATTTTTATTGCTGCGGTTATTATGGAACATATTTACAATTATATTTCTATTATATTTAATTAATTTCCCCATTATTTTTTAATTCATTTACATATGCACACACTTTATAGTCAAAAATTTTCCTATGTATATATTGAATATATTTAGATTTTGTAGAACTCCCATTGGTGTTTATAGCTCTGATCGTGAGCGATATCTTGATATTATTATTCATCTTGATTTAAATATAAATGAAACAGATCATTTTATATTTTCCCCAAAATTGGGAGAGGTCATGTTGTTAATGAACATCGTGGTTTTATGTTCGATCGGATGTTTCATCCGTTTAATCTCCAATACCGCTGTTATACTGCATTTTTCAGTTTTTCTTTCATAGTAATACTGATGCTAGACTCTTGGAATGGGTATTTTAGATGAACTAATAGTTTCGAATTTTCATATTTTATATATATAAAATACCTATATAGATATCTATACATCCATATAAAGATTTCCACTTTTTAAAGTCACACTTGCTGGTTGGAGATTCTATGTAACTAGAAAGTACCACGTCAACGAATAATCAACTTCTATCCACAACTCTCAAGTTTCGGCGACAATTTGTAAAGGGATTGTTTTGATTAGAAATGAGGGTCGGATTCTTGGCATTCCATTGGTGGTTGGGAGTCGCCGAGACAATAGGGATTGGTGTAAATAGTAGGAAATAACTTCTGGTTGAAGTGGCGCTGTCTGTTTACACGGAACGTCGTGTATATCAAGTACTAGAAGATTAAACCGACCTCTCGCTTATCCAAACACCACCTAACCCGAAGTGCAACCAAAGAAACCATCAATGGTATTTATAGCCGCCGGAATAAATTTACACATGCGCGTCAATAAACTCCTCACTCGACCTGATGGCTTCAGACCAGACTTGAACGTTTGCCAAATCTCAACGGGGAGGAGGAAGTCTTGTAGAACACGGTGTACCTCCTTTGAGAGACAACCCGGGATGGTCCCTCCGGGAGCTAACTCGTGATAAAAACGCGTTGGTTCACTAAGACGTTTCAAATCAAGAAAACTCTAAACTCTCTGATTATTTTGTTTCGCGTCAAGTATGAGACATACTGTCGAGTCAAAATCTTTTCGACGCGCATTCAACGATTGACTCATCAAAGAACAATCAGCTTGAAATTCTGTATTTATGCTTGCTGAATAAAATAATATATTGGTTTAGAGTAACTTAGTGTTTTTGATTTATTTATAAATTAGATTAGATAAAAAACGCGTCCTTCCTGATTTTGACAACTTGGTTGCTCATAGGAAGTTCCATTGCAGTATCTGCCCTATGGAAGTGTTGTTTGATGCATTGATGGAATAACCAAGTGTGGTAACGGGTTGTTGTGATACGATATAGAGTAAAGTGATTTGAGAAGTAGCAAAGAAGGAGAGAGGGAGTATAAACTTTATATATTAACTAACATGATCTAGGCTCTATATAATTCCACTAGTAAGAGAAGATATATCGCATTAGTACAGTTCTCTTCCACTCACATAGAATGGTAGCTGAATTTAGAGAGATAATTGAGAGATTACAATTTATAGTCTTTTTCTAAACTTAACTAATAGATGATAGTTTAAAAAATGCGGGAATAAGGAAATTATCAATAATTAATGGTAATTTTGCATATCCCATTTTTTATAAAAGTCAAATATTGAAAAAGTAAGATTGTACGTATGTAAATGTGAGGAATTTTTAGTGTACATCTTCAACCAGAATATACTTATCGGAATGTAATCAGTTATACAGTTCAATTTTTAGTGTAACACACTGTGAAATTATTTATAGGGTCTCTCCAAGGAAATGGAAGTTTTGTGATTAATATAAAAATATTATTTTTAAACAAAAAAAAAAAAACTTGTGTTTGGGGATTTGTGATGAAATAGAAAGGGACGTTGTCGGGTAATTTGGGCAGCGGCGGGAGTTACCGGATCTTCTAGGAACTTACCGGTGAACGTGCGCAAGCGTGTGGCGCCGTTCGCGGCCCGCGACGGACCGTCGAGCCACCAGCCTGCCCGACATCCTGGGGACTGGCGCGCCGCCAGCAGAGGGCGCCACGCGTCTGGGATTCACACAAAAAAATTGACTCCAAAAGTGGCGTGCGAGTAATAACTGGAGGCCCTTAGTAGCGCCGTGAGTAAATTGAATTGGGCTCGGCAGAGATTGAAGGTAGTCTATTGTTAGAATACGGCCGGAATTGACAGAAGTCTGAAATAAACGGGATATTGAAAGCAGTTTGGTATTAGACCTTATATGATTGTTGATGATTGTCAAAATAACAGAAGGAATTGACAGTGATATTTGAACTAAAATAGAGTGAGATTTGGAGAGGAATTTGTTAAGCAGGAAAAATATTTATCTTCCGGTTTGACAGGACGGGTATTTGATTTATTCATTCTTATTGAACTTTATCGTCACATCTAAATTCAAATATAGAACAACACAAATATGCAATAATAGATGATAGGGCGAATTGACTTCTAAGGTAAAGTGAAGAGACCAACACTTCAAGGAGTCCGAATGTATTTGATCTCCTGGGCAACAAAGCATTCGTCGATTGACGGTGGTTGGAGCAGGACGGAGATTGTCGATGGTCTGAAAATGACGAGCATTGACAGTGGCCTATGGCTGATGCATGACGGGGATTGACGGTTGTCTATGGCTGGAGCATGATGGGGATTGACGGTGGCCTTGGCTGGAGCATAACGGGTATTGACGGTTGCCTTGGATGGAGCATGGCGGGGATTGACGGTGGCCTTGGCTGGGGCATGACGGGGATTGACAGTTGCCTATGGATTGAGCATGACGAGGATTAAGGGGGCCTATGGCTGGAGCATGACGGGGATTGACGGTGGCCTATGGCTGGAGCATGACGGGAATAGACAGTTGCCTATGAGTGGAGAATGACGGGGATTGACGGTGGCCTATGGCTGGAGCATGACAGGGATTGGCGGTGGCCTTGGCAGGAGCATGATCGAGATTGACAGTGGCCTTGGATGAAGCATGACGGGGATTGACGGTAGCCTATGGCTGGAGCATGACGGGGATTGACGGTGGCCTTGGTTGGGGCGATACGGGGATTGACGGTTGCCTATGGATGGAGCACGACGGAGATTGACGGTTGCCTATGGATGGAGCATGACGGGGATTGACGGTGGCCTTGGCTGGAGCATGACGGGGATTGACGGTGGCCTTGGCTGGAGCATGACGGGGAATAACGGTGGCCTTGGATGGAGCATTACGGGGATTGACGGTTGCCTATGGATGGAGCACGACGGAGATTGACGGTGGCCTTGGATGGGGCATGACGGGAATTGACGGTTGCCTATGGCTAGAGAATGACGGGGATTGACGGTTGCCTATGACTGGAGCATGACGAGGATTGACGGTGGCTTTTGATGGAGCATGACGGGAATTGACGGTGGCCTATGGCTGGAGCATGACGGGGATTGAGGGTGGCCTTGGATGGGGCATGACGGGAATTGACGGTTGCCTATGGCTAGAGAATGACGGGGATTGACGGTTGCCTATGACTGGAGCATGACGAGGATTGACGGTGGCTTTAGATGGAGCATGACGGGGATTGACGGTGGCCTATGGCTGGAGCATGACGGGGATTGACGGTGGCCTTGGATGGAGCATGACGAGGATTGACGGCGGCCTTGGTTGGGGCGATACGGGGATTGACGGTTGCCTATGGCTGGAGCATGACGGGGATTGAGGGTGGCCTTGGATGGAGCATGACGGGAATTGACGGTTGCCTATGGCTAGAGAATGACGGGGATTGACGGTGGCTTATGGCTGGCGCATGACGGGGATTGACGGTGGCTTATGGCTGGCGCATGACGGGGATTGACGGTGGCTTATGGCTGGCGCATGACGGGGATTGACGGTGGCCTTGGTTGGTGCGGTACCGGGATTGACGGTTGCCTTGGATGAAGCATGACGGTGATTGGCGGTGGCATTGGCTGGAGCGATACGGGGATTGACGGTTGCCTATGACTGGAGCATGACCGGGATTGACAGTGGCCTCTGCTGGAGCATGACGGGGATTGACGGTGGCCTTGGCTGGAGCATGACGGGGATTGACGGTGGCCTAAGGCTGGAGCATGACGAGGATTGACGGTGGCCTTGGATGGAGAATGACGGGAATGACGGTGGCCTTGGTTGGGGCGATACGGGGATTGACGGTTACTTTGGATGGGGCATGACTAGGGCTTCCAATCCCGGTACATATTTTCAATCCCGGGATTCGGGATTGCTTTTTTCTCAATCCCGGGATATCCCGGGTTTGAAAAACATTTTCGTCTTTCTACGCCAAGAGGTATATCGTTTGTTATATTTTTCTTTTTTTCTTTTATATAGTGCCAATGACGTGGCTCTTACTTCGATGAAAACAACCTGAAAGCCATATATTTTGTGCCTGCTTATGAACTAGATAATTGCTTTTGGGTTAAAGTTTGAAATTATCTGTCAATTACTGTACACACATCTGGAAAAAAAATATTTGCACATATTTGCATTGTTCAGAGGAAAATACTCCAGATATTCTAGTCAAGCCAAGATTCCACACCTTGGTACGGCTCTGAATATTAATGTTCAGGTAACGCTTGCTTCTGATTGACGTCCATTCATCCAGCGTAAGGCTGAAAAGTTGCCCATTTTCTTTCTCCATCTGAAGCTCTCGAACGACCTTCTCACGAAATGTGTCCGCATAACGACCCACTTTAATCTTAATGGTCTCTGCGGAGAGAGGAATTTCATGTCCAAGAGCATTGAGGCCCTTGCGTAGATCCTTAGATGTGACAAAAATGGAGAATGGCAATCCGTCGAGAGCTATCATTCTAGCTAGCACAGCATCAGTCGATCGATCGATGGAAACATACGAAAAATGATCGAAATTGATATCTTGGGGGTCTTTTTTTGCAGGGGTCTGTGTATCAACTTCGTCTTTAACTTTTCTCTTCGAAGTTTCGATTCCGTGGACCGCCTTCTGGTGTACATGCAGCCTTTTTGTAGACCCACCGACGCATTTCAAAATCGTTTTGCACGCTATACACTGTGCATTTTAGCCAGATCTGTCTCGTAGGTAATAGCACCAGATTCCTTCTGATTTAAAAGGAAAAAATTCGCCATCACAATCAAGAAGTGATAAGCTTACCAAAAATGTCCGACGCCTTTTCTATTGAGAAATAGAAAGGTCCGATGATATTGTTTTTGAGACTTTGATGTTTTATGTTCGTATAAGTTGAAACCTACTTTAGGCTGATGCTTGATAGTGACGAAGCATTTAATGAAATGACATAAAATAAATTTAAATTAAATTAAATGACAAAAAAGCTAGCGAGTGTTTCACAAAATGAACAGCAGAACAGTGCGTTCATGATGACCCATGCATACAGAGTACAGGATGGAGAATATAATCATAGATTTAAAAAAGTTATGAAACAATTTGGAGCCCAGTTAAGAGGTTAGTGGCGGGTCCATGTTACACGCAGGTCCGTCACAAAAATAAAGGGATGCCGCTACTATCTAAGAAGCCACTATTTGGATTGGAGACCCTAGGCATGACGGTGATTGGCTGTGGCCTTGGCTGGAGCGATACGGGGATTGACGGTTGCCTATGGCTGGAACATGACGGGGATTGACGGTGGCCTTGGCTGGAGCATGACGAGGATTGACGGCTGCCTATGGCTGGAGCTTGACCGGGATTCACGGTGGCCTTGGCTGGAGCATGACGGGGATTGACGGAGGCCTTGGAAGGAGCATGATGGAGATTGAGGGTGGCCTTGGCTGGAGCATGACGGGGAATAACGGTGGCCTTGGATGGAGCATTACGGGGATTGACGGTTGCCTATGGTTGGAGCATGACGGAGATTGACGGTTGCCTATGGATGGAGCATGACGGGGATTGACGGTGGCCTTGGCTGAACCATGACGGGGATTGACGGTTGCCTATGGCTGGAGCATGACGGGGATTGACGGTTGCCTTGGATGGAGCATGACGGGGATTGACGGTTGCCTTGGATAGAGCATGACGGGGATTGACGGAAGTCTATGACTTGGCAACACGAACATTGGCGGTACTTTGTTGAAAGTTCACAACAGGCCATTTTATGGATGTGAAAACACTGTATATAAATAAAAATAATAAATATCAATATATATAAATGTGATGATGAGTTGCTGTCGACTTATCTGTGATAAGATCCTGTCGACTCATGTAATAAGAGATGAGAATTCCAGTAGCTTTTGTAGAGATCCTGTCGACTACTGAAATAAAGTTGAAGTTCTGGTAAGCCTTGTGTAGAGTTTTCCAGTACCTCTCTGCACCTTGGAAGACCTTTAAAAGTTCTCACAAAATACAGGCAGTCGTGGTCGAGGCAGAGTGGAAAAGCTTGGGGATATCCATACACAAAAAACAAAGACACAGTTGCACTAAGAAAGTTCCGTTAACAGATAAAAGCTGAGCTAGAAGCGCAAGATGGAGATAGACGAATTCTTCCTAACTACATGTTGGATGAGATCGACATAACATACGACCGACGCGGCTTGCACTTAGGGTGAACTAAACTAAACTGACCTGAACTGACTGAACTGTCAAGTCACTGTAAGGTGATGTATTTATAGGTTAAAGACGGGGCGACCTTATGTGACAGGGGCGTTTCTGAGAAAGGAGGCCTTTACCTGTCCAGGTGTGAGAGGGGTCTCTGCATTCCACCACATGTGACAGTGTGGGTGGCCTTGTTTGTGGGAATTGTAAATCGACCTGATTTATGACTTCCATCTTTAGACTTTGTTGTTTTGGCAATACTATGCTCGATCTCTGCTTTAGCTCAACTCTTAAATCTATTACAGATTTTATTTATTTATCCACTTTGTACAAATTACATTACATAGGGCGATGCAATGACACAGATTAATCATGCGCATAATTATTTATAGATGTGTTTCTATATACAACATGACAATCTTATTATAAGTTATATACACGGTATGGGGTTGTTGGTTCAAATTACCATATATATATAATTTAACAAAATCCTAACATTAAACCTACATATATTCAAACATATTACGTCAGCACCCTGTTAAGCAGTCAAAATGAATTTCCCTGCTCAATGTAAGAATATTTTCATAATTTAATATTAGGAAAGTATCCACATTTTTTAACCTTCAATTTTATTTTATGTCTGGTATAGTCGAGTTTTTGAAATTTATAAGGTATTGGTAAAAGGTTAAAATTTGGTTGTTCATAAAAATATTTCTATATTAGAAATATATAGGATAGTTTAATATATAGTTTTGTAGAAGAAACAAATGCAATTTTTCAAATTTAATTTGAATAAGTAAATGAGTTGAAATTCTGGCGGAGACTGACGAAGAAAGACATGGACAGAGATGGCCTTGACAGGGCTCGACACAATGGTAGCCACCGCTGGCTGCATCATTAGTCCGCGGTGCCGCTGGCGTTTTCCTCCAAATTACAATCTTGCTCACCCTCGGTCACCTCTTCCTCTCGGCCTTTGGTCACCTCGCTTTACATTCCACCTGACCTCTTGTCATCTCGCCTTTCCTTCCCCGATTTTTCGTTATCTCGCTTTAACTTCCTACCGACCTATCGTCACCTCACCTTCCTACCGACCTATCGTCACCTCACCTTCCTACCGACCTCCGATCACCTCACCACAGCCTGAGCAGGAGCTACCTGTTCGCCCTGATGGAAAAGCTAGGCCTACCATCTACCTTCCTAAGGTTGATTGCTGTCCTCTACGGGGAATCAGACGTATCCATTCGGATCGGAGAAGTCTACACCAAGGCCTTCACATTTCTCAACAGGGTGAGGCCGGGTTGCCGTCTCAGCGCCGCGCTCTTCGGCACCGGAGTTGGACCTCTGCTACACCGCCTCGAGAGGATCTTGGGCCGCGGCCGCGTGGTCCCCTATGCGGATGACATCGTACTTTTCATCAGGGACAACGCTCAGTTTGAGCTTGTGCCCCCGATTTTCAAAGAGTTCCAAATGTCCTGCGGGGTGGCTGTTAACTTCAGCAAGAACTGCGGGCTCTGGTGCGGTTCCTGGAAGCACCGGACAGATTCTCTTCTGGGAATCTCCTGGATGTTCGAGTCGCTGACCGTCCTGGGCTTCACATTCTTTTCCAGAGATACCGTCGCCTCCCAGGCCTCACACCTGATGGGGTTGCTGGAGTGAGTTATCGCGAGGTGGTCACCCTTCACCCGCGGCCTTTCGGTGTTGGGTCGTGCCTGCGCGGCCAACAGCCTGGTCCTGGCTACCATCCTGCACCACTTCCACGGCTACCTTCCACTTGACACCACCATCGACCGGCTGCAGGCGCGGTTAGCGCGCTTCATGTGGGGTACCAGCCGAGTCTCGTGGCTCCCAGGGCGCATTCTGGTTCGTCTGGTCTCCGATGGTAGCGTCGGCCTGCTCGACATCGCGGGCTAGCTTCGGCTCGCCTGCCTGAAGGTGGTCCAGACCTCAGTGCGCGGCGCCGCCAACGGCACTCTTAGTTGGTCCGCAGCCGGGGGTGGCAGACACCGCCTGCTTCTGACATCTGGCTATCGCCGATAAGAAGGGGACTTCTGAGCCTCAGGGCCTCAAAGCCTCCTTAAGCTGGACCATCGGGTTTTTCATCCCGCCAGGCTGAGGTCCCTTCGTCTTCGAGGCGACAACAGATTCCTGCGGCCGCCAGACCTGCTGGCTCCCGAGCGCTGGCTACAGGCAACTGTCGGTGACTTCTCCGATGGCCCCTTGCCCTAGCGCGCTCAACGCGGGCCACGCTCCTGGACGCGCAGCATCTGGGGGCCTTCTGTCAGTGTTTTCTGGAGGAAAACGCCAGCTCCAGATATTATGTGGAGTACGAGAGGGAGACCATCGTCCTGCGGGTATGGGCGAACACCATTCCTCCTCTTACAAGCCAGAGGGCCCGCCGGGCACTGGACTCGGCAAGGCTGCAGGCGCATCCTGCTGTAGAGTTGGCTGCTTATCGGTGGATCCCCACCGTGGAGGTGTCCCGCTCCATCCCCTGGTCTGACCTGCGTCGCAACTGCTTCTCGGGACACGACGCAAACATCGCCCTACGCCTGGCCCTCCACGCCTTACCTAATCCTGATCATCCTGCCTCGAGACGTGCCAACTGTGCCGCCTGTGGGTCCAGCGACGTGTCGCTGACCCACAGATGTTGGAGTTTACGTGCGACCCCTGCTCCGGGAGGTGTTCGCCTCCTGTTAAATGTCCCTGTAATTGCAGGCCTGGCTCCTCGGTGTTGGCCTCCATCTCGAGGCAATGAAGTTAACCAGTGTAGCGAAGGCTACCATCTACAAGTATCATCTTGGTCTTGAGGTGGGTAACGCCAGCCATCTCCTCGACCTGCCTACTCTGTGGGAGCACTCTCGCAGTCCATCGGTGGCGGAGTCTTTCCTGCGGTAGGCGCCACCAATGAAGACTGTATATTTATATACATATATACTAGACGAATGACTAGGTTTCACCCGAGAATTCCCCCGAGTGCAATTTACTTCCTACTGAAGGTACATCAATAATAAATAGTAGAAGTTCCATAGAATAGCAATACAGAAGTAACATATAAACCACGGGCAAAAAGTGTGTGTTAAAAAATAAATATAGTTCAAATAGATGGTAGCTTTTCTACCCAACCCCCGCGGTAAACGCCCCAGCGCATTAACCCTTGTAATTGCCCGAAATAGCTCTATGAAAATATGTATTTTTTATAGAGAGAAGGTTATTAATATAGGAATTTTACGTTTTTTTTCTATATTCCAAGAAGTTATCCCGGATGTTTTAAAATATTTATACTTATATGTCGTTTGAAATCATATTAAAAATAAATTACAAAATTTGAAAGGTAATTTGAAATTTAGTCCATTCGCGACCACCCTTACAACCCAGAAGTCTGAAATTGGTCAACTTTAATTGTCACTAGGTTTGTCAAATGAACGAAATCTCAGACTTCTGCGTGCTCTGGGATTATATTAACAATTGACTACAAGATTTGTGAACAGACAGACATGGGAGCAAGTTAAATAAAAGCTCTTTAAAATGGATAATTAACTGGTAAACAGATTAAAGAATTCACCGCTGATGCTCCCTGTTTTCTTAGCAGGAGGAACAGCCACGTTTTAAAACAGTTGGGCTTAAATGGGAAGCCATTGAAAAAGTAGAAGAATTCGACGATAGCTATACATCAGCAGAGATACAACTATTGTAATAGCTTTCGATGGATTGCTTACTTTTTTCCCCCAAACGCATATGAAACATTTTTAAAACTAAATAAATATGGCACAACTGTAATAATTAATTTTAATATTTCAAAAAATTGTTTTCTACAAATTCAAACAAGTAAATACACGTTTTCAGAAATTTAACAAAAACTGTTTAAAAACTATTTAGGGTTTATATATAGATATATATATATATATATATAATATTAATTTGTAAATATATTTATTTATTCTAATGGTGAAGAATACGATGAGGGAAACAGATTGTCAGTAAGTAGGTAGGGGGGGTAGGATTCTAGCACCAGGAAGTCATATCGAAGTGCCAAAGGAACGCTCGAGTCTCGCGGCTGGCTGAACACTTCTATCAATTTTGATTTATGGTTTAGAATTGGCGACGTGCCATTAGGCCTCAATGGCATTACATCTGGTACAGCTCGATATTCATCTAGCTCAGAATGTAGAAATATTTTAGAGATAATTCGGTATATAAATCGAGGAGTTTTAAACGAATTATACATTTCTCGACAAAAATAGATCAGTCCCGGCTACTGCCTTAATTAAAAAATTACATACACTAGGAGTAAATATGAAGATTTCTTAATTTTCTATTATGACATGTTTGTCGGGAAAACATTTACGTGAATATATTGTTTGTAAATATAGAAATATGAATTATGTAATTTTTTTAAAATAAATAATCAAAAGATATGTAAATATGACTTAATATAAATATTGTACTTAATTCGAAAATAAAGTTTGTGTGAGAGAGTTAGTGTTGAGTTGTTAGATCGAGTTAAACTCCACTTCAGGAGTAGAAAGACGCCATTAGAGAAAGATCCCGGGACAAGAAGAAGTTTAAGACGTCTAGATGAAGCAGAGTCTGTGCGTAGACACGCTTTACGTGACAATGTCACAAGTTGTTTCTGCACTGGTAGGAGTCCTAATGCTGAAATTTTATGTTTATTGGTTCATGTATTTGCTAAATACTGATGCGCCGAATCTAACTGATCTGAATCGAAACGTCTCTCGAAAATTTATAAACGTTATCTTATGTATCACCAGCCCTAACGTTCAAAACATTCCATTTCTACCACTTTTCCTATGTGTAAATAATTTGAATGTTTATCTACCTTATGAAAAAACCTTTCTATATCTCCAATATATTGTAAATAATCGAACATTTTCATTCTGTAACAAATGAGAGAGAGAGAAAAGTTTAAATAAAATTCGGCGCTCTGGGTGCCAATCATAAAGAGTCACAGGCTAAAATTAGATGCTTATTCCCATATTAAAGTGTCAGCCATTTTACTATGGCGTATCACCATCTGATTGGTTCCCAAAATCAGGTAACTTTCAGGCAGCGTGTGTATTCTGGCTTTACTTTCGAACATCAAACAGATCCACAACAGGGCGTTATGGTCTGGGGTGCTATTTCCTTTGATAGCAGGACCCTATTGGTAGTCACATTCCCGGCACCCCTGACAAATAAACGGTATGTTGGTGACGTTCTACGGCCTGTTTTGTTGCCTGTCCTCTCACATCAGTCCGGGCTTACTTTTCAACAAGATAATGCCTGGCCACACACAGCACGTGTTACTATGGATTGGATTCAATCTTGCCGAACAATCCCGTACCCAGCAAGGTCACCCATAGAGCACATCTTGGACTTGAAGACAGAAAGATTGGAAGGCGATTGCAACCATCCAGGAATTTTAACTATTTAGATCGACAGTTGGAGAAAATTTGACAAGAAAATTCGCAGAATGCCTTCCGTAATCTTTATCAATCCATGACTTGCCGGGTGGCAGCCTGCATCCAGGCCAGTGGGGATTCAAGGACTTATTGATTTCACTCAAATTTTGACGATCAGACAGTCTGGTGACATCGACATCTGCACCGAGTTGCCTCCGGGCGTGTGGATGATCCTGTAAGACGGTGCCAGGAGATCCTGACATCGGAGTGTATTACAAGGTGGTATAGTTCAGGCTGGACGTGTTAATGTGGAGCGGAAAGTCTCACTAGAGTGACATCCACGGCGCCAACAATCCTACAGACGGGTAAGTTGAAGGCAAGTCCCACTTATTGTAATCCTTCTGTTCGGTGCAATGTATAATAAAACTTTAACTTTTGCTGCATTTCTTGGGAACTCACGTGTGCTATCTTTGTGCATCATGGACAGACAAAGAACACAACAGAGTTTGGGTACGAAGTAACATTTTTTTCTAATAGAAACTAAATATAATTGCTTCAATTTTGTTTACCTTACTTCAGGTTGTACTCATGCGAAAATTAAGAAAAGCCACAGGAGAAAATTTAGTATGAGCAAGTATTTTTGAGTTTTAACACACCTAGAGATCCCTACCTTGCGCCCCCTCGTGACGGAGGATGGACGACTCCCAAGAACAGCTCCGAGTAAGGAGGGGTCCAAGAATAAATCGGGATAAGTGCACAACTGCATTCTAATATCGAAAAGAGTATTTGTTCAACTTTAAAATGGAAGCAGCCTAAAAGGCAGATGAACCTATTATTAGATCAACGACCTATGAACATAGAAGGCAAAAAGAAACCATAGCTATATTCCCATTAAAATTCATTTTTCATTATTACCCTCAGAACACGTAGGTAAAGGCAATGATAATCATAGTGAGAAGTTGGCGACTGTTTTTACTGTAAGTGCACCACATGTTTACACATTTGAAAACCAATCGACCTTTGCATTTAAAAATGTGCAGAGCCCCGTTTGGTTACTTGTACTCACCTGTGGGGTTGGACTTTATTAGAAAAAAGTGCCTAATGTGGGATTCGATCCCTGTTCGTAGTGGCCGAAAACCAGCGGTTTAGACCACCCTTCCACCGACTCCCATTAAAATTCTAAAAGAAAGGACCAATTGGACCAGGAGAATATAATACTATCAGATAGTATTTTAGGATCCTGTGTCTGGTTCAACAGAATAAAAACCCCAGGATGGTTGTCGGAATCAGTAAGATAAGTTACAAGGTGTCAACCTCTCTTTAACACAAATAGAATTAATATAACCCTGCGTCAAAAACTCCTTTGACAAAACTGAATTAAAATGAATGAAATAATTAAATGAGGTGTAACAAACATTCATGAACGGAATGATCTCAATCTTGTGGTAACTAAGAACAGATATCTTTTTATATAGGAGCGAATTTACACCACGG
>CP092867.1:89223210-89242963 GCA_030710605.1 Cordylochernes scorpioides | reverse complement strand
TGTTTAACAATTTTGACTTCAAGCTCCAATATGTCTCTGTTGATAAAATATTTATGGAATATATCAAATAAATATTTAGATATAAATATTTTTATCAACTTTTAAATTTGCACTTATTTTGATTTTAAATGAATTCAATTGTGAATATAATGATAAAATAAATGGGAGGAAATTACTATAAAAGATCGTTTAAAATCCGAATTTGTGTATATGATAATTTAAACCAACAACCCCATATTGGTTTAATATAACAGTATTGTATGATGTAAAACGTGTTGATTATTCGAAAGACCTCTTCTTACTTATTATACACATGTTATACATGAGCCATTGCATCGAAATTTGTAATGTACTCTGTACAAACTGGAGATAATAAATTGAAACTGTGTAATAGAATAAAAGTTGAGTTAAATAGCAGAGAGTGAGATATAGAAGTTCAAGAACGTTTGTGAACGAGGCTTAAAGATGTCAGAAGTTTCCTGAATGTCGTTAAGAGAGTACAGTGACCTCTCTTACTTGATTCATACCAGAATGGCATCAAATGAAGGCTCAGTACTTCAGCATCTCCCTTCCATAAAAAATTCCTGAAAACTCGGGATATGGATTCCCACTTCTAATTCCGCGGAAGCTTATGACAGTCAGTCCACCTTATCGACCATGCCACCATAGAACAGCAAGCCATCATCTCAATCCTCTACATCTCTTGCTGATAGCTTAATATTTCTGTTCACGGAACTTTTCCAGTGAAACTGTATCCTTCGTTTGTGTGGACAACCCAAGTCTTCCATTCTGCCTCGAGCACGACTGCCTGTACTCTGTGAGAGCTGTGAAATGTCTTCCAAGGTGCAAAGAGGTATTGGAAAGCTCACTACCCCTGCGACTGCCCTCTCGGTTAGCACATATACATTATATACTTGCAAAATGCTTTTTTAGCATATTGTGAATAATATTTTCATCCTTCTCTTCTTCTTAAACTGAGTCCACGGGAAAATTTCCGTAATTTCGATGGTTGTACATAAGTCCGTCCGGCCAGTCATCTATCAACAGCACGTTTATCTATTTTAATTAAGTTTCATATATAACACTTGTCCACTATAGAAAAATAAAAATAAAATACCCAGGGATGAGTATCTAATATTGAATGTTTACGCTTCAAGCTTTCGGGTATTAACGACCCTTCTACAGGAACAAGAACTAATGAATAAATCTAGATGGATTAACTGCTTATAAACATACATATATAATATAAAATAAAAGGATTTAAAAGCGCGAATGTTTCCTTTATACATAAAACGAACTTCTACTGTCCTTACAGTAGAAGTTCGTTTCATGTATAAAGGAAACATTCGCGCTTTTAAATCCTTTTATTTTATATGTATAGATGGCGCGTTATTGCTTTGTGTTAATTTATTCCTAATACATATATAATATTTACATAGCTGTTTTCAAAATTATAATTATTTAAAATTTTATATACAATTAGATACTAGTCCACTATCTTAATTTTCATCGCCAACAACACTTCAAGCGTTGTCATACATTTTACAACAAGAACACTGCAATAGTCGGCAGCACCGTTGTTGTTGCTGTTGTCGTGTCCAAAGAAGAGTCTCAGATGTCTCCATGCATCTCCATCACAGCAGCAGCAATATACGCTATCTTGGGTGTGTAAAGCTGCTGCTCTGGGTCTAAGTCAATTTTCTGCAAGTCTGCGGCCATTGCTGGGCATGAGAATATGTGAGTAGGTGTTAGTTCCACACCAGGACAGTTGTTGCATGCTCTATAGGTTATTGTGCCATCTGGATGTATTGCCTTTCCTTTCTAGTTTTTTGTTCTAAGTCTTGTTATAGTTTTTGTCAGTTTTCTCTCAGAGTTTATTTCACATATTCGATATTTTATTTGATCTCTGGCAGCACCGTTGGACCTACAGTATGGTGGGCAAAGCAAAACAATACTACGACTTTAGAAAACCTTGTCATTACCTTCCAAGGTAGCTTATGACACCTTCACCAAACAGTTGATTCGCAGTAATTATCCAGTTTTTCAGCAGGGTGATGTTCTTCTGCAGCAAACTTTTCAACCTACATTCTTCTATCTGCCCACCGTCGGAAGTGTCCAGCGCGACATCAAGCCACTAATCTCTCTCCACTTTGAGACCTTCATTCTTATACCCTAGCCAATAACTGCAATTGTGAGAAAAATTATCTCCTATCTTCACATTTGTATTTCAAATGTTTTTTAACTTTTATTTTATCACCTAATTATTTTATAAAAATAATTCGTTTTTATCCTTTTTTAAAAATATTGGATCATTTAAGTTCGGCTTTTTAAATTTTTATTCTGTTTATCTTTTAATATATAAAAGGAAGTATCAAAATGTTACCTAACTTTTTAAAACTAATTATTTATTCACATAGTATAGTAATTTAAATATCGAATTTTCCAAAATAGGAGCTTTGGTTATATGCACATTTTTTCCAGCGTGAAAAAAGCTGTTGAAATGCTAGTACAAAGTCATATTTTCTAAGCTTGTTTAGCTCCACCGTCACATTTTAAATTACTTCTGATGATGATTAAAAGAGCTTCCCTTTTAACGTCATTTTAAGTTTTGGAAAGAAGAAAAAATCACATGAGGCGATATCAGGAGAGTAAGGAGGATGCGGCAAGACAGATACAGAGTGTTTGGCTAAATAGTCTTGAACAATAATGGCTCTATGAGCAGGGGCATTATCATGTAGCAATTTCCTCTGTTTTGATTTAAAGAGTTGGTTTCTTTTTCTTCTTATCGCATTACAAAGGCGCACAAGTAATTCTTTGTATGCCTGTTTAATAATACCATATTTTAAAATTTAATGATAGACAAGTCCTTGATAATCGAAAAACACTACAAGTATTACTTTTCCTTTGGACTTGTCAAGACGAACTCTCTTCCTCCTAAGAGAACTTGGTGTGTGCCATTCGAGTGATTGTTTTTTTGGTTTGTAGATCAGAAAGAAAGCACCATGTTTCATTACCAGTTATTATTGTTTTTGAAATATCTGAATCATTATTTGCAATATCAATTAAATCTTTGCAAATTGATAATCTGGTTTCTCTTTGTTGATCTGTTAAATTTCGTGGGACAAAATAACCACAAAGGTTTTTCATGTTTAAATGTTCACCAATAATTTTTTGGCAACTACCATAAGAAATTCCAAGTATTTCTGATAAATTATCAATAGTAATTTTTCTATCAGCAACAATTAAATCACGTACCTGTCCAGTATTGCGATCCGTTGTTGACGTCAATGTCCGACCTGACCTTGAATCATATGCGATGCTCTTACGGCCATCTTTAAAACGTTTATACCAGAAATAAACTTGCGTTCGTGACAATTATTCGTCTTCATAAGCTTCATTCATTAATGCTAATGTCTCCGTGAAAGACCTTTTTAATTTTGTACAAAATTTAGTATTTGCTCTTCGCTCAAATGATGACATTGTAGAAACCGACGCGAGCTTAATACTTGCAACAAAATATGCCTAAAATGAAAACTACGCATGCGCATTTACTGGCGTTGCTAAATTAAATTATAGTTTAGGCTTTGTTCTTTACAGTAAATTGATTTTACATTTTTCAAAAGTTGTTTTATATTTTATTTTTAAAAAAGTTCAGGAACTTTTTGATCCTACCATGTATTTTTATTATATTTTTTACTCTCTCTAATTTCCATTATCTAATAAATTGCATATATTTATTAACCTTCAACTTCAAACAAAATACCTCTCAATAATTTCGGTTATTTCGTCACCTATATTTTATCGTATTTTGTAAAATGACCAAATATTCGCGTTCATCACTGAATTATTTTATTTATTTTTTAAGCAATGATCAGCTGAAACATTTAGCGTGAAATGTCATTCTTAGAGATTTTCTATTCAGCTTAATCTTGTTTTTAAATTAATTTTAAATATTATATCTTCTCGTTATTTTATAATTTATTCACCACTTTGTTATCCAGACCTCACATATTGCTCTTTTTCTATTTTGTCGCTTCCTAAGCTCTCAGTTTAGATAATTGAATCATGTCAACCGGAAAAATAAAACAACCATGATAGTTAATCTCTCTGAAAATTGGGTGATTTCTATCATCTGGATGGCTTATTTTCATTTTAATCAGATAATCATATTAGATGAAAACGCTGGTTATAATAAGTTTGTTAATCTATCAAAGGAAACAAATGAACGTTGTCTTTTCCGTAATATTGATGAATGCTCTCTTCACTTTTATAGGTTCGAGTTCGAAATGCCTTTACGAATATTGTATATAGTGAAAGGGAGTATTTATATAAAAATATAGAACGACGTTTAACAAGTTTTACAGCAAATGTTTTTTTTTTACAGAACGAAAAATCGTAATTTTAATTATTTTAAGGAGAAATAACGACTATTCCTATCTTTAGGGATAAAAAATGAGAGGATGAATTGTGAAGAGTAATGATGAACGGAAAAATAAAAGTGTCTAGGGTAGCCTATTGGACATGGCATCTGCCCGGTAAGCGGAACACTGTGGGTTCGTTTCCCATCCCTGGATACTTTTATTTTTCCGTTATCATTACTTCTCACAATTCATCCTTTCATCCTTTATCCCTAAGGATAGGAATATTCGTTATTTAATCTTAAATAATTAAAATTACGATTTTTCCTTCTGTAAAAAGAAACATTTGCGGTAAAACTTGTTAAACGTCGTTCTATAATCATAGCAGCATTATATTGTATTGTAAAAAGCTATAAAACGAAGAGAATTTTTTTTTTTTTATTAAAATGTATAGGCTACTAGCTTTCGGGCTCCAAGCCCTTCAACGGGTACAACATATTGAGAGAAAATAACGCTATATATAGTATCGATATGTGAAGAATCTGCATATATAACCATGTATGAGATAAAGATATCAGATTAAGTTATGGAAATAAGGCTTTTTTAGAAATATTTGACAAAAATAGGATATGATATTAGTTACAAATTTTTGACAGATTTAGCATAACACAAATAAGACTATTGCAATTAATAAGAGAACACATGATCATCTCTGGATGACAATCAACTTTAAATCAACGTGATGCTAAAGTAAAAAACCTAATAACAGTGGGGGAATTATGGTATGGCCCGCCATCAGCGTAATCATCGGACTATGAAAAAATAGGGGTCGGTGTTTGGGTGGGGGGTGGGGAGTTTGTTTGCGGTGGGTTTAATGGCAAGATCAGGGAAGAGAAGTGAACGGCCTAAAGATTATTACATATATCCAGGTACTGCAATGGTATGTCGATGTGTCTGTTAATGCTATGGTTACTGATGGATAATATAGCTTCAATAATCAACCTTTGATACTTGGTGTTGACATTAGAGTATAGGGTGGTAGGGGAGGAAAGGTTGAATGAATGGCCGGTGGTGTTAATATGGTTGAATATAAGCGATCTATTGTCTTTGTTGGCAATGCATCTACCGTGCTCAGTCATCCTGATGGCCTTCGTTTTATAGCTTTTTACAATTCATTAAGAGAAATTTCGTGATTCTTAGTTATTATATTGTATTGTATAAAAATATATTGTTTATTTTAGTCGCCAATTATTTGTAGAGTGAAAAAGGGTCGCGCCTGGAACAACTAACGGGTCCGACTATTCCAATATTCCAGTAAACCTTTTACTCTTATTCCAAATATTCGAGAGAATAATTAAAGGCTGTTATTTCTACTTTAAATATGAAAAATATTAAATTTTAAATAGTCTACTTTTAATTAATTCTACGAACATTAAATAAATGTTAATGAAATCATGTCTCTTACAAATTATTCCTTCTGTTTTCCTCTACATATGTGTATAATGGTAAAATATAAGGGTCCTATTTCAACTAATAAGTTTAATCATCCCCATTTAGACAAACAATTTATATATATATATTTGGTATTCTTATTCTTAATTGAATTGTTATATTTGAGTAAATATTGAACAACAAACACATTCGTTTACTTCAGTAGCCCAAGAAATGTACATATATATAAAACTTATTCCTATTCAAATATAAACTGAACCACAAGGTTTATTGTGATATTTTCTAATTGGTGTATAGGTATGCACCTGGATACCCCAACTACGTAACATATCCATTCTTTTTAATTTTATAATTTTGGCAAAATATGTTTTTTCTTACCTTCTAACCCCACCCAGCCACTATTTGATAAAAAAAAAAAATATATATATATATATATATTTATAAAATTTGTGTCGAGAACAGGGTTTTTACATTTTGTATAATGCGTGTATTGTAAATCTGACATAATATATGTATTCTAATGCTTGCATAATGCTTGAAGTGTATTTTATTGTAATGCTTGCATAATGCCTTTTGTTTGCTGATTGCCTGGAGAATGAACTGTCTAATTTGAGGCCATATTTTACTTTTACAAAAAAAGAAATGTAAATACGTTTAACAATTAATATTTTGACTTTATAGTCTCTTCCACAATATGTGTCTTTATAAATATATATTTTGTAACCATATATATATATATATGGAATGTGTGTCGAATAAATATTTTGATATAAACATTCTCATCAACTTGTAAACTTTCAGTTCTTTTGATAAATTCATTTACTTGTAAATTTATTGATTGAATTCTTATATATTTATGAAATATCATTCAAAATAAGCATTTGTGTGTACATAATACTTGTTAAAAGTATGTTTGCCGTGTAAATAGTTCTCCTTCTTCAGAAGAGTTCCACGAGGAAGTTTCTTCGGAAATTCTTCGATGGCATACTTAAGCCCGCCTGACCGCCGAAGGGCCAGTCTGCTATCAGTATAGCGGCAGATATTCTATCTCTCTCTCTATTTAAAAATGTTTTATATTTAATTTTTAAACAAGATATAAAAAATATAAATTTATACTCATTGCCAACTGCCTGATATTTCATCACAACGACACTTCAAGCGCTGATGAATATTTGTAAGGAGAATATTCGAAGAATTGAAGCGGCCATTTCAAGTGAGTTCCAAACTCATCTCAGTATAAAATATAACTTTAGTATAGAGCAAAAGGAAAGACATATATATATTATATCTAAATTCACTGAAATGCTCATCTTATAGTCTCTCTCTCATTTTCTATTATCATCTCTTAAAAAGACTTTCCCTAAATTGAAATTTGACATTTGTGTACGTGAGGCTTCACCTAATGATGATTTCTCCCTGAAATAGCTGTTTTATATCACCGACGTTTGTATACCACCCTAGTTGTCTGCAACATACAATATGTATTGTGGCTCTTCTTGTGGGTTTTATATATAACGAGGTAAATATATTGAAAAATTATCGAAATTTCAATGTATTATATCTGTAAAAAATAGGAGTGTCACAATTTAAAAAAATACACTATACCCAACTTTAATAATCCACAACCATAGCTTGTACATCTCTCGAGTTCACCTTTCGAGTTCTGCTTAGTTGTTTTTTATCAAAGACTAGCGGATGTACCCGGCTTCGCCCGGGTTTTACCCGAATAAAGGCTTGTCAAACGAACATTTGTTAAAACAATTCTCTATAAACTTATTTTAAAAAATAAGATATATTTTGATAATTTGAAACTCGTAAATTTGAATCTCTCGATAAAGTGAACATTTTTTCCCGGTCCCTGTGTGCCGTGTCATCCTGAATTTTGTCTTTCCTAATTTTCTACATTACAAAATCATCGTTTTATCTAGTGAACATTTTTTTCCGGTCCCTTGAAAAATACTCGATAAGTTGAATAAAATCAATATTAATTGGTTCCCTCGGTAATTGGAAGTTAAAGGAATAGTATCTTTGCCTTGGAATTGTATCATTATTCTTGACTCAAATAAATTGCCGTGTCATCCTGAATTTTGTCTTTCCTAATTTTCTACATTACAAAATCATCGTTTTATCTAGTGAACATTTTTTCTCGGTCCCTTGAAAAATACTCGATAAGTTGAATAAAATCAATATTAATTGGTTCCCTCGGTAATTGGAAGTTAAGGAATAGTATCTTTGCCTTGGAATTGTATCATTATTCTTGTCTCAAATAAATTGCCGTGTCATCCTGAGATAATCTTACTTTTGATAAATAATCTTTAAGATAATAAACTTAGTGATAATAAATCTTATAGATAAAAAACCTTGTTATCATCGTCGCAATGGTGGCGCTGCTTGCGAGTTAAATCTACGAATCTGCAAATAACTCTAAGTATATTCAAGATATTATTTTTCAGAAACCTTCCCAGTACTATACTAAATAACTTCCCAAAGTTTCATGGCGTTCCAATGAGTGGTTTGGTCAGGCATAAGGACAGACACACACACACACATACATTCATTTATATATATATATATATATATATATATATATATATATATATATATATATATATATAGATGAGTAACTGACTGGGGACATTTGGCTTGTATTAAGCTAGAGCGGCTTCCGTTCATGAGCTGCGAAACCTTTCAATAAGGTGCTGGGTTGAATTCATGTCAAATGTTGCAGTCTTCTTATGATACCTTTACCTAAATACCCAATGTTAATGGTAAACCCTCATGATTCAGAGGTTTTTATGAGAGTCCTTGTGGGGAGGTAGAGCGCCTGTAATAGTTAGCTAGACGAGGAATCTTTTCTCAATAAAATCATATTTGGGTTTCAACATGCCTCCCCTTTGTTGGTAATTTTGAAAACATAGCCTGAACAAATGTTCAAGTTGAAAAAGGTAAAACACAACTCGAGGATGAAGTGACCATTTTTAAAACAGAGCCTGAACATATTTTCAATTTGGAAAAGGTAAAACACAACCCAAGGATATGAGGTGCAATCTTTAAATTTACTGAACAGCCATGGACACAACTTTGGAGGTGGGCAGTTTCTGGAGGGACTTCGCCAAGATTTGAATAAGATTTGGTGAAGGTATTCCATTAGATTGTCTGGAAAAAATATGAGGCTTATTGCTGTTTATTATTTAGTCAATTTACAATTCCCAATCGGTCACAGATGATATTTTTCAAACCTTTCTGTATCAAAATTCAGGTTTGGACGTTATACTTGACCCTTGTCGCTTTATAAGGGATATTTCTTTTCCCCACCTTTTGATACGAGGGTAAACACAAACATCTTTCAGATAATGTTTCAAAGCGTACTTCCTTCTCTAATTCCAATGGAAATTTTAGTAATAATATACATTTTTATCAATTTTTGTGTGATTTCTTGTGTTAATAATTATTAAGAATTAAACAATTTGTTCTCAATAGGAAAGGAATTTGCGTTTTATATTACACGCGCATGGTTTAAATTCATGCATATTCGAAATCAAATGGATACGTTCATTCGAGTCTAACCTCATACCTTAATGTACAGTATGGTACGGAGGTGAAAAACTCGATCAGGCAACTTGCCTTTATAGACAATTGATATAATATAATACACTTCGGCCTGTGATTGTAAAACGACACTTGAAGTTACACCGCATGAGTTTCTTTTCAACGAAAAATCAAAATTTTATATCAAGGTGGAATATCGACTATTTCTATCCTTTTTGGATGAGGTATGAAAGGGTGAATTATGAAGAGTATTGATGAACGGAAAAATAAAAGTGTCCAGGGATGGAAATCCCTGGGTGTCCCATCCCTGGACACTTTTATTTTTCCGTTCATCATTACTCTTCATAATTCACCCTTTCATACCTCATTCAAAAAGGATAGAAATAGTCGATATTTTACCTTGATATAAAATTTAGATTTTTCGTTGAAAAGAAACTCATGCGGTGTAACTTCAAGTGTCGTTTTATAGACAATTGATATGTTGTATATTGGGGGATATAACAATTTTAATACATCATTATATATGAAAACAATAGAAAAATAAAAAATAAGTGGGTCAGGTGTTGATATTAGAAATAAAGAAAGGCATATCCTGACCGGGAGCACATGTGCTTTACAGAAGGCAGAGCGCCATCTGGTGGAACAGAAATCAACTAAACATTGATTTCTGTTCCACCAGATGGGGCTCTGCCTTCTGTAAAGCACATGTGCTCCTGGTCGGGATATGCTTTCTTTATCATAATATATATAACTTTATAAGATATGCTTCTTCTATTTTACTTCTTTTTCCATTTATGGATAAAATCTGGCTGATATGTCTGAGAAAAATATGATGATATGTATTTTCGAAACATGAGGCAAGCAACCCCAGGATCGATTTTAGAAATTATAACTGGCCGAGAGAGAGAGGAATTTATCTTTGTCACTCCGTAGCCTCTGCCGATCTGCCTTCCAAATCCACCGGTGATTTATCTCTCAGGTCTTTGGTATACAGCGGCCAGGATGATTTGGAAATTTTAAAGCCGTTTGGGAAAGTTTGATTAAATATGACGTGAAGTAAGTCAATTTGTTGGCGCCTTCTGCCACCATAGGTTGAATTTGTATTGAATTGGTTTGTTGGACTTTGCTGCCTTAGCTTTGATTAGTATTAACTGTGTTCCTTCTTCTCTTAGGTTATATAAATATTTGTTGGTCCTTAGCCCTCTTAAGTTTGATTTGTATTAACTTGGTTGTTGGACCTATGTTATTTCAAATTTAATTTGATTTACTCAGATATTTGACCCTTAGCTTTCTTAAATTTGATTTGTATACGCTTGGTTTGTTAGAGGCGCCTTTTCTCTTTTAAATATGATTAGTATTAACTTACGAATATTTGGTATATTGGTATTAACTTAGTTTGTTGGTTCTTTGCTTCTTAAGTTTGATTTGTATTAATTTGGTCCGTTTAAAGTGTGTATTTATAAATCCATAGTACGACTCAACTAACCCAGGATCTCCCCAAGTGAATGTTTGCCCTATGAATAATGCTTCAAATGAAACACTTTATGTTATATAATACAAACAAAAATTACTGTCAAGCATTCTAAAATAGCAATAAGATATATTAGCACGCTATACGTTATAAGAAATTTGAAATATTTTTGACACACGTATTTTCATTTTTTGAAATAAAACAATTTTATACTGCCCTTACTGCAATGATAAAATAATTGGAGAGCCTGGCCTATCAGTACTGAACCCTCCTAGCGGTGTTGCCAGTTTAATCTACCATACCGCTGTATTATTGCACATTTTTCTTTTTATATCGATACTGAAGCTAGACTCTTAGAAAGGGTATTTTGTCCATAGTTCAGGTAAAACACTATTTCCAAGAGTCTAGCTTCAGTATCGCATCGTTCTAAAATGAACGTGATAGTACACTTTTAAACCATTTACCATAAAATAATAGTTTTGCAAATTTTGAGATGTTGCCTTAAAAAATAAAAAATAAAAGTTTTTAATTCATATTTGAAAATAGTTTTATATATTTTGATGTTCTTACGAATATATATTTTATATCTGACATTTATTGAATCAAAATATTTTAAATTGAATATCATCAAAGG
Source organism: Cordylochernes scorpioides (assembly GCA_030710605.1). Taxonomy (NCBI): domain Eukaryota; kingdom Metazoa; phylum Arthropoda; class Arachnida; order Pseudoscorpiones; family Chernetidae; genus Cordylochernes; species Cordylochernes scorpioides. The sequence goes on along the minus strand of CP092867.1, from coordinate 89,231,499 downwards.
TTTACATATAATATTTATATTCCACCTTTATAACTAACCTTAGATATAATTTATTACGATTTATTTATTCTTTATAAGTACACTGGTGTCCAAAATTAGGGTAAAAAACGCTTAATGTTAGTTTCCTCAAAAAATATAAAATTGTTTTGAACTATATTTTGTAGGTAGATAGACAAAACTATAACAAATAAGTTGACAAAATAAATTTATTGTTGAAAAATTTAACAGAGTTATGCAAATTTATTTTAATTAGTCCAAAGGTCAGGTAGATGTTGACCAATATTTGATGACTTAATATGGTGTGTAGTCGTCTCTAACAGCTGAACAGCTGTTACAACGATATTCCATGCTGCTTATTAGGCAATTATAGATCTCTAGAGGCAACAAATCCCACTTTTCAACCAAAACAGTTTTCAGTTCTTGAGTGGTCCTGGGTGGGGTGAACGAGATCCAATTCGTCTCCCCAAGGCTTCCCAAACATGTTCTATAGAATTGAGGTCTGGTGATCTGGCAGGCCACTCCATTCTTTGAATACCCTCACTCTCAAGATATACGTCTACCATCAGGGCTCTCTATGAAGACGAGATTATCATCCATAAAGATGAACGAGGTTCCGACCCCACTCCTAAAAAACCTTACATAGGTACCTAACATGATACCACCCCAGATCATGACACATTGGCCACCGTAACGGTCCTTTTCTCTGATGTTTGAGGGATAGTTTCGAGTCCCGGTTTCTCTCCAGATCAGTACACGTCTAGAATCTGTGTTTAGACTAAACATTGATTCATAACTAAAAATAACAGGAGCCCACTGATGTTGTCTGCACCAATTTAGACGAGCCCTTTTTTGGATAGCAGTGAGAGGGAAACAAACCTTCGGCCTCCTTGCATTCATAATATTTAAAAAATTATTTATTTTTATTAGAATTTTATATTTGAACTAAAGACTCATTATTTCATATAAATTTTTAAATATACAAAACAACTCTAAAGTCTAAAGTCTTGTATACGTTAAATATCATATATATTTTTTTTTCATATATTTACTTAATAATTTAAAAATAAATTACAATACTCAAGAGAAAATAAATATTCATTTTAAAAATCTAAAATTAGAAAAATATTAATAAATGGATTTTTTTGGTAAATCGATAACCTCAAAAGGGGGATAGTTATCCATTGTAAAGAATTAATATTTGAGAGAGAATTAATTACTTTATTTTTAATAAAGTACAGTATCGGAAAGACGCGCGGCTTCCTTCCAAAACCAAAACCTATTTCCCTGGCAGTGGGGCGCTGGTTGCGGGTGAAATTGACAAATTGTAAATAACTCCAAGGATATTTGAGATTATTATTTTATTTCGACTTAGAGCGCTATGCCCCACTAGGAACACTTGCACTTTAAAGGCACACTAAACACAGAAAAAAAGAGAGATATTTGAAATATGTACAAGAATTATTATGCAAGTTAGTTAGATGAAAAGAGAAAAAATATCAACACAATAGAAATATGTACAAAGGGTTGGTATGCAAATTTAATTAAATGAAATCAAATAGTAAAGTATTGTGTGTATTTGAGGAAAACAATTTACAGATTAAAAAAGTTTTAAGGAATATTTTAGAATGAAAATACAAGGTATGTCCCATGAGTTCCCGAACTGGGTCCATAAAAAGAGAAGTGAATGGAAAATGTAAATATATTTGACTGGTTATTATAGAAAAATATCTGGCAACACGGTGGTACCAATATCGAGGCAGTACATGCGCGCGCGCCAAGGTCATTTTAATTTATCTAAAAGTTATACCTAGCGCTGCGGCGATTTTACGATGGAACAAAATTTGAAGCAGAGGATTTGCATTTAAATATCAGCAACCGAAACTTTTGAAATTCTTAATAAAGTATTCCCCAATAACGCACCAAAGAGAACAACTGTTTTTGAATGGCATTCTAGATTTAAAACTAGCAGAATTTCCATTGAAGATGATCCTCGTCAAGGACGCCCATAATTTCAAAGGACTGATGAAAATGTTCAAAAAATCACCGATTTTATAAAAGAAAATTCTCGAACCACTTTGCTGGAGCTAGAGCAAGACACAGGCATCTCTAAAACAACGATTGGAAGGATCGTAACCGAAGATTTGAAGCTCAAAAAGACTCCTGAAAAATTCATCCCAAGATTCCTCACTAATGAGCAAAAACTGTGTCGGCTTGCAACCTGTGAGGACATGTTGGAAATGACAAGAACGGATCCGGAATGGAGAGACAAGATAATCACAGGCGACGAGACATAGGTCTAAGGCTATGACCGTGAAACCAAGCGTCAATCTGCCTAATGGACAGGTCAGGGTAGGCCTAGACCCAAAATAATCCAGGATATTGAGATCCAGAAAAAAGGTGTTGCTGGTCGTTTTTTGGATAACAAGGGCATTGTTCATCACGAGTATCTTCCTACAGGCCAAACAGTTATTAAGGAAATGTATTTGGGCATTCTTCGCCGTCTAAGGGAAGCGATTCGAAAAAAAGGCCAGAAAAATGGACTAATGGTGACTGTATCCTATACCATGACAATGCCCGCCCTCACACAGCGCATTTTTTTTTTTTTTGGTGAAAAACGGGATACAAATCCTACCTCAACCACCTTATTCCCCAGACATCACACCAAATGACTTTTTTCCTGTTCACCAAACTTAAAGCAGTTCTAAAAGGAAGATATTTCGACACCAGTGATGACATAATAGAAAATTCGCTGTTGGCATTGAAGAGCATTCCAAAAGAGACCTATAAAAATGTTTCGACAATTGGGAGAAACGATGGTGCTGGTGCGTTGAAGCAATGGGGGGATTACTTTGAAAAGTTTTAATAATTTTTAAAAAATTTCTTACCTTTTTTTTTATGGACCCAGTTCGGAAACTTATGGGACATACCTTGTATTAATGATTTTAGAGAAGTATTCAATAAAAACTACGCTAAACAGAGTTAAATTTTAAATTGAAGCGTTCCAAATTAATTTAGGAGTTTTTTATAAAATAAAAAATTAATCTGCAAAATGAGTTGAATTTTAAATATTTGTCTATTGTTCAAATTAGATCAAACGGTTTGGATACATTTAGTTCATTGTTTATTCTATACTCTTGGAAGACGGGGCAATTTAGCAGCAGATGAATAGAAGTCTGTTCCTCACATCCACTGAAGAATCTTGAATCTTGCACTAATTTGATGGATTTCAAAAGGCTTCTAAAATTTCCGTGATTTGTAATAAATTGTGAGTTGTGGAAATTTTCCCGAAAATATTTCGGAATATTAGCGGGAAAGAAACTTTGAAATATTTGGTTAGATTTTTCTTCAATAGTGTCATTTTATATTTTATAAAATTTTCAATTATGTTTGGAATATCCAAGTCATATCGCTGATGGTCCTCAATCGATAAATTATTCAGATCATGATATAGGCTTAGCAAAATACGATGTTCCTTTGTAAGGATTTCTAGTTGTTTTTGTACTCACTTATGTTGTAGTTACGAGGACATCCCTTTAGATATAAACAAATATATATTTATTTAAGGAACGACTTGTTCCATTACATATATTGTTAAGACAAGTTAGCGGTAAACAATAACAGCAAGTTTGAAGGTAGAAGTTGGAAGTAGTGACGTCATAGTAGTGACGTAGCATCGATGATGATTAAAGTCAAAGATTGCGTAACAATTCCCTCCTTACTTTGGCTTTATTCCCACGATGCTGAGGCTCTCCAGGTGTTTCTTCATCTGGTCTCGGGATAGGTCCTTTGTGAAGATATCCGCCTCCAGGTCCTGGGATGGCTTGTACAGAAGGCAGATGTCTCTGGATTCATAACAGTCTCTCAAGAAGTGGTACTTTCTGTTGATATGTCTACAGCGACTGCTTTGTTTAGGGCTGGAGATCCAGTTGATCAATGACTGACTGTCTGTATAGATCGCAGTTGGTTTTTCCATGAAATTCCATTCTTCCAGCTCTCGTAACAGGTTTATTATCCACTTGATTTGACAGCAGCTTTCACAAGCAGCTATCATTTCCGCTACCATTGTGGAGAGGGCAACGAGTGGTTGTTTACTACTTTTCCAGTCTATAGTTGCTTCGCCGAGCTTCAATACATATCCGCCGTAGGATTTTCCATCATGAGTGGTCGACCAGCTGGCATCGGTGTAGGACTTCAGGATTCCAGTCTTCCCTCTTTCAAATTTCACTCCTAGGTCAATTGTTCCTCGTAGGTATCTCATCACTCGTTTGATTGCTGTCCAGTGCATCTGTTTTGGTTGTCTGGAGTACTGTGAAAGTTTGCTAGTGATGTAAGCGATGTCGGGTCTGGTGTTAACAGCTAGAAACATTAGCATTCCAAGGGCTTCTTGGTAAGTGTGCTGATCACAATTGTCATCTTCAATATGATTGTCCAAATTGATTTCTTTGGAACCTGGTGTTGGAACTTCCTTACAATTTTCCATTCCATATTTCTGCAATATTTGTTGTACATAGTGGCTTTGCTGTAGCGAAATTCCCTCCTTGTCTTGTATGATCTTGATTCCCAAAAACATGCCTTTACATGTTACATCCTTTATTTCCAGGTGATGTCTCAATTTAATGATGAATCTGTTTGAGGTATCATCAGAATCTGAGACAGTGATAAAGTCATCAACATATATCCCTACATAGAAGTATTTATCTTCATTCTTCCATTTAAATAGGCAAGGATCAGATTTAAGTTTTTCCAGTCCACAGTCATGAAGTACTTGACTGAATTTCTCATACCACGATCTTCCCGATTGAGGTAGACCGTAAATACTTTTTTTGAGTTTGCAAACTTTGTTTCTGTCTTGGACAAATCCAGCAGGTTGTTCCATGAATATTGTATTTTCAATGTTTCCATTTAGATAGGCTGCTTTCACATCAAATAGTTTAATGACTGAATCTTTTGTTGCTGCCATTGACAGAATAGTCCTGAGGGTGGCATTTTTAATTACAGGGCTGAAACTTTCGGTGTAATCTCTTCCTGGGATTTGGTTGTATCCCATTGCAACAAGTCTAGCTTTGTAAGTTTTGTTTTTGTTTTCTTGGTCTTTAGATATTTTGAACACCCATTTACTTTTGACAACTTTAGCGTTTACAGGTCTAGGTACCAGTTCCCATACTTGATGCGAGTACATGTTCTGTATTTCCTCAAGCATTGCGATTTCCCAATGTTTCTTGTCTTCGCATGCGATGGCTTCATCATAGTCTTTCGGAATGGTTTCATTCGTAGTAGCCAGAACGTAGTCATCAAATCTTTTAGGTATTGTTCGAGTTCTTTGTGGTCTGTCTGATTCACTTGACTCTGTCTGTCTGTTGATCATGGTATCTGGTGCTGGCTCTTCAATATCAACATCTGATAGAACATGATTGTCCAGTTGTTCATCCTCCTGAATGAAGAAATATGTGTCAGTGTCCGTATTATTATCACTTTGTTTTTCTTCCGAGATGACATTATTGTTCTCTCTGAAGTGAATGTCTGCGGTTTCAAGAATAACTCTCGTTGTGATATCAAATACTCGATAAGCTCTTCTGAATCTTGAATAGCCTACAAATATTCCTCTCTTAGATTTAGCTTCTAGTTTGTGTCTTTGATGATTCTCGAGTTTATAGAAGACTTCACAACCAAATCTCATGATGTGAGAGACGGATGGCTTTTTACCTTTCCATTTTTCCATAGGGCTAGTGTCTGGGTCATTGGTTGTGGGAGTTAGATTGTACAGATATGCAGCTGTATTCACAGCTTCTGCCCAGAAGTGTAGGGGAAATTGGGAGTCTGCCAGAAGTGTTCGGCCTTTGTCTAATAGTGTTCTGTTAGCTCTTTCAACTCTCCCATTGCTTCTTGGAGTGTACGGTGTAGTTAGTTCATGTTTAATTCCTTTGGATTCTATGAAGGTTTCAAGGTTTTTATTGATAAATTCTGTTCCGTTATCTGTTCTAAGTCGTTTTAGTTTTGAGTTTAGCTCGTTTTCTCTCTTTACAATAAACTTCTTCAAAACTTCTGCTGTTGAGAGTTTATCTTTGAGAAATTCTACAAATATTCTCCTAGAAAATCCATCTACGATGGTCAAGAAATATTTACTTCCGCCCAAGGAGTTTATTCTCATTGGACCACAGAGATCGACATAAATGGCTTCAAAGGGGTAGCTTTCCTGATTGCTATCTGTGTGAACATAGGGTACTTTGGTCATTTTTCCCAAGGAGCAAGCATCACATTGATCAAGGGTACCATTTATAGAGTTCAAGCCTTTTAGAAGATTGTTCTTCAAAATCAGTTCTAATTTGTTGTCACTAGGATGTCCTAACCTTCTGTGCCATGCAGTCCTAGAATTGTCCTTTGAAATCAAGCAATGTTCACTTGGAACATGAGTTGCTTCAGATAAACGTGATAGGTTCAATGTGTACATGTTACCATCAAAGTTGCCTGTTCCTATTAGCTTGTCATCAGAAGAGTATATGTATGCTCCTTCAGAATTCAAAAGAACAGAGTTCCCTCTTCTTACTACGCTTGGAATGGACATTAGATTTCCTTTCAGGTGTGGTACATGGAGGACATTATGCAGGGTTACAGCGTTGTTAAGTTTGTCCTTACCTTGTACAGTAGCTTGGATTAATCCTGATGAGGTAGATTCGATCTGTCTCCCTTCTTCCGCCACTTGTATGCTTCTTCTCTCCTCCGTCTTGTGCTCGATCCATTCACCATGGGAAGTCATGTGGCTTGTGCACGCAGAATCAATTATCCACACGTCCTGAGTTGTCGGGAGTTCCTCCCTTGTGCTTGCATGTAGTGCGTATTCTGAAGTGGAGTCTCTTCGTTGGGATGGTTCCTCCGTTCGTTCTCGGATTGCTGATCTGGCTGTGTCTTTGTTTTGTTTTGGTCCTTTATGGTAGTTCCTTGTACTGGCCATGTTATTTTTGTTTGTTGTATTATTTTGATTTCCTTTGTTGTTAGGGTTGAACCAACAGTCTTTCTTGAAATGTCCTTTTCTTTTGCAAATGAAGCATGACTTTTCTTTGAATTGGTTGCCTGATGATCTGAAAGCATTTTCATGATTTTTGCTTCTGTCCTGTCTTTTCTTCTCGAAATCCAGTAGAGTTTGTCTCAAGTCTGGTAAGGAGATTTCTCTGTTTATTGACAGTGCTGCTGTGATCGTGTCAAAGTTAGGTGTGAGTCCTTCAACAATGTATCGTACAAGTTCTCTTTCTGTTACAGTCTTTCCTAGCTGTGTGATCTCTTGTGCCAGTTTCTGCGCTCGTACAATATACATGTTAACATTTTCATTTGGGTTCAATTTTAGTCTGGCTAGATCCAACATTAGGTCTATCCTTTTATTTTCTAGAGATCCTTCAAACCTTTTCTTTATGTCGTACCAAATTCTTTTGGCCCTTTTATCGCCTCGAAAGATGATTGTTAAGTCATCCGAAAGTGACAATATTATTAGGCTGTATGCTTCCCGATTCTTTTTCTTCCAAATATCATATTCTAGTTTATTTTTTGTAAAGTCTGGCTCGTCATTAACAATTACGTCCTCGAAGAGATCTTTTGAATCTAGAATTGCTTTCATTTTCATGGACCACGTTGTATAGTTGTTTTCTGTTAACTGTTCAATTTTTGCTAAGTTATATGTATCCATTTTTATTCAACTTTTTCTATCTAAATTGGCGGTTAGTCCAATTATTTAATTTCTTTTTGATTTAAATGGATCAATTGGCGGTTAGTCCAATTCGCGCGCCCAAACCACGCTCTGCTACCAAATTGATATAGGCTTAGCAAAATACGATGTTCCTTTGTAAGGATTTCTAGTTGTTTTTGTACTCACTTATGTTGTAGTTACGAGGACATCCCTTTAGATATAAACAAATATATATTTATTTAAGGAACGACTTGTTCCATTACATATATTGTTAAGACAAGTTAGCGGTAAACAATAACAGCAAGTTTGAAGGTAGAAGTTGGAAGTAGTGACGTCATAGTAGTGACGTAGCATCGATGATGATTAAAGTCAAAGATTGCGTAACAGATCATATTTTATATTTCTGGATTCCATATAATCCGTAATCAAAGGAATATTTGCAAGGGTATGCACACAACTATAGCTAGTTGTTTTATAAGTTTGTGTACACCATAATAATATTTGGTATTGAAGTGAATTAAATTTGTGTATATACTTTTTACTTATATATTTATACCAGACCTCAGTTCCATAAGTGAGTATAAGTCTAAAAATTGTTTTGTATAAAATAAGTA
>CP092867.1:89192430-89223110 GCA_030710605.1 Cordylochernes scorpioides | reverse complement strand
CTCGATAAGAATAAAATCAATATTAATTGGTTCCTTCGGTAATTGGAAGTTAAAGGAATAGTATCTTTGCCTTGGAATTGTATCATTATTCTTGTCTCAAATAAATTGCCGTGTCATCCTGAGATAATCTTACTTTTGATAAATAATCTTTGAGATAATAAACTTAGTGATAATAAAACTTATAGATAAAAAAACTTGTTATCATTGTCGCAATGGTGGCGCTGCTTGCCAGTTAAATCTACAAATTGCAAATAACTCTAAGGATATTCAAGATATTCAAGAAATTATTTTTCAGAAACCTTCCCAGTACTATACTAAATAACTTCCCAAAGTTTGATGGCGTTCCAATGAGTGGTTTGGTCAGGCATAAAGGACAGACAAACACAAACATATACATTCATTTATATATATATATATATATAGATGAGTAACTGACTGGACATTTGGCCTGTATTAAGCTAGAGCGGCTTCTGTTCATGAGCTACGAAACCTTTCAATAAGGTGCTGGGTTGAATTCATGTCAAATGTTGCAGTCTTCTTATGATACCTTTACCTAAATACACAATGTTAATGGTAAACCCTCATGATTCAGAGTTTTTTATGAGAGTCCTTGTGGGGAGGTAGAGCGCCAGTAATAGTTATCTAGACGAGGAATCTTTTCTCAATAAAATCATATTTGGGTTTCAACATGCCTCCCCTTTGTTGGTAATTTTGAAAACATAGCCTGAACAAATGTTCAAGTTGAAAAAGGTAAAACTCAACTCAAGGATGAAGTGACCATTTTTAAAACAGAGCCTGAACATATTTTCAAGTTGGAAAAGACAACCCAAGGATATGAGGTGCAATCTTTAAATTTACTGAACAGCCATGGACACAACTTTCGAGGAGGGCAGTTTCTGGAGGGACTTCGCCAAGATTTGAATAAGATTTGGTGAAGGTATTCCACTAGATTAATCACTATAAAAACCTAAATAATTGCAATCAGTAATTTAAGGAAGAAAAATTTTTTGCAACAAGTTTCTTTTATTCTGCAATTTGGCAAGCTTTCAGGCGTTAGCCTATCATCAGGCCGATTTCGCAAATATATATTAAAAAATAATACAAAATCTAAACTATATATAGGCGTAGAACTGATCTTACCGGAAATAAACAAATTGTAATAAAATATATCGTATACACCGATACATGCAAATGTGCCGAAAACTTTAAAATAAAATAAAAAATAAAAAATTTTAAAACAAATTTAAAACTATGAAATTTGAGATACGCTAAGATTACATAAAAAGGACTAAATTAAGATTTGGAAATTACAATAAGACAAAAAACCGACTATGAATTTATACAACTAATTTAGCTATGGGATATATGATGGGATATATATACCACAGCAGTACCTTCATATATCCCATAGCTAAATTAGTTGTATAAATTCATAGTCGGTTTTTTGTCTTATTGTAATTTCCAAATCTTAATTTAGTCCTTTTTATGTAATCTTAGCGTATCTCAAATTTCATAGTTTTAAATTTGTTTTAAAATTTATTTATTTTTATTTTATTTTAAAGTTTTCGGCACATTTGCATGTATCGGTGTATACGATATATTTTATTACAATTTGTTTATTTCCGGTAAGATCAGTTCTACGCCTATATATAGTTTAGATTTTGTATTATTTTTAATATATATTTGCGAAATCGGCCTGATGATAGGCTAACGCCTGAAAGCTTGCCAAATTGCAGAATAAAAGAAACTTGTTGCAAAAAAATTTTTTCCACTAGATTGTCTGGAAAAAATATTAGACTTATTGCTGTTTATTATTTAGTCAATTTACAATTCCCAATCGGTCACGGATGATATTTTTCAAACCTTTCTGTATCAAAATTCAGGTTTGGGCGTTATACTTGACCCTTGTCGCTTTATAAGGGATATTTCTTTCCCCACCTTTTGATACGAGGGTAAACACAAACAACTTTCAGAGAATGTTTCAAAGCGTACTTCCTTCTCTAATTCCAATGGAAATTTCAGTAATAATATACATTTTTATCAATTTTTGTGTGATTTCTTGTGTTAGTAATTATTAAGAATTAAACAATTTGTTCTCAATAGAAAAGGAATTTGCGTTTTATATTACACGCGCATGGTTCAAATTCCATGCATATTCGAAATCAAATGGATACGTTCATTCGAGTCTAACCTCATACCTTAATGTACAGTATGGTACGGAGGTGAAAAACTCGATCAGGCAACTTGCCTTTATAGACAATTGATATAATATAATACACTGCGGCCTGTGATTGTAAAACGACACTTGAGAAGTTACACCGCATGAGTTTCTTTTCAACGAAAAATCAAAATTTTATATCAAGGTGGAATATCGACTATTTCTATCCTTTTTGGATGAGGTATGAAAGGGTGAATTATGAAGAGTAATGATGAACGGAAAAATAAAAGTGTCCAGGGATGGGACACCCAGGGATTTCCATCCCTGGACACTTATTTTTCCGTTCATCAATACTCTTCATAATTCACCCTTTCATACCTCATCCAAAAAGGATAGAAATAGTCGATATTTCACCTTGATATAAAATTTAGATTTTTCGTTGAAAAGAAACTCATGCGGTGTAACTTCAGGTGTCGTTTTATAGACAATTGATATGTTGTATATTGGGGGATATAACAATTTTAATACATCATTATATATGAAAAACAATGGAAAAATAAAAAATAAGTGGGTCAGGTGTTGATATTAGAAATAAAGAAAGGCATATCCTGACCGGGAGCACATGTGCTTTACAGAAGGCAGAGCGCCATCTGGTGGAACAGAAATCAACTAAACATTGATTTCTGTTCCACCAGATGGGGCTCTGCCTTCTGTAAAGCACATGTGCTCCTGGTCGGGATATGCCTTTCTTTATCATAATATATATAACTTTATAAGATATGCTTCTTCTATTTTACTTCTTTTTCCATTTATGGATAAAATCTGGCTGATAAGTCTGAGAAAAATATGATGATATGTATTTTCGAAACATGAGGCAAGCAACCCCAGGATCGATTTTAGAAATGATAACTGGCCGAGAGAGAGAGGAATTTATCTTTGTCACTCCGTAGCCTCTGCCGATCTGCCTTCCAAATCCACTGGTGATTTATCTCTCAGGTCTTTGGTATACAGCGGCCAGGATGATTTGGAAATTTTAAAGCCGTTTGGGAAAGTTTGATTAAATATGACGTGAAGTAAGTCAATTTGTTGGCGCCTTCTGCCACCATAGGTTGGATTTGTATTGAATTGGTTTGTTGGACTTTGCTGCCTTAGCTTTGATTTGTATTAACTGTGTTCCTTCTTCTCTTAGGTTATATAAATATTTGTTGGTCTTAGCCTTCTTAAGTTTGATTTGTATTAACTTGGTTGTTGGACCTATGTTATTTCAAATTAAATTTGATTTACTCAGATTTTTGACCCTTAGCTTTCTTAAATTTGATTTGTATAAGCTTGGTTTGTTAGAGGCGCCTTTTCTCTTTTAAATATGATTTGTATTAACTTACGAATATTTGGTATATTGGTATTAACTTAGTGTGTTGGTTCTTTGGTTCATAAGTTTGATTTGTATTAATTTGGTCCGTTTAAAGTGTGTATTTATAAATCCATAGTACGACTCAACTAACCCAGGATCTCCCCAAGTGAATGTTTGCCCTATGAATAATGCTTCAAATGAAACACTTTATGTTATATAATACAAACAAAAATTACTGTCAAGCATTCTAATATATCAATAAGATATATTAGCACGCTATACGTTATAAGAAATTTGAAATATTTTTGACACACGTATTTTCATTTTTTGAAATAAAACAATTTTATACTGCCCTTACTGCAATGATAAAATAATTGGAGAGCCTAGCCTATCAGTACTGAACCCTCCTAGCGGTGTTGCCAGTTTAATCTACCATACCGCTGTAGTATTGCACATTTTTCTTTTTATATCGATACTGAAGCTAGACTCTTAGAAAGGGTTGTCCATAGTTCAGGTAAAACACTATTTCCAAGAGTCTAGCTTCAGTATCGCATCGTTCTAAAATGAACGTGATAGTACACTTTTAAACCATTTACCATAAAATAATAGTTTTGCAAATTTTGAGATGTTGCCTTAAAAATTAAAAAATTAAAAAGTAAAGTTTTTAATTCATATTTGAAAATAGTTTTATATATTTTGATGTTCTTACGAATATATTTTATATCTGACATTTATTAAATCAAAATATTTTAAATTGAATCATCAAAGGTTTACATATAATATTTATATTCCACCTTTATAACTAACCTTAGATATAATTTATTACGATTTATATATTCTTTATAAGTACACTGGTGTCCAAAATTAGGGTAAAAAACGCTTAATGTTAGTTGACAAAATAAATTTATTGTTGAAAATTTTAACAGAGTTATGCAAATTTATTTTAATTAGTCCAAAGGTCAGGTAGATGTTGACCAATATTTGATGACTTAATATGGTGTGTGGTCGTCTCTAACAGCTGAACAGCTGTCACTACGATATTCCATGCTGCTTATCAGGCAATTATAGATCTCTAGAGGCAACAAATCCCACTTTTCAACCAAAACAGTTTTCAGTTCTTGAGTGGTCCTGGGTGGGGTGAACGAGATCCAATTCGTCTCCCCAAGGCTTCCCAAACATGTTCGATAGGATTGAGGTCTGGTGATCTGGCAGGCCACTCCATTCTTTGAATACCCTCACTCTCAAGATATCCGTCTACCATCAGGGCTCTCTATGAGGACGAGATTATCATCCATAAAGATGAACGAGGTTCCGACCTCACCCCTAAAAACCTTACATAGGGCTCCAGAATCTCGTCTCTGTACTGCTGAGAAGTCAGGGTACCGCCATCAAACACATGTAGTGGTGTGCCTGCGTCTAACATGATACCACCCCAGACCATGACACCTTGGCCACCGTAACGGTCCTTTTCTTTGATGTTTGAGGGGTGGTTTCGAGTCCAGGTTTCTCTCCAGATCAGTACACGTCTAGAATCTGTGTTTAGACTAAACATTGACTCATAACTAAAAATAACAGGAGCCCACTAATTTTGGGTCCAAGACTGATGTTGTCTGCACCAATTTAGACGAGCCCTTTTTTGGATAGCAGTGAGAGGGATATAAACCTTCGGCCACCTTGCATACATTTCTCTCTCATTGAGTATTTTGTAAACTGTTTGCCTAGATATCATGGTTCCTGTGGCCGAAAAGAGCTCAATTGTTAGATGTCTGGTTGTCATGGGTTTTTTACGTTTGGCCGTTAACTTCAGATAACGTTTTTCTGATAAGATTGTGATTCTCGGGCGACCTTGTCCTTCTCTTCTGGAGATCTCTCCTGTTTATTGAAATTGTTTCCATAGATTAGAAACCACTTTTCCTGACGTTTCGAGCCATCTTGCAACTTCTGCTTGGGACTGGCTGCCGCAATTCTATCAATGGCCCTCCACTTCAATAAGTCTTCTAAACATCTATGACGTTCCATGGATAGATAAAACGGAAGAAATATTGTTTAAATAAAATTGTAAAGCTGTATAAAAAGGCACGCTAGCGAACGCTTCAAAGAATGACCCTTATTAACATATTAGGTGAATTATTAAAATGATTTTATTGGCTAGCTAAACCGTGTGGTGTAATTTGCAAATAATATAATGATTTTTATCATTTTTTGTTATTTTTTTTTTATCAATGATTTAGTGTTTGTTACCTTAATTTTGGACATTAGTGTATAAAATATTTCATTTATTTTCAAAATAGAAATAAAATATTGAAAACATTATTTATATTTATTAGAATTTTATATTTGAACTAAAGACTCATTATTTCATACAATTTTTAAATATAGAAGACAACTCTAAAGTCTAGTCTAAAGTCTTGTATACGTTAAATATCATATATATTTTTTCACATAATTAATTAATTTTTTAAAAATGAATTACAATACTCAAGAGAAAATAAATATTCATTTTAAAAATCTAAATTAGAAAAATATTAATAAATGGATTTTTTTTTGGGGGTAAATCGATAACCTCGAAAGGGGATAGCTATCCATTGTAAAGAATTAATATTTGAATTAATTACCTTATTTTTAATAAAGTACAGTATCTGAAAGACGCGCTGCTTCCTTCCAAAACTAAAACCTATTTCCCTGGCAGTGGGGGCGCTGGTTGCGAGTGAAATTGACAAATTGTAAATAACTCTAAGGATATTTGAGATTATTATTTTATTTCGACTGAGAGCGCTATGCCCCACTAGGAACACTTGCACTATAAAGGCACACTAAACACAGAAAGAAAAAAAAAAGAGAGAGATTTGAAATATGTACAAGAATTAGTATGCAAGTTAGTTAAATGAAAAGAGAAAAAATATCAACACAATAGAAATATGTACAAAGGGTTGGCATGCAAATTTAATTAAATGAAATCAAATAATAAAGTATTGTGTCTATTTGAGGAAAACAATTTACAGATTAAAGAAAGTTTTAAGGAATATTTTAGGATGAAAATACAAGGTATGTCCCATGAGTTCCCGGACTGGGTCCATAAAAAGAAGTAAATCAAAAATGTAAATAAATTTGACTGGTTATTATATAAAATATATCTGGCAACACGGTGGTACCAATATCGAGGCAGTACATGCGCGCGCGCCAAGGTCATTTTAATTTATTTAAAAGTTATACCTAGCGCTGCGGCGATTTTACGATGAAACAAAAATTGAAACAGAAGATTTGCATAGAATTTTGTGTGAAACTTTAAATATCAGCAACCGAAACTTTTGAAATGCTTAATAAAGCATTCCCCAATGACGCCCCAAAGAGAACAACTGTTTTTGAATGGCATTCTAGATTTAAAATTGGCAGAATTTCCATTAAAGATGATCCTCGTCAAGGACGCCCAAAATTCCAAAGGACTGATGAAAATGTTCAGAAAATTACCGATTTGATAGAAGAAAATTCTCGAACCACTTTGCTGGAGCTAGAGCAAGACACAGGCATCTCTAAAACAACGATTGGAAGGATCGTAACCGAAGATTTGAAGCTCAAACAAATTCCTGCAAAATTCATCCCAAGATTCCTCACTAATGAGCAAAAACTGTGTCGGCTTACAACCTGTGAGGACATGTTGGAAATGACAAGATCGGATCCGGAATGGAGAGACAAGATAATCACAGGAGACGATGCATAGGTCTATGGCTATGACCGTGAAACCAAGCGTCAATCTGCCGAGTGGAGAGGTCAGGGTAGGCCTAGACCCAAAATAATCCAGGATATTGAGATCCAGAAAAAAGGTGTTGCTGGTCGCTTTTTTGGATAACAAGGGCATTGTTCATAACGAGTATCTTCCTGCAGGCCAAACAGTTATTAAGGAAATGTATTTGGGCATTCTTCGCCGTCTAAGGGAAGCGATTCGAAACAAAAGGCCAGAAAAATGGACTAATGGTGACTGGATCCTACACCATGACAATGCCCGCCCTCACACAGCGCATTTGGTGACGAGTTTTTTTGGCGAAAAAACGGGACACAAATCCTACCTCAACCATTTCCCCATTTCAACCTATTCCCCAGACATCGCACCAAATGACCTTTTCCTGTTCCCCAAATTTAAAGCAGTTCTAAAAGGAAGACATTTTGACACCAGGGATGACATAATAGAAAATTTGCTGTTGGCATTGAAGAGCATTCCAAAAGAGACCTATAAAAACTGTTTCGACAATTGGGAGAAACGATGGTGCTGGTGCGTTGAAGCAAGGGGGGGATTACTTTGAAAATTTTAACAATTAAAAAAAAAAATTCTTACCTTTTTTTATGGACCCAGTTCGGAAACCTATGGGACATACCTTGTATTAATGATATTAGAGAAGTATTCAATAAAAAAACTACGCTAAATAGAGTTAAATTTTAAATTGAAGCGTTCCGAATGAATTTAGTAGTTTTTTATAAAATTAAAAATTAATTTGCAAAATGAGTTGAATTTTATATATTTGTCTATTGTTGAAATTATATCAAACGGTTTGGATACATTTAGTCCATTGTTTATCCTATACTCTTGAAAGACGGGGCAATTTAGCAGCAGATGAATAGAAGTCTGTTCCTCACATCCACAGAAGCGTCTTGAATCTTGCACTAATTTGATGAATTTTAAAAGGCTTCTAAAATTTCCGTGATTTGTAATAAATTGTGACTTGTGGAAATTTGCCTGAAAATATTTCGGAATATTAGCGGGAAAGAAACTTTGAAATGTTTGGTTAGAATTTTCTTCAATAGCGTCATTTTATATTTTATAAAATTTTCAATTATGTCTGGAATATCCAAGTCATATCGCTGTTGGTCCTCAATCGATAAATTATTCAGATCATATTTTATATTTATGGATTCCATATAATCCGTAATCAAAGGAATATTTGCCAGAGTATGCACATAACTATAGCTAATTGTAACAGGCGTATTAATATTATTTAAATCAATTGCAAATTTATCTTTGTTATGCAAATGTAAATATAGTTTCATCAACACTTATTTATAAATCGTTTTCTGTACACCAGTCGTCAACCTTTTCTAAAATACGCTCAATTGAATTTTTGTGGTTTGCTAAATCTTTGTTCCAGCATATTATTGTGACAGCATCGGCATAGAAATTTATTTCTGAGTTTGGTAGTTGTAGTTTGGTTAACATATCATTTATAAATATCATCCAAAGCAATGGAGATAATGGTCCACCTTGTGTGGGGAACCTTTTGATAATGTTTTTGATATTTTTCTGTTATTATAATTAAATATTATTCCATATTTTTAAAAGGGATTGTAAAATTTTGATCAGGTCAGCAGCCATATTATCTTCGTCAATTATTTTGATTAAAACTGGTCATCATGTATTGTCAAAGGCTCCTTCAATGCCTATTGCAATTAGCGCCACTAATTGTTTCTGTCTATGTTCTATTATAGTATCTGTTATTTTATTCAGGCACCTTGTCGTTGATTTTAATTTAACAAATCCATGTTGTCTGGAGATTAAAAGATTGCTTTCATAAAATTCATAAATTCGTTTTTTTTTTCAAAATTTATTTCCAAATTTTCAGGAAGATTTGAAATCAATGAGATAGGTCGATAACTTTTAGTTGATTCTAAATTAGATTTGTGTGGTTTAGGACTTACCTTTATAGCTGCTTTTTTTTTTCATTTCTCTGGATAATACCCCTTTTGAATACATTTATTAAAGCTTAATTTTTGGGTAAGCACATTTGTTCATATTGTTACTTATGTTGTCTAAACCTGGAGCATTTTTAACATCAGAATTAGAAATTATATTCATTATTTCTTCTTCTTCGATTATAATTATACTTGAATTATTAATTCGTGGCTTAAAATTTCTAATTATTTGTTGTTGAAAATTTTCCAAATTAGGATCGTCTTCAGGAATTAAATCGTCCGTTAATTTGGTCATTGTTTGCTCTTTTAGGTATTCTCGTGATATGTCAATTATGGGAATTCCATTCTGTACATTTGATGATCTTAATTTATTGAAGAACTTATAGACATTACCAAATGGTTTATCTGTGTAATTTTCTTCAATAACATATCGCCAGTTAGTTCTTTTAGCTTTTTTTTTTTATTTCATTAGTGTATTTGTTTCTTGCCAACTTAAATGTATCGTAACTGATTGTTTTAAGACGGTAATACAAGTTTCTAATATAATGAAATTTTTTTTTCATTATTTCCAATTCATTAGTCCACCAGTCAATTCTGGAAACATGTTTAATAATGGGGGATTTAACCATCAAATATTTATATGCAGGTTATCTCAATAAATTTGTGAGTGCGTTCACTATCCCATCAAGGTCTGCCTCATATTTCACTCTGCTTATATCAATTTCCAGTTTGTTTGTATCTTGTAATGATATGTTTTTAGAAAAAATTGCCCAATTCGCATCTTTTTCAAAGAATTTCCACGTGGAAATTTGATTATTGAAGAAATATCCATTCTTAAATTTATAATATCAAATTCAACATCAACATGGTCGGAAATATTTGTCAGATCAGAGGTATGCCAGTTATTTATTGAACTAAGTTACCATATTATAAGTGAGTGTTTATTCGAGATCGTGAGATCAATTATACTTACTCCGCGGCAGGTGGGTGTTTTCAGGTTATGTATAAAAGATTATACATTCGTCTATAATAGGTTGTAATCTATATTCATTAGAGTTTATAACATTGGCAAACCATATAGTATATCTTGAATTAAAATCACCTAAAATGATTGCAGGTTGATTTATATAGGTTTTGAGCAGATATCCAATAAAATATCGATGAAGAGTGTTAAAAAAGTTCGGATGATAGTAGATATTAGAAATAAATATATTTGCTTTAACTGTAGAAAAAAAAATTGTGAAATTTTCCTTTTTGGTGAACTTTATATTTTTATTCAAAATTATATTTTCGTATATTTTTCCCCCGTTTTATTAGAACGTATAATCTGAGAGTCCATATCATAAATAACATTTTAATGCGAAACATATAGTTCTTGAATCAGAACAATATCTGGGTCATCTCTAGTATTCGCCTGTAGTTCACTTATCGCAGTAAAGCTTTTTCTTACATTTTGTTGAATACATCTTACATTTTCAATTATATAGGAAATTAATCTATTTAGGATTAAGCTTTGAATTGTATTTGATACATCATTTCCCTCGTATATTTGTGAATATTGTGTCCTTTGGAAAATTCTGTCTATTTGTGAATGGTAAATAGGGTATACACTTGAATTTGATTTATGGTTGTAGAGATATTTTTAAATTTAGGGTGCTTAGAGCAATTGTGATAATTTGGTGCTTCAGTGCAGTTATGGCTACCCTGTACACCGCATATTTTACATATTTCAATACTATGGCAGTCTTTTGTTTTGTGGTTCGGATTAAATTCAAAACAATTTTGGCATTGTCTGACAAATATTCTGTCTTGTATAGAACATCGCTTAAAATCGGTGTATATCTCATTTCCCATTTTTCTTAAAATTTGATACACTTTCTGAGTAACTCTTAAAACTATATTGTGATATGGAGAGTTTGTTCTCATTGTAAATATAACTCAAGGATATTCGAGATAGAAACCTGAATATTTGACTTTTCTAGATTCGACTCTATAGTATTGTTATATTTTAGCCAGATTAGTTACGTATTGAGGATTTGCATGACCGACAAACATGAATAAATATTTGAGTCAAAAGGCGATACATTAATTAAGATTATATAAAAGGGCGTACCTGGATCTGTAAAGAAAAAAAAAACAATTTTTTTCTTAAAATATTTCGAGAGATTGCTCCCTCTGAGCAATAAATTGATAAAGAGGGAGCAATCTCTCGAAATATTTTAAGAAAAAAAATGTTTTTTTTTTCTTTACAGATTCAGGTACGCCCTTTTATATAATCATAAATACATATATTGTAACAAAACACCGAGGATAAGTTACTTGTTTCATTTAAACGATCTCTCAGGTTTTCTGGAGTTATAAACCCTTCTACAGAAGTATACAACGAAATGAATTCAGAGGATTATACCTTTCGAGATAAATACATAGATACATACGTTGACCTTTATATATACTAGTCAAATAACCCGGGAAACGCCCGGGTTTTACCCTAGAGAATTTTTCCCGAGTGCGTATGTATAAAAAATGTTTTTATTCAAATACTTGTTGTTACAATTATAAATTACTAGCGGATGTACCCGGCGCATTGCCCGGGTTTTACCCGAATAAAGGTTTGTCTAACGAACATTTGTTAAAACAATTCTCTATAAACTTATATATAAAAATATATATATTTTGATAATTTGAAACTCGTAAATTTGAATCTCTCGATAAAGTGATCATTTTTTCCCCGGTCCCTGTGTGCCGTGTCATTCTGAATTTTGGCTTTCGTAATTTTCTACATTACAAAATCATCGTCTTATCTAGTGAACATTTTTTCCCGGTCCCTTGAAAAATACTCGATAAGTTGAATAAAATCATGGTCTTTTATGGAAGATGGACGAAGTTCCCGGAGGTCACCCGCGAGGCTTTTTTCTTGTCTACTTGGCACAGCTGTGTCACCAAATCTGCCCCCGCGCGCCAGGACCTCTTGATCCCTCTGATTAGTTGGTGGGAACTTGGACTGTCCATCCGGCCGGCGGCCGGACGATTACATTCTCTCGACGGGGTGGGGCAGACCTAAGCCTATCTCCGTCGCAAGGCGGCGCTGCTTGCGAGTTAAAGCTACAAATCTGCAAATAACTCTAAGGATATTAAAGATATTCAAGAAATTATTTTTCGAAAACCTTTCCGGGGATATACCTAATAATATCCCAAAATTTCACGGCGATTGGATGTACGGTTTTTGAATCTATAGAGTACACACACAGACAGACATTCATTTATATATATATATATAGATGAACCGGCTTTACCCGGGATCTCCACAAGTGAATGTTTGCCCTACGAATAATGTTTGAAATGAAACATTTTTTGATATATAATAAAAACAAAAAAATAAATAAAAGTCAAGCATTATTAAATAAAATAATACAATTCAGAATTTGGAAACGTATTCTTAGTTCTCTCTTCTCTTACTCTGTAAACTGGCGAATCCTATATAGGACGAGAGGTCCTCAATAAAGGTTTTTGTTGTTGTTTGTTGTTGTTGAATTTGGAAACAAAAATATAAATAAACATAAATATAAATAATTGTAAAATAACACTGTGTAACACGATTTTTTGTTCCTCAGTTCTTACTATGTTTCTGGTGTATTAGGACACCGAATTTTCGGTTTTGAGTCTAGAACATCTATTTATGTGAAAATACAAGAAATCCACACTAAAAGGACTGATAATTACGACAAAGTATTGAAAAAAAATTAACATACTTTCTGTCGATCTAGGATCTGAGCAAACTTTAATTGTCATTGGGATTGAGCGAGTGTGTAGATCTTTAGTTCCTAAATAGTCTGAAAGTATGTTAGAATTTATTACAACATTAGAAGCTATTTTCTTCCAAACATACATCCTGAACACTTAGAAGTCTGAAATTCTGCACACTTGCATTCACATCGGGATTGAGCGGGTGTGCAAAGTTTTAGGCTTCTACGTTGTCTGGAAGTAAGTTCAAAATTGATTACAAGAATCTTGGAAGTCATGCAGTTAAGTTAAATAAAGCTTCTGACGTATATGTGTCTATAATTTAATAAGAAAACCCTCTCGAATGGAGTCAGTTTGTTGCCGAGAAGATAAAGTTATCGAGAAACTAGATCTCGCCAGGATGTTCTCAGAATGTCGGACGTAAGTACATGAAGTATCACATGGTGTGTAAACGGAATCGAATTTAAATATTTTCCATGAAAACCTGGAGATCAAATCGGATTAAAGGCCATATTTTAAATCTATTGTAGCAGAAATGTACTAGTTTTTTCGAAATTGATTCATCCCCATACGATTCTTTAACAATTTTGATGTCTCAGAGTGAAAATATATTTGATTTTTGAAACAAAATTTATGTAAGATCTTTGTTTTTAAATGCAGACATTGCAAAATCCAACGTAGGCGATAAACAAAGAACCTTTATCTTTCTACAATGAGATTTACGCATGCGCTTTTACCAATGTTCCCATTCTATTTGTTGTTTGAATGTATTCTGAAAAAAATTATCTTTTTTATATTTGGTTTCAACTCTTGGTTTTTAAAAAGTTAGGTCACTTTTTATCGTACATTGTATAATATCTACAATGTCCTCATGGGTAACGTTTACCTTAGGAAAGACTCCGCCGCCTTATAACTGCGAGAGTTCTTTCTCAAAGAGGAGGCATATCGATAAGATGGTTGGCATTTCCGACCTCAAGCCCGATAAACCTTTTGTAAATAGTTGTCTTGGCCACAGCTGTGATGTTCATTGCCTCGGGATGGAGGCCGACGTCGAAAAAACACTTTTAGAGATCCAGAGGTATGTCATAGGAGGAAAACGCTTCTCGGAATAGGGGTCGCACGTCTCGGCTGTACCCACAGGTGGCAGTTCACGAGGCAGGATGGTCAGGATGAGGTAGGGCGTGGGGAGGTAGAGTCGTAGGGCGATGTCTGCGTCTTTCCCGAGACGCAGTTACGACGGAGATCAATCCAGAAGATGGAATGTGGTATGTCCACAGTGTAGTCCAGTGCGCAGCTAGCTCCCTAAAATGATGCATCTGCATCCGTGCCGAGTTCAGTGACCGGTGTACGCTCTGGCTGGTGAGGAAGGTAAGGCAAGTTGTTGATCCCTGCAAGAAAATGGTTTCGCATTCTGCCCTATAGCTGTAACTGGTGCTTCCTTCAATAAACGCTGGCAAAAGGTCCGTTCAGGTGCCACGCATCCACGAGCGCTTCCCGCGTGGAGCGGCCATTTAGGAAGTCTCCAACTGTTACCCTCAGCAGGCGCCTGGGAGCCATCATGTCTGACGGCCGCAGGAGCCTGCTGTCGTCTCAGAGACTCAGGGACTGTAAACAGTTTGGAGTAATAAGCCTTGTGTATGCTTCAGACTCCTTCTCCTCGGTAGAGCTAGGCGTCATAATCCGACGGGTTTCAGCCACGCCCTGCCGCAGAACAGCTAAGATTAGCCCTACAGTGGCTGTGCAGTGAGGCCTAGATCCCTCCCACCTACTTTTCGAAAGCGTGCCGAATCTGGTCCGAATTTTCCACCAGGACGACGCCACTTTTGAAGACTGTAAATACCAGAATACCATAATGCCTCTGGGAAGTCACGAGACTCGGCTCATTTCTCACACGAATCGCGCAAGTTGCGCCAGAGAAGTCGATCGATTATAGTTTTATGTATGACGTAGGTTTTAAAAGCTATTTAGGATGAATCCCATTATTAGACTTCTTACCGCACTCCAATGACAGGCCAAGCTACTGGTGAAGGAGGACCACCCCGCGGTGACTTGCTCGGGCAGCCCCATCAAATGAGAAAGCAGGAGGTGAAGGATTCCCTGGCAGTGATTGCCAGCCAGTCAGCGAATCTCACGTACGAGAGATTTACAGAGGAGAGAATCCATCCGGTGATACCAAGAATAGCACTAACTTGTCGGTATACTCCGGAGATCTTTGAAGATCAAAAGCCCAAGCTAAATTGATTAAGATAAACATGTCAACCGAATAGGCGACCACACACCCGCGGATCAAGATCCTCTCTAGGCTCCATAATAGAGGCCCAAATCCGATGCTGAAGAAAGCGGCGTTGAAACGGTAGTCCTGCTTCACGCTGTTAAGAAGCGAGAAGGCTCTGGTGTGGACATCTTCGACTCGGAGGTTGCGGCGTCCTCCGTAGAGGACAACTACCTCCTCGATGACTAGGTAACTCCAGTTTAAACTGTATAACGGTGACCTCGGGTACAGACCTGACAACCAGCGGCGTGTAGCGTCTCGTTGCTCAGACAACTTTGTCAGACACTCGCACAATGTTCCAGGAAGGTGACCATTTCGAAAGAGCGTACATCTAACCCGTGGGCACGAGACCTGGCAGATAACGACGCAGACGGCCAATAAGTACGCCGCTGAGGATAATGTAGTCCGTTGTTGGTAGGCTGATTTGTCGGAGTTTCTGCACTCTAGGACCACCGTTCGACATTGGCAGCAGGGTCATTTGCCGCGCCCCGATGAGCCTTGAAGAAATTCGGCGAATAAATCTTCAAAAGCTCTGACAAATTTTTAGGGCAATTCATCTCATCCTGAGGGACGGCCTTTCGGCAGTCTGTGTATGATTGCTACAATCTGGTCGAAGAAAATGGTAAGAAAGAGACGGTCTTACCTGTTGAACACTAACGGTATCACTTCTGAGAGGAAGACGGCTTTAGCCACAGCCGAACCAGTCCTGGAAAAAGCGATTACTGAAGCGTTTCAAAATGATATACCTCAAATTGACCCCGAAGTTGATTGCCGTCGTCGTCGGTGTAGGTGAGAGGAGAGCGACGTCTTGCCCTGGTGCAACAAGGATTAATAGTTGAAACGTAGAGTGTCATCCAGTTTCAGAAAGTGGCTTGCTCTTTCGAAGTATCCACAGTTAGACACGGCGACGGCAGGCACGAGTCAGATATCTCCTAAAATAGGTTTGTCTTGATTCCAGTCCAATAGGTCCACGCCATCGAGGGTTAAATATTTTCTAGGTCTTCCAGGTTTCATCAAAGAACGGTTCTATTCGATCGACGTCCAGATGACGCGCGTCAACCAGTTTTCCAATGGAGGCGACCCTAATGTACTCCGGCGCTCATGGAATAAGGTTGCAGCGTTGTCTATTTCGGCTTGATCCAGTATCTCCGCAAGGACTTTTACTAAACTTCAAGGGCCTTAAGTGACTCCTTGGATATGTTCTGGTCACCGAGTTTCCACGCACCTTCTTCGCACGAAAGAGCTAAGATGGTCTGCAGCTGGCAGCATCGTTCTTCAGGAACATGAGAGACGTGGGCGCTGATATTCACTATGGAAGTCGATGATAACCTTCTTGCCATTCCATAAGTTCTTCCCCGGTGATCCATTCAAAGCGCGAAGACCCAGGCCAGATTTAATCCAACGGTGGTCGTTACGGGCACAATGAGTGTGCTATCGCGGTGACAGACGTTATTAGGTGCTCTTTGAGAAAACAGCATAGTTGGATCATCCAGTTAAGAGCGCCGATGCCACGCGCATTAAGGGTCGCAATTCGGAAGCTCATTTTTCTGCCTGGCAGAGGTTCAGGCACCTGACAAATTCTTATACAGGGTGTTCCGTGTCTCCCTTGTAACAGCCTTGAATATGCTGAAAATGGTGGCGATGGCTTTTTTCTGCTCATTGTTGGTTTTGGCGAGATAATTGTTCATTTTGTCAATGTGGGTGAGAGCCTGGAATATATCATCTCTCTCCAGACTATGATCTTATATTTGATATAGAATTTTGTTGGTCAATGCAATCAATTTTGACGCGTATGATAATTTTTAAAATAAAACAATTTTATACTGCCTTTAACGTAATGGTAAAATTTCGCCAGTTTAATCTACGACCCTGAATCTGAACTCCTAAAATGAACCTTTGAGGACAGTAGTAATACATATAAATATATACCCTGCTTCGAGAATTTCTCTTCTGTAAGCAGCAAAAAAAGTATTTTTCTTAACATAATAAATATAACGCGCCAGGCCTCCCAATATTTTATTATCGCAGTAAGGGCAGTATAATATTGTTTTATTTTTAAAAGAATCAAACGTATAATCATACGTATATATATATTTCTTATATATTAACATATTATATATTAGTGAATTAACTTTCAAAAAATCTAAAAGCTTTATCCGTTACTACGTGTAATATATCTGTCAATATCTTTCGTGTTCCAAGAAGTGTAGTTTTGTAGCAATCCTTTCTGTGGGCTGATTTTGTTGGCGAGAGTTCTAAAGTTTCAAGGTGTTTCTTGCCAGATGATCATCTTTTTGTAACCCATGATGGCTCTACCATTTAAATTTAGTTTTATGAGGATTTTATTTATAATTTTAGACTTTTCGAAATTTCCGAGACAATTGGCTGTTTGAAGCTAGGTGTAGTGTCTCAAATGGTAGACGAGATAACCATTTTATTGCTTTATAAATAGCAGGGAATTTAGCGTTTAAAACTGGTTTGTTAGAATTAAGAATACATTTTTTTTTCTTTTTAGAATTACTCTCCCTCTTTAGAAGGCATCAGACTGCTCCTTTTATGCCTTCAGTCTGTATAAATGGTGGGTATTTTGGAAGCTGATCACGCTTCTTAAAGGTAAACAACATTATTACTTGATCTCACTAATATCTTATATTTTTAAAATTAAGAAATTATATGCACCTATTAAATCAATAGAAGCAAATATAGCTAATCTTTTTGATTAATATTTCACAAAACTCATAATAAATTATTTATAAAACTGATATAATAATTATAAACGACGTTGGCGCTATTTACAAAATAAGCAGAATAATATATCTTACCTGTTTTTTTTTCATTTAAAATAAGAAATATAGCCTTTAGGACAGATTAGATAAAATTAATTTTAAATGATATTAAGGCTGTAGTTAAAAACTCAAAAATAAGCAAGAAAAAACAAAAGGTGGAAGAAAGAGTTTGTTAAAAGTTGTAAGAAAACTATTAGAATAATCTATTAAAGATACTATCGATGTAATTAAGGACACTAAAACTTTTATTTCTGAAATTGTGAAGCCTGAAATTGAACAAAATATGTAGTGAAAAAGCAGTGAAAAAAATACCATAAAAGAAATAAAGACAAAATTAACTCTGAAAGAAATAAGAATGAATGTTAACGCCATAATACAGCAAAAGAAGGAGTTTTTATTGAATGCCAAAATGAGTACCAACGTGAAATAATGAAAAAAAAAAAAGATA
Source organism: Cordylochernes scorpioides (assembly GCA_030710605.1). Classification (NCBI taxonomy): domain Eukaryota; kingdom Metazoa; phylum Arthropoda; class Arachnida; order Pseudoscorpiones; family Chernetidae; genus Cordylochernes; species Cordylochernes scorpioides. Next base: position 89,204,675 of record CP092867.1, on the reverse strand, counting down.
AACATTACTGTATGAATTTCAAATCTCTAAAAAACTACTACCCAAAATTATATTATATGGAAGAAGACATGGTCAAAGAATAACTGCGTGAATGTATAATTTGCCAAAATGGTATACTAGATAGTAAATAATTGAATATTGAATTTTTCGCAAAATTAAAGATTCTAAAACTGAAAATGTAATAGAGCTGAGTTCTGAAAATAGAAAAACGATTCTAAAACAGCGGAAAATTATATATTTTATATTTTTGTGTTGCAAAGTAAAGTTTTGCGAAACCCCTGAATTTTACATTTTTACTTGTATATTTTGTTTATTTGGTTGTTTTCTTTAAATATATTTCTTACCTTTCCTCTTTCAGTAAGTTCCTCTCTACAACTGTATTTCGTATCATCTAACTAATCTCCACTGACGTCGCCTCCATCAAGAAGCCATCATGATCCAGACTTCTGCAGCTGTATGCCAGACCTTCAAGTTACCTTCTGCTACGAACTCCTTTATGTAGTGGCATCGCGTACCTGTAACTAGCACGACATCAAGCCAAGAAACGCCACCAACAAGGCTTTTCGTGACTTTTATTCCTACAGCCGAGCCGCGTTGAACCACCCCACACGCAACTGTGAGTCCCAAAATTTAATTTAATACAAGGTTCGGTTAATCAATGAAACACAATTAGGGGAGGAGGGGGTTATATTTTTTATCAATAAAATTGAAACCTGAATTTCTGTATATAATAACTACAAACATTCATCTATATATTAGAATCGTTAATATATCCACTTCTGTACACATTTGATCCAGCGTTGCTGCCAACTTGTAGAAACATTTTGGTAAAACGCCTTATCCTACTCTCTGAACAACCCCAGCTTGGAGTGACAACTCCATAAACTTTTTAAAATATTCTACCGCGTTTAAAATCATTAATATTACAAACAGGAAGAAGTCTGAGGGTGACAAGTCAGGCCTATACGCAGAGTGTGACATCAGAGTCCACCCATACTCACCAAAGTCAGGTGCGCCGTGTGAGGGCTCGCTCTATTCTGATGAAATTTGATTTGGGAGTTTTTAAGTTTGGTATTTTTGTTACGATTGCTCTTTTCAGCTTTTCTAATGATTTACAATATTTTTTCTTGTTCATAGAAGTATTTCTTTAAAGAGTGTTAATGATTATCAGCCCTCCATTTTGGTCTTAAAAGACAGAGATTATGGTTTATCCATGGAAAGTGAGACCTTGTTTTTCTTTTCTTTACTGGCGATGATTTATGGGGCAATTTCATTGATTGGCGCTTTGAAGAAGGAATCATAGTAATAAACCAAGTTTCATGACAAGTTAACACATTCCAAACACCTGGAAGGGTCTCCAGTAAGTCTCTATTAAGTCCTAACAAATCTCTTCCGAATTTGAATAATTCGTCGTGTTAGAAATTTTGACACCATTTTAAGCATGAATTTCGATATCTAAGAGATCATCAAAAGGTTTTAAAACACTTCCTTTAAACAAGGAAAGTTTTCCATTATTTGATAAGTCGTCATTGTCTGTGTTTAACCTTTTTTAGTCCAACATAAACCTTGGATTATTAAAACATTGGATCAGTAAACATGAGGGCAACCACTTCCCTTTTCATTGAATGTTTCTCCACATTTGATTCTTTATTTGGTAAATTCTGCAAGCTTTTTGCGTGAATTTCCAAAATTTCCATTAAATCCTCAATTGAAGGCAAAACTCTTGGGTTGTTCTGCAATTCCCAATGTTTTCTTGTGGTTTTATCAAGCTTATCTTTTATGATCTTGACTAAAAATACCTCAGATAAACTATCGATTTGGTAACCCAATACCTTCACTGTTCTTACTATTTCGTTGCATTGATATCTACCATAGACACAATGGATTCGATATTTTCCTCTATGCCTTTTATAGATTTTTTTATCCTTTTTAATTTTTAAATTAAAGTTTCTGCGTCCATAATTGCTTTTAAATTCTCTTCCCAAATACTTTTATTTGAAATATATGGTTACAAAATACTTATAAGTTGCCCTTTTTTTAAAATAAATTTAAACTTGACTTTTACTTACGTTCAATCCGGCTCGAGTTGACCAATGTTTAACTTTTTAGTACAACATAAACCTTATATTATTAAAACATTGGATCAGTAAACATGAGGGCAACCACTTCCCTTAAATTCTTACTTTATTTTTCATATTACATTTTTGTAAAAACAAAAAAGGTGATGATGATAAATTCAATGAATATTTACACAATCATAGAAAAATTATATTAAACCTCTATATAAACATAAATATTCTAATTAAATTGAACAGTCTGGTTGTCTATGATCAATTAATTCTTCCGTTAGAGCCAAATTTTGGTTCGTCACTACCTGACCTTTCTTTATCACTAATATCAAAATTACCAGTTGGAAGCTCTGAATCCATCTTTGTATTGTGTCTATAGCCATGGCTTTGTTTCCATAGACAGACTTCAGTCTCTAATGAACTACAATGGCTGAAATGTCTCCGGACTCAAACCGGAACTCCATCCTCGACTATTATCGGATTCTTGTGTTTACTTCAGGCTGCATATCTTAAATAATACAAATTATGTTTGCAGATATGAAAATAGGAATGTTTATTAAATCAGAAAACATTATTCTTATGATAATAAATTATTCTAATATTTATTATATATAAGCCGTTGTGCATTAATTATTAGCCGGAAAATGTATTATGTTCACATTTGCATTTTATCTATGTGTATTTATATTTTTATTAACTTTCTTTTGTTACCTAATAAAATTTTTAAATATCAATATTTTTACAATTATTAAAAATAATATTTTTCACTATATATTTATAAATTTAAATTCGATTTTAATAATTATATATATATTAATATTATTACATTAGATAATATTAGACATTTGGTGCATTTACAGTAAAAGCAGTCGCCTACTTCTGCCCACCATGATTACCATGGCCTGTACCACGTGTATTAGGGATAAGCAAAAAATATATATTAATATTATCATAAAAATGGTTATATATTCTGACAATATCTCCTCACTAATTTTTCATAGCTCTGTAATTCATACTACCGATTTATCTTTGTGGAAAGCGAGCCGCTCATTACGCCACAAACGGCTGCCACTATTTTCACCTTTTGTGATAACTCCGAATTCTATTGAGTATTCCAGAAAATGATGGTCACCTAGTGTCTGATATTTTGTATACTTCCTTTGTTATTTGGATCGAGCTATTTTTAACTACTGGACTTCCACGTGGCCATAAAATATATAAAAAAAATAATCACAAAATTTAAAACGCGGAAATACGAGGAGTAAAGTTATCGGCTGATCCAAAGATGGTATTCCAATCGGCAAAGTTTACGTTTCTTCCTTGCGCGCGCATGTCATTAGTTCGTAGGACAAGTTTCAACTTGTTTGCTGAAGTAGTTTGTGTAAACGAGTCTTTGCAGTAAACTCGTCGGTTTAGTCAAAATGGATAAACTTGAATATTGTTATTAAATTCTTCATATTCATGGATTAACTCCTAAATAAATTCATCCCAAGTTGACAAAGGTTTACGGGAACTCTGCTCTCTCCAACCGTTTTTAAGTGGCAAGTTGGATTCAAACTCAATCGCACGTTGCTCATAGATGACCCACGTGACGGCCACCACACCAGAAACTATCGAAAAGGAGAACAATATCGTGTTGGACGAGTAAATGTGTATGAGATGGCCGTGGAAATATCGGAATAAAGGTGCGGAATATCTTGCACGAAGAATTAGGGATTCTAAAGTTCTGTGTAATATGGCTGCCTCATTTGCTAAATGCAGATCAAATGTGAATGTGCGAACGGCATTCACAGCAATGTTTGGAGCAATTAAAGAGATCCGATCGATTTTTGCGGGGATTGGTCACTAAGGATAAGGCATGAGTCCGCCACTACACGCCAGAAATCAAACAGCAGTGGATGAAATTCGGTAGTTCGGCGCCAAAGAAAGCGAAGTCGGTCGAATCTGCCAGAAAGGTCATGACCAGTGTGCCTTAGGATGCCAAAGGAATTCTGAGAAGCATCCATTAGTTTGGCAAAGTTGGTGCTGTGGCTTTGTCACCGACCCGAGTCCGTTAGTTTGCGGCGACGGTCAATATATGGCGTCTAGATTTGACGTTTATTTTGACGGGAGAGGCTCCCTATTCCTATATATACTAAAAGAGGCATCTCTCTCTTTAATTGTGCTTCAGTTCGATGGTACCACTCTAGTAAATAACGTTGCTAGAGATGATAAAGAATGAGTCACAATACCAGATTTGGTAAATCCAGACAAATGACCAACCTATATATGATGGTTTAGGGCTTTGACCTCATGAGTACAGGGCGGCTTCGATTTCATAACATACTACGAGAGGGGTACATGAAAATTTGTCTCCCACCACTTCATGTTTTAATCTTGCCTGAAAATTTGTCCTTGCCACCTAAACAGCTTACAAACCTGTTCGGTAAATTCTACCGATTTCAAAACTCTCCTCGTAGAATGTTATAAAATCGAAGCCGCCCCTGTGTGCTGATGAGGGCCATAGACCGAAGTAGGTCGGCCTTTGTCTGAGTTTGCCAAAACTGGTGTTGTGGCTCATTCTTCATCATTACTCTCAAATCTTGTTACTAGAGTGATACATAGTGCCATCGTTCTGGTGCTCAATTGAAGGGAGAGTTGTCTCTTTTGGTGCAGGAACAGCAACTTCCCACAACTTTACATATATTGTTGCATCATGGCTAATGAACCTATTTTATTTTAATTTGTAATATTATTTTTCATATAATTTAAATTCAAATTTATATTTTATATTTACTTATTTTATTGAAGAGAATATATGTATGTGGTGAGGCCTGGTAGCCTCATGTAGAATCCTGTCGACTAAATATGTGGTGAGGTATCCAGTCGACTTAAACTATGTGATGGGTCCCTGTAACTCTCGCTATACTGTGTTGACCGATAGGAACAGTCAGGATAAGGAGTTTTCCAGTACCTCTCTGCACCTTGGAAGACCTTTTACAGTTCTCACAAAGTACAGGCAGTCGTGGTCGAGGCAGAGTGGAAAGCTTGGGAATGTCCACACAAAAAACGAAGACACAGTTGCACTAAGAAAGTCCCGTGAACAGATAAAAGTTGAGCTAGGAGCGAAAGATGAAGATAGAAGAGTTCTTACTGGTCTACATGGTGGATAAGGTGGACCTGGGGTACAACCGACGAGGGCTCACGCAGATGGTGAAGTGACTGTCAAGTGACTATGACGGAGGCTTTACATATCTTTTCTGAGAAAAAAAGTATTGCATTACAGCAGATGCGACAGGGGCGTGGATCCTCTGGTGAAATTGTACACTGGCGCCGTGGCAGTTTCCATCTTTAGACTTTGTTGTTTTGGGACTGCTATATGCTCGATCTCTGCCTTAGCTCAACTCTTATTCTATTACAGAGTTTTATTTATTTATCTTCAGTTTGTACAAAGTACATTACATATGATGATGTAATGACACATGTCAATCATGCGTATAATCATTTACAGATGTGTTTCTATTATACAACATGAAAATCTTGTTATAAGTTATATACAATATGGGGTTGTTGGTTTAAATTACCATATGTATTATAAACAGAATATATTGTTTTGAAAATAGAGCAATCCATAGATAAATCTTTAATTAAAAAGGCATATATTGGATCAAAAACCTTGATAAAGGTTGGCGTTCAGCCAGCTGAAATATTGGTAAAATAAATATTTTTTTTGATCCAATATATGCCTTTTTAATTAAACAGAATATATGTATTATAGAATCACCATTTGAATTTTGGTACACTGTGTGACTTCACTGCTCTCTTTGATGTGAGAAATAAATAAATTATTCTGGAGGCTACTTAAAGTAGAGTTATCTCATTATTCCCTTATATAAATTTGTAGGATGGTTGAAACACGGTCTGGTAAGATGCAAGCCCGGCACAGGAGAGAATCAAGGTTGAAGAGTCTGCCAAGCCGCAACCTGGTGCAACAATTGGTCGAGATGCACGTTCCGACCCAGTTGTACTGAATCCCAACATCGACATCTTGAGTATGATAAAACGAAAGACCCTCGCCCATGGATTGAATCTCTTGAAAAAAATGGCTTTCTGTATCATTGGGCAGACTACATTATCTCCTGTTATGCTGCCATGTATATGATTGGTAGCGCCAAAACCTGGCTGAACCTACACAAGATAAGCTTCACCAGCTGGAAAAATTTCAAGAGCCGTTTAATTGAAGATTTTGCCTCAGACGCCAACAAAGAAGAAATGAAGATGAGACTAAACAGGATGCAACAGTGGAATGAACCTGCAATCAGGTTTGCAGAGGATATCCTTGTACTGTGCAACAAATTCGAACCCCAAATGGAAGAAGAGACTAAAATAAACTGGGTTATTGGAGGGTTAAAGAAATAATACTTTTTTCCCTCTACCTAAACCCTCCTAAAAATACCAACGAACTTCAAGAAATTTGTAAAAAGCTGTATTTGTTTGAAAATAATTACCAAGAACGTGTAGAAAAAATCAAAAGCTCTAGATAATGGACCACGCTCTCCTCGTCCCCATTATCAAGAGCAATGGAAGAACGCTCCGTCGTTCAGAAGACCATACCAGAAGAACACCTCCAAGCCCTAGGGCCCCGCTCCGAGGTACTACCAGAACACCCCCAAGGCCCAGGCTCCCGCTCCTAGGTACTACCAGGACAAACCTCTGCCCCAGGTATCTGCCCCTAGACGATTTTACACTCCCAATCCTGAGCCAAAACCGGTCTACCCAAGGAAAACATACAATAAGAGTCCAGATTCAAACAGGAATAGAACAGAAGACGGGAGACCAATATGTTTCAAGTGTAACAAGCCAGGACACGTAGTGGAACTGAGAAATCGAGACCTCTGCTCTACGCTGACGTAAGTAATAGCACGCACCCGAGTATACAAGGAATAGATATGCCGCGTTGAAAGATTTAAACAAAGCATCGCGCCTGAGTCCGTTAATCAAAGCAAGTCGGCCATAAATGGAATTTAAAAAGTTGGACCCCAAATATAAAATGAACATTATCGTGGATAGAATCGGTATTTGCGAAGCTTTGTTTCATACAGGCGCCAATATTTCAGCGGACCCGATGGCAAAGAATTAGATATCGTAGGAAATATTGTTTTGAATATAATATTTGATGACAAAACAATTACACATCAATTTGTGATAATGAGAACATATTTGCGAATATTTATACTTGGACGAGATTTTCTCAATAAGATGAACGCAAAAATTGATTGTCAGCGTGAAATAATCAAATATGATTTGACAAGAAATCGCGACGTAATCAAATATCAACAGTAAAAAATAAAAAGTGCCAAAGATGCCATTATACTTGAACTTTCTATTAAATTGATTAAGCCATTTGTAGAAGCAGAGGATGGCGAATACATCATCGAGGATAATCATAAAATGTTTCAAACAAATGGACTTCGACTAGCGAGAAGCTTAATAAATGTTGCGAATAAGGAAACATATATCTGGATAACAAACCCTTACCCTCGACCATTAAAAATATTATAAAACCAAACATTGTGCTTTGGAAGCCAGCCAGCCGAAGTGAATCTTATGGAAGAAAGTGAACAAAAGGAGCATGAAGAACCTCAATTTCAGATAAACGAAATTTTTTCATATAAGGAAAAGGAGCAATTGGAACAAGTTTTGGAAAAGTACGCGAATTTGTTTTCGTCGGGATTAGGAAGATCCAACTTAGCGAAATATCGGATCGATACAGAAGGCGCGAAACCGATCAAACACAAGCCGTATAGAGTGAGCGCTAAAGAGCGAGAAATCATAAAAGACCAAATTGATGAAATGCTCAGAGAAGGCATAATTAGACCATCCTCGAGTCCATGGTCCTTCCCCGTAATATTAGTCAAGAAGCGAGATGGTAAGTACAGATTCTGTGTAATAGATGGATATTTTGCCGGGAGGATATTGATCTAAAGAAACAAAGGTCCCCTCTCCCGTCAAAATTGACGTCAAAACTAGACGCTATCTATTGACCGTCGCCGCAAACTAGCGGCCTCAGGTCGGTGACAAAGCCACAACACCAGCTTTGGAAAACTGAAAAGCGTCCACCTAGAGACCATGGTTTCGGGCTAATGGCCCTCGTCAGTCTAGGGCGGACTTTATTCCATGAGATCCACACGGTATCTAATGGAATCTTGACAATCTGCCAAAGAGGTGCTTAGCTGGCAAAGTGGCTGGGCCAAATCTATGGCTAAAATATAGATGGATATTTTGCCGGGAGGATATTGATCTAAAGAAACAAAGGTCGCCTCTCCCGTCAAAATAGACGTCAAAACTAGACGCCATCTTCTTTAGATCACTATCCTCCCGGCAAAATATTCATCTATATTTTAGCCATAGATTTGGCCCAGCCACTTTGCCAGCTAAGCACCTCTTTGGCAGATTGTCAAGATTCCATTAGATACCGTGTGGATCTCATGGGATAAAGTCCGCCCTAGACTGACGAGGGCCATTAGCCCGAAACCATGGTCTCTAGGCGGACGCTTTTCAGTTTGCCAAAGCTGGTGTTGTGGCTTTGTCACCGACCTGAGGCCGCTAGTTTGCGGCGACGGTCAATAGATGGCGTCTAGTTTTGACGTCTATTTTGACGGGAGAGGCGACCTTTGTTTCTTTGGATTCTGTGTTGACTACAGAAAATTGAATGATGTAACAGTGAAGGATGTTTACCCAATTCCCAGAATTGATGAAGTATTGGACACACTTCAAGGATTCAAATACTTTTCAGCAATTGACCTTAAATCAGGATAGTGGCAATTAGAGGTTGAGGAGAAAGATAAGGAAAAGACAGCCTTCACTACAGCACATGGCCTATATTAGTTCATGGTATTGCCCTTCGGAATATGCAATGCCCTTGCTACCTTTGATAGGAACATGGAAAATATGCTTGGTAATCTTAGATAGCAAATTTGCTTATGTTATCTAGATGACGTAATCATATATAGCTCGGATTTTTCAACACATCTCAAAAGAATAGAAGCTGTTTCAAGATGTTTTCGCGAGGCTAATTTAAAATTGAACAACAAAAATGCCAATTTGCTTTCGAGGAACTTGAGATTCTTGGCCATATAACCAGTCAACATGGCATAAAACCAGCGGAACATAATATCAAGGCTATTAGAGATTTTTCTCGGCCCAAAAAGATAAAAGAAGTTCAATCTTTTTAGGAATATGCTCATTTTATATAAAATGTATCAAAGGTTTTTCAAAAATTGCTGATCCATCAGCCAGTCTTATAAAAAAAAATGCACCTTTTACTTGGACAGAAAATCAAGAAAAAGCATTTCAAACCCTTAAAGTAGCATTTATAAATCCCCCAATATTAGGGCACTTTAATCCGAATGCAACTACTTACCTTCATACTGATGCATTTATCATTGGTTTGGCTGCAACATTAGTCCAAAAGTTCGCGATAAAGAAAAGGTGATTTCATATTTAAGTCGAACACTGAGCAAACCTGGGGAAAATTTTCGAATACCGAAAAAGAATGTCTAGCTGTTGTGTGGTCAATGTCCAAGTTACGACCCTACCTATATGGAAGGCACTTCAAGGTCATAACTGATCATCATGCACTATGCTGGGTTAAGAATCTGAAAGATCCGACCGGCCGATTAGCACGATTAGCACTGAAGAATCAGGAATATAATTTCGAAATTATACACAAATGGGGTAAAAAAACATCTGGACGCTGGTGGTCTATCTAGAGGACCCTTACCGGAAAACGAATGAGACGAAGAGAGAGAGATTATGAAAGACTATTTATTAATAAAATAATAGACGAAAAGGATGATTTTATTGAAAATATTAAGGAGAACCTTAGTGGAAACAAGCGTTCAGTTACACAGACCTTTAAAGAAGAAAATGAGTGTCTCTACAAGAAAAATCCAAATCCTGAAGGTAGGGCATGGTTGCTGGTAGTGCCAAAGAAGAGATAGAAGGAAATCATGAGTGAATACCACAACCATATGCTGAATCGCCTTCTGGGCGAAGCCAGAACCACATACCGTTTGAAGAATAAATACTATTGGCCTTCCATGCTGAAAGATGTTTCCAAATTTGTAAAGACGTGCCATCTTTGTCAAAGTCGGAAAGGTTCAAATCACTTGCCTTCTGGACTTTTGCAACCCATTCCCCCAGCTAACTACCTTTTTGAAATAATCGGAATTGACTTTGTTGGCCCCTTGCCCTCAACGAAAAGAAGAAGGAAGTGGATAATTGTGTTGACTGATTATTATACCAAGTATGCTGAAACAAAGGCAGTATCAGAAGCAACCGTGAAAGAAGTTTCTACATTTTTGATCGAACCTATTATTTTACGTCACGGGGCCCCAAGATTTCTTATTAGCGATAGAGGTTCACAATTCACTAGCAATTTGATGACGGAGGTAATGAAAATGTGCAGTTAAACATTGCTTCACAACGAGCTACCACCCCCAGACTAACAGACTAACGGAACGGCTAAATAGAACTTTTATCAATATGATCAGCATGTATGTGAACACAGACCAGAAGAACTGGTCCGAAATACTCCCCTATAATACCACGATTCAAATAACCACAGGCTACTCTCCATTTTTCCTGTTGTTTGAGAGGAAACCCATGTCCCTCTTAGACAACGAGAATATTCTAATGGACAGTAACATGTGTGTGTGTGGATGGTTACGACGAATATATAGAAAACTACTTAGATAAAATAGCAAGGACGAGGCAGGTAGTCATTAACAACACAGAGAAGACTCAGGAAAGAATTAAAAGAAACTATGACAAAAATAACAATGAGAAAATGTATGAACCGGGACATTTAGTGGCAGTTTGGACACCAGTTAGGAGAATCGGAAAATGTGAAAAACTATTGAGAAAATGTTTTGGCCCATATCGAATATTAAAGAAGCTATCTAAGGTAAATTACTCAATTGAGCTGAAAGATAATCCTGACCAAGACCCATTGATTGTCCATGTCTCAAGACTCAAGCCCTATTTTGAGAAAATTAATGAGGTAACTCACGAGGATGTGACGATCTCTGGAGATGGGAAAGTGTTGCATCATGGCTGATGAACCTACTTTATTTTAATTTGTAATATTATTTTTCATATATTTCAAATTCAAATTTATATATTATATTTACTTATTTTATTGAAGAGATATAATATGTATTATAAACAGAATATATGTATTATATAATCACCATTTGTATTTTGGTACACTGTGTGACTTCACTGCTCTCTTTGATGTGAGAAATAAATAAATTATTCTGGAGGCTACTTAATATAGAGTTATCTCCTTATTCTCTTATATAAATTTGTAGGATGGTTGAAACACGCTCGGGTAAGATGCAAGACCCGGCACAGGAGAGAATCAAGGTTGAAGAGTCTGCCAAGCCGCACACTGGTGCAACAATATATACTAGACGAGTGACCCGGCTTCGCCCGAGAATTCCCCCGAGTGGAATTTCCTTCATACTGAAGGTACATCATTAATAGATAGTAGAAGTACCATAGAATAGCAATACAGAACCAGGCAAATTAATACAAAGCAATAACGCACCATCTATACATATAAAATGAAAGGATTTAAAAGCACGAATGTTTCTTTTATACATAATACAAACTTCTACTGTTCTTACTGCGATGAAAAATGTTTGTATTATGTATAAAAGAAACATTCGTGCTTTTAAATCCTTTTATTTTATATGTATAGATGGCGCGTTGTTGCTTTGTGTTAATTTATGTCTAACTGGCCTTGTCTTTATTGTTTGCGGAAAAGCATTGCTCGATGCAAATATTTGAATGTAATTCGACTGTCCTATAAGCTTATGTCTATAGTCTTCTTGAAAACCATTTCCGAGATTTCACCCTTCAGTGCTGCGTATATAAGCAGAATCGTCCAATACAGTATTAGAGCTCTGATAAGCGGTCTGGTGGATTAAATTGGCGAAGCCGCTGGGAGGGTTCACCACTGATGAGCCAAGCCCTCCCAATATATTTTTTCATCGCAGTAAGTACAGTAGAAGTTTGCATTATGTATAAAAGAATCATTCGTGCTTTTATATCCTTTCATTTTATATAAAAACTAGCGGATGTGTACCCGGCTTCGGGTATATATACTACATGATCTTAGCCAAAATGCCG
>CP092867.1:89141437-89192330 GCA_030710605.1 Cordylochernes scorpioides | reverse complement strand
TTTTCTTGGTGCTTAGTCCCCAAGATTTGCCACATATCGAAAAAAGTAATTTTTTTAGTCTTTGAGTTCTATTTAGTATATTATTCAAATGGGATTAAAAATTAATTTATTCTTCCTTCTATGATTTGCAAAGGTAATTCCCAAAATATTTATTTCTTTAACAGGCGTATTAATATTATTTAAATCAATTTCAAATTTATCTTTCTTATGCAAATGTAAATATTAGTTTCATCAACACTTATTTATAATTTGTTTTCTGTACACCAGTCGTCAACCTTTTCCAAAATACGCTCAATTGAATTTTTGTGGTTTGCTAAATCTTTGTTCCAGCATATTATTGTGACATCAACGGCATAGAAAATTATTTCTGAGTTTGGTAGCTGTATTTTGGTTAACATATCATTTATAAATATCATCTGAAGCAATGGAGATAATGGTCCACCTTGTGGGCAACCTTTTGATAATGTTTTAGATATTTTTCTGTTATTATAATTAAATATTATTCCATATTTTTAAAAGGGATTGTAAAATTTTGATCAGGTCAGCAGCCATATTATCTTCATCAATTATTTTGTTCAAAACTGGTCATCATGTATTGTCAAAGGCTCCTCAATGCCTATTGCAATTAGCGTCACTAATTGTTTCTGCCTATGTTCTATTATAGTATCTGTTATTTTATTCAGGCACCTTGTCGTTGATTTGGATTTAACAAATCCATGTTGTCTGGAGATTAAAAGATTGCTTTCATAAAATTCATAAATTCGTTTTTTCAAAATTTATTTCCAAAATTTTAGGAAGATTTGAAATCGATGAGATAGGTCGATAACTTTTTGTTGATTCTAAATTAGATTTGTGTGGTTTAGGAATTACTTTAGAGCTGCTTTTTTCGTTTCTCCGGATAATACCCCTTTTGAATACATTTATTAAATAGTTTGCATAACATAAGCTTTATTTTTGGGTAAGCACATTTGATCATATTGTTACCTATGTTGTCTAACCCTGGAGCCTTTCTGACATCAGAATTAGAAATTATATTTATTATTTCTTCTTATTCGATAATAATTGTGCTTGAATTATTCATTCGTGGCTTAAAATTTCTGATCATTTGTTGTTGAAAATTGTTCAAATTGGGATTTTCTTCAATAATTAAATCGTCTATTAATTTGGTCATTGTTTGCTCTTTTAGATATTCTGGTGATATGTCAATTATGGGAATTCCATTCTGTACATTTGATGATCTTAATTTATTGAAAAACTTATAGGCATTACCAAATGGATTATCTGTGTAATATTCTTCAATAACGTATCGCCAGTTAGTTCTTTTAGCTTTTTTTGTTGCATTAGTGTATTTGTTTCTTGCCAACTTAAATGTATTGTAACTGATTGTTTTATGACGGTAATACAAGTTTCTATTATAATGAAAATTACTTTTCATTATTTCCAGTTCATTAGTCCACCAGTCAATTCTGGAAACATGTTTAATAATGGGGGATTTAACCTTTAAAGATTTATACGCTGCTTCTCTCAATAAATTCGTGAGTGCGTTCACTATCCCATCAAGGTCTGCCTCATATTTCACTCTGCTTATATTAATTTCCAGTTTGTTTGTATCTTGTAATGATATGTTATTAGAAATATTTGCCCAATTCGCATCTTCTTCAAAGAATTTCCACGTGGAAATTTGATTATTGAAGAAATATCCATTCTTTAATTTAATATCAAATTCAACATCAACATGGTCGGAAATATTAGTCAGATCAGAGGTATTCCAGTTATTTATTAAACTAAGTTACCATATTATAAGTGAGTGTTTATTCGAGATTGTGAGATCAATTATATTTACTCCGCGGCAGGTGGGTGTTTTCAGGTTATTTATAAAGAGGTAACACTCGTCTATAATAGGTTGTAATCTATATTCATTAGAGTTTATAACATTGTCAAACCATATAGTATGTCTTGAATTAAAATCACCGAAAAGGATTACAGGTTGATTTATATACGTTTTGAGCAGATATTCAATAAAATTTCGATGAACAGTGTTAAAAAAGTTCGGATGATAGTAGATATTAGAAATAAATATATTTGCTTTAAGTGTAGAAAAAAAATTGTGAAATTTTCCTCTTTGGTGAACCTTATATTTTTATTCAAAAATATATTTTCGTATATTTTTCTCCCGTTTTATTAGAACGTATAATTTGAGAGTCCATATCATAAATTACCTTTCAATGCGAAACATATAGTTCTTGAATCAAAACAATATCAGGTGTGGGTCATCTCTAGTATTAGCCTGTAGTTCACTTATCGCTGTAAAACTTTTTCTTACTCACTTATAATATGGTAACTTAGTTTAATAAATAACTGGAATACCTCTGATCTGACTAATATTTCCGACCATGTTGATGTTGAATTTGATATTAAATTAAAGAATGGATATTTCTTCAATAATCAAATTTCCACGTGGAAATTCTTTGAAGAAGATGCGAATTGGGCAAATATTTCTAATAACATATCATTACAAGATACAAACAAACTGGAAATTAATATAAGCAGAGTGAAATATGAGGCAGACCTTGATGGGATAGTGAACGCACTCACGAATTTATTGAGAGAAGCAGCGTATAAATCTTTAAAGGTTAAATCCCCCATTATTAAATTTGTTGAATACATCTCACATTTTCAATTATATAGGAAATTAATCTATTTAAGATTAAGCTTTAAATTGTATTCGATACATCATTTCCCTCGTATATTTGTGAATATTGTGTCCTTTGGATAATTCTGTCTATTTGTGATTTGTAAATCGGGTATACACTTGAATTTGATTTATGGTTTGTAGAGAGATTTTTAAATTTAGGGTGCTTAGAGCAATTGTGATAATTTGGTGCTTCAGTGCAGTTATGGCTACCCTGTACACCGCATATTTTACATATTTCAATACTATGGCAGCCTTTTGTTTTGTGGTTCGGATTAAATTCAAAACAAATTTGGCATTGTCTGACAAATATTCTGTCTTGTATAGAACATCGCTTAAAATCGGTGTATATCTCATTTCCCATTTTTCTTAAAATTTGATACACTTTCTGAGTAACTCTTAAAACTATATTGTGATATGGAGAGTTTGTTCTCATTGTAAATATAACTCAAGGATATTCGAGATAGAAACCTGAATATTTGACTTTTCTAGATTCGACTCTATAGTATTGTTATATTTTAGCCAGATTAGTTACGTATTGAGGATTTGCATGACCGACAAACATGAATAAATATTTGAGTCAAAAGGCGATCCATTAATTAAGATTATATAAAAGGGCGTACCTGGATCTGTAAAGAAAAAAAAAAAACAATTTTTTTCTTAAAATATTTCGAGAGATTGCTCCCTCTGAGCAATAAATTGATAAAGAGGGAGCAATCTCTCGAAATATTTTAAGAAAAAAAATGTTTTTTTTTTCTTTACAGATTCAGGTACGCCCTTTTATATAATAATAAATACATATATTGTAACAAAACACCGAGGATAAGTTACTTGTATCATTTAAACGATCTCTCAGGTTTTCTGGAGTTATAAACCCTTCTACAGAAGTATACAACGAAATGAATTCAGAGGATTATACCTTTCGAGATAAATACATAGATACATACGTTGACCTTTATATATACTAGTCAAATAACTCGGGAAACGCCCGGGTTTTACCCTAGAGAATTTTTCCCCGAGTGCGTATGTATAAAAAATGTTTTTATTCAAATACTTGTTGTTACAATTATAAATTACTAGCGGATGTACCCAGCGCATTGCCCGGGTTTTACCCGAATAAAGGTTTGTCTAACGAACATTTGTTAAAACAATTCTCTATAAACTTATATATAAAAATAGATATATTTTGATAATTTGAAACTCGTAAATTTGAATCTCTCGATAAAGTGATCATTTTTTCCCGGTCCCTGTGTGCCGTGTCATTCTGAATTTTTGCTTTCGTAATTTTCTACATTACAAAATCATCGTCTTATCTAGTGAACATTTTTTCCCGGTCCCTTGAAAAATACTCGATAAGTTGAATAAAATCATGGTCTTTTATGGAAGATGGACGAAGTTCCCGGAGGTCACCCGCGAGGCTTTTTTCTTGTCTACTTGGCACAGCTGTGTCACCAAATCTGCCCCCGCGCGCCAGGACCTCTTGATCCCTCTGATTAGTCGGTGGGAACTTGGACTGTACATCCGGCCGGCGGCCGGACGATTACATTCTCTCGACGGGGTGGGGCAGACCTAAGCCTATCTCCGTCGCAAGGCGGCGCTGCTTGCGAGTTAAAGGTACAAATCTGCAAATTAAAGATATTCAAGAAATTATTTTTCGAAAACCTTTCCGGGGATATACCTAATAATACCCCAAAATTTCACGGCGATTGGATGTACGGTTTTTGAATCTATAGAGTACACACACACAGACAGACATTCATTTATATATATACAAGGTATGTCCCATAAGTTCCCGGACTGGGTCCATAAAAAAATAAATAAATGAAAAATGTAAATGAATTTGACTGTTTTTTATAGAAAAAATATCTGGCTACACGGTGGTACCAATATCGAGGCGGTACTTGCGCGCGCGCCAAGGTTATTCTAATTTATTTAAAGGTCACACCTAGCGCTGCGGCGATTTTACGATGGAACAAAAATTGAAGCAGAGGATTTGCATAGAATTTTGTGTGAAACTTCAAATATCAGCAACCGAAACTTTTGAAATGCTTAATAAAGCATTCCCCAATGACACCCCAAAGAGAACAACTGTTTTTGAATGGCATTTTAGATTTAAAGCTGGCAGAATTTCCATTGAAGATGATCCTCGTCAAGAACGCCCAAAATTTCAAAAGACTGATGAAAATGTGCAGAAAATCACCGATTTGATAAAAGAAAATCCTCGAACCACTTTGCTGGAGCTAGAGCAAGACACAGGCATCTCTAAAACAACGATTGGAAGGATCGTAACCGAAGATTTGAAGCTCAAAAAGACTCCTGCAAAATTCATCCCAAGATTCCTCACCAATGAGCAAAAACTGTGTCGGCTTGCAACCTGTGAGGACATGATGGAAATGACAAGAACGGATCCAGAATGGAAAGACAAGATAATCACAGGCGACGAGACATGGGTCTATGGCTATGACCCTGAAACCAAACCTCAATCTGCCGAGTGGAGAGGTTAGGGTGAGCCTAGACCCAAAAAATCCAGAAACAAGGTGTTGCTGGTCGCCTTTTCGGATAACAAGGGCATTGTTCATCACGAGTATCTTCCTGCAGGCCAAACAGTTATTAAGGAAATGTATTTGGGCATTCTTCGCCGTCTAAGGGAAGCGATTCGAAAAAAAAGGCCAGAAAAATGGACAAATGGTGGCTGGATCCTACACCATGACAATGCTCGCCCTCACACAGCGCACTTGATGACTAGCTTTTTGGCGAAAAACGGGACACAAATCCTACTTCAACCACCCTATTTCCCAGACATCGCACCAAATGACTTTTTCCTGTTCCCCAAACTTAAAGCAGTTCTAAAAGGAAGACATTTTGACACCAGGGATGACATAATAGAAAAATCGCCGTTAGCATTGAAGAGCATTCCAAAAGAGGCTTATAAAAACTGTTTCGACAATTGGGAGAAACGATGGCGCCGGTGTGTTGTAGCAAGGGGGGATTACTTTGAAAAGTTTTAATTAAAAAATTTTAAAAAAATCTTACCTTTTTTTTTATGGACCCAGTCCGGGAACTTATGGGACATACCTTGTATATATAGATGAACCGGCTTTACCCGGGATCTCCACAAGTGAATGTTTGCCCTACGAATAATGTTTGAAATGAAACATTTTTTGATATATAATAAAAACAAAAAAATAAATAAATGTCAAGCATTATTAAATAAAATAATACAATTCAGAATTTGGAAACGTATTCTTAGTTCTCTCTTCTCTTACTCTGTAAACTGGCGAATCCTATATAGGACGAGAGGTCCTCAATAAAGGTTTTTGTTGTTGTTTGTTGTTGTTGAATTTGGAAACAAAAATATAAATAAACATAAATATAAATAATTGTAAAATAACACTGTGTAACACGATTTTTTGTTCCTCAGTTCTTACTATGTTTCTGGTGTATTAGGACACCGAATTTTCGGTTTTGAGTCTAGAACATCTATTTATGTGAAAATACAAGAAATTAACAATAAAAGGACTGATAATTACGACAAAGTATTGAAAAAAAATTAACATACTTTCTGTCGATCTAGGATCTGAGCAAACTTTAATTGTCATTGGGATTGAGCGAGTGTGTAGATCTTTAGTTCCTAAATAGTCTGAAAGTATGTTAGAATTTATTACAACATTAGAAGCTATTTTCTTCCAAACATACATCCTGAACACTTAGAAGTCTGAAATTCTGCACACTTGCATTCACATCGGGATTGAGCGGGTGTGCAAAGTTTTAGGCTTCTACGTTGTCTGGAAGTAAGTTCAAAATTGATTACAAGAATCTTGGAAGTCATGCAGTTAAGTTAAATAAAGCTTCTGACGTATATGTGTCTATAATTTAATAAGAAAACCCTCTCGAATGGAGTCAGTTTGTTGCCGAGAAGATAAAGTTATCGAGAAACTAGATCTCCCCAGGATGTTCTCAGAATGTCGGACGTAAGTACATGAAGTATCACATGGTGTGTAAACGGAATCGAATTTAAATATTTTCCATGAAAACCTGGAGATCAAATCGGATTAAAGGCCATATTTTAAATCTATTGTAGCAGAAATGTACTAGTTTTTTCGAAATTGATTCATCCCCATACGATTCTTTAACTATTTTGATGTCTCAGAGTGAAAATATATTTGATTTTTGAAACAAAATTTATGTAAGATCTTTGTTTTCAAATGCGGACATTGCAAAATCCGACGTAGGCGATAAACAAAGAACCTTTATCTTTCTACAATGAGATTTACGCATGCGCTTTTACCAATGTTCCCATTCTATTTGTTGTTTGAATGTATTCTGAAAAAAATTATCTTTTTTATATTTGGTTTCAACTCTTGGTTTTTAAAAAGTTAGGTCACTTTTTATCGTACATTGTATAATATCTACAATGTCCTCATGGGTAACGTTTACCTTAGGAAAGACTCCACCGCCTTATAACTGCGAGAGTTCTTTCTCAAAGAGGAGGCATATCGATAAGATGGTTGGCATTTCCGACCTCAAGCCCGATAAACCTTTTGTAAATAGTTGTCTTGGCCACAACTGTGATGTTCATTGCCTCGGGATGGAGGCCGACGTCGAAAAAACACTTTTAGAGATCCAGAGGTATGTCACAGGAGGAAAACGCTTCCCGGAACAGGGGTCGCACGTCTCGGCTGTACCCACAGGTGGCAGTTCACGAGGCAGGATGGTCAGGTTGAGGTAGGACGTGGAGAAGAGGTCGTAGGGCGATGTCTGCGTCTTTCCCGAGACGCAGTTACGACGGAGATCAATCCAGGAGATGGAATGGGGTATGTCCACAGTGTAGTCCAGTGCGCAGCTAGCTCTCTAAAATGATGCATCTGCTTCCGTGCCGAGTCCAGTGACCGGTGTAGGCTCTGGCTGGTGAGGAAGGTAAGGCAAGTTGTTGATCCCTGCAAGAAAATGGTTTCGCATTCTGCCCTATAGCTGTAACTGGTGCTTCCTTCAATAAACGCTGGCAAAAGGTCCGTTCAGGTGCCACGCATCCACGAGCGCTTCCCGCGTGGAGCGGCCATTTAGGAAGTCTCCAACTGTTACCCTCAGCAGGCGCCTGGGAGCCATCATGTCTGACGGCCGCAGGAGCCTGCTGTCGTCTCAGAGACTCAGGGACTGTAAACAGTTCGGAGTAATAAGCCTTGTGTATGCTTCAGACTCCTTCTCCTCGGTAGAGCTAGGCGTCATAATCCGACGGGTTTCAGCCACGCCCTGCCGCAGAACAGCTAAGATTAGCCCTACAGTGGCTGTGCAGTGAGGCCTAGATCCCTCCCACCTACTTTTCGGAAGCGTGCCGAATCTGGTCCGAATTTTCCACCAGGACGACGCCACTTTTGAAGACTGTAAATACCAGAATACCATAATGCCTCTGGAAGTCACGAGACTCGGCTCATTTCTCACACGAATCGCGCAAGTTGTGCCAGAGAAGTCGATCGATTATAGTTTTATGTATGATGTAGGTTTTAAAAACTATTTAGGATGAATCCCATTATTAGACTTCTTACCGCACTCCAATGACAGGCCAAGCTACTGGTGAAGGAGGACCACCCCGCGGTGACTTGCTCGGGCAGCCCCATCAAATGAGAAAGCAGGAGGTGAAGGATTCCCTGGCAGTGATTGCCAGCCAGTCAGCGAATCTCACGTACGAGAGATTTACAGAGGAGAGAATCCATCCGGTGATACCAAGAATAGCACTAACTTGTCGGTATACTCCGGAGATCTTTGAAGATCAAAAGCCCAAGCTAAATTGATTAAGATAAACATGTCAACCGAATAGGCGACCACACACCCGCGGATCAAGATCCTCTCTAGGCTCCATAATAGAGGCCCAAATCCGATGCTGAAGAAAGCGGCGTTGAAACGGTAGTCCTGCTTCACGCTGTTAAGAAGCGAGAAGGCTCTGGTGTGGACATCTTCGACTCGGAGGTTGCGGCGTCCTCCGTAGAGGACAACTACCTCCTCGATGACTAGGTAACTCCAGTTTAAACTGTATAACGGTGACCTCGGGTACAGACCTGACAACCAGCGGCGTGTAGCGTCTCGTTGCTCAGACAACTTTGTCAGACACTCGCACAATGTTCCAGGAAGGTGACCATTTCGAAAGAGCGTACATCTAACCCGTGGGCACGAGACCTGGCAGATAACGACGCAGACGGCCAATAAGTACGCCGCTGAGGATAATGTAGTCCGTTGTTGGTAGGCTGATTTGTCGGAGTTTCTGCACTCTAGGACCACCGTTCGACATTGGCAGCAGGGTCATTTGCCGCGCCCCGATGAGCCTTGAAGAAATTCGGCGAATAAATCTTCAAAAGCTCTGACAAATTTTAGGGCAATTCATCTCATCCTGAGGGACGGCCTTTCGGCAGTCTGTGTATGATTGCTATAATCTGGTCGAAGAAAATGGTAAGAAAGAGACGGTCTTACCTGTTGAACACTAACGGTATCACTTCTGAGAGGAAGACGGCTTTAGCCACAGCCGAACCAGTCCTGGAAAAAGCGATTACTGAAGCGTTTCAAAATGATATACCTCAAATTGACCCCGAAGTTGATTGCCGTCGTCGTCGGTGTAGGTGAGAGGAGAGCGACGTCTTGCCCTGGTGCAACAAGGATTAATAGTTGAAACGTAGAGTGTCATCCAGTTTCAGAAAGTGGCTTGCTCTTTCGAAGTATCCACAGTTAGACACGGCGACGGCAGGCACGAGTCAGATATCTCCTAAAATAGGTTTGTCTTGATTCCAGTCCAATAGGTCCACGCCATCGAGGGTTAAATATTTTCTAGGTCTTCCAGGTTTCATCAAAGAACGGTTCTATTCGATCGACGTCCAGATGACGCGCGTCAACCAGTTTTCCAATGGAGGCGACCCTAATGTACTCCGGCGCTCATGGAATAAGGTTGCAGCGTTGTCTATTTCGGCTTGATCCAGTATCTCCGCAAGGACTTTTACTAAACTTCAAGGGCCTTAAGTGACTCCTTGGATATGTTCTGGTCACCGAGTTTCCACGCACCTTCTTCGCACGAAAGAGCTAAGATGGTCTGCAGCTGGCAGCATCGTTCTTCAGGAACATGAGAGACGTGGGCGCTGATATTCACTATGGAAGTCGATGATAACATCCTTGCCATTCCATAAGTTCTTCCCCGGTGATCCATTCAAAGCGCGAAGACCCAGG
Organism: Cordylochernes scorpioides; assembly: GCA_030710605.1. Lineage (NCBI taxonomy): Eukaryota > Metazoa > Arthropoda > Arachnida > Pseudoscorpiones > Chernetidae > Cordylochernes > Cordylochernes scorpioides. The sequence goes on along the minus strand of CP092867.1, from coordinate 89,182,432 downwards.
CCAGATTTAATCCAACGGTGGTCGTTACGGGCACAATGAGTGTGCTATCGCGGTGACAGGCGTTATTAGGTGCTCTTTGAGAAAACAGCATAGTTGGATCATCCAGTTAAGAGCGCCGATGCCACGCGCATTAAGGGTCGCAATTCGGAAGCTCATTTTTCTGCCTGGCAGAGGTTCAGGCACCTGACAAATTCTTATACAGGGTGTTCCGTGTCTCCCTTGTAACAGCCTTGAATATGCTGAAAATGGTGGCGATGGCTTTTTTCTGCTCATTGTTGGTTTTGGCGAGATAATTGTTCATTTTGTCAATTTTGACGCGTATGATAATTTTTAAAATAAAACAATTTTATACTGCCTTTAACGTAATGGTAAAATTTCGCCAGTTTAATCTACGACCCTGAATCTGAACTCCTAAAATGAACCTTTGAGGACAGTAGTAATACATATAAATATATACCCTGCTTCGAGAATTGCTCTTCTGTAAGCAGCAAAAAAAGTATTTTTCTTAACATAATAAATATAACGCGCCAGGCCTCCCAATATTTTATTATCGCAGTAAGGGCAGTATAATATTGTTTTATTTTAAAAGAATCAAACGTATAATCATACGTATATATATATTTCTTATATATTAACATATTATATATTAGTGAATTAACTTTCAAAAAATCTAAAAGCCTTATCCGTTACTACGTGTAATATATCTGTCAATATCTTTCGTGTTCCAAGAAGTGTAGTTTTGTAGCAATCCTTTCTGTGGGCTGATTTTGTTGGCGAGAGTTCTAAAGTTTCAAGGTGTTTCTTGCCAGTTGATCATCTTTTTGTAACCCATGATGGCTCTACCATTTAAATTTAGTTTTATGAGGATTTTATTTATAATTTTAGACTTTTCGAAATTTCCGAGACAATTGGGTGTTTGAAGCTAGGTGTAGTGTCTCAAATGGTAGACGAGATAACCATTTTATTGCTTTATAAATAGCAGGGAATTTAGCGTTTAAAACTGGTTTGTTAGAATTAAGAATACATTTTTTTTCTTTTTAGAATTACTCTCCCTCTTTAGAAGGCATCAGACTGCTCCTTTTATGCCTTCAGTCTGTATAAATGGTGGGTATTTTGGAAGCTGATCACGCTTCTTAAAGGTAAACAACATTATTACTTGATCTCACTAATATCTTATATTTTTAAAATTAAGAAATTATATGCACTTATTAAATCAATAGAAGCAAATATAGCTAATCTTTTTGATTAATATTTCACAAAACTCATAATAAATTATTTATAAAACTGATTTAATAATTATAAACGACGTTGGCGCTATTTACAAAACAAGCAGAATAATATATCTTACCTGTTTTTGTTTTTTTTTCATTTAAAATAAGAAATATAGCCTTTAGGACAGATTAGATAAAATTAATTTTAAATGATATTAAGGCTGTAGTTAAAAACTCAAAAATAAGCAAGAAAAAACAAAAGGTGGAAGAAAGAGTTTGTTAAAAGTTGTAAGAAAACTATTAGAATAATCTATTAAAGATACTATCGATGTAATTAAGGACACTAAAACTTTAATTTCTGAAATTGTGAAGCCTGAAATTGAACAAAATATGTAGTGAAAAAGCAATGAAAAAAATACCATAAAAGAAATAAAGACAAAATTAACTCTGAAAGAAATAAGAATGAATGTTAACGCCATAATACAGCAAAAGAAGGAGTTTTTATTGAATGCCAAAATGAGTACCAACGTGAAATAATGAAAAAAATAAATAAATGAAAAACATTACTGTATGAATTTCAAATCCCTAAAAAAACTACTACTCAAAATGATATTATATGGAAGAAGACATGGTCAAAGAATAACTGCGTGAATGTATAATTTGCCAAAATGGTATACTAGATAGTAAATAATTGAATATGGAATTTTTCGCAAAATCAATACTTCTGAAACAGAAAATGTAATAGAGCTGAGTTCTGAAAATAGTAAAGCGAATCTACACAGCGGAAAATTATATATTTTAGATTTTTGTGTTGCAAAGTAAAGTTTTGCGAAACCCCTGAATTTTACATGTTTACTTGCATATTTTGATTATTTGGTTGTTTTCTTTAAATATATTTCTTACCTTTCCTCTTTCAGTAAGTTCCTCTCTACAACTGTATTTCTTATCATCTAAATCATCTCCACTGACGTCGCCTCCATCAAGAAGCCATCATGATCCAGACTTCTGCAGCTGTATGCCAGACCTTCAAGTTACCTTCTGCTACGAACTCTTTTAGGTAGCGGCACCGCGTACCTGTAACTAGCACGACATCAAGCCAAGAAACGCCACCAACAAGGCTTTTCGTGACTTTTATTTCTACAGCCGAGCCGCGTTGAACCACCCCACACGCAACTGCGAGTCCCAAAATTTAATTTAACTACAAGGTTCGGTTAATCAATGAAACACAATTAGGGGAGGAGGGGGTTATATTTTTTATCAATAAAATTGAAACCTGAATTTCTGTATATAATAACTACAAACATTTCTCTATATATTAGAATCGTTAATATATTCACTTCTGTACACATTTGATCCAGCGTTGTTGCCAACTTGTAGAAACATTTTGGTAAAACGCCTTATCCTATTCTCTGAACAACCCCAGCTTGGAGTGACAACTCCATAAACTTTTTAAAATATTCTACCGCGTTTAAAATCATTAATATTACAAACAGGAAGAAGTCTGAGGGTGACAGGTCAGGCCTATACGTAGAGTGTGACATCAAAGTCCACCCATACTAGTTTATAGAAGCATTTCTTTAAAGAGTGTTAATGATTATCAGCCCTTCATTTTGGTCTTAAAAGTCAGAGATCATGGTTTATCCATGGAAAGTGAGACTTTGTTTTTTTTTCTTTACTGGCGATGATTTATGGGGCAATTTCATTGATTGGCGCTTTGAAGAAGGAATCATAGTAATAAACCAAGTTTCATGACATGTTAACACATTCCAAACACCTGCAAGGGTCTCCAGAAAGTCTCTATTAAGTCCTAACAAATCTCTTCCGAATTTGAATGATTCCTCGTGTTAGAAGTTTTGACACCATTTTAAGCATGATTTTCGATATCTAAGATCATCAGAAGGTTTTAAAACACTTCCTTTAAACAAGGAAAGTTTTCCATTATTTGATAAGTCGTCATTGTCTGGTTGTCTATGATCAATTCCTCCGTCAGAGCCAAATTTTGGTTCGTCACTACAGAGGTTGGTCTACCTGACCTTTCTTTTATCACTAATATTCTTTATCACCAGTCTGGAAGCTCTGAATCCAGCTTTGTAATGTGTCTCTAGCCATGGCTTTGTTTCCATAGACATACTTCAGTCTCTAATGAACTACAATGGCTGAAATGTCTCCGGACTTAAACAGGAACTCCATCTTCGACTATTATCGGATTCTTGTGTTTACTTCAGGCTGTATATCTTAAATAATAAAAATTATGTTTGCAGATATGAAAATAGGAATGTTTATTGAATCAGAAAACATTATTCTTATGATAATAAATTATTTTAATATTTTTTATATAAGCCGTTGTGCATTACTTATTAGCCGGAAAATGTATTATGTTCACATTTGTATTTTATATATGTGTATTTATATTTTTATTAACTTTCTTTTGTTACCTAATACATTTTTCAAATATCAATCTTTTTACAATCATTAAAAATAATATTTTTCACTATATCTTTATAAATTTAAAATTCGATTTTAATAATTATATATATATATATATATATATATATATATATTATTACATTAGACAATATTAGACATTTGGTGCATTTACAGTAAAAGCAGTCGCCTACTTCTGCCCGCCATGATTATCATGGCCTGTACCACGTGTATTAGGGATAAGCAAAAAATATATATTAATATTATCATAAAAATGGTTATATATTCTGACAATATCTCCTCACAAATTATCCATAGCTCTGTAGTTCATGCTACCGATTTATCTTTGTGGAAGGCGAGCCGCTCATTACGCCACAAACGGCTGCCACTATTTTCACCTTTTGTGATAACTCCGAATTCTATTGAGTATTCCAGAAAATGATGGTCACCTAGTGTCTGATATTTTGCATACTTCCTTTGTTATTTGGATCGAGCTATTTTTTAACTACTGGACTTCCACGTGGCCATAAAATATATAAAAAATTAATCACAAAATTTGAAACGCGGAAATACGAGGGAAGTAAAGTTATCGGCTGATCCAAAGATGGTATTCAAATCGGCAAAGTTTACGTTTCTTCCCTGCGCGCGCATGTCATTAGTTCGTTGGACAAGTTTCAACTTGTTTGCTGAAGTAGTTTGTGTAAACGAGTCTTTGCAGTAAACTCGTCTGTTTAGTCAAAATGGATAAACTTGAATATTGTGAAGTTATTAAATTCTTCATATTCATGGATTAACTCCTAAATAAATTCATCCCAAGTTGACAAAGGTTTACGGGAACTCTGCTCTCTCCAACCGTTTTTAAGTGGCAAGTTGGATTCAAACTCAATCGCACGTTGCTCATAGATAGCCCACGTGACGGCCAACCACACCAGAAACTATCGAAAAGGAGAACAATATCGTGTTGGACGAGTAAATGTGTAAGAGATGGCCGTGGAAATATCGGAATAAAGGTGCGGAATATCTTTCACAAAAAATTAGGGATTCTAAAGTTCTGTGTAATGTGGCTGCCTCATTTGCTAAATGCAGATCAAATGTGAATGTGCGAACGACATTCGCAGCAATGTTTGGAGCAATTCAAGAGATCCGATCGATTTTTTGCGGCGATTTGTCACTAAGAATAAGGAATGAGACAGCCACTACACGCCAGAAATCAAACAGCAGTGGATAAAATTCGGTAGTTCGGCGCCAAAGAAAGCGAAGTCGGTCGAATCTGCCAGAAAGGTCATGACCAGTGTGCCTTAGGATGCCAAAGGAATTCTGAGAAGCATCCATTAGTTTGGCAAAGTTGGTGCTGTGGCTTTGTCACCGACCCGAGTCCGTTAGTTTGCGGCGACGGTCAATAAATGGCGTCTAGGTTTGACGTTTATTTTGACGGGAGAGGCGCCCTATTCCTATATATACCAAAAGAGGCACCTCTCTCTTTAATTGTGCTTCAGTTCGATGGCACCACTCTAGTAAATAACGTTGCTAGAGATGATAAAGAATGAGTAACAACACCAGTTTTGGTAATTTCAGACAAAGGACCAACCTATATTTCATGGTTTAGGGCTTTGACCTCATGAGTACAGGGCGGCTTCGATTTCATAACATACTACGAGAGGGGTACATGAAATTTAGTCTCCCACCACTTCATGTTTTAATCTTGCCTGAATATTTGTCCTTGCCACCTAAACAGCTTACAAACCTGTTCGGTAAATTCGACCGATTTCAAAACTCTCCTCGTAGAATGTTATAAAATCGAAGCCGCCCCTGTGAGCTGATGAGGGCCATAGACCGAAATAGGTCGGCTTTTGTCTGAGTTTGCCAAAACTGGTGTTGTGGCTCATTCTTCATCTCTCTCATTACTCTCAAATCTTGTTACTGGAGTGATACATAGTGCCATCGTTCTGGTGCTCAATTAAAGGGAGAGTTGTCTATTTTGGTGCAGGAATAGCAACTTCCCGCAACTTTATATATTTTTTGAGTCAAAAGGCGATCCATTAATTAAGATTATATAAAAGGGCGTACCTGGATCTGTAAAGAAAAAAATTTTTTTTTTTTTTTTTACAGATCCAGGTACGCCTTTTATATAATCTTTATATATATTGTTGCATCATGGCTAATGAACCTATTTTATTTTAATTTGTAATATTATTTTTCATATAATTTAAATTCAAATTTATATTTTATATTTACTTATTTTTTTTTTTGAAGAGAATATATGTATTATAAACAGAATATATGTATTATAGAATCACCATTTGTATTTTGGTACACTGTGTGACTTAACTGCTCTCTTTGATGTGAGAAATAAATAAATAATTCTGGAGGCAACTTAAAGTAGAGTTATCTCATTATTCCCTTATATAATTTTGTAGGATGGTTGAAACATAGTCTGGTAAGATGCAAACCCGGCACAGGAGAGAATCAAGGTTGAAGATACTGCCAAGCCGCATCCTGGTGCAACAATTGGTCGAGATGCACGTTTCGACCCAGTTGTCCTGAATCCCAACATCGACATCCCCAAGTATGATGGAACAGAAGACCCTCGCCCATGGATTGAATCTCTTGAAGAAATTGGCTTCCTGTACCATTGGGCAGACTACATTATTTCCCGTTATGCTGCCATGAATATGATTGGTAGCGTCAAAACCTGGCTGAACCTACACAAGATAAGCTTCACCAGCTGGGAAAATTTCAAGAGCCGTTTAATTGAAGATTTTGCCTCAGACGCCAACAAAGAAGAAATGAAGATGAGACTAAACAGGATGCGACAGTGAAATGAACCTGCAATCAGGTTTGCAGAGGATATCCTTGTACTGTGCAACAAGGTCGACCCCCAAATGGAAGAAGAGACTAAAATAGACTGGGTTATTGTGTGTGTGTGTGGAGGGTTAAAGAAAGAATAATCTTTTGCCCTCCACCTAAACCCTTCTAACAATACCAACGAACTTCTAGAAATTTGTAAAAAGCTGGATTTGTTCGAAAATAATTACCAAGAACGTGTAGAAAAATCAAAAGCTCTATATAATGGACCACGCTCTCCTCGTCCCCATCATCAAGAGCAATGGAAGAACGCTCCGTCGTTCATAAGACTATACCAGAACACCTCCAAGCCCTAGGTCCCCGCTCCGAGGTACTACCAGAACACCCCCAAGCCCCAGGCTCCCGCTCCTAGGTACTACCAGAACAAGCCTCTGCCCCAGGTATCTGCCCCTAGACGATCTTACACTCCCAATCCTGAGCCAAAACCATTCTACCCAAGGAAAACATACAATAAGAGTCCAGATTCAAACAGGAATAGAACAGAAGACGGGAGACCAATATGTTTCAAGTGTAACAAGCCAGGACACGTAGCGCGGTATTGCAGAGTAAAATTTGTAATAATTGTGGAAGAGGACCCCATAGTTACACAAGACAAGGTCGAAGAAGAAATCCGAATGGATAATGGAACTGAGAAGTCGAGACCTCTGCTCTACGCTGACGTAAGTAATAGCACGCACCCGAGTATCCCTACAAGGAATAGATATGCCGCATTGGAAGATTTAAATTGAGCATCACGCCTGAGTCCGTCAATCAAAGCAACTCGACTATAAATGGAATTAAAAAGTTGGACCCCATATATAAAATGAACATTATCGTGGATAGAATCGGTATTTGCGAAGCTTTGATTGATACAGGCGCCAATATTTCAGTGGACCCGATGGCAAGGATTAGACATCTTAGGAAATATTGTTTTAAATATAAAATTTGATGACAAATCAATTACACATCAATTTGTGATATTGAGAACACATTTGCGAATATTTATACTTGAACGAGATTTTCTCAAGAATATGAACGCAAAAAATGATTGTCAGCGTGAAATAATCAAATATGACTTGACAGGAAATCGTGACGTAATCAAATATCAATAGAAAAAAATAAAAGGTGTAAAGGATGCCATTATACTAGAACCTTCTATTAAATTGATTAAGGCATTTGTATAAGCAGAGGATGGCGAATACATCATCGAGGAGAACCATAAAATTTTCAAACAAATGGACATCGACTAGCGAGAAGCTTAATAAATGTTGCGAATAAGGAGACATATATCTGGATTACAAATCCTTACCCTCGACCATTAAAAATATTAAAAAAACAAACATTGTGCTTTGGAAGCCAGCCAGCCGAAGGGAATATTATAGAAGAAAGTGAACAAAAGTAGCATGAAGAACCTCAATTTCAGATAAACGAAAATTTATCATATAAGGAAAAGGAGCAATTGAAACAAGTTTTGGAAAAGTACGCGGATTTGTTTTCGTCGGGATTAGGAAGATCCAACTTAGCGAAACATCGGATCGATACAGAAGGCGCGAAACCGATCATAAAACAAACCGTATAGGGTGAGCGCTAAAGAGCGAGAAATCATAAAAGAGCAAATTGATGAAATGCTCAGAGACGGCATAATTAGACCATCCTCGAGTCCATGGTCCTTCCCTATAATATTGATCAAGAAGCGAGATGGTAAGTACAGATTCTGCGTTGACTACAGAAAATTGAATGATGTAACAGTGAAGTAGTTTACCCAATTCCCAGAATTTATGAATTATTGGACACACTTCAAGGATCCAAATACCTTTCAGCAATTGACCTTATATCAGGATATTGGCAAGTAGAGGTTGAGGAGAAAGATAAGGAAAAGGCAGCCGTCACTAGAGCACATGGCCTATATTAGTTCATGGTATTGCCCTTCAGACTATGCAATGCCCCTTCTACATTTGAGAGGAACATGGAAAATATGCTTGGTAATCTTAGATAGCAAATTTGCTTATGTTATCTAGATGACATAATCATATATAGCTCGGATTTTTCAACACATCTCAAAAGAATAGAAGCTGTTTCAAGATGTTTTCGCGAGGTTAGTTTAAAATTGAACAACAAAAAATGCCAATTTGCTTTTGAATAACTGGAGATTCTTGGCCATATAACTAGTCAACATGGTTTAAAACCAGCGGAACATAATATCAAGGCTATTAGAGATTTTCTCAGCCCAAAAGGATAAAAGAAGTTCAATCATTTTTAGGAATGTGCTCATTTTATATAAAATTTATCAAAGGTTTTTCGAAAATTGCTAATCCATTAACCAGTCTTATAAAAAAGAATGCACCTTTTACCTGGACAGAAAATCAAGAAAAAGCATTTCAAACCCTTAAGGTAGCATTGATGAATCCCCCAATATTAGGGCACTTTAATCCGAATGCAATTACTTACATTCATACTGATGCATCTAACATAGGCCTGGGTGCAACATTAGTCCAAAGGTTCGGCGATAAAGAAAAGGTGATTTCATATTTAAGTCGAACACTGAGCAAAATTATTCGACTACCGAAAAAGAATGTCTAGCTGTTGTGTGGTCAATGTCCAAGTTACGACCCTACCTATATGGAAGGCACTTCAAGGTCATAACGGATCATCATGCTCTATGCTGGCTTAAGAATCTGAAAGATCCGACCGACCGATTAGCACAATGAGCACTGAAGATTCAGGAATATAATTTCGAAATTATACACAAATGGGGTAAAAAACACCTGGACGCTGATGGTCTATCTAGGGGACCCTTACCGGAAGACGAATGGGACAAAGATTATGAAAGACTATTTATGAATAAAATAATAGGCGAAAAGAATGAGTTTATGGAGAATATTAAGGAGAACCTTAGTGGAAACAAGCGTTCAGTTACACAGAACTTTAAAGAAGAAAATGGGTGTCTCTACAAGAAAAATCCAAATCCTGAAGGTAGGACACGGTTGCTGGTAGTTCTAAAGAAGAGAAGTAAGGAAATCATGAGTGAATACTACAACCATATGCTGAATGGCCATTTGGGCTTCGCAGGAACCACTTATAAATTGAAGAATAAATACTATTGGTCTTCCATGCTGAAAGATGTTTCCAAATTTGTAAAGACGTGCCATCTTTGCCAAAGTCGGAAAGGTTCAAATCACTTTCCTTCTGGACTTTAACAACCTATTCCCCCAGCTAACTACCCTTTTGAAAGAATCGGAATTGACTTTGTTGGCCCCTTGCCATCAACGAAAAGAAGAAGGAAGTGGATAATTGTGTTGACTGATTATTATATCAAGTATGCTGAAACAAAGGCAGTATCAGAAGCAACCGTGAAATAAGTTTCTACATTTTCAATCGAACATATTATTTTACGTCAGATTAGCGATAGAGGTTCACATTTCACTAGCAATTTGATGAAGGAGGTAATGAAAATGTGCAGTTAAACATTGCTTCACAACGAGCTACCACCCCCAGACTAACAGACTAACGGAACGGCTAAATAGAACTTTAATCAATATGATCAGCATGTATGTGAACACAGACCAGAAGAACTGGGACGAAATCCTCCCTTTTATCACCCACGCGTATAATACCACGATTCAAGAAACCACAGGCTACTCTCCATTTTTCCTGTTGTTTGGGAGGAAACCCATGTCCCTCTTAGACAACAAGAATATTCTAATGGACAGTAACATGTGTGTGGATGATTACGACGAATATATAGAAAATTAATTAGATAAAATTGCAAGGACGAGACAGGTAGTCGTTAACAACAACACAGATAAAACTCAGGAGAGAATTAAAAGAAACTATGACAAAAAATACAATGAGAAAATTTATGAACCGGGACATTCAGTGGCAGTTTGGACAACAGTCAGGAAAATCGGAAAATGTGAAAAACTATTGAGAAATTATTTTGGCCCATATCGAATATTAAAGAAGCTGTCTAACGTAAATTACTTAATTGAGCCGAAAGATAATCCTGGCCAAGACACATTGATTGTCCATGTCTCAAGACTCAAATCCTATTTTGAGAGAATTGATGAGGTAACTCACGAGGACGTGACGACCTCTGGAGAGGGGGAAGTGTTGCATCATGGCTAATGAACCTATTTTATTTTAATTTGTAATATTATTTTTCATTCATATTAAATTCAAATTTTATATTATATTTATTTATTTTATTAAACAGAATATATGTATTATAAACAGAATATATCCTTCCTTATATCTATAAAAATGAAATCCAAAATCGATGTTTGTTATCGCGTAGCGCAAAATCTACTGTATCAATCATTATGAAATATCGTATGTAGGTAGCTGAAGATTTCGTTTAACATATAGACTATTCAAAAACCTAAAAAAAGTTAATGTGCTTTTTTTCTTAAATAAAAAACCAACAAGCGATAGTTCCAGTCTTTTACCGCTTGAGCGCAGCACTGGTCGCGACGATAAATGAATTTGATTGGTTAATAATTATTACGTGGTTTGTTTACACGTTGAATGTTAGTTTGTTCACACGATGAATGTTTTTAAAAGGTAAGATTATCCAATCGCCGTGAAACTTTAGGAAGTTATTTACTCTACTACTGGGAAGATTTCTGGTTTGAATTCGATTTGAAATAAATATTCTTTGCAATTTTATTTTCAAATTTTCTACTTTCACTCGCAAGCAGCGCCTCTCGCGGCCTCAGGTGAAATTACATTTATAAATTGTAAAAATGCTAAAATGTGTTCCAAGTATAATATATTTAATTAGAAATATAGTAATATAATATTCCAAAGACGTTGTAAAAAAAACTTGGCATTTCAATATTAATATATTTTTAAAGAAAATATTGTAACGTTTTAGTGTTAAATGTTAAAATGTTGTAATGTTTGTAGCGGCTCCCAAATATTAACTTTTCCTATTTTCATTATAAGTTTTAATTTGTCTAATAACTATTCAATTCAAATATTAAAATTATTCATCTTATAAATATATAATGCTTATAAAATAATTATACATCATTCTAAATATAAATCATAAATAATATGAAATGTAAATATTTATCTATAATATATCAAGCACATATGTCTAACATTATATAATCTAGAATTGATATTTGACCACACACACATATAAACAAAAATAACTTCAACATGTAATATACGCCAATTTAACCCTTCTGATAATTTGTATAAATAAATGTAATTAAAAGTTGATTTTACAATAAATAATTTGTTATCTGACTCCGCCTAGAATTCCATGCCACCCACAAAATGGTGAGCCGGTAAACTTTAACGAACATTTGCAAGCAATCAAACAAGAATTTCAATTCGATCAAAAGTGAAAAATAAAAATACTCATGATATCAAATTATAAATATTTAAGAAATACATATTAAATATTTATATTTAAAACAAAAATTATAACATATTTCGCAATATTTAAAAACTACGAAAACGTACATCGTTTGGTATTTAATTCAAGGCAAATTTTCAACTTAAAAACAAATCAGATATCAAATATAATTTTAAGAAATAAATATATATATATATTAAATAAATTCAAATACACATTAAATTGGCAATTAAAAATAATATATAACTTACAATTTAAAAATTATAACTTGATAATATATTCAAATATTTTTTCTTATCAAATAAAAAAATCAAATTTAAAATATTAATTCTGAATTTTAATAATTATAATAATCAGAATTTTAATATCTCTTAAGGACATATATTTTTTTTAAATACAATATATTCTCAAAATGGATTCAATTAAAGCACCCGAATTTTGGCCAAACGATCCAGAATTGTGGTTCATAACATTGGAATCACAATTTTTATTGAACAAGCCAAGTCCAATTACAAATGATGACACCAAATTTTCTTATCTAATTTCACGTTTACCTCCATCAACTGCCATAGAGGTACGTGAATTCATTATATCACCTCCACCAGACAATAAATACGACGCGCTAAAGAAGGCCATAATTAAATGTACCGCTGACAGCGAATTTAAAAAACTACAGCAATTGTTGACTCAAGAAGAACTTGGAGACAGACTGCCTAGCCAATTATTACGCCACTTAAGACAATTGATTGGAGAAAGCAAAGCCGTCAGTGACACAACATTAAAAATGCTCTGGATGCAACGTTTACCTAAAAACATCCAAATAATTCTGACAACGCAAGAGCAAGCATCACTAAACTCTCTAGCAGATATAGCTGATAGAGTGACGGAGATTACTTCTTCGCCATCTTCAAGTACTTCGACTTTAGAAAAGGAACTGGCATCTTTGCGTGCGGAAATTTCAGCATTGAAAATTGACCTTAACAAGAAGGAAGAAAGAATACCTCGTTCAAGATCCAGAAGCTCATCTTCATCTCGAAAATCTTCCCCAAACAGTTATAGAAAGTACAATCCAAATGGCTCTTGGTGCTGGTATCATTTTCGATTCAAGCACCATGCAAGAAAATGCATCTCACCTTGTACTTTCAACAAAAAAGCAAAGAACCAGCAGGAAAACTCCAACAACAATCAGTAAGCCCGGTGGTTACTGATTGTAGCAATAATAAAAGCCACCGTCTATTTATCACTGACTACCGCAACAAAATTAGTTTTCTCCTTGACACAGGTGCAGAGATCAGTGTCCTGCCTCCTCGTCCTGAAGATAGACGGCGTGGTCCAACAAAATTTACTCTCACAGCAGCAAACAATTCACCTATCAAGACTTATGGCGAAAGATTCCTTAATCTTGATCTAGGTCTTCGTAGAGATTTCAAATGGAGATTCATAATAGCAGACACAAACAAAGCCATTCTAGGAGCTGATTTTATGGAACACTTTGGAATAATTCCAGATATCAAAGGAAAGTTTATAATTGATTCTTTAACGAAGCTACGCAAGCGTGCATCAATTACAAATTTCAACTCACTTTCTCCAAAGTGCTCAATAAACAGCTATGAAGACAAATTTTTGAACATTCTCTCTCATTATCCCTCTCTAACTAAGCCTCCATCATATTCCACACCAGTCAAGCATTCAGTCACTCATCATATTACTACAAAAGGGCAACCAACATTCTCCAAACCAAGACGGCTGAATCCAGAAAAATTTAAAATTGCCAAATCAGAATTTGAGCACATGATGGAACTAGGTTTATGCAAGAGAGGAGACGGAGCATGGGCATCACCTTTACATCTAGTCCCTAAGAAAAATTCTATAGACTGGAGACCCTGTGGCGACTACAGAAGTCTAAATGCTGTGACCCAACCTGATTGTTACCCCATTCCGCACATTCAGGATTTCACCAAAGCCTTCATGGCTGTACAATTTTCAGCAAAATAGATCTCGTGAAGGCGTACCACCATATTCCAATTAACCAAGAAGACATACCCAAAACGGCAATAACTACGCCTTTTGGTCTATTTAAATTCACACGCATGAACTTTGGTTTAAAAAACGCAAGCCAAACATTTCAAAGATTCATGGATGAAGTAACAAAAGGTCTAGATTTTGTCTTCGTTTACATTGATGACGTTTTGATCGCCAGTAAAAATGAAAATGATCACATTCAACATCTACATATAATCTTCAAAAGACTTTCCGATCATGGATTAACAGTCAATATATCTAAAAGCGTTTTCGGAAAACCTTCACTAGAATTTCTTGGACACATCATTGACAACAAAGGAATAAAACCTCTTCCTGAGAAAATAAGAATCGTTAAAGATTTTCCTCAACCTAATTCGACCCGTCAACTCCAAAGATTTATTGGTCTTGTAAATTATTATCACAGGTTCATAAAAAATTCAAGTCATATTTTAGCTCCGCTTTATTCACTTTTAAAAACTAAATCTCCCAATGCATCATTAAATTGGACTTCAGACACATTAGAAGCTTTTCAAAACATCAAAAATGCTCTTGCAGAAAACACACTTTTAAACTACCCTCAACCCAATTCTACATTAAGTGTACTGGTTGATGCCTCCAACGTTGCTGTTGGTGGTGTCCTCCAACAACTGAATGACACTGCATGGGAACCAATTTCATTTTTTTCAAAAAAGCTATCCCCAGCAGAAACGAAATACTCAGCTTTCGACCGGGAACTCCTAGCTGCATTCCTCTCTGTTAAGCATTTCTCATACTTTCTTGATGGAAAAACATTCATGCTTTTTACAGACCACAAGCCTCTAACGTATGCCTTCACATCAAAATCTGAACGTTCACCTCGTCAAGAACGTCATCTCAACTATCTTTCACAATTCTCCATGGACATACGCTATGTTAAGGGAAGTGAAAACATTGTAGCTGATACCCTTTCAAGAATTGAAATCGAAACTTTCAATCACACGAAGGTTAATCTAGATCTTAATGCATTCCCTGAGATTCAAGAAAAGGACAAAGAACTAAAAACTCTCATTGATAATTCAAATTCTTCACAAACAATCAAATTAATAAAACAACAAGTTCCTTTTTGCAATAAATTAATTTACTGCGATGTTTCTACGGGGAATCCCAGACCTTTCGTGCCTGAAAATTTCCGACGACAAATTTTTAATTCTCTCCATAATTTGTCTCATCCAGGAATTCGTGCAACAAGAAAACTAATAACTCAAAAATACTTTTGGCCCAAAATGAATCAAACAATAAATCATTGGTCAAAGTCCTGTTTAGATTGTCAGAAAAGCAAAATTCACAAGCATACAATTACAAAACACGGAATTTTTCCTCTCCCATCAACTCGCTTTGAACACGTTCATCTTGATTTAATAGGCCCCTTACCCCATTCTGAAAATTGTACCCACATTTTGACTGCTATAGACAGATATTCAAAATGGCCTGAAGCCTTTCCGATTTCGGACAAAACTGCAATAAGCGTAGCAAAAGCTTTTTTTCGCGGTTGGATTTCTAGATACGGAGTTCCAGCAACAATAACTACTGACCAAGGTCGTGAATTTGAATCACATCTTTTCAAGGATCTCACTTCACTCATTGGCACCAACAGAATACGAACAACGGCACACAACCCTGCAGCAAACGGTCTCGTCGAACGCTTGCATCGTCAAATTAAAGCTGCAATCATGGCAAGCGGAAATACTATTAATTGGATAGATGCTTTGCCTCTAGTACTGCTAGGCATCAGAACATCCTACAAAGAAGACCTGAAATGCACTGCTGCAGAAATGGTTTTCGGGACAACTTTAAATCTTCCAGCTGATTTACTAACCAATTCAGAATTTAAAAACCCCGATCCATCAAATTTTGCCACTCAATTAAAGAATTATATGAGTAGAATTCGACCTCAACCAACAAGACAAACAAAGCAAAATAATATTTTTTCTCATAAAGACTTAGACACCTGCTCACACGTCTTTGTAAGAAAAGATTTTGTAAAAAGAGCATTATCTCCACCATACGAAGGTCCATTTCCAGTCGTATCAAGATCTTCGAAGACATTTACAGTTAAAATCAATGACCAAAACAAAGTCATTTCTGTCAACAGACTAAAACCTGCATTCATAGAAAACACCCCTCAAAGTTTCCACGATTCTTCAATTCTGCCACCTATGCCCGACGGTGCTGAGGAAACTACACCGAAGACAAGTAGCTACACCACTCGCTATGGACGCCACGTACGTTTTCGACTTTAAGTCTTCACTGGCGGGGGAGTGATGTAGCGGCTCCCAAATATTAACTTTTCCTATTTTCATTATAAGTTTTAATTTGTCTAATAACTATTCAATTCAAATATTAAAATTATTCATCTTATAAATATATAATGCTTATAAAATAATTATACATCATTCTAAATATAAATCATAAATAATATGAAATGTAAATATTTATCTATAATATATCAAGCACATATGTCTAACATTATATAATCTAGAATTGATATTTGACCACACACACATATAAACAAAAATAACTTCAACATGTAATATACGCCAATTTAACCCTTCTGATAATTTGTATAAATAAATGTAATTAAAAGTTGATTTTACAATAAATAATTTGTTATCTGACTCCGCCTAGAATTCCATGCCACCCACATGTTAAAATATATTTTTACATTGTTAATTTAATTTGCTGTTGTTTTATAATAACGAAGATGCAAATTTAATTGTTGTTGTTTTTATCGTTTGTTTATATAAAAATTAAATTGTATTTGATGATGATAACAAAAATGAATTTTTAAATTAATATACATAATTCATTAAAAAAAAGAAATAATTATTTATAAAATCCACAAACGTGACAATATCTTATTTAAAAATTAATAAATGTTTAAAAAATATATATGTTTCAAAAATATATTCAAACGCATATAACAATATTTATATACGTTTATAAATCTATATATAGGTGGATTGGATGTTTTCTAGAATCGTTTTAACAAATGTTCGTTAGGCAAACTTTTACTAGGATAAAGCCGGCGAAGCCGGGAACATATATATATATATATATGTTTGTCGGCTATGCACGCCCTCAATATGTAAGTAATCTCGCTGAAATTTGAACAGGACAGAGAGTTAAATCTGGAAGAGTTTTTTGTCGCGCTTTAACCAAGAAAAATTATAATTAACCAGGTACTGAACAACAATATTTTTTTTGTTAGAAATGATGATGACAATATTGCTGTATCATGCTTGATTGACATAAACAAAATTCTTTAGGGGAATATTCACTAAAACAGACCACGGGCGAAGCCAGATAATAATTTTCAGTAGGCAGGAACAAAATTCTACTTGCGAAACATTCACTCGAGCAGAAGACACACGAAGCCAGGTCATCTCTATATATAAAATATCGTTTCTCGGCCTTTTGGCTAAGATCGTGTAGTTTATCTCTAGATATTTTTTATTTATATATATCTTTTTAAAAATATATTCAGTAGAGAGAGTGGATATGTTTGCTCGAAAGATATATTTTATATATTATATAAATATATAACGTAACGAATATTAATATCATTATTATCATAATAATCTGTGTGTTGCGGAATATTATTATCAATAATATTCGTTAGGCAAACTTCCACTCGGATAAAACCCGGGCGAAGCCGGGTACACATCCGCTAGTGTATTATAGAATCACCATTTGTATATTGGTACACTGTGTGACTTCACTGCTCTCTTTGATGTGAGAAATAAATAAATAATTCTGGAGGCTACTTAATGTAGAGTTATCTCATTATTCCCTTATATAAATTTGTAGGATGGTTGAAACACGCTCTGGTAAGATGCAAGACCCGGCACAGGAGAGAATGAAGGTTGAAGAGTCTGCCAAGCCGCAACCAGGTGCAGCAATATATCTAGACGAGTGACCCGGCTTCGCCCGAGAATTCCCCCGAGTAGAATTTCCTTCATACTGAAGTACATCAATAATAAATAGTAGAAGTGCCATAGAATAGCAATACAGAAGTAACACCTAAACCACAGGCAAAAAGTGTGTGTGATGACAAAATATTTTATAATAAACCTATCCCCGATTTACACGGTACTTGTTTTACACGTTTCCGCTCTTAAACGGTTTTCCAAATAAGTTATTTTGGTTTTTATCGCAATATTTATCGCGGGAAAAAATGAGGGAAATTTTGGTGGGAAATGATAGCAATGTCCCAAATAGGTTTAATTAAAATAAAAAAATTAAAACATTTTAATTTGAATAAAAATTATAATATAAAATATTTAAAAAATAAATAAAAGTTTATAATCTTCCCTCCAAAATTTCCCGCAATTTTCCCTCTGAATTTTACTTTGATCACAGCCAAATTAACATAAATTGAAAAATATTATAGGCTCATAATGAAGAAAGAAGTTAAAAGAAAAGTTATTTCTTTAGAATCTAAAATCGAAATTTTGGATAGCTTACGAAAGGGATATAGAGTAGTAGATGTTGCAAAACCATATAGCATGAACGAAGCTACAATAAGAACTATTAGAACAAAATAAAACACAATTAGAAAGAGTGTTGCAGCTGGCAATACAACGAGTATGGGCACAACATCATACACCAGTAATATCGCAATGGAAAAAATGGAGCAAGCGTTAATGCTTTGGATAGAAGATCAAACACAAAAAAATTGTACCCATTGATACGGGCGCTATAACAAATAAAGCATTACGAATTTACGAAAATATTGTAGAGCAATTGCCATCTTCTTCTTCAACTGAAAAGAAGCCAATTTTTTTGGCAAGTCATGGCTGGTTTGACAGATTTAAAATAAGACATTCTTTACACAGCTCAAAATTAAAAGGTGAACTGGCTTCTGGCGACTTTGATATGCCCAAGAATATCCAGCATTTTTTTCAGAAATTATTAACGACAATTCATACACCCCTGATCAGGTTTTCAATGCTGATGAGTCAGGGTTATTCTGGAAAAATAATGCCTGAAAGGACTTATGTCTCAAAATTTTATAAATCGGCTAGTGGTCATAAAGCAGCAAAAGATCGCATAACAATTCTTTTCTGTAGCAATGCTTCAGGAGATTATATTATGAAACCATTAGTGATTATCAAATCAAAAATGCCCTGTGCCTTTAAAGGAGTAAACATCAATAATCTTCCCGTTTATTGGAGGGCTAATAAGAAAGCGTGGGTTACTGCTGCAATGTTTGCTAAATGGTTTCATGAATGTTTTATCCCAGATGCCAAAAAATATTTAAGTTCAAAGGGATTGCCTTTTAAAGTGCTTTTGTTAATTGACAATGCGCCGGGTCACCCACAAGATCTAGAATATGAGAACGTTAAAGTAACATTTTTACCAAAAAATACAACTTCATTATGAACAGTTATTAGTGCTTGGAAATATTTTACAATGTTAGACTGTGTGAAGCATATCACCTTATCATACACTGCGATTAAGCAAACAACGCTCAATAGCCGTTGGAAAAATTGTGGCCACATGTAGTCAAAAATGAACATTCCATTTCAACGTTAAATGAATATTCGCAGATAGTACAGATGGCGCATTCATTGGGCGGAGAAGATTTTGAGGATTTTACTGATGGTGATATCGCAGAGTTAATGGCTGATAGAGAACTAAGTGAGGATGATTTAGTTAACTTAGTTTGCGAAAGTGAGTCTGACAAATCTGATGAAGAGGAATTAGTACCAGTAACATTCACTGCTAAATTCATCCGCGAAGGACTCGCATTGGGTAGAAAGCTGGGTAATCATTTTATGCAAAATGACACAAACGTTGAAAGGGCTTTACGATTCCAACGTGACATAAATCGATGCTTGGCTCAATATGAAGAAGTTTACAAAGATCTTACAAAAAATTCGAAGCAATTGTTAATAACCGGTTTTATTACCATCTCTCATAATGTAAATATTTCTGCTTCAAACATCGAATCGGCACAAATACCTTCGAGTGATGAAAGTGAATTCGAACCTTAGATTCCGAAAAAAAGAATGAGAGTAATTTCTTGCAGTGATGAAGGATAATAAAACACCTTTGGTTTTATTTTTTGTTCTTCTGTTTATGTATGTATTGTACAAGGTGGGATCAATAAATAAGGTGAATTATAATTTATTAAAAAATAATAAGAACGATATTAAAAATTAGGACTTTATTTATTCAAAATAATCACCTTGGCTTTCTATACATCGTCTCCATCGTTCTGGCAACTTGTAAATACCCTCTTTATAGGCACTCTTATGAAGCGTGTGAAAAATATCTTGCACCACTTTCTGGACATCTTCATCCGAGTCAAAACGCTTTCCCTTTAACTCCTTCTTTAGTAGTCCAAAAAGGAAATAGTCAGAGGGGGCTAGGTCTGGACCATATGCAGGATGTTCTAAAACTTCAAAACCTAATTTAATGATTGTAGATACAGGTTTACATGAGGTATGCGGCCTTGCATTATCATGAAGGAAGAGAACACCTTTACTAAGCTTCCCTCTTCTTTTGTTTCTTATACCGGGCTTTGGCTTATTTACAAGAATGTCACAATAAAGGTCGCTATTCATTCGTTGCCTTGAGGATAAAAAATCAAGACAGATATCCTCCAAAATTAAGTTTTCAACCGCATTTATCGTGCTTGGAGTCGCTGTAACACTTGGTCGTCCAGGTCGCTCAATATCGGTATTTTGAATATATCGGTATTTTGAACTCGTTAACCCATTTATAAATATTTTTTTGAGACAAACAACACTCACCATAGATATTTTTCATTCTTTGGCATATTTGAGATGTTTGAATACCTTCTGCATTCAAGAAACGAATAACTGCACGTTGTTCAAGCGTGGTGCAATCCTTCAAGGGAGCTTCCATTTTAGTTTATTTATAAGGCTCGCGCCGCGCGTGGGAAAAAAGAACAGAACACCTTAAATAGTCTCTCGATGTTATATTTTAATATTCTGTGGTTTAAATTATTTTTGCTTTTTGAATTTTTAAGAAATAAGATAATTCACCTTATTTATTGATCCCCCCTTGTATTTATATAAAAAAAAAACAGTGTTTCCGTAATATATTACATTTTTTAACCTGTCAATGCATTTTTTTTCTGTGTACACCTAAAAATATTGAAAAAATCACAACTGTTAAATAGCAAAATTATGCATTTTCTGCAAGCTTTTCTATTTACACGTTTTTCTCAGGAACGTATCTACCGTGTAAATAGGGGGATAGGTGTATTAGTATTTAGGTATATGATTTAATTATTTTTTGCAATCCATTTAGTTGTTTCAAAATCAATATGGTTTAAATAGATGGCAGCTTTTCCACCCAATCCCCGAGGTACCCGCCCCAGCGCATTAAACCTTGAAATTGCCTGAGTTGAGTGAGTGATTGCGATGCCCATCGTAAGAATAAGAAAAAAAAAGGTTTATAAAAAAATGATTCAAAATATTGGCATGTAAATATTTTAGATAAAAAAATAAAAGAGAACATGGAAATTAGGCAAATATATGTGTTTTCTAATAACTGTGACTGCATTTCAAACGATTTAAAAAAAAAAAAGATATAAAAAAACAAAGGCCAGAACCAAAATTAATAGAAAATACGAAAGCCATTATTTACATACAGTAACGCTAAATTTGCAAAGTAGTTTTTTAATGCATTGTGTGCACTTACCGTAACTTAGTAATATAAATTTATCTCTCAATATTCAATTCTTTTGTAAAAAAGCTAAAACTCGTATAAAAAGATATTTAAAAAAAAAGGTACTCAAGCAACTTGAAAAAAACAATTCAGAACCCTCATTGGTCGCTTAATTGCCTGGTGTTGTTACTTCACCTCGTATTTTCTCCGCGTAAAAAAATTTCTTCAAATGAAAAAAATATATATAAATAGCAAAAAATACTTATCAAAATGTAGCAGAAAATTTTCCTCGGGATTATAAAAAGCGACATGCAAAATTTGGTACCAATTGGTTCAGTAGTTTTGGAGTTTATCACGAAACAGAGATTGGCTTTTATATATAAGATGTACAAAGCAATAACGCGCCATCTATACATATAAAATGAAAGGATTTAAAAGCACGAATGTTTCTTTTATACATTATACAAACTTCTACTGTCCTTACTGCGATGAAAAAATATATTGGGAGGGCTTGGTTCATCAGTGGTGAACCCTCCCAGCGGTTTCGCCAATTTAATCTACCAGACCGCTTATCAGAGCTCTAATACTGTATTGGACGATTCTGCTTATATACGCAGCGCTGAAGGGTGGAATCTCAGAAATGGTTTTCAAGAAGACTATGGACATAAGCTTATCCAGTAGAATTATATTCAAATATTTGCATCGAGCAATGCTCTTCCGCAAACAATAAAGACAAGGCCAGTTAGGCATAAATTAATACAAAGCAATAACGCACCATCTATACATATGAAATGAAAGGATTTAAAAGCACGAATGTTTCTTTTATACATAATACAAACTTCTACTGTCCTTACTGCGATTAAAAAAAATGTTTTCATTATGTATAAAAGAAACATTCGTGCTTTTAATTCCTTTCATTTCATATATATAGATGGCGCGTTATTGCTTTGTATTAATTTATGCCTAACTGGCCTTGTCTTTATTGTTTGCGGAAGAGCATTGCTCGATGCAAATATTTGAATGTAATTCTACTGTCCTATAAGCTTATCTCCATAGTCTTCTTGAAAACCATTTCTGAGATTCCACCCTTCAGTGTTGCGTATATAGGCAGAATCGTCCAATACAGTATTAGAGCTCTGATAAGCGGTCTGGTGGATTAAATTGGCGAACCACTGGGAGGGTTCTCCACTGATGAGCCAAGCCCTCCCAATATATTTTTTCATCGCAGTAAGGACAGTAGAAGTTTGTATTATGTATAAAAGAAACATTCGTGCTTTTAAACCCTTTCATTTTATATAAGATGTATATATATATTAAAAGTAAAAAAGGGATATCCTGACCTTGAGCACATGTGCTTTTCAAAAGGCAGAGCGCCATCTGGTGGAACAGAAATCAACTATTCATTGATTTAGCTTGTTCCCTGATATTTGGCCAACCCAATTTCTTGATAAATCAAGAAAAAGCCATCCACGAACGCGTTTCGCGCTGTTGGCCCTCGTCAGCGTGGAGTAGGCTGTACCACTGCGACCTAAAATATTTTGGTCTTAGTGGCTTCTTGAGAAACCAAGAAATAAGTATTTTAGACCTGGTGGATGACTTTTCTTGATTAAACAAGAATTTGGGTTGGCCAAAAATATCTGGGAACAGGCTAATTCAATGAATAGTTGATTTCTGTTCCACCAGATGGCGCTCTACCTTCTGAAAAGCAAATGTGCTCCTGGTCAGAATATGCCTTTTTCATTTTTAATATCAACACCTGAACTTTTTATTTTCATTCTTATTGTTTTTTCATATTGTGAGAAATTTTACCAAGGAAATATTTAAAAAGAGAAAAATACAATTCGGGTAAAAAGATTTTTGCAATCTTCCGACAAATTTCTGTTCTTCAATCGGCAATTACTTTTGTGACCAATATCAAAATAATCTTTCTATAAAAATAATTGAAAAATTGTTATTGGCATGTGCCCGCGAAGTCAACGAGACAGAACTACAGACAGACAGAGAAGTAGGCAAGTAAAATATTTTTTTTTATTAAGAAAGGTCGGAGTATCTTAATATCTCTAGCAATTTTATGCCAAATTTTATTTTTTCTGTGAAATTTTTGAAATCGATTGCATTTAAAATAGCTGAGTGTGAATAACTACTACGAATTCTATATACAGTTACGAGCGTGATTCCTCATCTCCTAATCAACTCTGTCACCGTTTGCTTTTTTTTTTGGAATGGCGCCCTCCTATTGGTTGGCTACGAACACGCCACCTCCTTTGAATTCATGCCTTCCCCACTCGCTTTTTCGTTTTTGTAACTATTGTGTTGGAGCGGGTCGCTCCTTAAATAAATGCATATATTAGTTAATAACTGAATGGAATCCTCTTTTTCTTTTTCCCAGTATGAGACGGAAGCCAACAGTACATAGACAGATGAAGCACATAGGCTATAGTTATTAACTAATATATGCATTTATTTAAGGCGCCAATTTATAATTGTAACAAATAGTATTTTAATAAAAACATTCAATCGGGTAAAACACGGGCGTTGCCCGGATCATTCGGCTAGTATTGAATAAATGTGATTTTTTGATTACAATATATAAATATAGTGTATATATATATATGTGATGATTTAAGACCATGGAATTGCTTGAAATAATCCAGATATCTAATACCACATGTTTCACCACGTGACTGTATATAACTTGTTATTTACTGCAAATAGAAAGCATCACATAATATCATTCTGTACCGCGTAAGACTCTAATAAAGTATATCAACTGTACAGATAGTAGGAATGGAGAATAACAGGAGAAAATTAAGGTTAAAACTAATCAGGCCTAGGTGAGAATAGGAGAGTAGGCCTAGCGAGCCCAGTCCAATTTTTACGAGGTCGTGGCCCTCCTGGATGATGTAACATCCCCCCCCCCCCTGTTTACGTCAGAAAAGGGCAGTGACCTGCCTGGACCCTGAAGCTATAAAAAGGAGGCCCCAAGCCTCAGTTTGTTAGTCCTTAGTCAGTCTTTGTTTCAGCCCCAGTCCGCGCAGGCCGCTTCTATAGAGGTAACTAAACCCTTTCCTGCCAGAAATCTCCTCGTCTCATTCCTTCTTGAGGTTCAGACGCTTCTTAGTGGAATCTCTGTTTGTTTATTTCACCTTTGGCCCAGCTGTGTCGCCTTCCACCACGACTGCACGGTAGAGTTGACATCGAGGTTCGTCTAGCATCAGGTAACACTGGTCCCAGAGGTCCCAAGATATCACAGACTCCCCCGTCCGAAGAGCCGACAGGATTGTGGACGCCAAGGTACAAGTAAGCAAGTAGACCACTGTCTGTACAGAAAGATGGAACAGGGAAGCGAGGAGGATTCGAAGGAGCCCATGGAGTCCGATCCAGACTATGAAAGTGGCGAAAACACCACTTTTCTCAAGATAAAAGAAAACACCCTCGGTAGGACGCAGGAAGTCGCCCCCAGCCAGCAGGACGCCACGCCCCCGCCGGTGGTATCTGATGTCCTGGGGAGTTTGGCCAGGACGCTATATTAGCTTTCCGCGGCGACCGGACTATCGCGAGATGTGGAGCTACCGCGCTACGATGGTTCGTACGAGGCGCAGGGCTTCTTCAACAACTACGACGCCCAAGCAGATCGGGCCCAACTACAATACTCTACAAGACTGAGAAAGCCACCAAACCTCCTGCAAGCACCCCTCCGAGTTACCAACACGCGAGCGTATGTTACCTGCTCCCCCAACCATCTCTAAACCACGAGCCCAGCGCAAGCAGTGAACTCTAACTGTCCCAAGGATCCTCCAACCACGGCACCAGACCAGGCCTGTCCCGACCCACAAGACAGCACAACAGTAGGTTCCTCTTCACATAATTTGCGTTGAACAATTGCTCGTTCGAGCTGAACTGTCCAATAATGTAAAACCTACTTCTACTACTTGATACAGGAGCATCTATCGATATAATTAGTCGGAACACTTTTTAAATAATAGAAACCTGTTTGCAAATTAAAATATCTACCCACTTAACTATTAACGCCATAGCTAACAATATTTTCATCATATTACCAGGCATATTATCCCTTAATTCCATAAAAATATTTCTACTAATTATAAACTGTCCTCAGCTACTCCTGTATCAAGATAATGTACACCTACCAACTACATTGTACAAATTCACCTCGTGCAAGCAACACATGTCCCATGGACAGGTTAATATAACTGTCCCATTTACTAAAACTTCCCCTCCTGGAACGGGTTGCTCACACGTGGTGAACTCCAACACTCTTATTTGGCCTCATTGTAATGTTCCTGATCCTATTTTCAACGCCCCTATGTCCTCTTCTTTCATTTTTTCTTGGACAGAAGTAACCTAAGTCACAGCCTTCCAAAACTATTCCAATCGTTAAATTCCAACATAGATACACTCCCTCGTACCTTCCTTTGACATGCATATTTAATTATCGACAAATCTCACTCAACAAAATAAACAACAACACCCTCTCACATCACCTTTTCCAATTGGCAACAATTTTTAGTGCGCGACTTAACACCCAAATCCAATTTCGAACCACACAAGCTCCATAATGTCGCCCCACTAAACACTAAAAATATATGTTTTTCCCATTAAACGTGCCATATCCACTAACAATATAAAAATTATCGATATATGTTCATACAACCAGCACCCATGACTTTAGTAAATTTGTTATTCATGGTGAAACAGGTTAGATTTTGTACAAAACAACGGCTTCGCGTGACACTTTTTCATTCACAAATTTTCACTTCGTGTCACAGCGCCGCACCACAAAACTCTTTCACTTTTCAGGCCAAAGACGCCTTCACGCCTGTGACACATATCACCTCAAAGCGTGTCCACGTCGAAAGTCGCACTTTCACTCGCTTCTAATCTGATATCACTGAATAACATTTTTACTAAGTCCGCAACAACCTCGAAACACAACAACCATTCGATTTAATATCAATAGATACAAAATCCGGATTTTCGAAATATGGACACTCCAAGACGTATCTTTATGTTATAGTGGATCACTTGACCTGATACGCTTGGGCTTTCCCATCGAAATCTACCAGTACCTTAACGTACATCCAAACCATAAAAAGGTACTACAACAAGGGTCTCCAAAACGTCTACTTTCGGATAGAGCGTCCGCATTCACCCCCGAAAAATTCCGCAAATTTCTGCTATCTCACGGTATATAACCATTACTTACCACCAGTAACAATCCGCAAGCTAACGGATTGATAGAATGATTAAATGCCACAATCACTGGAAAGCTAAGGTTACTATATCTCGAAAACCCGAAGACATCCTGGACCAAATTAATTAAACAAGTTGTCCAAATCTATAATCAATCCCCGTACACCGTCACAGGTTTCCCATCGATCTTTTTGATGTCTGATAGCAACCCACCAGAACTAAAAAAAACTTTACAACCCGTTCTCCGAAATACAGAAAGCTAGGCAATTTGCCTTCACCAAAACACAGCTTAAGAATGAAAGGGACAAACAAAGATATGATAAAGGTCATCAAGCCTCGCATTTCGAGATTGTGACCTAGTTCTCGTAAAAAATTATAAACATCCCGATACGGGAAAACTGGCACCATACTTCACAGGTCCGTTTACAATTATAGAGATACTATCTCCGAACGTAGTCCAAATTAACAGACTCAATCGATCCCTAAATAAAGAAAATGATACAGTTCATGTGAGTAAACTTAAATACTATACAGAAAACATCATATTCCTCCCGCACACGCCACTAATTCAAACACCTCGCGTAACACCTGATGTACACTTAGTAGAATTTAACCATTTATGTCCCACGATATTTGACGCTCAGAAATCCCGTCTTATACCCCTGACTTGCTTAGCCCCTTTTCTTCATCTTATTGCAGAGATCTTCCAATAAGTTGGAAGGAAGCAAGCTGTCCGCGAAAGGAGCCCCTGACCTAAATAAATATGATAAAAATATCTCCCCCCCCTCTCGTCCGTTTGACGAGCTAACAAACAGCCGACATTGTCTTGTCACGGCCCCTCGCCACTGCCGAGTGTCACTCTAATGAATTTTTCGCCATCTATTAAATCAAATATTAGTGCGTGTCTCTTACTATATACCGTTCTGATCCCTAACCAATTAATCTACGCCGATGTCCTGTTTAGCTACAAATAACTTGCCTAACACGTTATTTCACATTTACTAACAAATCAGTCCACTAACAAAATAACTAATTAATTCCATAACTAATCCCGTCTACTGAACCCCAATGAATTAAAATACTATTCTTTCATTAATAACCCAAAACCAAGTCACCAGATCTAGATTCTCTCGCCCTCGATTAACTTGTCCACTTAATATCGACACTTAGATCCAAGGACATTTTACCTACAAAAATAACACACACCCACATATGTTAAAAAAAAAATACAACCTT
This sequence comes from Cordylochernes scorpioides, assembly GCA_030710605.1. NCBI lineage: Eukaryota > Metazoa > Arthropoda > Arachnida > Pseudoscorpiones > Chernetidae > Cordylochernes > Cordylochernes scorpioides. The sequence goes on along the minus strand of CP092867.1, from coordinate 89,154,436 downwards.
TGACCGGTTAGAATAGATCGCCGTGTTTCCTGCACACACAATATAAATGCCGCTTTAGGAAGAATCACGTTTTCACCTAAACGTGGCGCAGGGAACAAATAATCGACAACATTAGGACTCAGTAAGTTTCACAGTTGGAAACAATGTGGCCCACGAGTCACGTCAAACCTAAAACGAATTCAAGGAGATAAGTTAGAACCACTTGTATCATCCACACCAAAGATATCGCATACGAGGACAATTTGAAGCTCTCTCTACCCATCCTAAAAAAACAGGAACATACATTTGGCCTACTACTTTACATTCTTTCCCGATATACAAACTTCTATATATAATCTTACTCGCTCTTCTTTCTCGATGAATATATTTTTTTAATTTTACATTTTAATATCCCTTATATACTCATTATCTAGCTCTTATAATTGTTTTTTTTTACGTCAACCAATCAGTTTAGACTATTGTCATTTTATATAAGTTACTTTTTCCTTTTTACCAAATTGTTTTTCACTTTTGCTTTGTGACTCTATTTTATAATCAACTTTATATTTAATCTCTCATATCTAATAATCTCAAGTTTATGTTTCATGTTTATATCACTAATTTGCATTTGTCATTTTATATTTCCTCTCACTTTATAAATTCGATGTTATTTAAATTGTTTAATCATCCGCTACCACGTTCAATGCTATCGAGTATATTATTGCTCTTGTTTTGTCATTTAATATGTTCACTTTCTATTACCCCTTATATACTGCTATGTGTGTTAATTTTTGTATTGTGTCATCACTATTGTTACTTTTTTAAAGATTACTTTGCATTTAACTTCGCAATTCTATTTTCGATTTGTCAAATCCTTTAACCCTATATGCAAAGCCTTAATTTCGCAATTTCATATCTCAATTATATATTATTTTATGATCAAACTAAAAATTATGATCTGAAAACAGGGCAATCTTCAATAACCTATTAATCAACCAATTTTAAGGTTACTTTTTAAATAAATACTAACATCCCACTCTAACTTTTAACAATCTTTCGCAGGCTAGACTTGACCTACTTTGATTTCGCAATTAACAATTTTGACACACCGTCCCCCAGATTTACCTATCCCAACTGCTGGCTTGGACACGTGCAAATTGTATTTTTTTTAATATATTCGAGGCACTCTCATGCCACACGCTGGCACATCTTTTATTTTACTCTTTTTCTCGCTAAGCCTCTGACGACTCCAATTAAAACTTTGATTTCTGGTCACTGATATTCGCCCTCATTTATCCTGCATGCGTAGGTCTTAACGACTAATTTATAAAACCCATAACAATCACCCTTATCTTACTATTCGATTGTGGTACTGTAACTGTATTCAGTCCTTGAATTCACATGTGAAACATGCCCTAGGTTTTCCGCGCCGTGCACATTAAATGGTTTGGGACTTGAGTCAAAGTGACATTGCCTCAACATAATCACAACTAACCCCACAACCCTTTCTAAGCCCATCACGAAGAGATCATGATTTACCCATCCAATCATTTATATTTTTATCTATCATCATTAAAGGTTCTCTATTAAATATTTTATTCCTATTTTTGTTTTTACTTGTATGATTAGTATTAGTTGTTTATACTTTATTATCTCTTATGGCCCCATGTTATATACCAACTCATTTCGATTAATTTTTAAAAATTACTTCCTTAATAACAGTCTTCCTATTCCGCTCTCTTAAATCCCTCCATATGAACCCTCTCACATCCGGGGCCATCTGTGATGATTTGAGACCATGGAATTGCTGTAAATAATCCAGATATCTACTACCACATGTTTCACCACGTGACTGTATATAACTTGTTATTTACTGCAAATAGAAAGCATCACATAATATCATTCGTACCGCGTAAGACTCTAATAAAGTATAGCAACTGTACAGATAGAAGGAATGGAGAATAACAGGAGAAAATTAAGGTTAAAACTAATCAGGCCTAGGTGAGAATAGGAGAGTAGGCCTAGCGAGCCCAGTCCAATTTTCACGAGGTCGTGGCCCTCTTGGATGATGTAACATCCCCCCCCCCTGTTTACGTCAGAAAAGGGCAGTGACCTGCCTGGACCCTGAAGCTATAAAAAGGAGGCCCCAAGCCTCAGTTTGTTAGTCCTTAGTCAGTCTTTGTTTCAGCCCCAGTCCGGGCAGGCCGCTTCTATAGAGGTAACTAAACTCTTTCCTACCAGAAATCTCCTCGTCCCATTCCTTCTTGACGTTCAGACGCTTCTTAGTGGAATCTCTGTTTGTTTATTTCACCTTTGGCCCAGCTGTGTCGCCTTCCACCACGACTGCACGGTAGAGTTGACATCGAGGTTCGTTTAGCATCAGGTAACACTGGTCCCAGAGGTCCCAAGATATCACATATATATATTACTAAAAATAAAAGACATTTCCTGACAACGAGCCCATGTGCTTTTTAGATGGCAGAGTGTCATCTAGTGGATCAAAAATAAACTAAACGTTTATTTAACTTGCTCCGTGATATTTGGCCAACCCAATTTCTTGATAAATTAAGAAAAGCCATCCACAAACGCGTTTCGCGCTGTTGGCGCTCGTCAACGTGGAGTAGGCTGTAACCACTGCTTGATTTTTCAAGAAATTGGGTTGGCCAAATATCACGAGGAAGTTAAATAAACGTTTAGTTTATTTTTGCTCCACTAAATGGCGCTCTGCCATCTAAAAAGCACATGTGCTCGTGGTCAGGAAATGCCTTTTTTATTTTTAATATCAACACCTGACCCACTTATCTCTATTTTTTTCAATTGTTTTTTTCATATATATTACTATATTATATGATTCTTTGTTACTATCGAGTAAAAATATACCCAACTGGAACAGCGCGGCCAAAAGAGAACGTATTATCACAATAAAACGAACACTTAGTATAATTAAGAAAAAGGCATCTCCTTATCGTGCAACTGAAAGTTGCTGATGGCTTGCGCCATCTATCGGAATAAATATCAACTATTCTCGTTGATTTTTAATTATTCCAGAATTGGCCAAATACCCATTCTTGATTAATCAAGAAAAGCTAACCACGGACGCATTTCGGGCTGTTGGCCCTCATCAGCGTGGTGCAAGCTGTACCTCAACGACCAAAAAATTGGTCATTAAGGCATCCTGAAAAATCATGAAACGGGTAGTTAAGGCCAGATTTGCGTGAGAAGGCTACACAATGTGAAAAAATAGTACAAATGTGACATTGTACTGGGATAAGGTGCATAAATTAAGAAAATGCATCTCCTTATCGTGCAACTGAAAGTTGCTGATGGCTTGCGCCATCTATCGGAATAAATATCAACTATTCTCGTTGATTTTTAATTATTCCAGAATTGGCCAAATACCCATTCTTGATTAATCAAGAAAAGCTAACCACGGACGCGTTTCGGGCTGTTGGCCCTCATCAGCGTGGTGCAAGCTGTACCTCAACGATTTATATGTGGTTTAACGGGCTACTAACCAAAAGTAATGATTTTTGAGCCCATGCGCGATGTGAGAAGGCAAGGAATGGGGGTATGTAGCGGCAGGAGAAGACTCGCAGGGAAGTGGAAACGTTGGGAAAGCAGGGGAACAGCGCCTGGGAGAAGTGAGGCAGGGGTCCAGTAACCAGTGGAAGGTGGCGGGAGGAGTTGGAGGCGGAGGGTTTTTTGAAGCCTAAAACGTGCGGGCCTTAGACTTCAGGATGGGGCAGATTGAGGCTCTCGCCTCGTGGTTGTCTGAGAGGCCTTTTTGGCAGCAGTTGGCACATTTGGAAGTGTGCTGGTCAGCTCTGGTTGGGCAGGAGCGGCCTTCATGGCCGTCTTCACCGCAGTGGAAGCACTTGGGAGCTCTGGAACAGTGGGTGGAGTTGTGGCCGAAGCCACAACAGCGGAAGCAGACGCGGGCGCGGATGGACGCCTCGAAGTTGAGGATCACACCGTCAACCACGATTCTTCCGCGGTTGCCCAGGGCTCCAAAGGTCTTGAGGTCCATCTCGATGAAGGCGGTGCAGGTCCCGTTTCTGAGTGCAGAACGGTGCGCCACGCGCACCACTTTGTTCCCGGGGGGCTGGCTGACAGCGGCGGTTGCCAGGAAGGTCTCCTCGATTGTGGAATTGGAGGTCTCCTCATCCACTCTGAAGAGGCAGATTCTTGGCAGGATCTCCTTCTGCTGGCGGACCTTCATTCCCGTTAGCTTGCTGGCCAGGGAGGTAGTCACCTCAGTGATGATGTTGGGATTGCTGGAATGAAGGACCAGCTTCCCGTGTACCTCAACGACCAAAAAATTGGTATTAAGGCATCCTGAAAAATCATGAAACAGGTAGTTAAGGCCAGATTTGCGTGATAACGCTACACAATGTGAAAAAATAGTACAAATGTGACATTGTACTGGGATAAGGTGCATAAATTAAGAAAAAGGCATCTCCTTATCGTGCAACTGAAAGTTGCTGATGGCTTGCGCCATCTATCGGAATAAATATCAACTATTCTCGTTGATTTTTAATTATTCCAGAATTGGCCAAATACCCATTCTTGATTAATCAAGAAAAGCTAACCACGGACGCGTTTCGGGCTGTTGGCCCTCATCAGCGTGGTGCAATGGGTGCCAATTCTGGAATAATTAAAAATCAACGAGAATAGTTGATATTTATTCCGATAGATGGCGCAAGCCATCAGCAACTTTCAGTTGCACGATAAGGAGATGCCTTTTTCTTAATTTATGCACCTTATCCCAGTACAATGTCACATTTGTACTATTTTTTCACTTAGTATAATATTGTTATTCTTAAAATGAACAACCCTCGATTTTTAATTTTTAGTATTTTCAATTGGTATATACGTACGTGTATGGAGACTCCTACTAACAGCTTCAACCGCTTTAATACGTTACTAACTTAACCTTCTTTGATAATTTCAAAAATATATATAATTTTGGCAAAATGTGTTCCCTAAATTTCCACTAAACCACCTTTTTCGGAAAAATAAACTTTTCAATATTTTATTTCCAAGTGGAAGTTGAATTTCTTCACATTTTACATTTTTATATCGTTGGAAGGCCATGTTTACTTCATACACAATTTAGATGACAATTTTTATTAATAATGTAATGCCTTTTAAACCCTGTTATTTTTAATACTGTGAACAGTTTTCTCCTTTTTCCTACCAGTAAGTTCCTATGACTGTACACACATAATCACGTTTCCCCCGTGAAGGGGCATTCTGGCAATCTGCTTATCAGCATGTGCCATTTAATTTTCTTCTTTTCATGACGCTCTAAATGAAGACTTTCCGCCCACCCCAGCCTTGTTAAGCCCGAATAACACTTTTTCAACCGTTGACGAATAGCTATGCAGAAAGAATGTTGCCTTTATATATTATGATAACTAACCTAACCGTGCGTGCCCTCTAACGACATTCCAGATGCCTCGGTATCCTCTAGACGGACAAACCAGAGAAAAGCGAACATATCCTCTAGACGGGACCAGAGAAAAGCGAAGGTATCCTCTAGACGGACAAACCAGAGAAAAGCGAAGGTATCCTCTAGACGGACAAACCAGAGAGAAGCGAAGGTATCCTCTAGACCAGGGCTCTCCAAACTTTCCAGCCTTAGGGCCATACTGATGGGGTCTTTCCAGCCTTAGGGCCATACTGATTACTCCAGTAAGTTCCGAGGGCCAAGATGGCAACACTGCATATTATTAATTTTCCTGTATTAATTGTTATGTTTATTTGTTATTAAATGTTATTATTAATTGTTGCTTTTGTGTGTGATTTAGCAGAATGGAAAAGAAGCGAAAAATTGATAGTGAATGCAGAAAATTCAAAGATCAGTGGAACATTCAGTATTTCGTAATTGAGTCCAGTAACAAGGCGCTATGTTTGATTTGCAATGAAAGCATAGCCGTTCTCAAAGAATATAACATGAAACAAAACATTCTCAAAAGTACTCAAAATATACAGGAATTGTGCGGACAGAAAAATTCGAAGCTTTGAAGCGCGGATTGAAATCGCAGCAATCTTTATTTACAAAAGTCAAAACTGAACAAGAGGCGGCAACTCGTGCCAGCTTTCGTGTGGCTCTTGAAATTGCAAAACGTGGAAAACCATTCACCGATGGAGAAATGATCAAGGAATGCATAATTGCAGTAGTCGAAGAAATGTGCCCTGAAAAGGTAAATTTATTAAAAACTGTCAGTATGTCAGCAAACACTGTGGCTCGAAGGGTAGAAAACATCGCTGAAAATATATCCTCTCAACTGTTCGACAAAAATGGACATGTTGAGTGGTTTTCTTTGGCCTTGGATGAGTCAACGGATGTGTCAGATACTGCTCAGGTGTTGATTTATATTAGAGGAGTAGATAAAAGCTATGAAGTGCACGAAGAACTTCTTGATATGTATAGTATTCATGGCACAACTACTGGTACCGATATTTTTAAAGGAGTTGAAATGGCCATTAATAAAAAGAACCTTCGATGGAAAAACTTGAAATGTATTACAACTGATGGAGGCAAAAACATGAGTGGGAAAGATAAAGGAGTGGTCGCTCTTGTGTCAAAGGCTGTAGAAAATGACGGCGGCTCAAAACCATTAGTCTTACATTGTATCATTCATCAACAGTCTTTGTGCGGAAAATGTTTGGATATGTCTGACGTTCTGAAACCAGTCATATCAACTGTTAATTTCATCAGATCTTTTGGGCTGAATCACCGACAATTCCGACAATTTATTGCAGAGATTGGAGAAACAGACTTACCTTATCATACTGCCGTACGCTGGCTTAGTTGTGAGAAAGTCCTTCAGCGCTTTTTTGAACTTCGAGCAGTGATCGAAATTTTTTTGAATGAAAAGCACCGCCCTCTTACTGAATTACAAAACAACGCATGGCTATGGAAGTTAGCATTCTATGTTGATTTGACAAAACATGTGAACGAACTGAATTTGAGATTGCAAGGAGAAAACCAGCATCTTCCTGATTTATACACTAATATCAAGTCATTCCGGATGAAATTGATACTGTTTCAATCACAACTACGAAGTAAATGTTTTTCACATTTTAAAACATGTGAAATATTCAGCCACACTACTGAGACTGAGTTTCCTATCGATTTTGCAATCGAAACTTTGAGTGCTTTGAAGATAAATTTTGATACTCGTTTCTCGGACTTTGATGCCATTGTGAATCAAATTAAGATTTTTCAGAATCCTTTTGATGCTGACATTGAAACCCTAGCCCCGGAACTTCAAATGGAAATGATTGATCTTCAGTGCAGTGATATAATTAAGAACAAATATGAAAACTCATCTTTGTTGGAATTTTATAAGAGTCTTCCACTGACACAGTTTGATAATTTGCATAAATTTGCTCGTGGGCTGTTTTCCGTTTTTGGTACTACTTATTTGTGTGAGAAAACCTTCTCCAAAATGAAGTACACAAAAATGTATACAGATCTAAATTAACTGACGAGCATCTTAAATCTCTTTTAATAATTGGTACAAGTAAAATTAGTCCACAACTACAAACTATTGTCGGTGGAAAATCTCAATTACATACATCTCATTAACATTTCATATGTCATGTTATAAGGTATGTGTTGTTCATTACTTACAATGTATAAAATGTAAGTTGGATTCATTTCAATAATTTGTTAGTTATTTAATGCTGAAGTTAAATTTAGTGCATAAATTATACATGTCTTTACTCATTTTACCATTCTGTGTTTCTTTATCCAACTTATCACAAACATTTTATTTGCTATAAAAAATATTTGTTCTCTAAAAGGAGTTTTCAAGTATGTCTCCGCGGGCCGGACAAAATCTGTCTGCGGGCCGGATGTGGCCCTCGGGCCGTAGTTTGGAGACCCCTGCTCTAGACGGACAAACCAGAGAAAAGCGAAGGTATCCTCTAGACGGGACAAACCAGAGAGAAGCGAAGGTATCCTCTAGACGGACAAACCAGAGAGAAGCGAAGGTATCCTCTAGACGGACAACCCAGAGAGAAGCAAGGGTATCCTCTTGACGGGACACACCAAATAGAAGCGAAGGTATCCTCTAGACGGGACAAACCAGAGAGAAGCGAAGGTATTCTCTAGATGGGACAAACCAGAGAGAAGCGAAGGTATCCTCTAGACGGGACAAACCAGATAGAAGCGAAGGTATCTTCTAGACGACCAAACCAGAGAGAAGCGAAGGTATCCTCTAGACGGGACAAACCAGAGAGAAGCGAAGGTATTACTCTAGACCAGGGGTCTCCAAACTACGGCCCGAGGGCCACATCCGGCCCGCAGACAGATTTTGTCCGGCCCGCGGAGACATACTTGAAAACTCCTTTTAGAGAACAAATATTTTTTATAGCAAATAAAATGTTTGTGATAAGTTGGATAAAGAAACACAGAATGGTAAAATGAGTAAAGACATGTATAATTTATGCACTAAATTTAACTTCAGCATTAAATAACTAACAAATTATTGAAATGAATCCAACTTACATTTTATACATTGTAAGTAATGAACAACACATACCTTATAACATGACATATGAAATGTTAATGAGATGTATGTAATTGAGATTTTCCACCGACAATAGTTTGTAGTTGTGGACTAATTTTACTTGTACCAATTATTAAAAGAGATTTAAGATGCTCGTCAGTTAATTTAGATCTGTATACATTTTTGTGTACTTCATTTTGGAGAAGGTTTTCTCACACAAATAAGTAGTACCAAAAACGGAAAACAGCCCACGAGCAAATTTATGCAAATTATCAAACTGTGTCAGTGGAAGACTCTTATAAAATTCCAACAAAGATGAGTTTTCATATTTGTTCTTAATTATATCACTGCACTGAAGATCAATCATTTCCATTTGAAGTTCCGGGGCTAGGGTTTCAATGTCAGCATCAAAAGGATTCTGAAAAATCTTAATTTGATTCACAATGGCATCAAAGTCCGAGAAACGAGTATCAAAATTTATCTTCAAAGCACTCAAAGTTTCGATTGCAAAATCGATAGGAAACTCAGTCTCAGTAGTGTGGCTGAATATTTCACATGTTTTAAAATGTGAAAAACATTTACTTCGTAGTTGTGATTGAAACAGTATCAATTTCATCCGGAATGACTTGATATTAGTGTATAAATCAGGAAGATGCTGGTTTTCTCCTTGCAATCTCAAATTCAGTTCGTTCACATGTTTTGTCAAATCAACATAGAATGCTAACTTCCATAGCCATGCGTTGTTTTGTAATTCAGTAAGAGGGCGGTGCTTTTCATTCAAAAAAATTTCGATCACTGCTCGAAGTTCAAAAAAGCGCTGAAGGACTTTCTCACAACTAAGCCAGCGTACGGCAGTATGATAAGGTAAGTCTGTTTCTCCAATCTCTGCAATAAATTGTCGGAATTGTCGGTGATTCAGCCCAAAAGATCTGATGAAATTAACAGTTGATATGACTGGTTTCAGAACGTCAGACATATCCAAACATTTTCCGCACAAAGACTGTTGATGAATGATACAATGTAAGACTAATGGTTTTGAGCCGCCGTCATTTTCTACAGCCTTTGACACAAGAGCGACCACTCCTTTATCTTTCCCACTCATGTTTTTGCCTCCATCAGTTGTAATACATTTCAAGTTTTTCCATCGAAGGTTCTTTTTATTAATGGCCATTTCAACTCCTTTAAAAATATCGGTACCAGTAGTTGTGCCATGAATACTATACATATCAAGAAGTTCTTCGTGCACTTCATAGCTTTTATCTACTCCTCTAATATAAATCAACACCTGAGCAGTATCTGACACATCCGTTGACTCATCCAAGGCCAAAGAAAACCACTCAACATGTCCATTTTTGTCGAACAGTTGAGAGGATATATTTTCAGCGATGTTTTCTACCCTTCGAGCCACAGTGTTTGCTGACATACTGACAGTTTTTAATAAATTTACCTTTTCAGGGCACATTTCTTCGACTACTGCAATTATGCATTCCTTGATCATTTCTCCATCGGTGAATGGTTTTCCACGTTTTGCAATTTCAAGAGCCACACGAAAGCTGGCACGAGTTGCCGCCTCTTGTTCAGTTTTGACTTTTGTAAATAAAGATTGCTGCGATTTCAATCCGCGCTTCAAAGCTTCGAATTTTTCTGTCCGCACAATTCCTGTATATTTTGAGTACTTTTGAGAATGTTTTGTTTCATGTTATATTCTTTGAGAACGGCTATGCTTTCATTGCAAATCAAACATAGCGCCTTGTTACTGGACTCAATTACGAAATACTGAATGTTCCACTGATCTTTGAATTTTCTGCATTCACTATCAATTTTTCGCTTCTTTTCCATTCTGCTAAATCACACACAAAAGCAACAATTAATAATAACATTTAATAACAAATAAACATAACAATTAATACAGGAAAATTAATAATATGCAGTGTTGCCATCTTGGCCCTCGGAACTTACTGGAGTAATCAGTATGGCCCTAAGGCTGGAAAGACCCCATCAGTATGGCCCTAAGGCTGGAAAGTTTGGAGAGCCCTGCTCTAGACGGGACACGCCAGAGAGAAGAGAAGGTATCCTCTAGACGGGACAAACCAGAGAGACGCGAAGGTATCCTCTAGACGGGACAAACCAGATAGAAGCGAAGATATCCTCTAGACGGACAAACCAGAAAGAAGCGGAGGTATTCTCTAGACGGGACAAACCAGAGAGAAGCGGAGGTATCCTCTAGACGGGACAAACCAGAGAGAAGCGAAGGTATCCTCTAGATGAAAAAACAGAGAGAAGCGAAGATTTCCTCTAGACGCGACTAACCCGAGAGAAGCGGAAGTATCCTCTAGACGGGTCAAACCAGAGAGAAGCGAAACTATCCTCTAGACGGGACAAACCAGAGAGAAGCGGAGGTATCCTCTAGACGGGACAAACCAGAGAGAAGCGAAGGTATCCTCTAGACGGGACAAACCAGAGAAAAGGGAAGATATCCTCTGGACCGGACAAACCAGATAGATGCGAAGGTATCCTCTAGACGGGACGAACCAGATAGAAGCGAAGGTATACTCTAGAAGGGACAAACCAGGGAGGAGCGAAGGTATACTCTAGGGGGGACAATCCAGGGAGAAGCGAAGGTATACTCTAGAAGGGACAAACCAGAGATAAAGGAAAATATTCTCTAGACGGGACAAACCAGAGAGAAGCGAAGGTATACTCTAGATGGGACAAACCAGAGAGAAGCGAAGGTATACTCTAGATGGGACAAACCAGAGAGAAGCGAAGGTATGCTCTAGACGGGACAAACCAGAGAGAGACGAAGATACCCTATAGACGGGACAAACCAGATAGAAGCGAAGATATCCTCTAGATGGGACAAACCAAAGAGAAGCGAAGGAATCCTTTAGGCGGTACCGCCAGAGAGAAACAATGATATCCTCTAGACGGGACAAACCAGAGAGAAGCGAAGGTATACTCTAGACGGGACAAACCAGAGAGAAGCGAAGGTATACTCTAGACGGGACAAACCAGAGAGAAGAGTAGGTATCCTCTAGACGGGACAAACCAGAGAGACGCGAAGGTATCCTCTAGACGCCAAACACCATAGAAAAGCCAAGGTATCCTCTAGACGGGACAAACCAGAGAGAAGCGAAGGTATCCTCTAGACGGGAAAAACCAAAGAGAAGCGAAGGTATCCTCTAGAAGGGAAATCCGGAGAGAAGCCTAGGTATTCTCTAGAAGGGAAAATCCGGTGCGAAGCGAAGGTATCCTCTAAACGGAACAAACCAGAGAGAAGCGAAGGTATCCTCTAGACAGGACAAACCAGATCTAAACGGAGGTATCCTCTAGACGGGACAATTCGAAAATAAGCCAAGGTATCCTCTAGACGGGATAAACCAGAGAGAAGAGAAGATATACTCTAGACGGGACAAACCAGAGAGTAGCGAAGGTACCCTCTAGACGGGACAAACCAGAGAGAAGCAAGGGTACCTCTTGACGGGACACACCAAATAGAAGCGAAGGTATCCTCTAGACGGGACAAACCAGAAAGAAACGAAGGTATCCTCTAGACGAGACAAACCATAGAGAAGCGAAGGTATCCTCTAAACGGGACAAACCAGATAGAAGCGAAGGTTGCTAGGGCTTTAATTGTCAGAGACGCTGTAAATTAAACGGAATTGCTTCCTAATTATTTAATTAGTTGGGAATTTCTGCCAATTTAGCTCTAGATTGGGTTTTAGTTCTTCACCTTTCACTCTTCTAGACTATATCAATTAGAGGCGCTTCTCTTTAAATCTGATTGTAATTAAATCACAAATATGTGTTTACATCTATTGATACAATATAAATATTTTTATTTGTTTTGTGTGAGAGTGATTTAGATCAAACTCTAATTACAATATATGCATAATTATACCTATATACATACATGTTTTGAATAATAGAAAAATGTTTTAAAATAAATATATATTTGAAAAATTAAAAATATAAAATCATTTATTAGATATATATATATGAGTAAAAAATATCCGAACTGTCTATACCTAACGTATAAACAGTCACTTCCATATCTTAATTATGATGTAACAACAAACAATTTATTTTGGAATAATATTTAAAAATGAAATTGTACTGGGACCAGGTGTTTATATAAAGAAAGAACATCTCCTTATCGTGCAAGTTGAAGATGGCTTTCGCTATTTGAAGGAAGGAATAGAAACGTTTCGAGTGGGACCGCAGGCGCCGCGAAGTCACAGTATGACTTTAAGTCGGTGTAGGAGGAGCGTCTTACGATCGAAAAGCGCCGCAAATGGCCAGAAGTTTGACAGAAGCCTAAATAGAGATAGCTTTGATGCAATAAGCTACTAGCCGTGCGTATATATATTGGAGTGTACATAAGCGTACAATAACATTAAAATTTTTCAAATGTTTTAGCATCTATATAAATATAAGTAGACGTGTGTTATCCTGTAGAATACGTAGAGGCCTTTTAGTCACAAGACACGATGTGATC
>CP092867.1:89113427-89141337 GCA_030710605.1 Cordylochernes scorpioides | reverse complement strand
AAAATGAAGAAGCAGCCCGCTCACACTATCTAAGTTCACACACAGAGAATTATATTGATACTTTGTCAAAGTATGCATTTGCGCGCCAACTGTTATTGAAAATATAAACTATTTTCCACACACAGCAGCGTTGCTTCTTTTTAAAAACAAAATAATTTTCTACTGCCCTTACTGCGATTGAAAAAAGGTTTTCTAAAAGGAACATAAGCGCTGTAAAATACATCTTCAATAACAGAAGGCGCATTATGTAGCTCGTTTAATTTATATTTAAATGGCTAAATATTAATTGTTTGTGGAATGCTCTTGCTGTATTTGTGAGCAATGTATTTGAGCAAGGTTTATTCGAACTGTATTTATATACTGCGAGAAATAAAACTGCACGAAGTACTGACTTGACCTGAGGCGGCAGGCTGGGTGCCGACACCCTAGGCCAGGGATAGACAAACTGCGGTTCGCGAGCCACATGCGGCTCTTTATATAGTTCCAACGCAAATATTATTTATGCGAGTACTATTTATTGTTAACAAAAACTTATTTTGTGGCTCTTTAAAAACTTAGAAATTTTGTAAATCTTAATTTTTGACTCTTCTGATTCAAAGGTTTGCCGACCCCTGCCCCAGGGGATGTGGAGTGGAGATGGCGGCTCCGCGTGTAGATCCCAGTGGGCTTCTGTCTGTCCTCGCTCTGTGTGCGCGCCATTGGCAGTTCCCTTGCCGAGCGGGTCAAGAAAAACAAGAGGTTCCCACAGTAATACCAACCCCCTCCCCCTCTCTCCCTCCCCCGCCTTCACGAGGTTCACTGATTGGTCGAGCGGGCGCGAGGGGCCATACTATAAGAACATTCGATGCATGAGCATGCACCAGTTCTTACTGGCTGATAGACTACATGGAACCTCTGCCAGTGCTGCGGTTGCAGGCGTGCAAGCTCCAGCTAGCTCAGAGAGCCATCTGTGTATTCATATGTGTTTCTACTGTCTTCGTAGCTTATGTCCATAGATCGCTTTAAATACCTTTTCAAGAGATCACCCTCTATCTCTCTCCCGGATTTAAAATAAAACAGCCAAATGTGTGTGTGATGTGTGCAATATTAGAACGGCATGGTAGATAAAACCGCTGGCTAGGCTCATGACTGATAAGCTGGTCCCTTCCATTTTTTTTTCCATTGCAGTGAGGGCAGTATGGTTTTTTTAAACCCGGCAGCGCCCTCTTCCCTACCTTGAAAGGTCGCGGTGGGTAAAATTTACCCTTCTTTAAAAACATTAATAAATCAACTATTTTCTTCAATATTTTATTTTTATTCTGTGATAGCATCATGTTTTGGGGTTTGAACAAATATACAGATGATCCTGAGTTTTAAAAATGATGTTTTATTCATTTTATAAAATTAAAATACACTGCGTGTGACATTGAAAATGGAACACCAAGAAATAGTGGCCAGAAGGTGATGAAACTCGGCATACAGAGAGAGACAGGGACGAACAATAAGTGATCTTTATTTCAAAATGATAGTCATAATACAGAGCGAGAACGGCGTCGGCTTAGTATCAAGTAGGACCACCGCGGACGGCGATGCACGCAGCAACACGTCTAGGTAGAGAGTCAATCAGAGTACGGATGGCGTCCTGAGGGATGGCTCTCCATTCCCTCTCAACCATTTGCCACAGTTCGTCTTCTGAACGCGGCTGTGGCAAGGCATGCAAACGGCGTCCAATGATGTCCCAGACGTGCTCGATTGGTGAGAGATCAGGAGAGTACGGTGGCCAGGGAAGCATCTGTACATCTTGCAGAGCTTGTTGGCTAATGCGAGCAGTGTGCGGTCGGGCGTTATCCTGCTGATAAAGGGCATTGGGTACCCCCTGAAGGTAGGGGAGTGTCACCGGTCGCAGCACATCATCAACGTATCGTTGGGCCGTCATAGTGCCCTGAATACGAAGTAAAGGTGACCTGGAATCATACGCGATTGCGCCCCAAACCATGATTCCACGTTGTCGCACGGTGGGGCGTTCCACAATTGCTGCCGGATTGGACCTTTCTCCACGTCGACGCCACACGCTTACACGGCGACTATCACTGGACAAGCAGAAACGCGACTCATCTGAGAACACGACCCTGTGCCATTCCGTCATCCACGTCGATCTAGCCCGGCACCATTCCAAACGTTGGCGCCTATTCGGTGGGGTCAATGGCAGTCTTCTTAGCGGACGGCATGAGTGCAAGCCATTAGCAACCAATCGACGGGAAATGGTTCTGGTCGAGATGGAATGATCTAGGGTGTCTTGCACATGTTGCAGGATGGCGGTACAAGTGGCTTGTGGGGCCGCCACTGCTTGTCGAAGGATACGCCGATCCACACGTGCTGACGTCACTCTGGTTGCACCGACATTCCTATAAATTGCCACATTTCCTTGTTCCAACCATCTTCTCCACAGTCGGTGCACCGTGGACGCACCAAGGTGTGTATCAGCTGCGATTTGACGTATGGACCAACCTGCCCTTTTCAGTCCGATCACCATGCCCCTCGTAAAAGCGTCTGTCTGCTTGAACTGCCTTCGTTTACGATGACCTGGCATTCTCTGTTATTACACGTGTCTTTTGACACAAGAACAAAATTTCTACAATGATTTTCCTTGAAGAAATAACGACACGAATATTGTCCTTTCTGCAACTTCCTTCGCTTATATCTTACTCCATGTGCGCACGAGAGCTGAGCATTTTACATCATTGCTGAAATTTGCTTAATTTTCTGGCCACTATTTCTTGGTGTTCCATTTTCAATGTCACGCAGTGTATATCAAAATTTTACCTCTTAGCATATTTTTTATAAAGAACACAATTATATGTTGATGATATGTTACAAAATATAAATTTAAATGAAAGTTTAATACTTTTTATAATTGGATATTAGAGATTCCTTCGCTTTATAGCATTTTTGAAAAATGATTACGGAGTGTTCTTTACACTAAAGTGAAACCCAATACCGTTAATATTGTTGCATAATGATTAATGCGCGTATATTTTAAATTATTTATAATATTATTTTTGATATATTTGATATTTAAACTATATATTTATTTATTTTTATTTAAAACAGATTATTTAGATTATATCATCATTCCTTTATATAGTTTCACTCCTTTTGTAATATTTTATTGTAAATATATCTTTATTGCTTATTGGAGCGAGGGAGGACCTAGACCAAAACTGCGGATCGCGACCTACAAGGAAGACAAGAATTAATAAACGCAATAACTTTAAAAGGTAATTTATTTTTATTCAATTTTATTTATTTTCTTCGACTCTGGAAACCCGCTCGGGAAACGTGTATACCACCAAGAAGGAAGAAACCAAGTTCGACGACCCAGCAAAGCTGCCTCTTGGTTTTCTGTTAAACAGTTTTCTGTCTGTCTTTTCTTTCTGGCATTTTTTGAATCAATGTAATTTCAATATTTTTTTCAATTCACGGATGGACCATATTCTTCAAATTTAAAATATCTTATTCCTTTTCTATTAATTCAAGCTGTATTCTTCCACTTATTGTGCAGATATTGGCCACCTGACAATTGTATCTCACGCTAAGGGCCTCTCAGAAAATTACATCTTGATTTAACATCTGACGCATTGCTATTAGCCAATTGAATAATCTGGGTATTTGTTGTTTCAATATTTAAAAGGGAATAAGCCATGGACCATCTTCTTGGATTTCTAGTAGTTATATTTCGTCAATCACATCGACACCTCCCTCTTTGTCATATTATAAAACGTGATCATTTTTCCTATTATCCTGTTGAATAATCTATATTTCCGTCTTGGTGCATAGTTTAAAACATCAAAATAACATTATTTTATTTAGACTTGAATGAAAAAGTGTCATCTTACTTTGAGAAAGCCAAAGTGTGCACATTTCTGCCTCTGCATTTTAAAAAATCATTTCTATTTCGTTTTATAATGCTAAATTTGTTAGCATACAATGGTGTAAATGTTTTAAAGCTAAGAGATAACTTACTGGTGAACCAGTTGTAACCTTGCGACCAGTGATTGGCTCACACAATCGTTCCTCACATCACTTGGACTGCTACTGACATTGCAAGGACCTTCAGGGTTTTTTAATGAATAAACCCTTAAGTTTTGATTATAAAACATATTTTTATTCCATATTTTCAAATATTTTAATTTCATATTCATTGTGCTTAATCGGAATATACTGCCTAAAATTATATTTCTACTTTGAAAGCGTCAAACTTTTCAAATTAGCATCTCTTTCTCTGCTATAGTTTGCTGAATATTCATAATGTAAATGTCAGTAACTATACATTCAACACTATGCTGCCATCAACTAATAGATTCCAATAATCTAATATCGATTTAGCATTTTTTGCTTCACCCTTTACGCCTGGTAGATGTGGGATAATATTTTCACTGCGAGTTCGAACATTTTTTAGAGGAAGAGCTTTCTTCCATTTAGTCTTTCGGTCTTTTCCTCTATAGTGATTGGAGCTTGAATACCCATTATATTCTTATTCTGATAATGTCCAGTGTCTGTACTATTCTCTTCATTTGATCATCAGTTTCGGATTCTTCATCATCGGGATTTGAAATATTGTTATTATGACGAAGAAAATCACGTTTGAAAGCATTTAACCCTTAAGTACTCGCGCGGGGTCTGATAGACCCCAGAAAAACTTATTTTATTAAATATCTAGAATTCTATAAAATACGAGGGTTGTCCGTTAAATAAGTTCCACGGGGCACCACTGTCGTGAGGATCGCTTTTAGGCTCGAGCCGACTGCACGGGCTCGTAGCTTGTTCTCCTCACTCCAATTTCCCACCAAGGACACGTCGCTGGTAAGCTTAGTCTTGGCTGAGCAGCCGTTAGTGATGGAGCTTCCCATCGTGTCTCCCGCCAGCTGCGAATTACGGTCAGTAATTCGATTTTTGGCCGCAAAGAAGAATTCGGCGAAGGACATTCATACTGAACTCTGTCAAGTGTATGGAGAAGGGTGTATGAGTTCCGGGATGGTGCGCAGATGGGTCAGAGAATTTAAAAACAGCCGAACAGACGTCCACGATGAACCGCGTGCTGGACGGCCATCGGTTTCGGACGAAACCATTGCCAAAGTCGAAGCGGCAATGCTTGAAGATCGACGGGTTACTGTGCGGAAGCTCTGCGATTTGGTTCCTGATGTCAGTAAAACCACCATCGACAAGATTTTGCGTGCACATTTAGGGTATTCAAAGGTCTGCGCAATATGGGTTCCGAAAATGCTGACTGAAGACCATAAACGGCAGCGGGTTTATGTGGCCCAGAAATTTCTCGATTGCCACAAAACTGACGGAGAGGAATTTTTGGATTCGATCGTTACTGGTGATGTGACATGGGAACACTACACCACACCGGAGACAAAGGAGCAATCCAAGCAGTGGAATCACATTTCTTCGCCGAAACCTCTAAAGTTTAAACAAACACTTTCTGCCGGGAAACTTATGGCTACCGTCTTTTGGGACCGAAAGGGCCTATTGTTGTGCGACTTTATGCGTCTGGGTACAACAATCAATTCCGACCGGTACTGTAAGACCTTAAAACAACTTCGACGCGCGATTCAGAACAAGAGGAGAGGGATGTTAACCAAAGGGGTGCGTTTTCACCACGACAACGCTCGGCCGCACACCGCCCGTCAAACCACCGCCCTCATCGAAGAATTTGAATGGGAATTGGTGTCACACCCACCTTACAGCCCGGACGTAGCTCCTAGTGACTTCCATTTCTTCCCCGAGTTGAAGAAAAACCTGGGGGGAACCCAATTCCAGGACGATGACGAGTTGGAAGAAGCGGTTTTAGGCTTCTACGTGGCCAGGCGGCAGAGTTCTTCGACTCTGGGTTCCATAAGTGGGTGTACCGAATGCAAAAATGCGTAGAACGAAACGGGGAATATGTAGAAAAATGAAAAAAGTCTGATATTTTCGAAAATGTATAGTTCAGGGCAAATAAACCTGTTTTTCTGTATGAAAAACCTCTGGTAAGCTAGCTTATGGCTCGGCAAAACTTTATATCCTTCATCTATGACTTTGACTTAGTTTTTTATGAACAACAAATAAAAATAAAACGGAAATTCCCCCAAATATTTGCTACAAAAGCTACGTTCAACTCACTCTTCCATTTTTGGATTCAAGAAAAATGAGAGTACACTGGTTTCATATGTACCAAAAAGTCCAAAGCAGTTATTTTAATTTGAATCATGGACTCCACAAAACAAATAGATTCTGATTCTGGTGGAAAATCTAAATCAGAGATAAAATAAATGTAATGAAATGAATCAGGTGTTGATGTAGTTGAGATCAATTGTGTAAAAATTACACAGTAAGTAGGAGGACAGGGAGATGGCCATTGTGCCTCTTTTTTGATCTCATCATTGTTTCAACAAAAGTTATAAATAAAAGGAACAAAAATTTGAAATATTAAAATGAAGATCGTTGAAGGGATTGCATTTGTGATAATTGACCCAAACCTACAAAAACGGAAAAATAAATGTTTTCTGGCAAAAAAATCAAAAAGTTTATTTTTACACACGTTTCTACAGATAAGCCACAATAATTAAAGTTTTAAAATGCTATAATTAATTGACAGATATAAAGTTCTTGTTTCTTTGGGTAGAAAATCGGCCAGGGTCACATCAGCGAAACGGAAGTGTTGCTAATATTGTGATCGCTCCAAAGACCGAAAATCCAAAATTATATGTGCTAAATGCGCTAAGCACATTTATACTGGAAACTCAATAACACCTTTCAAGAAGTGTGCACAAGAATAATTTATATTTTCATTTATATTTTAAAGTAAATTGTTTTATATATCGATAGTTTAGATTTTTTGCCATATTACCAATTTTATCAAATAAAAATAATTAATAATGTAGGTTTTTATGATAAATTTGTAAACTAGAGACTTTATTTATTCGGCTGCAAGCAGAAAAATAATATCTATATATCATTTTTAAAGTATTTTATTCATTGTAAAATATTGGGGTCTGCGAGACCCCGCGCGAGTACTAACGTCAGTAAAATTGGCGCGAGTAACTAAGGGTAAAATATGAAATAATATTTTTAAAATGGTAATAAAATATAAATCCTACTTGATAATTGGCAGAGTAGACTCTAATATTACACTCTTGGCAGAAAAACCAAACAACAAGAATCCAGCGAGTAGCCCGAAACTTAATTACGTAAACCAAAACCAAAAGCGATAAAAGGTCGCACAGGGTAAAATTACCTAATGACGAGAACTCAAAAGGTCGCACTGGGTAAATTTGGCGCAAAGATACTAATATGAAAATATGTCGTAAAGTTAAAGACTTATTATAATAATATTTAGATATATTTAGAAAAAAGATACTGAGAAAATATTTTTTGAATATTTATTTTTCAATATTTATTTTTTTCAATATAGAAATATATTTTCAAAGTTCCCACTGGGTAATGTTTACCCATTGCGACCACATACGAGTTAAAGAAACATATAGGCTTTAAAATAGTTTACATTTTCAATAATTTAACAGTTCTGCCAATAATATTTCAACAGAAGAATCTTCGTTTACACTGGTGTTAAGCCTGAATATCTTGAATGACGAACAGATAATCACCGTATTTGGAATTTGAGATAAGCTCAATTCCAAAATCTCCGTCATACGCTACACTTCACGAACATCATGGCATGGGGTGCCTTCACCAGTCGGCCACATCCTTGTTGTCGTTACTAGCACAGCCAGCGCTACGTGCATGCTGCTTCCTGTGTTTCATGGGGATTATCCCAGAAGAATGCCGCGAGGGTTTCCTGGACGTCCTATACAGACCATGTCCTACCCTTTGTCGCATATATCCCGCATTGAAGATGACCAGCTATAATGCCAGTTGCCGCAATGTAGCATTTTCGGACAATATCAAACGTCTCTTTGAATCGCTGCATATCCTGGCATCTACATGATAGTGCAACAAACCATTGATTATAACAGGTTTGCCTAAAAGAGTTAACCTGTACCTATTCTGATAGAAGAAGTAAGAGCGCTGCAACCTCGCCGCTTGGTGGCGCTGCTCCGTAAAATGACCAATGGGTGTAGCTTCCTCAACCGTCAGTTTCATCTTTGTTTTCCCTAAGTGTCTTGTGTACCGCTTAGTGCGGATGCATTTCTTATTTCTAATATATATCTTCATGTTACAAAATGAATATAATCTATTTAATTACTTTAATCATTATTTCAAAGGAGGACCTACATATTCTTTGATCGTGACCTTAATTGTAGGAGTAAATGCATGAGCTTAATTTCTATTCGATGTTTCATTCTTATTTCGTGTAAAGTGTATTTCCGTGGATGGATGAAAGTCGCTTTTTCGTGAGGTTTTAAAGATTTGTCGGTATTCCAAGACTATTGCTCTCCTTGCTACCTAATAGCCTCATTTACCTCATTGTCAAGGTTGAAAAAGGTCGATGGATCATCTCCTTTTCAGTTTCCATTACTTGAAATTCTAAACGGAATCACACTCTTTCTACTGGATATCAAATATTTAAGTGCAGTGAACTTATTCTCTACAGGATTTCAATGTCCTTGAAAGAAATTTCAGGAATGCTGAACCTGAATGTCCGAATACTTAACGCTCGTACTTCTTTCCTTCTATAAGATACTGAAATATCAAGGTGGATCAACATTTGTCCATGGTTCCTTTTAGTTAGTATCGTTCAAATACATTATGATATAAAATAAATATATAGTATTACCATATTTGTGTGATATTATCGTTCATATAAATACTTATGATTTAAAATAAATATTTAATCTCTTTAGTTTGTGTGAGTATTGAAGTTTTTTGTGATTGCATCATTAATGTGAATTCTAAAATATATATCAAATCTATTGTGTCATAATTTATTTGTGTTATTGTCGTTCAAATAAAAATTGATTCAAAATGAATATTGAAAACCTCTTGTGTGTGAGGTATAGTGTCGTAATTTGATTGGTATATTATGGTTTAAATGATTAATAATTTGAAATATATATTGAATATATATTGTGTGTGAGATGGAGGGTCATAATTTTAACTGTGAAATTATCGTCAAATGAATAATGATATTCAAATAGACATATTGAATTGCTTTTGTCGCAATTTGATAATAACGATGCTCCCAGACACTGTATAGTGACAAGCTTAAAAATATTTTAAAAGGTGAAAATTCAAGCTTGTTTTGTATATATTTTATCGAACATTTATACTTATTACAATTACATACTCTAAGCGTGAAAACTGAATTGAAGTATAAAACGATAGCAAAAAATAACATATTTAGACGCAATTTTTAAATACATTTATCAAACTTCTACTGTCCTTACTGTGAAGATTTTATATGTTGGGAAAGCTTGGCTAATCGGTGGTGAAACCTCCAAGCGGTTTCGCCAATTTAATCTACCAGACCGCTTCTTTAGAGCTATAATAATATATTGGATCATTCTGCTTATATATGCTACACCGAAGGGTGGAATCTCAGAAAAGTATTTAGGAAAACTATGGAAATAAGCAACAACAACAATTTTGTTGTTCTTTTATTTTGCATTCTTCTGTAATTTTTTTTTATTTATTAGGCTTAAATAAAGTCCTATAGATCCTTTGTACCCACGTAAATTATTCTTTGTCAACCAACAACACAACAATACACTAAAAATATTTTAAAATAATTCCTAAAATATTCCTGGGTATTCTAAAATGAATACACCTCGTTAAATGTATATTCAATACCATCATTGATTAAACAAGAAAATGACATATCAAGCCTTTAATAATTTATTTGAAATACATATATTTCCAAACAGTCATTTAGCAAGAGTAAAAAGTTCCACCAATTTCGTGATAAAATATTTATTAAAAAAAACTAGTTGGGAAGTTTGGGATTAAATTATTGTATCGCTAATACCTGGTAGCAATTCGAACGGAAATGTTGTTAAATAGAATTCATCTAGAAATGCTCTCTTCCTCCTATATTGACACTTAGAGAATTAAATTTTAATTCTTATTCAAATTATTTCGTGTGAGTCTCTTCTTTGAATAAAATACATAAATTAAATTTATTAAATTTCCAGAAGATTTCCCCAAGGTAGTAACTGATCAGGGATTAATAATATTCAAAAAATATTTATATTTTTGTATTTCCAAATGTTTGTCTATTTTTTGTTTATATTGTTAGAAGTTATTATTCTAATAATATATAAACAATGCTCTAATGTCATAAACGAACACAGTGACCTGGTATCATAAACTGTCGAAGTTTGATTTGTAGGACCCCAGTGACCTGGTATCATAAACTGTCGATGTTTGGTTTGTAGGACCCCGGTGACCTGGTATCATAAACTGTCGATGTTTGATTTGTAGGACCCCAGTAACCTGGTATCATAAACTGTCGATGTTTGGTTTGTAGGACCCCGGTGACCTGGTATCATAAACTGTCGATGTTTGGTTTGTAGGACCCCGGTGACCTGGTATCATAAACTGTCGATGTTTGATTTGTAGGACCCCAGTAACCTGGTATCATAAACTGTCGATGTTTGGTTTGTAGGACCCCGGTGACCCGGTATCATAAACTGTCGAAGTTTGATTTGTAGGACCCCAGTGACCCGGTATCATAAACTGTCAATGTTTGGTTTGTAGGACCCCAGTGACCTGGTATCATAAACTGTCAATGTTTGGTTTGTAGGACCCCAGTGACCCGGTATCATAAACCGTCGATGTTTGGTTTGTAGGACCCCGGTGACCTGGTATCAAAAACTGTCGATGTTTGGTTTGTAGGACCCCAGTGACCCGGTATCATAAACTGTCGATGTTTGGTTTGTAGGACCCCGGTGACCCGGTATCATAAACTGTCGAAGTTTGATTTGTAGGACCCCAGTGACCCGGTATCATAAACTGTCAATGTTTGGTTTGTAGGACCCCAGTGACCCGGTATCATAAACTGTCAATGTTTGGTTTGTAGGACCCCAGTGACCCGGTATCATAAACTGTCAATGTTTGGTTTGTAGGACCCCAGTGACCCGGTATCATAAACCGTCGATGTTTGGTTTGTAGGACCCCGGTGACCTGGTATCAAAAACTGTCGATGTTTGATTTGTAGGACCCCAGTGACCCGGTATCATAAACTGTCAATGTTTGGTTTGTAGGACCCCAGTGACCCGGTATCATAAACTGTCAATGTTTGGTTTGTAGGACCCCAGTGACCCGGTATCATAAACCGTCGATGTTTGGTTTGTAGGACCCCGGTGACCTGGTATCAAAAAATGTCGATGTTTGGTTTGTAGGACCTCAGTGACCTGGTATCAAAAACTGTCGATGTTTGGTTTGTAGGACCCCGGTGACCCGGTATCATAAACTGTCAATGTTTGGTTTGTAGGACCCCAGTGACCCGGTATCATAAACCGTCGATGTTTGGTTTGTAGGACCCCGGTGACCTGGTATCAAAAAATGTCGATGTTTGGTTTGTAGGACCCCAGTGACCCGGTATCATAAACCGTCGATGTTTGGTTTGTAGGACCCCGGTGACCTGGTATCAAAAAATGTCGATGTTTGGTTTGTAGGACCTCAGTGACCTGGTATCAAAAACTGTCGATGTTTGGTTTGTAGGACCCCGGTGACCTGGTATCATAAAGTGTCGATGTTTGGTTTGTAGGACCCCAGTGACCCGGTATCATAAACCGTCGATGTTTGGTTTGTAGGACCCCAGTGACCTGGTATCAAAAACTGTCGATGTTTGGTTTGTAGGACCCCAGTGACCCGGTATCATAAACTGTCGAAGTTTGATTTGTAGGACCCCAGTGACCCGGTATCATAAACTGTCGATGTTTGGTTTGTAGGACCCCGGTGACCTGGTATCAAAAACTGTCGATGTTTGATTTGTAGGACCCCAGTGACCTGGTATCATAAACTGTCAATGTTTGGTTTGTAGGACCCCAGTGACCCGGTATCATAAACTGTCAATGTTTGGTTTGTAGGACCCCAGTGACCCGGTATCATAAACTGTCAATGTTTGGTTTGTAGGACCCCAGTGACCTGGTATCATAAACTGTCGATCTTTGGTTTGTAGGACCCCGGTGACCTGGTATCAAAAACTGTCGATGTTTGATTTGTAGGACCCCAGTGACCTGGTATCATAAACTGTCGATCTTTGGTTTGTAGGACCCCGGTGACCTGGTATCATAAACTGTCGATGTTTGGTTTGTAGGACCCCGGTGACCTGGTATCAAAAACTGTCGATGTTTGATTTGTAGGACCCCAGTGACCTGGTATCATAAACTGTCGATCTTTGGTTTGTAGGACCCCAGTGACCTGGTATCATAAACTGTCGATGTTTGGTTTGTAGGACCCCGGTGACCTGGTATCATAAACTGTCAATGTTTGGTTTGTAGGACCCCAGTGACCCGGTATCATAAACTGTCAATGTTTGGTTTGTAGGACCCCAGTGACCCGGTATCATAAACTGTCAATGTTTGGTTTGTAGGACCCCAGTGACCTGGTATCATAAACTGTCGATCTTTGGTTTGTAGGACCCCGGTGACCTGGTATCAAAAACTGTCGATGTTTGATTTGTAGGACCCCAGTGACCTGGTATCATAAACTGTCGATCTTTGGTTTGTAGGACCCCGGTGACCTGGTATCATAAACTGTCGATGTTTGGTTTGTAGGACCCCGGTGACCTGGTATCAAAAACTGTCGATGTTTGATTTGTAGGACCCCAGTGACCTGGTATCATAAACTGTCGATCTTTGGTTTGTAGGACCCCAGTGACCTGGTATCATAAACTGTCGATGTTTGGTTTGTAGGACCCCGGTGACCTGGTATCATAAACTGTTGATGTTTGGTTTGTAGGACCCCAGTGACCCGGTATCATAAACTGTCGATGTTTGGTTTGTAGGACCCCAGTGACCTGGTATCATAAACTGTCGATCTTTGGTTTGTAGGACCCCGGTGACCTGGTATCAAAAACTGTCGATGTTTGGTTTGTAGGACCCCGGTGACCTGGTATCATAAACTGTTGATGTTTGGTTTGTAGGACCCCAGTGACCCGGTATCATAAACTGTCGATGTTTGGTTTGTAGGACCCCAGTGACCCGGTATCAAAAACTGTCGATGTTTGGTTTGTAGGACCCCGGTGACCTGGTATCATAAACTGTTGATGTTTGGTTTGTAGGACCCCAGTGACCCGGTATCATAAACTGTCGATGTTTGGTTTGTAGGACCCCAGTGACCTGGTATCATAAACTGTCGATGTTTGGTTTGTAGTACCCCAGTGACCTGGTATCATAAACTGTCGATGTTTGGTTTGTAGTACCCCAGTGACCCGGTATCATAAACTGTCGATGTTTGGTTTGTAGGACCCCAGTGACCCGGTATCATAAACTGTCGATGTTTGGTTTGTAGGACCCCAGTGACCCGGTATCATAAACTGTCGATGTATGGTTTGTAGGACCCCAGTGACCCGGTATCATAAAATGTCGATGTATGGTTTGTAGTACCTCAGTGACCTGGTATCATAAACCGTCGATGTTTGGTTTGTAGTACCCCAGTGACTCGGTATCATGAACTGCCGATGTTTGGTTTGTAGAAACGACGCGTGACCCAACTGACTTGACAGTCCGGAGAGTGATATCTATGAAGCCGTGAGAGAAAAGCGGAGCGATTTTCCCGACTTTGTCAGAGTGGATTCGCCTGCAGGAGTATGGGAGAGGAGGATACTTCATAGATTGGAGGCAAGTCCCACTTATTGTATCCAATTTAGAACAAATTGTAATAAAGTGCAGACGCTAGCTGAATTCTTACTTGAACGCGCGGTTCGTTATTCAGGCCATCTACAATTTAGATATCACAAACGGCATCTGGGCAAATGGATTTTTTTTTTAAATATTATCATTACGTTATCATATTTTATAACTATAGCACGCATTCAATATTGAAAAATACTCAATATATATTAAGAGCATATCAAATTATCTTTTGTGTATCTTCAAAATATTCGCTAGGCGGTCGGAGGAATGGATTGAGATTAGGTCCTGTCCCACAGAGTGGTGGAGTGACACCGCTTTAGAGTGATTAGCCGACCCTGGTTCTATGCTTTCTCACTGTATCCATTACATATAGGCTTCAAAATAACTATTAAAAAAATTCTGAAATTTTAAAAATATATATTCAAATATTTTTTTATATTTATATTGTTGTTAAATTATAATATGGGTACACGTGCTAAACATAAAATAGTTTGATTGTTTATTATTTAGATTATTATTTTAACACATATGAATAAATCGAATATTTGAAATATAAAAGTAGCGCTTCCACACAGAGACATAAAATGTGAGAAACTATATTCGATGCAGCCAAGTCCAGAGCGCTATTTGGCTGTCAGTGAAGATAGAAAAAAATAGAAGCATTATGCGCGGGAAGAAGCTATCGCAAGCCGCGGGTCATAAATCTGTGGTGGAGATTGATCACTGGGGATACCGTTGCTTGACCCTTCCACGGAACTTTCCATATCTGAGAAGATATTACAAAGACGCTTACCCAAATCATTCAATTTAACTTTGTAATTGCTGTTATATTTGGAGTACATATCTAATTAAAACGTTGCCTTTGTAAATTACAGGGCAAATATATCCTGAAAGTTCATCCTATGGATTTGTATATAAATGGTAGCAATGCGTTTCTTTATTCTTCAAAATTGCCAACTTTCGGATCTTTACAATCCTTCCACAGGCATAGCTGTCTGACAGCTATACACAGCTATGTCTGCGGAAGGATTATAAAGAGCCGAAAACTGGGAAATTTCAATAATAAAAAAACGCATTGCTACCATTTATATTCTTATATTTTATCATTTATAGCAATTTTATCTTTTAATATACAACGTATGATCAATCTTCTTCTTCTTTCTTATCTCCACTCAAACATATTACGATATCAAACTTATAAAGCTTGAAACTTTTGATGATGTCTAGCGGGGAAAAGTAGAGCTCATCAATCTATGAGTCAATACAGTCAATGATGTGTTTTGGAGTTGCAGGTTATTGCACTTAGTACATAGTGGGAAAACCTTGCAACCATTCTGGAAAGTCATTGTCCGTAGATGACCAGACTTAAGTATGGAAATCAAAGACTGTTGTTCTCTTGGGAGGACAGAACCGGTGCTTGTCCCTCCTGCTCTGCACCAGTTATGTGCAGCATTATATTTCCATTCCTGCGGGCATTGGGTTTTGATGGTACGGTTGAGGTCTCTTTCGTCTAGTTGGGTGGTAGATTCTCTGGCTTCAGGTAGGCCAAGAGCTCCAGCCTTTAATAGAGAGTCTGCTAGATCATTTCCAAGAATTCTAACGTGAGCTGGAAGCCAATGCACTGTGACAGAGCTGTTGGCTGGGAATCGGTTTACAGACTTAGAAATGCTCTTGAGGAGAAGTTCTTGACTGGAGAAGCAGGTTTGAAGGGTATAAATGACTTCTCTTGAGTCGGAGTATATTATTATTTTGCTTGGCGAGTTGATGTAGATGTCTTTCAGAGCCGTATCTATTGGAGAGAGTTCCGGTTTATAAACTGAAAGGTGTCTAGGGTGGGAAAGGGATATTTTTTCCAAGATCTTATCTTTGTAGATAGCTATTCCACTGCCAGACAGTCCAGTTTCAAATTAGCTACCGTCAGTGTAAATTGTGATGTCGAAGAGGGACTATTTTCCTCAATGATTCTGGTTGAGTTTCATGTTTGTGGGGATTGGCTGGTAGATGAGGGAAACAGGTGAGTTTGTTGTGAGTTCTGTTTGGGGGGTAGGAAGTTCTGTGTTTGGGATTAATTGGGATGCCTAAAAGAGTAAAGTTGTGAGCCAGGTTGAGAGGAGTGGGGCGTCTTTGATTTGGGACCCAATTTCTAATATATTTTCCTGTAAGATGTTCTTTTGGAGAGTTAATCTTTTTGGTTATGAATTTTTAAAAGCAAATTTTTTTTCCTTGTGTGCAGGAGAAGAAGGTTGGGTTCGAGTTCAGCAATGCGATTTGGGCAGGATCCTCGAAGCCTACTGATGATTTTAGCTGCGCTTGCTTGGATTCTGTCTATCCTAGATAGATTTGTTTTACTTGCATTGATCCAGGCTGGGGTGTAACATATTCAAAAATAGGCCTTACGAGTGCAAGGTATGTTGTGCGTAAGATATTGGCATTCGCACCCCAGTTTGAGCCTGATATTTTTTTCAGGATTCTGAGTCTATTTTTGGCTTTGTTTATCATGTTGTCAATATGTTTTTTAAAAGTGAGAGCAGGGTCAGGTTTGACGCCAATATATCTTGGGGAATAAAAATATTGGATTATTGAGTTATTCAAGGAAATATTTGGGGTCCAGTGGCGAAGGTGGTTGTTGATGGTGAGAAGGCCAATTTCAGATTTAGTGATGTTAATAGATAATTTCAGTTTCTGAGTTGCCTTTTGCAGATTTTACATGGCTTTATTCAGAAAGTGTTCTGCATCGGAGAGGTTGTTTTTGGAGAGACCAAGTTATATTATCTGCGTAAAGGGCAATTTTAGCTGGTGGTTTATTGAAAGTGTGTACATCATTTAGGTAAATATTGAAGAGAATAGGGCTTAGGATAGACCCTTGCGGTAGACCTTGGTAAATACAAGTGGTTTTTGATTTGTTATTGTTGAAATTAACCTGTATGGTTCGTTTGGATAGAAAGTTGCTGATCCAATTCAGCATACTTCCCTCTATTCCAAGTTCATCGAGTTTGAGAATTAGCTTTACCTTCCAGACTCTGTCGAAGGCTTGGAAAAAGTCGATGAAGGCTGCTATATTATATTTTGTAGGTTTATGATGGAAGCTGTCCTGGATTTGTTGAACAAAGTAAAAGATTGAATCCTCTGTGCTTTGATATTTTTGGCTTTGAGCTTTTTGATGAGGGTATAGTAGGTTTTTGAGGTTTAGATAAAAAGTTAACCTATTGAGAATCATGTGTTCCATGATTCTGCAGGGAATAGAGGTCAGAGAGATAGGTCTGTAGTTGGTTGGGTGGTTCTCGGGCTTGCCTGGTCTGTGGATAGGTATAATTGTGGCATGTTTACACTCTTTAGGGAGGGTAGACGAGCTTCAACTATAATTGAAAATGCTTAAGAGTTCTAGTTTGGCATGGGAGCTGAGGTTTTCAACATGGGTCCAGTGATGTTGTCTGGACCAGGAGCTTTTGTAGGGTCAAGATGACTTAAAGCTTTGTCAAGTTCATGTTCTTGAAAAGGTTTACTGAAAATGTTGTGGCTGGGTTTGGATTTTTAAAGGTTTCTGGTGAGCCTAGATTTTCTACCTATTATTTTATCCTGTAAATTGAAATTATGTTTTGAAGTGGAGCTGTAAAGGTGAGCAAAATGATTTTCTATGCTGTATTTATCTGTGAGGGAATTTCTATAATTATCCTTGAAAGTATTTGAGCTGTGTGTGTGCTGGGAGATGGAGTGTCCTGATTGAGGGCCTGTAGCAGTCTCCATAGTTTTGTGTCGCTGGTGTTTGGGTCAATTGAAGAGCAGAGTTCAATCCACTTGTTCTCTTTGATTTCCTCGGCCTTAAGCTTAATTTTTGCAGAAAGGTGATTGTTATCTCTGATGAGGAGGGTGTTGTTGTTCTCAATAAGGTCTTGGCAAAATTGGTTCCTATCTTCTATTTCATCTTTCAAAAGATCTAGTACATCTCTATATCCAGGAATTTAGAATTTTCTTTTCCACTGGGGATATTTTGTTTGACAGAAATTAGGACTGCAGACTTCCAGTTTTTCCACATGTCTTCGAAGAAGGAAATTAGTGGGATTTTGCTGATAAGACTGTCTATCGATGTTTTAAATGAATTCTAGGAGGCTTTCTTATAGTTCCAGAAAGGTCTTTGTGAAGAATTTGGCAGGGAGGTGGAGATTTCTCTTAGCAAAGGAAGATGGTCGCTTCCGATGCTTTTCAGGGTGCTGGTTTTTATGAACCTTTGCATAGATGGAGAGGTGATGGTGAGATCTAGTGTTTGCGGAGTTCCATAGGAGTGAGAGATGTAGGTAGGATCATGGGACACAATTGTGAGGTTGTCATCAATGAAGGTGCTGAGGATAGAGCCCTAGGTGTTGTTGAGGGAACATCCCCAATATTGATGCTTGCTGTTGAATTCTCCAAGAATGAGTATATTGGGGTCAAGTAGGTGAGCAATCAAGTCTAGCTCAGGTCCTGGTTTTTGGGGTGGGTGATAGGTGTTCACAATTGTTAGGGGTCTTTGATTAGTTAGGTGTATTTGGAAGACCTGTAGTTCAGTTTGAGGTGGGTCGTTGAAGGAGTGACAATTTATTCAAAAGAAAGGTCTTTGATGAGGGTCTAGAGCCCCCCACCTCCATCTTCTGAAGGCCTGTCTTTTCTCAGTATTTTGAAGCCCTTTACCTTAAAAAGGTGGTTGGGCTTAAGCTTGGGTTCTTGTAGCCAAATGATATTAGTACTTCTGTAATCCAACAGTGATAATATCTCGTCCAGTTTATCCTTGCTCTTATTAGTGGATATGCCATTGATGTTGCATTGAAGAACATTCAATTTGGCATTGAGAGACTGTGGGGAATTTTTCGAATGAAGCCCTCTGCCTAAACTCCAGATGCGGCCCTGATTATTCTACGCGACGGACGATGCAGCCTAGGGGGGAGATTTGACAACCATCATGATTAGGTGAAGTATAATGCGTATGCCTTTGTCATTAAGACTGGGAACACTACTTAATGGCAGGCCGACTTAGCTCAAAAGAAATGGCCGCCTCTGACATGAGGAGCAGACGCTATGTGCAGCCGCTCCTAACATGGAGTACAAACGCTGCTCTACCTGTATCCCTAGATTAGGAGCCCTTACAGGGTATTATTAGCCGGGCCAGCTGAGCCCAGGTTTTTTAGTGAGCTTGTTACTGCTCCCCCTCCTCCATTTTCATCCGGGCTTGGGACCGGCAAAGACGGAGTTAAGTGTGATCGATAATTTCCTGTAATGAGACTGCACATAAAATATACAACATAATGAAATAATTCTATAAGTATCTAATAGATAAAACATTCATCAACACGTGAAAAAATTGATCACACAGACGCATGCGCTCACGTTTTTTTCGAATTTATAAGCTCGAGTATACCAGAATATTTTCTAACTTCAGTATGGACTTTTGTAAAACAGCGAGTCTGCGTAGAGTTTTGCTTTAAATTAGGGAAAACAGCTTCCTTCCGAATCATTTCAAATGTTGAAGCAGGCTTTTAAAGAAGATTCCATATCACAATCGAGGATATTTGAATGGTTTGCACAATTTAAAGGTGTTCGAAAAAGCGTCAAGGATGATCTACACACTGGCAGAACTTCACCAATAAGAAACCCCGGAGATGCACTCAAAATCAAGTCATCGATCAAAGAAACGCCAAGAATAACTATCAGAAGACTTGGATATCTCTTTTGGAACATGCCAAACCATCATGTAGAATTATCTGCATCTTAAACGATCCCCGGATAAATTTGTCCCACATCTCTTAACGAATAAGCTGAAAATTCATCGCAAAGAAACGTGCAAAAACATGGTCGAAATGTTTAGTTCTGATACCCATTGGCTCAAAATTGTTATCACGGGAGATGAAACATGGGTGTATGGATATGAACCCGAGACTAAGAGGCAAACAAGTCCGTTACTAGAGCCTGGAGAACCAAGATTCAAGAAAGCAAGGATGATCAAATCGAAGCTTAACTGTCTTCTTATCACTTTCTTTGATGTAAAGGGATTGGTACACTATGAAATTTTGCCCTAGGGTCAGACCATTAATCAACATTACTATATTGATGTATTGTGACGTTTGAGAGAGGCTGTGCTTCAGAAAAGACCCGAAAAATGACATCAGAAAAATTGGCTTTTGCATCATGACAATGCACGGCCACATACGGCCGTCACTATACAACACTATTTGGCTGAACACGGAATTGCTTTACTACTCCAGCCACCCTATTCTCCTGACCTTGCTCCCAACGACCTTTTCTTTTACCCTAAAGTGAAAAAAAGTCTTAAAAGAACGTCGATTTGACTCAATACCTGAAATAAAGGAGAATACGAAGAATATTTTGAAAAGCCTGTAAGATGAGGATTTTCAGAGGTGTTTTGATATCTGGAAAATAAGATGGAACAAATGTATAAATAGTGACAGTGATTATTTTGAGAAATTTTAAATGAAACTTTATTATACTTTTGTATTTTTTTAAATATTTAGCATTCCAAGAAATTATTGATCACACTATGTACGAGGGGCATCCAATAAATATGTTTCCCTATTTTTTACAAATAAACCACATTATTTACAATTATGCAGTTATTTTATTTTCATTATACAACTCATAGACTACTTCTCTAAATAATCACCATTTCTGTTCAAACATTTTTGGTACCGTTGTAGCAATTTTTAGATATCACTGTTGTACCAAGCGGTGTCCTGTCTTAGTAGCCAGTGGTTCGCCTCCGCCTGCACTTCGTCATCATTCGCAAAGTGCTTGCCTCCAAGGTGCCACTTGAGTGCTGGATAAAGATGGAAGTCGCTTGGGGCAAGTTCCGGAGAATGAGGTGGATGTGTGAAAATTTCCCATTTGAAGTTTTCCATAGCCATAACTTTGCCTGCAGAGATTGTGACCTTCGCCTTTTTTGGTGCACTTTCCTCAGGCTTCTTCCACACCATGCTTTGTCGTTTTGTTTCTGGAGTTGAATGATGCACCCAGCTTTCATCTCCAGTGACAATACGGGAAAACAGTTGATCTCCATCTCTTTGATACATTTCCAGGAAAACTCGGGCTGCCTCCATCCGTTGTTGCTTGTGATTTTCCAAGAGCAATCTTGCGACCCATCTTGCGCAGACTTTGCGAAAATCCAAAACATCTGACATGATTGTTCCAATCGAAGAGCGTCTAATTTCGATTCCAGGGGGCAGTAGAATTATTATTTCGTCAATGGTGACGCGGCGATCTGCTTCCACCACATTCCGAACAACAGCAACGGCTGCATTGTCCGTAGCAGTTACGGGGCTGCCGCTTCGCTCGTCATCATGCACGTTTTGCCATCCTTCTAAAAACCATGAACGCCATCGGCGAACCATTTGGATGCTCATACATTCTTCACCATACACTGACACTGAATTGCGATGAATATTGACCGCAGTTTAATTTTTCGCCGTGAAAAAACGAATTACAGAACGGAGTTCGCAAGTGGACACGTTCACCAGTGGTAGCTCCATGGAAACTGAAGCGCTACGGACTTGCGCGTACGAGTTAGCGTGATTTTGAAGGTCACCAGCTTCCAACGCATCCTAGTGACCATTTCATCTATACTAATTTTTACAACGTTTCGTTCGCAGAAAAAAAAAAATAGGGAAACCTATTTATTGGATGGCCCTCGTATATTATATATAAACAGTGTCAGTCGTAAGTAGGCATTTGCAGCTTCTATTCTTATTAGCGTATCGAGTTATATCGAATAACCAACGTAATCAAGAGATTCCTCGTTTGACCAATAAATGTAGAAATATTCTTGTGCATGATGTATGCAAATATATTTTAAAAGTTGAAAATAGAAAACTGTAAAATCTGGTCAGCAGCTACAAAGGCATCTCAAAATTATGTATATATATATATATATATATATATATATATATATATATATATATATATATATATATATATATATATATATATATATATATATATTGTATATATTTAAAATTTTACAGTGTATTAAAAATACAAATATCGATATATTAAAAATCTAGGAAGTATGGAGAGACCATGTGGCCTACTCTTAGTAGAGGAAGGCAATGAAGGAGAAGGACACTAGCTATAAAGAACTAAGATGAAAGGGATTATATAAGGTACACACTGTCTTAAATATTCGGGTATAACTCTGAGAGAGCTATTGAGTAGAAAGAGAAGGGATATTTAAAACCCAGGTTTCTCGAGCACCAACTACCCGGGGAGTAAGAAGAGCCTTTCAAGCTTTTAATATTCAAGCATAACCATGCACGCAAGTAGCTCTAGCGCTTGCCGCTTCAGAAAACGCCCTGCGATTTGAACATCGAGACTTGCATGAAAAGAACATATTGGTGAAAAAAACAAGAGAGATTTATATTGTTTTTAGAGAGGAAGGAATTGAATAAAATGTACTTACATATGGCTACGAGGTGACAGTCATTGGC
Source organism: Cordylochernes scorpioides (assembly GCA_030710605.1). Taxonomy (NCBI): domain Eukaryota; kingdom Metazoa; phylum Arthropoda; class Arachnida; order Pseudoscorpiones; family Chernetidae; genus Cordylochernes; species Cordylochernes scorpioides. The sequence continues at coordinate 89,119,088 of CP092867.1, read as the reverse complement.
TTCACAATGTCGAGGGCAAATCATCACAAAGTATATACGCACAGTAGTTCTTAGCCCTAAAAGCAAACGATTACCGTTAGGAAATCCTAAAAGAAAATTGGAAAGGATTTTCCCTCAAACCAACTGTCAAGGCCTTTAAATATGATGTATGAACTTGCCAAGTTTTTGGAAATCCAACGCGTAAAAGAGAACATTTGAAATGGCAAAGATCCGTTTGTAAGTGTATTGTGAACGCAATCTACATATTTAAAAGCCTATATCAAATATGAAATAAAAATAAAATATCTGATAATACATATTATATTATTTGGTAATTTCGTTGTCAAATTTTATGTCCAATATGTAAAATAGTTTTAGATATTTGAAAAATAAACTATATTTTCGTAATAAATTTTTGATTCAAATAATCTTTGTGAATTTATATTATGCATCACATAAAATATAAATTTTATTACTATATTGATTTTATAGCTTTATTTGATGAATATTTTATAGGCTATTTTATATAATAGGGACAATCATTTCTCTATCTCCAATTTTTGTTCGGTTGGGTTCTAACAATTTTAGTTTGGATTGCTTCAAATTCTTTTATTACTTTAAAAACACGAAAAAATATTTCACGCGGCATTGTAAGCATACTTTACTGTTCAAACTGAGAGGAGGAGACGTAATCCTTGGAAATAATTTATTGTAATCTTTGTTTCTCCAAATGGACCAAGGAGATTTTTCCGAAATAGTTTTCCTTCATTTTTCGATTATTTTAAATGAGTAAAAAAATTGTAGATCGAGAAACTTCTTAAATATTTAATGTGAATAAACCTCGTGTATATATAAATGTATTTGAGCTATATATGTTTTATCAAAGTTTAAAGCACTTGGATCGTCTGAAAACAATAGTTTAGCTAAGTTTTCGAAAAGCAACACCGACAAAAGAAAAAATCTAGAAAAGAAAATAATTGTCCTCAAAGTTGATTAATGATCAATATTTATTATGTAATTTTATAAATAAAAAAATATATATTATCACAAATCAAACCATTTAAATGCTATATGATTATAGTAATGATAATTTGTAATTTCACCTCGTTCCTCTAGAAAGAGAGGGAGAAATTGTCATATAATGTAATGACTGACACACAAAATTTAATAATGCCATTTAATTGATTTGTGGCAACATAATATACCCCAGAATCGCCAAAATATCAAATTTAATGATTATCCTTGTATGATCTATATCTACTAATTGGTATTGTTGTTCAGGATGATGCAGAGGGAGTCCGTGAAGAGATGGGTCTAAGTTAGGGCTGTATTATAGCGGAGAACGGAGACTTTCTTCCATCCTCCGCCATCAAAAGGATTCTTGGCATCGTCCAGCTCTACACAATTCACGACCTGCCTGGACGACACTGAGTTGTAGACGGATCCGCTGCCGACTCGCTCCGGCCTCCACTTCCCACAGAACAATCCGCTCCCTACATCCCAGTAGCCAACACGACCTACATGGTGTCAGGCTAGTAGTTTCTATCCACCGGCCTATGTTGCCGAGACGCCTTGCTGTCAAACTCACCAACTGTTGTTTTCCTTCCACGCGCGCCCCCACCTGAACTATTCCTGGTGGGCACGTGTTCTCTAACGGTCATCTTCTAGACCTTCCGTTTCTTTCTTACTGGCGTCTCCGTAATACACAGTGTGGCAAATAATTCTCAAGAATGGGTTTGTAAAATAAAACAGAAACAAGCTAATTCAATTTCTACTATTTTTTCATCCAAAACAATCACCTCCAGATTCAATACATATGTTACAACGATTTAATAGGAATTAAATGCCTCTTGCAGGCCACTTTGAGGAATCGCCTCCAAAGTGCTCGTCGGAGCTGTCTAGATGGTCGGGATATCATAAAAAAAAACAACCTTTTAACTTCAATTTTATTTTTGGGAATAAATAAAAGTCACATGGTGCTAAATCAGGCGAGTACGGAGGATGATTCAACACACAGACGTTATATTTGGCCAAAAAGCGACGAACAATGAGTGAGGAGTGACTCGGTGCATTATCATGCAGCAAACACCAACTGTCTTCATTGCGATATTCTGGACGAATGCGACGAATTCTGGCAATCAAACGTTTAAAAACGGTTAAATAATACTCTCCAGTAATGGTTTGTCCAGCGGGAACAAATTCTTTGTGGATAATACCTCTACTATCGAAAAAGGTAATCAGCATTGTTTTGATTTTTGATGGCACTTTTCGCGTTTTTTTTTTTTGGCTTGTGGAGAGTTTTTTGACTTCCATTCGGCACTTTGGCGCTTTGTCTTTGGGTCATACTGAAAACACCATGTTTCATCACTCGTAACAATTGATTTCAGGAAGTTTGAATCATTTTCATAGGCAGAAATGATGTCCCTGCAATGTGCAATTCTCAATGATTTCTGCTACCCCGTTAAAGTGTGTGGAACAAATTTTGCACTGACTTTAGTTTTACCCAAATCTGCATGCAGAATGGTTCGAATCGTTTCTTTGTTGTTTGTAAAATCTCTGCCATCATTCTCATTTGTTTGCAACAAATTCTCTCACTTTTTCTATACTTTCTGGTGTCTTCGAAGAACTTGGTCGTCCAGTATGCTTATCATCTTCTAGCGTATTTCTTCCATCCGAAAAACGTTTGTGCCAAATGAAAACATTTGATTTACTCAAACATAACGTACCATAAACTTGCTTCATCAAAATATATGTTTCCGATGCACTTCTACCAAGTTTTGCATTAAATTTAATGACCGCTCTCTGTTCCATCTCAGAATTCCGACGAACAAAATTTTTACTTTTCAAAAATCGACTGTATGGTTTTAAAAAGTTAACCAAAATAGCTGAAACAAAGCCACGCGCTAGATAAGGCTTCGAATATATATACGCATGCACAATTTCATAACTGGCTCTGCTATTGGCTTTTATATAGCGCGAGTCTTAACATTTTTTGCCACACTGTGTATATTGAGATTATTAACTTTAAAGAGAAAAATAACAATCGTATATGCACATATCTGGTTAAAAAGGTATATTTTGAATACTCTTCGTTCTTTAAAATTCACATTTGGATAGATGCATGTCCATGCCATCTTTGTTCGGTTTCAGTATTGGCACTATAATTGATATCTTCCAATTCTTTGGTAGTTTACCAGTTTGCCATTAAATGTTCAGTATTCGTAGGAGTTGATTTTTAACTTTGTCTCCAAAGTGTTTAATCATTTGACCAAAGATTAGATCATCTCCTGGGGACCTCTTGGATCTAACCTTTCTATTGATGAGTTTAGCTCATTCAGTGTGAAGTCTCTTGAGAAAATATCTTGTTGATGGTAGTTTCTTGCTTGTTTAACTAAATTGTTTATATTATTTTTTAGAGTCCTCTCTTCATTCGTATAGCTGAGTCTGGAAGTGCCTGAAAGATATTCAGCAATTATGTCAGCTATTTGTTTGTTCGTTCTCGCTGTTCTATTCATATCGGTTAGAGTATTGGAGGATTGGTGTTGGTTTTGATTGTTTTCTAACACTCTAATTATATTCCAGTGTTGGCTGTCCTTTCTTGGATCGAAAATTTTCAATAATAGCATTTACTTCATTGATTGTAATCATTGGTTCTGTTGTGTTCGAAAGTCTTAATGCATATTTCCTTATATTTGTATGTGTGTTCTTATCTTCACCTGGGTTGTCATCAGGAAATAGAGCCGCTATTAATTCCTCAGTTTTCTGTTGTTGTTCTTGATATATGTTCGTTTCTAATATTTGTAGTTGTTTATTCGAGTTACCTCTTAAATTTTTGTATATTTTGTATAAATTCCCATAAGGATTGGTAGAATTATTCTCTTCTAGAAAGGTCCTCCACGATATTCTTTTGGCCTTTTCAATCTCTCGTAAATATTTATTTCTTGTTCTTTTGAATAACTCTATTAAATATCCTGAGGATTCCGAGTTCGGCAATGAATATTTCTTATATAGAGAAAGTAGGTTTTTAAAATCTCCAGTTCTGTATTCCACCAGTTAACTGCACCACATTTTGGAGTTACATCATATTTTTGTTTTAGTGTGGAATAGGCAGATTCAATTTGAATCTCCGAAAGTTCTTTTATTATTTGATAAACTTTTTCTGGTATGGATATATTAACCGATAAGCTTTCAATCTTTTTTTATCAGCATCATTCACATTCTGTGTAAATCCTGGCCAATCTGCTTTTTTCTCATAGACTTTCCAAGTTGAATATAGGGTTGTGGTTGAAAATTGTTCAGTCATACATACATCAAATAGTATCGAAACGTGATCAGATATTTGGGATATTTGTTGTGTACACCATTTCATTATAGTTGTAAGAGCTTTTTTATTTTTCAATGTCAAATCAATTACACTGACATTCCTGCATGTTGGTGTTTTATCATTGTGTATAATTAGATCAGTAACATCGATAATGGGAAATAATTTATGGCCGTTATGTCTTTAAATCTTACCATAACGGAGATCTCGCATTGAAGTCTCCACAAAGAATCAGAGGTGTATTCCTTAAATTGGTAATTAGTTATTTTAAAAATATTCGTGGTCTTCGTTCATAGAGTTGGGATGTATATACATGTTAGAAATTATTAAAATATATTTGTATCAGTGTAACCTATAATAGTTGTTGCGAAAGAATTTGTGAGAATTCTTAGCTGACCATGGAATAATTACTTCTCCATCAATTGTATAGGGTTCTTGTACTAAAATTATATCTGCTGTTTTAATTTCATTGGAAGAGTAAAGTTCGATTATACATATAATACCTTTTACCGCATTTTGTTGTACTATTTTAATCTTATTAATTTGCACATTACAATGTCTACAAAAATCATTAAAAATGATTTTAGGCTAATTAATTGTTTTGACTTTCTATCTCTGGACCTTTGTAATCAGTTCGTTGTATAATTAAATCAATTTGCTTACTGTAGATAGGGCATTCTCTTGAATTAGGTTCATGTTCTAAATTTATATTTTTAAAATACGAATGTTTTGAGCAATTGCAACAATTCATATTACAACAGCATTGGTGTTGGCACTCCAGACCGCATTTGATGCATTTTTTAGTATTTGGGCAGTTGGTTTTGCGATGGTAAGGGTTGAACTCAAAGCAGTTCTGGCCTTGATTTACCAGTACTTTATCCCGTACTTCACAGTGTTGAATGTCCGTATATATTTTGTTATTTCTATTGATAATTTGGTACACTCGCGGAGAAACTCTCAACACGATGTCATGTTCTTGTCTATTAGATTTTATAGGAAAAAGTACTTTAATTTCGTTTTCACAGTCATCCAGTTCTGAATTCATCATTATAATAGTTGACAAATTTACTATGTCAGTAATATTTTGACAGATTTGATAACTACAGTTGGGTCTCGCATTTTAGGTTTGTATATTTTACTCAAAGAAATGATTTCATCCGATTTCTTGAAACTCTCAATCAACTGATCAATGTCTTTTTCATCAGGTAATTTTATGATTGTGCCTTTCTTTGTATTGATAATTTTGGTAATTTCGCTTTATTTCCTTCCTGGCGTAGAGGTTTTATACAATCACTTACTTTTTGTGAATGAAAGATATATTTCGACTAACATTAGCTGTAATTATTAAAATTTGTTCTTTG